>CALYBX010000001.1:2147346-2835629 GCA_944452675.1 Tachina lurida
GGTGTCTGGTATTAGATATCTGGTGTCTGGTATTAGATATCTGGTGTCTGGTATTAGTTATCTGGTGTCTGGTATTACTTTCTGGTGTCTGGTATTAGATATCTGGTGTCTGGTATTAGTTATCTGGTGTCTGGTTTTAGTTTCTGGTGTCTGGTATTAGTTTCTGGTGTCTGGTATTAGTTATCTGGTGTCTGGTATTAGTTATCTGGTGTCTGGTATTAGATATCTGGTGTCTGGTATTAGTTATCTGGTGTCTGGTATTAGTTTCTGGTGTCTGGTATTAGTTTCTGGTGTCTGGTATTAGTTATCTGGTGTCTGGTATTAGTTATCTGGTGTCTGGTATTAGTTATCTGGTGTCTGGTATTAGTTTCTGGTGTCTGGTATTAGGAATCTGGTGTCTGGTACTAGTTTCTGGTGTCTGGTATTAGTTATCTGGTGTCTGGTATTAGTTATCTGGTGTCTGGTATTAGTTTTTGGTGTCTGGTATTAGTTATCTGGTGTCTGGTATTAGTTATCTGGTGTCTGGTATTAGTTTCTGGTGTCTGGTATTAGTTATCTGGTGTCTTGTACTAGTTATCTGCTGTCTGGTATTAGTTATCTGGAGTCTGGTATTAGTTTTTGGTGTCTGGTATTAGTTATCTGGTGTCTGGTATTAGTTATCTGGTGTCTGGTATTAGATATCTGGTGTCTGGTATTAGTTATCTGGTGTCTGGTATTAGAAATCTAGTGTCTGGTACTAGTTTCTGGTGTCTGGTATTAGATATCTGGTGTCTGGTATTAGATATCTGGTGTCTGGTATTAGTTTTTGGTGTCTGGTATTAGTTATCTGGTGTCTGGTATTAGTTATCTAGTGTCTGGTATTAGATATCTGGTGTCTGGTATTAGTTTCTGGTGTCTGGTATTAGTTTTTGGTGTCTGGTATTAGATATCTGGTGTCTGGTATTAGTTATCTGGTGTCTGGTATTAGAAATCTGGTGTCTGGTACTAGTTTCTGGTGTCTGGTATTAGATATCTGGTGTCTGGTATTAGATATCTGGTGTCTGGTATTAGTTTTTGGTGTCTGGTATTAGTTATCTGGTGTCTGGTATTAGTTATCTGGTGTCTGGTATTAGATATCTGGTGTCTGGTATTAGTTTCTGGTGTCTGGTATTAGATATCTGGTGTCTGGTATTAGTTATCTGGTGTCTGGTATTAGTTTCTGGTGTCTGGTATTAGATATCTGGTGTCTGGTATTAGATATCTGGTGTCTGGTATTAGTTATCTGGTGTCTGGTATTAGTTTCTGGTGTCTGGTATTAGTTATCTGGTGTCTGGTATTAGATATCTGGTGTCTGGTATTAGATATCTGGTGTCTGGTATTAGTTTTTGGTGTCTGGTATTAGATATCTGGTGTCTGGTATTAGTTATCTGGTGTCTGGTATTAGAAATCTGGTGTCTGGTACTAGTTTCTGGTGTCTGGTATTAGATATCTGGTGTCTGGTATTAGATATCTGGTGTCTGGTATTAGATATCTGGTGTCTGGTATTAGTTTTTGGTGTCTGGTATTAGTTATCTGGTGTCTGGTATTAGTTATCTGGTGTCTGGTATTAGATATCTGGTGTCTGGTATTAGTTATCTGGTGTCTGGTATTAGTTTCTGGTGTCTGGTATTAGTTATCTGGTGTCTGGTACTAGATATCTGGTGTCTGGTATTAGATATCTGGTGTCTGGTATTAGTTTTTGGTGTCTGGTATTAGATATCTGGTGTCTGGTATTAGTTATATGGTGTCTGGTATTAGAAATCTGGTGTCTGGTACTAGTTTCTGGTGTCTGGTATTAGATATCTGGTGTCTGGTATTAGATATCTGGTGTCTGGTATTAGTTTTTGGTGTCTGGTACTAGTTTCTGGTGTCTGGTATTAGTTATCTGGTGTCTGGTATTAGTTATCTGGTGTCTGGTATTAGTTTTTGGTGTCTGGTATTAGTTATCTGGTGTCTGGTATTAGTTATCTGGTGTCTGGTATTAGTTTCTGGTGTCTGGTATTAGTTATCTGGTGTCTCGTACTAGTTATCTGGTGTCTGGTATTAGTTATCTGGTGTCTGGTATTAGTTTTTGGTGTCTGGTATTAGTTATCTGGTGTCTGGTATTAGTTATCTGGTGTCTGGTATTAGATATCTGGTGTCTGGTATTAGTTATCTGGTGTCTGGTATTAGAAATCTGGTGTCTGGTACTAGTTTCTGGTGTCTGGTATTAGATATCTGGTGTCTGGTATTAGTTTTTGGTGTCTGGTATTAGTTATCTGGTGTCTGGTATTAGTTATCTGGTGTCTGGTATTAGTTATCTGGTGTCTGGTATTAGATATCTGGTGTCTGGTATTAGATATCTGGTGTCTGGTATTAGTTTTTGGTGTCTGGTATCAGATATCTGGTGTCTGGTATTAGTTATCTGGTGTCTGGTTTTAGAAATCTGGTGTCTGGTACTAGTTTCTGGTGTCTGGTATTAGATATCTGGTGTCTGGTATTAGATATCTGGTGTCTGGTATTAGTTTTTGGTGTCTGGTATTAGTTATCTGGTGTCTGGTATTAGTTATCTGGTGTCTGGTATTAGATATCTGGTGTCTGGTATTAGTTTCTGGTGTCTGGTATTAGATATCTGGTGTCTGGTATTAGTTATCTGGTGTCTGGTATTAGTTATCTGGTGTCTGGTATTAGTTTCTGGTGTCTGGTATTAGTTATCTGGTGTCTTGTACTAGTTATCTGGTGTCTGGTATTAGATATCTGGTGTCTGGTATTAGTTATCTGGTGTCTGGTATTAGTTTCTGGTGTCTGGTATTAGATATCTGGTGTCTGGTATTAGTTATCTGGTGTCTGGTATTAGTTTCTGGTGTCTGGTATGAGTTTCTGGTGTCTGGTATTAGTTATCTGGTGTCTTGTACTAGTTATCTGGTGTCTTGTACTAGTTATCTGGTGTCTGGTATTAGTTATCTGGTGTCTGGTATTAGTTTTTGGTGTCTGGTATTAGTTATCTGGTATCTGGTATTAGTTATCTGGTGTCTGGTATTAGTTTCTGGTGTCTGGTATTAGATATCTGGTGTCTGGTATTAGTTATCTGGTGTCTGGTATTAGTTTCTGGTGTCTGGTATTAGTTATCTGGTGTCTTGTACTAGTTATCTGGTGTCTTGTACTAGTTATCTGGTGTCTGGTATTAGTTATCTGGTGTCTGGTATTAGTTTTTGGTGTCTAGTATTAGTTATCTGGTGTCTGGTATTAGTTATCTGGTGTCTGGTATTAGATATCTGGTGTCTGGTATTAGTCATCTGGTGTCTGGTATTAGTTATCTGGTGTCTGGTATTAGTTTCTGGTGTCTGGTATTAGATATCTGGTGTCTGGTATTAGATATCTGGTGTCTGGTATTAGTTTTTGGTGTCTGGTATTAGTTATCTGGTGTCTGGTATTAGTTATCTGGTGTCTGGTATTAGATATCTGGTGTCTGGTATTAGTTTCTGGTGTCTGGTTTTAGATATCTGGTGTCTGGTATTAGTTATCTGGTGTCTGGTATTAGTTTCTGGTGTCTGGTATTAGATATCTGGTGTCTGGTATTAGATATCTGGTGTCTGGTATTAGTTATCTGGTGTCTGGTATTAGTTTCTGGTGTCTGGTATTAGATATCTGGTGTCTGGTATTAGTTATCTGGTGTCTGGTATTAGTTTCTGGTGTCTGGTATTAGTTATCTGGTGTCTTGTACTAGTTATCTGGTGTCTGGTATTAGTTATCTGGTGTCTGGTATTAGTTTTTTGGTGTCTGGTATTAGTTATCTGGTGTCTGGTATTAGGAATCTGGTGTCTGGTACTAGTTTCTGGTGTCTGGTATTAGTTATCTGGTGTCTGGTATTAGTTATCTGGTGTCTGGTATTAGTTTTTGGTGTCTGGTATTAGTTATCTGGTGTCTGGTATTAGTTATCTGGTGTCTGGTATTAGTTTCTGGTGTCTGGTATTAGTTATCTGGTGTCTTGTACTAGTTATCTGGTGTCTGGTAGTAGTTATCTGGTGTCTGGTATTAGTTTTTGGTGTCTGGTATTAGTTATCTGGTGTCTGGTATTAGTTATCTGGTGTCTGGTATTAGATATCTGGTGTCTGGTATTAGTTATCTGGTGTCTGGTATTAGAAATCTGGTGTTTGGTACTAGTTTCTGGTGTCTGGTATTAGTTATCTGGTGTCTGGTATTAGTTTCTGGTGTCTGGTATTAGTTATCTGCTGTCTGGTATTAGTTATCTGGTGTCTGGTATTAGTTTCTGGTGTCTGGTATTAGATATCTGGTGTCTGGTATTAGTTATCTGGTGTCTGGTATTAGTTTCTGGTGTCTGGTATTAGTTATCTGGTGTCTTGTACTAGTTATCTGGTGTCTGGTATTAGTTATCTGGTGTCTGGTATTAGTTTTTGGTGTATGGTTTTAGTTATCTGGTGTCTAATATTAGTTATCTGGTGTCTGGTATTAGATATCTGGTGTCTGGTATTAGTTATCTGGTGTCTGGTATTAGAAATCTGGTGTCTGGTACTAGTTTCTGGTGTCTGGTATTAGTTATCTGGTGTCTGGTATTAGTTGTCTGGTGTCTGGTATTAGTTATCTGGTGTCTGGCATTAGGAATCTGGTGTCAAGTACTAGTTTCTGGTGTCTGGTATTAGTTTCTGGTGTCTGGTATTAGTTATCTGCTGTCTGGTATTAGTTATCTGGTGTCTGGTATTAGTTTCTGGTGTCTGGTATTAGATATCTGGTGTCTGGTATTAGTTATCTGGTGTCTGGTATTAGTTTCTGGTGTCTGGTATTAGTTATCTGGTGTCTTGTACTAGTTATCTGGTGTCTGGTATTAGTTATCTGGTGTCTGGTATTAGTTTTTGGTGTATGGTTTTAGTTATCTGGTGTCTAATATTAGTTATCTGGTGTCTGGTATTAGATATCTGGTGTCTGGTATTAGTTATCTGGTGTCTGGTATTAGAAATCTGGTGTCTGGTACTAGTTTCTGGTGTCTGGTATTAGTTATCTGGTGTCTGGTATTAGTTGTCTGGTGTCTGGTATTAGTTATCTGGTGTCTGGCATTAGGAATCTGGTGTCAAGTACTAGTTTCTGGTGTCTGGTATTAGTTATCTGGTGTCTGGTATTAGTTTCTGGTGTCTGGTATTAGTTTTTGGTGTCTGGTATTAGTTTCTGTTGTCTGGTATTAGTTTTTGTGTCTGGTATTAGTTATGTGGTGTCTGGTATTAGTTTCTGGTGTCTGGTATAAGATATCTGGTGTCTGGTATTAGGAATCTGGTGTCTGGTATTAGTTTCTGGTGTCTGGTATTAGTTATCTGGTGTCTGGTATTAGTTATCTGGTGTCTGGTATTAGTTATCTGGGGTCTGGTATTTGTTTCTGGTGTCTGGTATTAGATATCTGGTGTCTGGTATTAGTTATCTGGTGTCTGGTATTAGTTTCTGGTGTCTGGTATTAGTTATCTGGTGTCTGGTATTAGTTTCTGGTGTCTGGTATTAGATATCTGGTGTCTGGTATTAGCTATCTGGTGTCTGGTATTAGATATCTGGTATCTGGTATTAGTTATCTGGTGTCTGGTATTAGTTTCTGGTGTCTGGTATTAGATATCTGGTGTCTGGTATTAGATATCTGGTGTCTGGTATTAGTTATCTGGTGTCTGGTATTAGTTTCTGGTGTCTGGTATTAAATATTTGGTGTCTGGTATTAGTTATCTGGTGTCTCGTATTAGTTTCTGGTGTCTGGTATTAGTTATCTGGTGTCTGGTATTAGTTATCTGGTGTCTGGTATTAGATATCTGGTGTCTGGTATTAGATATCTGGTGTCTGGTATTAGTTATCTGGTGTCTGGTATTAGTTTCTGGTGTCTGGTATTAGATATCTGGTGTCTGGTATTAGTTTTTGGTGTCTGGTATTAGTTACCTGGTGTCTGGTATTAGTTATCTGGTGTCTGGTATTAGCTATCTGGTGTCTGGTATTAGATATCTGGTGTCTGGTATTAGATATCTGGTGTCTGGTATTAGTTTTTGGTGTCTGGTATTAGATATCTGGTGTCTGGTATTAGTTATCTGGTGTCTGGTATTAGAAATCTGGTGTCTGGTACTAGTTTCTGGTGTCTGGTATTAGTTTCTGGTGTCTGGTATTAGATATCTGGTGTCTGGTATTAGTTATCTGGTGTCTGGTATTAGTTATCTTGTGTCTGGTATTAGTTTCTGGTGTCTGGTATTAGTTATCTGGTGTCTGGTATTAGATATCTGGTCTCTGGTATTAGTTTTTGGTGTCTGGTATTAGTTATGTGGTGTCTGGTATTAGTTTCTGGTGTCTGGTATAAGATATCTGGTGTCTGGTATTAGGAATCTGGTGTCTGGTATTAGTTTCTGGTGTCTGGTATTAGTTATCTGGTGTCTGGTATTAGTTATCTGGTGTCTGGTATTAGTTATCTGGGGTCTGGTATTAGTTTTTGGTGTCTGGTATTAGTTATCTGGTGTCTGGTATTAGTTATCTGGTGTCTGGTATTAGTTTCTGGTGTCTGGTATTAGTTATCTGGTGTCTTGTACTAGTTATCTGGTGTCTGGTATTAGTTATCTGGTGTCTGTTATTAGTTTTTGGTGTCTGGTATTAGTTATCTGGTGTCTGGTATTAGTTATCTGGTGTCTGGTATTAGATATCTGGTGTCTGGTATTAGTTATCTGGTGTCTGGTATTAGAAATCTGGTGTCTGGTACTAGTTTCTGGTGTCTGGTATTAGATATCTGGTGTCTGGTATTAGATATCTGGTGTCTGGTATTAGTTTTTGGTGTCTGGTATTAGTTATCTGGTGTCTGGTATTAGTTATCTGGTGTCTGGTATTAGTTATCTGGTGTCTGGTATTAGATATCTGGTGTCTGGTATTAGATATCTGGTGTCTGGTATTAGTTAGATATCTGGTGTCTGGTATTAGATATCTGGTGTCTGGTATTAGTTTTTGGTGTCTGGTATTAGTTATCTGGTGTCTGGTATTAGTTATCTGGTGTCTGGTATTAGTTATCTGGTGTCTGGTATTAGATATCTGGTGTCTGGTATTAGATATCTGGTGTCTGGTATTAGTTTTTGGTGTCTGGTATTAGATATCTGGTGTCTGGTATTAGTTATCTGGTGTCTGGTATTAGAAATCTGGTGTCTGGTACTAGTTTCTGGTGTCTGGTATTAGATATCTGGTGTCTGGTATTAGATATCTGGTGTCTGGTATTAGTTTTTGGTGTCTGATATTAGTTATCTGGTGTCTGGTATTAGTTATCTGGTGTCTGGTATTAGATATCTGGTGTCTGGTATTAGTTTCTGGTGTCTGGTATTAGATATCTGGTGTCTGGTATTAGTTATCTGGTGTCTGGTATTAGTTTCTGGTGTCTGGTATTAGATATCTGGTATCTGGTATTAGATATCTGGTGTCTGGTATTAGTTATCTGGTGTCTGGTATTAGTTTCTGGTGTCTGGTATTAGATATCTGGTGTCTGGTATTAGTTATCTGGTGTCTGGTATTAGTTTCTGGTGTCTGGTATTAGTTTCTGGTGTCTGGTATTAGTTATCTGGTGTCTTGTACTAGTTATCTGGTGTCTTGTACTAGTTATCTGGTGTCTGGTATTAGTTATCTGGTGTCTGGTATTAGTTTTTGGTGTCTGGTATTAGTTATCTGGTGTCTGGTATTAGTTATCTGGTGACTGGTATTAGTTTCTGGTGTCTATAATTAGATATCTGGTGTCTGGTATTAGTTATCTGGTGTCTGGTATTAGTTTCTGGTGTCTGGTATTAGTTATCTGGTGTCTTGTACTAGTTATCTGGTGTCTTGTACTAGTTATCTGGTGTCTGGTATTAGTTTTTGGTGTCTGGTATTAGTTATCTGGTGTCTGGTATTAGTTATCTGGTGTCTGGTATTAGATATCTGGTGTCTGGTATTAGTTATCTGGTGTCTGGTATTAGTTATCTGGTGTCTGGTATTAGTTTCTGGTGTCTGGTATTAGATATCTGGTGTCTGGTATTAGATATCTGGTGTCTGGTATTAGTTTTTGGTGTCTGGTATTAGTTATCTGGTGTCTGGTATTAGTTATCTGGTGTCTGGTGTTAGATATCTGGTGTCTGGTATTAGTTTCTGGTGTCTGGTATTAGATATCTGGTGTCTGGTATTAGTTATCTGGTGTCTGGTATTAGTTTCTGGTGTCTGGTATTAGTTATCTGGTGTCTGGTATTAGTTTCTGGTGTCTGGTATTAGTTATCTGGTGTCTTGTACTAGTTATCTGGTGTCTGGTATTAGTTTCTGGTGTCTGGTATTAGATATCTGGTGTCTGGTATTAGTTATCTGGTGTCTGGTATTAGTTTCTGGTGTCTGGTATTAGTTATCTGGTGTCTTGTACTAGTTATCTGGTGTCTGGTATTAGTTATCTGGTGTCTGGTATTAGTTTTTGGTGACTGGTATTAGTTATCTGGTGTCTGGTATTAGTTTCTGGTGTCTGGTATTAGTTATCTGGTGTCTTGTACTAGTTATCTGGTGTCTGGTATTAGTTATCTGGTGTCTGGTATTAGTTTTTGGTGACTGGTATTAGTTATCTGGTGTCTGGTATTAGTTATCTGGTGTCTGGTATTAGATATCTGGTGTCTGGTATTAGTTATCTGGTGTCTGGTATTAGTTTCTGGTGTCTGGTATTAGTTTCTGGTGTCTGGTATTAGGAATCTGGTGTCTGGTATTAGTTATTTGGTGTCTGGTATTAGTTTCAGGTGTCTGGTATTAGTTATCTGGTGTCTGGTATTAGGAATCTGGTGTCTGGTACTGGTTTCTGGTGTATGGTATTAGTTATCTGGTGTCTGGTATTAGATATCTGGTGTCTGGTATTAGTTATCTGGTGTCTGGTATTAGTTTCTGGTGTCTGGTATTAGTTATCTGGTGTCTGGTATTAGTTTTTGGTGTCTGGTATTAGTTATCTGGTGTCTGGTATTAGTTATCTGGTGTCTGGTATTAGATATCTGGTGTCTGGTATTAGTTATCTGGTGTCTGGTATTAGTTTCTGGTGTCTGGTATTAGTTTCTGGTGTCTGGTATTAGGAATCTGGTGTCTGGTATTAGTTATTTGGTGTCTGGTATTAGTTTCAGGTGTCTGGTATTAGTTATCTGGTGTCTGGTATTAGTTTTTGGTGTCTGGTATTAGTTTCTGGTGTCTGGTATTAGTTTCTGGTGTCTGGTATTAGGAATCTGGTGTCTGGTATTAGTTATTTGGTGTCTGGTATTAGTTTCAGGTGTCTGGTATTAGTTATCTGGTGTCTGGTATTAGGAATCTGGTGTCTGGTACTAGTTTCTGGTGTCTGGTATTAGTTATCTGCTGTCTGGTATTAGTTTCTGGTGTCTGGTATTAGTTATCTGGTGTCTAGTACTAGTTATCTGGTGTCTGGTATTAGTTATCTGGTGTCTGGTATTAGTTTTTGGTGTCTGGTATTAGTTATCTGGTGTCTGGTATTAGTTATCTGGTGTCTGGTATTAGATATCTGGTGTCTGGTATTAGTTATCTGGTGTCTGGTATTAGAAATCTGGTGTCTGGTACTAGTTTCTGGTGTCTGGTATTAGTTATCTGGTGTCTGGTATTAGTTGTCTGGTGTCTGGTATTAGTTATCTGGTGTCTGGAATTAGGAATCTGGTGTCAAGTACTAGTTTCTGGTGTCTGGTATTAGTTATCTGGTGTCTGGTATTAGTTTCTGGTGTCTGGTATTAGTTTCTGGTGTCTGGTATTAGTTTCTGGTGTCTGGTATTAGTTATCTGGTGTCTGGTATTAGTTTCTGGTGTCTGGTATTAGTTATCTGGTGTCTGGTATTAGTTATCTGGTGTCTGGTATTAGTTATCTGGTGTCTGGTATTAGTTATCTGGTGTCTGGTTTTAGATATCTGGTGTCTGGTATTAGTTTTTGGTGTCTGGTATTAGTTATGTGGTGTCTGGTATTAGTTTCTGGTGTCTGGTATAAGATATCTGGTGTCTGTTATTAGGAATCTGGTGTCTGGTATTAGTTTCTGGTGTCTGGTATTAGTTATCTGGTGTCTGGTATTAACTTTTGGTGTCTGGTATTAGGAATCTGGTGTCTGGTATTAGGAATCTGGTGTCTGGTACTAGTTTCTGGTGTCTGGTATTAGTTATCTGGTGTCTGGTATTAGTTTCTGGTGTCTGGTATTAGTTTCTGGTGTCTGGTATTAGATATCTGGTGTCTGGTATTAGTTATCTGGTGTCTGGTATTAGTTATCTTGTGTCTGGTATTAGTTTCTGGTGTCTGGTATTAGTTATCTGGTGTCTGGTTTTAGATATCTGGTGTCTGGTATTAGTTTTTGGTGTCTGGTATTAGTTATGTGGTGTCTGGTATTAGTTTCTGGTGTCTGGTATAAGATATCTGGTGTCTGTTATTAGGAATCTGGTGTCTGGTATTAGTTTCTGGTGTCTGGTATTAGTTATCTGGTGTCTGGTATTAGTTATCTGGTGTCTGGTATTAGTTATCTGGGGTCTGGTATTAGTTTCTGGTGTCTGGTATTAGATATCTGGTGTCTGGTATTAGTTATCTGGTGTCTGGTATTAGTTTCTGGTGTCTGGTATTAGTTATCTGGTGTCTGGTATTAGTTTCTGGTGTCTGGTATTAGTTTCTGGTGTCTGGTATTAGTTATCTGGTGTCTGGTATTAGATATCTGGTATCTGGTATTAGTTATCTGGTGTCTGGTATTAGTTTCTGGTGTCTGGTATTAGATATCTGGTGTCTGGTATTAGTTATCTGGTGTCTGGTATTAGTTTCTGGTGTCTGGTATTAAATATCTGGTGTCTGGTATTAGTTATCTGGTGTCTGGTATTAGTTTCTGGTGTCTGGTATTAGTTATCTGGTGTCTGGTACTAGTTATCTGGTGTCTGGTATTAGTTTTTGGTGTCTGGTATTAGTTATCTGGTGTCTGGTATTAGTTATCTTGTGTCTGGTATTAGATATCTGGTGTCTGGTATTAGTTATCTGGTGTCTGGTATTAGTTATCTGGTGTCTGGTATTAGTTATCTGGTGTCTGGTATTAGTTTCTGGTGTCTGGTATTAGTTATCTGGTGTCTGGTATTAGTTATCTGGTGTCTGGTATTAGTTATCTAGTGTCTGGTATTAGATATCTGGTGTCTGGTATTAGTTATCTGGTGTCTGGTATTAGTTATCTGGTGTCTGGTATTAGTTTCTGGTGTCTGGTATTAGTTATCTGGTGTCTGGTATTAGTTTTTGGTGTCTGGTATTAGTTATCTGGTGTCTGGTATTAGTTTCTGGTGTCTAGTATTAGGAATCTGGTGTCTGGTATTAGATATCTGGTGTCCGGTATTAGTTATCTGGTGTCTGGTATTAGTTTCTGGTGTCTGGTATTAGTTATCTGGTGTCTGGTATTAGTTATCTGGTGTCTGGTATTAACTTTTGGTGTCTGGTATTAGGAATCTGGTGTCTGGTATTAGGAATCTGGTGTCTGAAATTAGTTAATTGGGTTCTGGTATTAGTTTCTGGTGTCTGGTATTAGTTATCTGGTGTCTGGTATTAGGAATCTGGTGTCTGGTATTAGTTTCTGGTGTCTGGTATTAGTTATCTGGTGTCTGGTATTAGTTATCTGGTGTCTGGTATTAGTTATCTGGGGTCTGGTATTAGTTTCTGGTGTCTGGTATTAGATATCTGGTGTCTGGTATTAGTTATCTGGTGTCTGGTATTAGTTTCTGGTGTCTGGTATTAGTTATCTGGTGTCTGGTATTAGTTTCTGGTGTCTGGTACTAGTTTCTGGTGTCTGGTATTAGTTATCTGGTGTCTGGTATTAGTTTCTGGTGTCTGGTATTAGTTATCTGGTGTCTGGTATTAGTTATCTGGTGTCTGGTATTAGTTATCTGTTGTCTGGTATTAGTTATCTGGTGTCTGGTATTAGATATCTGGTGTCTGGTATTAGTTATCTGGTGTCTGGTATTAGTTATCTGGTGTCTGGTATTAGTTTTCTGGTGTCTGGTATTAGTTATCTGGTGTCTGGTATTAGTTATCTGGTGTCTGGTATTAGGAATCTGGTGTCTGGTATTAGTTATCTGGTGTCTGGTATTAGTTTCTGGTGTCTGGTATTAGGAATCTGGTGTCTGGTAATATGAATCTGGTGTCTGGTATTAGTTATCTGGTGTCTGGTATTAGTTTATGGTGTCTGGTATTAGGAATCTGGTGTCTGGTATTAGTTATCTGGTGTCTGGTATTAGTTTCTGGTCTCTGGTATTAGGAATCTGTTGTCTGGTAATATGAATCTGGTGTCTGGTATTAGTTATCTGGTGTCTGGTATTAGGAATCTGGTGTCTGGTATTAGTTATCTGGTGTCTGGTATTAGTTTCTGGTGTCTGGTATTAGGAATCTGGTGTCTGGTAATATGAATCTGGTGTCTGGTATTAGTTATCTGGTGTCTGGTATTAGTTTATGGTGTCTGGTATTAGTTTCTGGTGTCTGGTATTAGGAATCTGGTGTCTGGTATTAGGAATCTGGTGTCTGGTATTAGTTATCTGGTGTCTGGTATTAGTTTCTGGTGTCTGGTATTAGATATCTGGTGTCTGGTAATAGTTATCTGGTGTCTGGTATTAGTTATCTGGTGTCTGGTATTAGTTTCTGGTGTCTGGTATTAGATATCTGGTGTCTGGTATTAGTTATTTGGTGTCTGGTATTAGTTATCTGGTGTCTGGTATTAGTTTCTGGTGTCTGGTATTAGTTATCTGGTGTCTGGTATTAGTTATCTGGTGTCTGGTATTAGTTTCTGGTGTCTGATATTAGTTATCTGGTGTCTGGTATTAGTTATCTGGTGTCTGATATTAGTTTCTGGTGTCTGGTATTAGTTATCTGGTGTCTGGTATTAGTTATCTGGTGTCTGGTATTAGTTTCTGGTGTCTGGTATTAGATATCTGGTGTCTGGTATTAGTTATCTGGTGTCTGGTATTAGGTATCTGGTGTCTGGTATTAGTTTTTGGTGTCTGGTATTAGGTATCTGGTGTCTGGTATTAGTTTTTGGTGTCTGGTATTAGTTATCTGGTGTCTGGTATTAGGTATCTGCTGTCTGGTATTAGGTATCTGGTGTCTGGTATTAGGTATTTGCTGTCTGGTATTAGGAATCTGGTGTCTGGTATTAGTTATCTGGTGTCTAATATTAGTTATCTGGTGTCTGGTATTAGTTATCTGGTGTCTGGTATTAGTTTCTGGTGTCTGGTATTAGTTATCTGGTGTCTGGTATTAGTTATCTGGTGTCTGGTATTAGTTATCTGGTGTCTGGTATTAGGAATCTGGTGTCTGGTATTAGGAATCTGGTGTCTGGTATTAGTTATCTGGTGTCTGGTATTAGTTTCTGGTGTCTGGTATTAGTTATCTGGTGTCTGGTATTAGGAATCTGGTGTCTGGTATTAGTTATCTGGTGTCTGGTATTAGTTTCTGGTGTCTGGTATTAGTTATCTGGTGTCTGGTATTAGTTTCTGGTGTCTGGTATTAGTTATCTGGTGTCTGGTATTAGTTATCTGGTGTCTGGTATTAGGAATCTGGTGTCTGGTATTAGTTATCTGGTGTCTGGTATTAGTTTCTGGTGTCTGGTATTAGGAATCTGGTGTCTGGTAACATGAATCTGGTGTCTGGTATTAGTTATCTGGTGTCTGGTATTAGGAATCTGGTGTCTGGTATTAGTTATCTGGTGTCTGGTATTAGTTTCTGGTGTCTGGTATTAGTTATCTGGTGTCTGGTATTAGGAATCTGGTGTCTGGTATTAGTTATCTGGTGTCTGGTATTAGTTTCTGGTGTCTGGTATTAGTTATCTGGTGTCTGGTATTAGTTTCTGGTGTCTGGTATTAGTTATCTGGTGTATGGTATTAGTTATCTGGTGTCTGGTATTAGATATCTGGTGTCTGGTATTAGATATCTGGTGTCGGGTATTAGTTATCTGGTGTCTGGTATTAGTTTCTGGTGTCTGGTATTAAATATCTGGTGTCTGGTATTAGTTATCTGGTGTCTGGTATTAGTTTCTGGTGTCTGGTATTAGTTATCTGGTGTCTGGTACTAGTTATCTGGTGTCTGGTATTAGTTTTTGGTGTCTGGTATTAGTTATCTGGTGTCTGGTATTAGTTATCTTGTGTCTGGTATTAGATATCTGGTGTCTGGTATTAGTTATCTGGTGTCTGGTATTAGTTATCTGGTGTCTGGTATTAGTTTCTGGTGTCTGATATTAGTTATCTGGTGTCTGGTATTAGTTATCTGGTGTCTGATATTAGTTTCTGGTGTCTGGTATTAGTTATCTGGTGTCTGGTATTAGTTATCTGGTGTCTGGTATTAGTTATCTGGTGTCTGGTATTAGTTATCTGGTGTCTGGTATTAGTTATCTGGTGTCTGGTATTAGTTTCTGGTGTCTGGTATTAGTTATCTGGTGTCTGGTATTAGTTATCTGGTGTCTGGTATTAGTTATCTAGTGTCTGGTATAAGATATCTGGTGTCTGGTATTAGTTATCTGGTGTCTGGTATTAGTTATCTGGTGTCTGGTATTAGTTTCTGGTGTCTGGTATTAGTTATCTGGTGTCTGGTATTAGTTTCTGGTGTCTGGTATTAGTTATCTGGTGTCTGGTATTAGTTTCTGGTGTCTAGTATTAGGAATCTGGTGTCTGGTATTAGTTATCTGGTGTCTGGTATTAGTTATCTGGTGTCTGGTATTAGTTATCTGTTGTCTGGTATTAGTTATCTGGTGTCTGGTATTAGATATCTGGTGTCTGGTATTAGTTATCTGGTGTCTGGTATTAGTTATCTGGTGTCTGGTATTAGTTTTCTGGTGTCTGGTATTAGTTATCTGGTGTCTGGTATTAGTTATCTGGTGTCTGGTATTAGGAATCTGGTGTCTGGTATTAGTTATCTGGTGTCTGGTATTAGTTTCTGGTGTCTGGTATTAGGAATCTGGTGTCTGGTAATATGAATCTGGTGTCTGGTATTAGTTATCTGGTGTCTGGTATTAGTTTATGGTGTCTGGTATTAGGAATCTGGTGTCTGGTATTAGTTATCTGGTGTCTGGTATTAGTTTCTGGTCTCTGGTATTAGGAATCTGTTGTCTGGTAATATGAATCTGGTGTCTGGTATTAGTTATCTGGTGTCTGGTATTAGGAATCTGGTGTCTGGTATTAGTTATCTGGTGTCTGGTATTAGTTTCTGGTGTCTGGTATTAGGAATTTGGTGTCTGGTAATATGAATCTGGTATTAGTTATCTGGTGTCTGGTATTAGTTTATGGTGTCTGGTATTAGTTTCTGGTGTCTGGTATTAGGAATCTGGTGTCTGGTATTAGGAATCTGGTGTCTGGTATTAGTTATCTGGTGTCTGGTATTAGTTTCTGGTGTCTGGTATTAGATATCTGGTGTCTGGTATTAGTTATCTGGTGTCTGGTATTAGTTATCTGGTGTCTGGTATTAGTTTCTGGTGTCTGGTATTAGATATCTGGTGTCTGGTATTAGTTATCTGGTGTCTGGTATTAGTTATCTGGTGTCTGGTATTAGTTTCTGGTGTCTGGTATTAGTTATCTGGTGTCTGGTATTAGTTATCTGGTGTCTGGTATTAGTTTCTGGTGTCTGATATTAGTTATCTGGTGTCTGGTATTAGTTATCTGGTGTCTGATATTAGTTTCTGGTGTCTGGTATTAGTTATCTGGTGTCTGGTATTAGTTATCTGGTGTCTGGTATTAGTTTCTGGTGTCTGGTATTAGATATCTGGTGTCTGGTATTAGTTATCTGGTGTCTGGTATTAGGTATCTGGTGTCTGGTATTAGTTTTTGGTGTCTGGTATTAGGTATCTGGTGTCTGGTATTAGTTTTTGGTGTCTGGTATTAGTTATCTGGTGTCTGGTATTAGGTATCTGCTGTCTGGTATTAGGTATCTCGTGTCTGGTATTAGGTATCTGCTGTCTGGTATTAGGAATCTGGTGTCTGGTATTAGTTATCTGGTGTCTAATATTAGTTATCTGGTGTCTGGTATTAGTTATCTGGTGTCTGGTATTAGTTTCTGGTGTCTGGTATTAGTTATCTGGTGTCTGGTATTAGTTATCTGGTGTCTGGTATTAGTTATCTGGTGTCTGGTATTAGGAATCTGGTGTCTGGTATTAGGAATCTGGTGTCTGGTATTAGTTATCTGGTGTCTGGTATTAGTTTCTGGTGTCTGGTATTAGTTATCTGGTGTCTGGTATTAGGAATCTGGTGTCTGGTATTAGTTATCTGGTGTCTGGTATTAGTTTCTGGTGTCTGGTATTAGTTATCTGGTGTCTGGTATTAGTTTCTGGTGTCTGGTATTAGTTATCTGGTGTCTGGTATTAGTTATCTGGTGTCTGGTATTAGGAATCTGGTGTCTGGTATTAGTTATCTGGTGTCTGGTATTAGTTTCTGGTGTCTGGTATTAGGAATCTGGTGTCTGGTAACATGAATCTGGTGTCTGGTATTAGTAATCTGGTGTCTGGTATTAGTTTATGGTGTCTGGTATTAGGAATCTGGTGTCTGGTATTAGTTATCTGGTGTCTGGTATTAGTTTCTGGTGTCTGGTATTAGTTATCTGGTGTCTGGTATTAGGAATCTGGTGTCTGGTATTAGTAATCTGGTGTCTGGTATTAGTTTCTGGTGTCTGGTATTAGTTATCTGGTGTCTGGTATTAGTTTCTGGTGTCTGGTATTAGTTATCTGGTGTATGGTATTAGTTATCTGGTGTCTGGTATTAGATATCTGGTGTCTGGTATTAGATATCTGGTGTCTGGTATTAGTTATCTGGTGTCTGGTATTAGTTTCTGGTGTCTGGTATTAAATATCTGGTGTCTGGTATTAGTTATCTGGTGTCTGGTATTAGTTTCTGGTGTCTGGTATTAGTTATCTGGTGTCTGGTACTAGTTATCTGGTGTCTGGTATTAGTTTTTGGTGTCTGGTATTAGTTATCTGGTGTCTGGTATTAGTTATCTTGTGTCTGGTATTAGATATCTGGTGTCTGGTATTAGTTATCTGGTGTCTGGTATTAGTTACCTGGTGTCTGGTATTAGTTATCTGGTGTCTGGTATTAGTTTCTGGTGTCTGGTATTAGTTATCTGGTGTCTGGTATTAGTTATCTGGTGTCTGGTATTAGTTATCTAGTGTCTGGTATTAGATATCTGGTGTCTGGTATTAGTTATCTGGTGTCTGGTATTAGTTGTCTGGTGTCTGGTATTAGTTTCTGGTGTCTGGTATTAGTTATCTGGTGTCTGGTATTAGTTTCTGGTGTCTGGTATTAGTTATCTGGTGTCTGGTATTAGTTTCTGGTGTCTAGTATTAGGAATCTGGTGTCTGGTATTAGATATCTGGTGTCCGGTATTAGTTATCTGGTATCTGGTATTAGTTTCTGGTGTCTGGTATTAGTTATCTGGTGTCTGGTATTAGTTATCTGGTGTCTGGTATTAACTTTTGGTGTCTGGTATTAGGAATCTGGTGTCTGGTATTAGGAATGTGGTGTCTGAAATTAGTTATTTGGTGTCTGGTATTAGTTTCTGGTGTCTGGTATTAGTTATCTGGTGTCTGGTATTAGGAATCTGGTGTCTGGTACTAGTTTCTGGTGTCTGGTATTAGTTATCTGGTGTCTGGTATTAGTTTCTGGTGTCTGGTATTAGTTATCTGGTGTCTGCTATTAGTTATCTGGTGTCTGGTATTAGTTATCTGTTGTCTGGTATTAGTTATCTGGTGTCTGGTATTAGATATCTGGTGTCTGGTATTAGTTATCTGGTGTCTGGTATTAGTTATCTGGTGTCTGGTATTAGTTTTCTGGTGTCTGGTATTAGTTATCTGGTGTCTGGTATTAGTTATCTGGTGTCTGGTATTAGGAATCTGGTGTCTGGTATTAGTTATCTGGTGTCTGGTATTAGTTTCTGGTGTCTGGTATTAGGAATCTGGTGTCTGGTAATATGAATCTGGTGTCTGGTATTAGTTATCTGGTGTCTGGTATTAGTTTATGGTGTCTGGTATTAGGAATCTGGTGTCTGGTATTAGTTATCTGGTGTCTGGTATTAGTTTCTGGTCTCTGGTATTAGGAATCTGTTGTCTGGTAATATGAATGTGGTGTCTGGTATTAGTTATCTGGTGTCTGGTATTAGGAATCTGGTGTCTGGTATTAGTTATCTGGTGTCTGGTATTAGTTTCTGGTGTCTGGTATTAGGAATCTGGTGTCTGGTAATATGAATCTGGTGTCTGGTATTAGTTATCTGGTGTCTGGTATTAGTTTATGGTGTCTGGTATTAGTTTCTGGTGTCTGGTATTAGGAATCTGGTGTCTGGTATTAGGAATCTGGTGTCTGGTATTAGTTATCTGGTGTCTGGTATTAGTTTCTGGTGTCTGGTATTAGATATCTGGTGTCTGGTATTAGTTATCTGGTGTCTGGTATTAGTTATCTGGTGTCTGGTATTAGTTTCTGGTGTCTGGTATTAGATATCTGGTGTCTGGTATTAGTTATCTGGTGTCTGGTATTAGTTATCTGGTGTCTGGTATTAGTTTCTGGTGTCTGGTATTAGTTATCTGGTGTCTGGTATTAGTTATCTGGTGTCTGGTATTAGTTTCTGGGGTCTGATATTAGTTATCTGGTGTCTGCTATTAGTTATCTGGTGTCTGATATTAGTTTCTGGTGTCTGGTATTAGTTATCTGGTGTCTGGTATTAGTTATCTGGTGTCTGGTATTAGTTTCTGGTGTCTGGTATTAGATATCTGGTGTCTGGTATTAGTTATCTGGTGTCTGGTATTAGGTATCTGGTGTCTGGTATTAGGTATCTGGTGTCTGGTATTAGTTTTTGGTGTCTGGTATTAGTTATCTGGTGTCTGGTATTAGGAATCTGGTGTCTGGTATTAGTTATTTGGTGTCTGGTATTAGTTTTTGGTGTCTGGTATTAGTTATCTGGTGTCTGGTATTAGGAATCTGGTGTCTGGTACTAGTTTCTGGTGTCTGGTATTAGTTATCTAGTGTCTGGTATTAGGAGTCTGTTGTCTGGTAATATGAATCTGGTGTCTGGTATTAGTTATCTGGTGTCTGGTATTAGTTATCTGGTGTCTGGTATTAGTTATCTGGTGTCTGGTATTAGGAATCTGGTGTCTGGTATTAGGAATCTGGTGTCTGGTATTAGTTATCTGGTGTCTGGTATTAGTTTCTGGTGTCTGGTATTAGTTATCTGGTGTCTGGTATTAGGAATCTGGTGTCTGGTATTAGTTATCTGGTGTCTGGTATTAGTTTCTGGTGTCTGGTATTAGTTATCTGGTGTCTGGTATTAGTTTCTGGTGTCTGGTATTAGTTATCTGGTGTCTGGTATTAGTTATCTGGTGTCTGGTATTAGGAATCTGGTGTCTGGTATTAGTTATCTGGTGTCTGGTATTAGTTTCTGGTGTCTGGTATTAGGAATCTGGTGTCTGGTAATATGAATCTGGTGTCTGGTATTAGTTATCTGGTGTCTGGTATTAGTTTATGGTGTCTGGTATTAGTTATCTGGAGTCTGGTATTAGTTTCTGGTGTCTGGTATTAGTTATCTGGTGTCTGGTATTAGGAATCTGGTGTCTGGTATTAGTTATCTGGTGTCTGGTATTAGTTTCTGGTGTCTGGTATTAGTTTCTGGTGTCTGGTATTAGGAATCTGGTGTCTGGTATTAGGAATCTGGTGTCTGGTATTAGTAATTTGGTGTCTGGTATTAGTTTCTGGTGTCTGGTATTAGTTATCTGGTGTCTGGTATTAGGAATCTGGTGTCTGGTACTAGTTTCTGGTGTCTGGTATTAGTTATCTAGTGTCTGGTATTAGGAGTCTGTTGTCTGGTAATATGAATCTGGTGTCTGGTATTAGTTATCTGGTGTCTGGTATTAGGAATCTGGTGTCTGGTATTAGTTATCTTGTGTCTGGTATTAGTTTTTGGTGTCTGGTATTAGGAATCTGGTGTCTGGTAATATGAATCTGGTGTCTGGTATTAGTTATCTGGTGTCTGGTATTAGTTTATGGTGTCTGGTATTAGTTTCTGGTGTCTGGTATTAGGAATCTGGTGTCTGGTATTAGGAATCTGGTGTCTGGTATTAGTTATCTGGTGTCTGGTATTAGATATCTGGTGTCTGGTATTAGTTATCTGCTGTCTATTATTAGTTATCTGGTGTCTGGTATTAGATATCTGGTGTCTGGTATTAGATATCTGGTGTCTAATATTAGTTATCTGGTGTCTGGTATTAGTTATCTGGTGTCTGGTATTAGTTTTCTGGTGTCTGGTATTAGTTATCTGGTGTCTGGTATTAGTTATCTGGTGTCTGGTATTAGGAATCTGGTGTCTGGTATTAGTTATCTGGTGTCTGGTATTAGTTTCTGGTGTCTGGTATTAGGAATCTGGTGTCTGGTAATATGAATCTGGTGTCTGGTATTAGTTATCTGGTGTCTGGTATTAGTTTATGGTGTCTGGTATTAGGAATCTGGTGTCAGGTATTAGTTATCTGGTGTCTGGTATTAGTTTCTGGTGTCTGGTATTAGTTAGCTGGTGTCTGGTATTATTTATCTGGTGTCTGGTATTAGTTATCTGGTGTCTGGTATTAGGAATCTGGTGTCTGGTATTAGGAATCTGGTGTCTGGTATTAGTTATCTGGTGTCTGGTATTAGAAATCTGGTGTCTGGTACTAGTTTCTGGTGTCTGGTATTAGTTATCTGGTGTCTGGTATTAGTTTCTGGTGTCTGGTATTAGTTATCTGGTGTCTGGTATTAGTTTCTGGTGTCTGGTATTAGGAATCTTGTGTCTGGTAATATGAATCTGGTGTCTGGTATTAGTTATCTGGTGTCTGGTATTAGTTTATGGTATCTGGTATTAGTTTCTGGTGTCTGGTATTAGTTATCTGGTGTCTGGTATTAGGAATCTGGTGTCTGGTACTAGTTTCTGGTGTCTGGTATTAGTTATCTGGTGTCTGGTATTAGGTATCTGCTGTCTGGTATTAGGAATTTGGTGTCTGGTATTAGTTATCTGGTGTCTAATATTAGTTATCTGGTGTCTGGTATTAGTTATCTGGTGTCTGGTACTAGTTTCTGGTGTCTGGTATTAGTTATCTGGTGTCTGGTATTAGTTATCTGGTGTCTGGTATTAGTTATCTGGTGTCTGGTATTAGGAATCTGGTGTCTGGTATTAGGAATCTGGTGTCTGGTATTAGTTATCTGGTGTCTGGTATTAGTTTCTGGTGTCTGGTATTAGTTATCTGGTGTCTGGTATTAGGAATCTGGTGTCTGGTACTAGTTTCTGGTGTCTGGTATTAGTTATCTGGTGTCTGGTATTAGTTTCTGGTGTCTGGTATTAGTTATCTGGTGTCTGGTATTAGTTATCTGGTGTCTGGTATTAGTTATCTGGTGTCTGGTATTAGTTATCTGGTGTCTGGTATTAGTTTCTGGTGTCTGGTATTAGTTATCTGGTCTCTGGTATTAGTTATCTGGTGTCTGGTATTAGGAATCTGGTGTCTGGTATTAGTTATCTGGTGTCTGGTATTAGTTTCTGGTGTCTGGTATTAGGAATCTGGTGTC
This sequence comes from Tachina lurida, assembly GCA_944452675.1. Taxonomy (NCBI): domain Eukaryota; kingdom Metazoa; phylum Arthropoda; class Insecta; order Diptera; family Tachinidae; genus Tachina; species Tachina lurida. The sequence continues at coordinate 2,168,889 of CALYBX010000001.1, forward strand.
TGGTAATATGAATCTGGTGTCTGGTATTAGTTATCTGGTGTCTGGTATTAGTTTATGGTGTCTGGTATTAGTTTCTGGTGTCTGGTATTAGTTATCTGGTGTCTGGTATTAGGAATCTGGTGTCTGGTACTAGTTTCTGGTGTCTGGTATTAGTTATCTGGTGTCTGGTATTAGGTATCTGCTGTCTGGTATTAAGAATCTGGTGTCTGGTATTAGTTATCTGGTGTCTAATATTAGTTATCTGGTGTCTGGTATTAGTTATCTGGTGTCTGGAATTAGTTTCTGGTGTCTGGTATTAGTTATCTGGTGTCTGGTATTAGTTATCTGGTGTCTGGTATTAGTTATCTGGTGTCTGGTATTAGGAATCTGGTGTCTGGTATTAGGAATCTGGTGTCTGGTATTAGTTATCTGGTGTCTGGTATTAGTTTCTGGTGTCTGGTATTAGTTATCTGGTGTCTGGTATTAGGAATCTGGTGTCTGGTACTAGTTTCTGGTGTCTGGTATTAGTTATCTGGTGTCTGGTATTAGTTTCTGGTGTCTGGTATTAGTTATCTGGTGTCTGGTATTAGTTATCTGGTGTCTGGTATTAGTTATCTGTTGTCTGGTATTAGTTATCTGGTGTCTGGTATTAGATATCTGGTGTCTGGTATTAGTTATCTGGTGTCTGGTATTAGTTATCTGGTGTCTGGTATTAGTTTTCTGGTGTCTGGTATTAGTTATCTGGTGTCTGGTATTAGTTATCTGGTGTCTGGTATTAGGAATCTGGTGTCTGGTATTAGTTATCTGGTGTCTGGTATTAGTTTCTGGTGTCTGGTATTAGGAATCTGGTGTCTGGTAATATGAATCTGGTGTCTGGTATTAGTTATCTGGTGTCTGGTATTAGTTTATGGTGTCTGGTATTAGGAATCTGGTGTCTGGTATTAGTTATCTGGTGTCTGGTATTAGTTTCTGGTGTCTGGTATTAGGAATCTGTTGTCTGGTAATGTGAATCTGGTGTCTGGTATTAGTTATCTGGTGTCTGGTATTAGGAATCTGGTGTCTAGTATTAGTTATCTGGTGTCTGGTATTAGTTTCTGGTGTCTGGTATTAGGAATCTGGTGTCTGGTAATATGAATCTGGTGTCTGGTATTAGTTATCTGGTGTCTGGTATTAGTTTATGGTGTCTGGTATTAGGAATCTGGTGTCTGGTATTAGGAATCTGGTGTCTGGTATTAGTTATCTGGTGTCTGGTATTAGTTTCTGGTGTCTGGTATTAGATATCTGGTGTCTGGTATTAGTTATCTGGTGTCTGGTATTAGTTATCTGGTGTCTGGTATTAGTTTCTGGTGTCTAGTATTAGATATCTGGTGTCTGGTATTAGTTATCTGGTGTCTGGTATTAGTTATCTGGTGTCTAATATTAGTTATCTGGTGTCTGGTATTAGTTATCTGGTGTCTGGTATTAGTTTCTGGTGTCTGGTATTAGTTATCTGGTGTCTGGTATTAGTTATCTGGTGTCTGGTATTAGTTATCTGGTGTCTGGTATTAGGAATCTGGTGTCTGGTATTAGTTATCTGGTGTCTGGTATTAGTTTCTGGTGTCTGGTATTAGTTATCTGGTGTCTGGTATTAGTTTCTGGTGTCTGGTATTAGTTATCTGGTGTATGGTATTAGTTATCTGGTGTTTAATATTTGGAATCTGGTGTCTGGTATTAGTTTCTGGTGTCTGGTATTAGTTATCTGGTGTCTGGTATTAGGAATCTGGTGTCTGGTATTAGTTATCTGGTGTCTGGTATTAGTTTCTGGTGTCTGGTATTAGTTATCTGGTGTCTGGTATTAGTTTCTGGTGTCTGGTATTAGTTATCTGGTGTATGGTATTAGTTATCTGGTGTCTAATATTTGGAATCTGGTGTCTTGTAATAGGAATCTGGTGTCTGGTATTAGTTATCTGGTGTCTGGTATTAGTTTCTGGTGTCTGGTATTAGTTTCTTGTGTCTGGTATTAGGAATCTGGTGTCTGGTATTAGGAATCTGGTGTCTGGTATTAGTTATTTGGTGTCTGGTATTAGTTTCTGGTGTCTGGTATTAGTTATCTGGTGTCTGGTATTAGGAATCTGGTGTCTGGTACTAGTTTCTGGTGTCTGGTATTAGTTATCTAGTGTCTGGTATTAGGAGTCTGTTGTCTGGTAATATGAATCTGGTGTCTGGTATTAGTTATCTGGTGTCTGGTATTAGGAATCTGGTGTCTGGTATTAGTTATCTTGTGTCTGGTATTAGTTTCTGGTGTCTGGTATTAGGAATCTGGTGTCTGGTAATATGAATCTGGTGTCTGGTATTAGTTATCTGGTGTCTGGTATTAGTTTTTGGTGTCTGGTATTAGTTTCTGGTGTCTGGTATTAGGAATCTGGTGTCTGGTATTAGGAATCTGGTGTCTGGTATTAGTTATCTGGTGTCTGGTATTAGATATCTGGTGTCTGGTATTAGTTATCTGCTGTCTATTATTAGTTATCTGGTGTCTGGTATTAGATATCTGGTGTCTGGTATTAGTTATCTGGTGTCTGGTATTAGTTATCTGGTGTCTGGTATTAGTTTTCTGGTGTCTGGTACTAGTTTTCTGGTGTCTGGTATTAGTTATCTGGTGTCTGGTATTAGTTATCTGGTGTCTGGTATTAGGAATCTGGTGTCTGGTATTAGTTATCTGGTGTCTGGTATTAGTTTCTGGTGTCTGGTATTAGGAATCTGGTGTCTGGTAATATGAATCTGGTGTCTGGTATTAGTTATCTGGTGTCTGGTATTAGTTTATGGTGTCTGGTATTAGGAATCTGGTGTCAGGTATTAGTTATCTGCTGTCTATTATTAGTTATCTGGTGTCTGGTATTAGATATCTGGTGTCTGGTATTAGATATCTGGTGTCTAATATTAGTTATCTGGTGTCTGGTATTAGTTATCTGGTGTCTGGTATTAGTTTTCTGGTGTCTGGTATTAGTTATCTGGTGTCTGGTATTAGTTATCTGGTGTCTGGTATTAGGAATCTGGTGTCTGGTATTAGTTATCTTGTGTCTGGTATTAGTTTCTGGTGTCTGGTATTAGGAATCTGGTGTCTGGTAATATGAATCTGGTGTCTGGTATTAGTTATCTGGTGTCTGGTATTAGTTTTTGGTGTCTGGTATTAGTTTCTGGTGTCTGGTATTAGTTTCTGGTGTCTGGTATTAGGAATCTGGTGTCTGGTATTAGGAATCTGGTGTCTGGTATTAGTTATCTGGTGTCTGGTATTAGATATGTGGTGTCTGGTATTAGTTATCTGCTGTCTATTATTAGTTATCTGGTGTCTGGTATTAGATATCTGGTGTCTGGTATTAGATATTTGGTGTCTAATATTAGTTATCTGGTGTCTGGTGTTAGTTATCTGGTGTCTGGTATTAGTTTTCTGGTGTCTGGTATTAGTTATCTGGTGTCTGGTATTAGTTATCTGGTGTCTGGTATTAGGAATCTGGTGTCTGGTATTAGTTATCTGGTGTCTGGTATTAGTTTCTGGTGTCTGGTATTAGGAATCTGGTGTCTGGTAATATGAATCTGGTGTCTGGTATTAGTTATCTGGTGTCTGGTATTAGTTTATGGTGTCTGGTATTAGGAATATGGTGTCAGGTATTAGTTATCTGGTGTCTGGTATTAGTTTCTGGTGTCTGGTATTAGTTATCTGGTGTCTGGTATTAGTTATCTGGTGTCTGGTATTAGTTATCTGGTGTCTGGTATTAGGAATCTGGTGTCTGGTATTAGGAATCTGGTGTCTGGTATTAGTTATCTGGTGTCTGGTATTAGAAATCTGGTGTCTGGTACTAGTTTCTGGTGTCTGGTATGAGTTATCTGGTGTCTGGTATTAGTTTCTGGTGTCTGGTATTAGTTATCTGGTGTCTGGTATTAGTTATCTGGTGTCTGGTATTAGTTATCTGTTGTCTGGTATTAGTTATCTGGTGTCTGGTATTAGTTATCTGGTGTCTGGTATTAGGAATCTGGTGTCTGGTATTAGTTATCTGGTGTCTGGTATTAGTTTCTGGTGTCTGGTATTAGGAATCTGGTGTCTGGTAATATGAATCTGGTGTCTGGTATTAGTTATCTGGTGTCTGGTATTAGTTTATGGTGTCTGGTATTAGTTTCTGGTGTCTGGTATTAGTTATCTGGTGTCTGGTATTAGGAATCTGGTGTCTGGTACTAGTTTCTGGTGTCTGGTATTAGTTATCTGGTGTCTGGTATTAGGTATCTGCTGCCTGGTATTAGGAATCTGGTGTCTGGTATTAGTTATCTGGTGTCTAATATTAGTTGTCTGGTGTCTGGTATTAGTTATCTGGTGTCTGGTATTAGTTTCTGGTGTCTAGTATTAGTTATCTGGTGTCTGGTATTAGTTATCTGGTGTCTGGTATTAGTTATCTGGTGTCTGGTATTAGGAATCTGGTGTCTGGTATTAGAAATCTGGTGTCTGGTATTAGTTATCTGGTGTCTGGTATTAGTTTCTGGTGTCTGGTATTAGTTATCTGGTGTCTGGTATTAGGAATCTGGTGTCTGGTACTAGTTTCTGGTGTCTGGTATTAGTTATCTGGTGTCTGGTATTAGTTTCTGGTGTCTGGTATTAGTTATCTGGTGTCCGGTATTAGTTATCTGGTGTCTGGTATTAGTTATCTGGTGTCTGGTATTAGTTATCTGGTGTCTGGTATTAGTTTCTGGTGTCTGGTATTAGTTATCTGGTCTCTGGTATTAGTTATCTGGTGTCTGGTATTAGGAATCTGGTGTCTGGTATTAGTTATCTGGTGTCTGGTATTAGTTTCTGGTGTCTGGTATTAGGAATCTGGTGTCTGGTAATATGAATCTGGTGTCTGGTATTAGTTATCTGGTGTCTGGTATTAGTTTATGGTGTCTGGTATTAGTTTCTGGTGTCTGGTATTAGTTATCTGGTGTCTGGTATTAGGAATCTGGTGTCTGGTACTAGTTTCTGGTGTCTGGTATTAGTTATCTGGTGTCTGGTATTAGGTATCTGCTGTCTGGTATTAGGAATCTGGTGTCTGGTATTAGTTATCTGGTGTCTAATATTAGTTATCTGGTGTCTGGTATTAGTTATCTGGTGTCTGGTATTAGTTTCTGGTGTCTGGTATTAGTTATCTGGTGTCTGGTATTAGTTATCTGGTGTCTGGTATTAGTTATCTGGTGTCTGGTATTAGGAATCTGGTGTCTGGTATTAGGAATCTGGTGTCTGGTATTAGTTATCTGGTGTCTGGTATTAGTTTCTGGTGTCTGGTATTAGTTATCTGGTGTCTGGTATTAGGAATCTGGTGTCTGGTACTAGTTTCTGGTGTCTGGTATTAGTTATCTGGTGTCTGGTATTAGTTTCTGGTGTCTGGTATTAGTTATCTGGTGTCTGGTATTAGTTATCTGGTGTCTGGTATTAGTTATCTGTTGTCTGGTATTAGTTATCTGGTGTCTGGTATTAGATATCTGGTGTCTGGTATTAGTTATCTGGTGTCTGGTATTAGTTATCTGGTGTCTGGTATTAGTTTTCTGGTGTCTGGTATTAGTTATCTGGTGTCTGGTATTAGTTATCTGGTGTCTGGTATTAGGAATCTGGTGTCTGGTATTAGTTATCTGGTGTCTGGTATTAGTTTCTGGTGTCTGGTATTAGGAATCTGGTGTCTGGTAATATGAATCTGGTGTCTGGTATTAGTTATCTGGTGTCTGGTATTAGTTTATGGTGTCTGGTATTAGGAATCCGGTGTCTGGTATTAGTTATCTGGTGTCTGGTATTAGTTTATGGTGTCTGGTATTAGGAATCTGGTGTCTGGTATTAGTTATCTGGTGTCTGGTATTAGTTTCTGGTGTCTGGTATTAGGAATCTGGTGTCTGGTAATATGAATCTGGTGTCTGGTATTAGTTATCTGGTGTCTGGTATTAGTTTATGGTGTCTGGTATTAGGAATCCGGTGTCTGGTATTAGTTATCTGGTGTCTGGTATTAGTTTATGGTGTCTGGTATTAGGAATCTGGTGTCTGGTATTAGTTATCTGGTGTCTGGTATTAGTTTCTGGTGTCTGGTATTAGTTATCTGGTGTCTGGTATTAGTTATCTGGTGTCTGGTATTAGTTATCTGGTGTCTGGTATTAGGAATCTGGTGTCTGTTATTAGGAATCTGGTGTCTGGTATTAGTTATCTGGTGTCTGGTATTAGTTTCTGGTGTCTGGTATTAGTTATCTGGTGTCTGGTATTAGGAATCTGGTGTCTGGTACTAGTTTCTGTTGTCTGGTATTAGTTATCTGGTGTCTGGTATTAGTTTCTGGTGTCTGGTATTAGTTATCTGGTGTCTGGTATTAGTTATCTGGTGTCTGGTATTAGTTATCTGTTGTCTGGTATTAGTTATCTGGTGTCTGGTATTAGATATCTGGTGTCTGGTATTAGTTATCTGGTGTCTGGTATTAGTTATCTGGTGTCTGGTATTAGTTTTCTGGTGTCTGGTATTAGTTATCTGGTGTCTGGTATTAGTTATCTGGTGTCTGGTATTAGGAATCTGGTGTCTGGTATTAGTTATCTGGTGTCTGGTATTAGTTTCTGGTGTCTGGTATTAGGAATCTGGTGTCTGGTAATATGAATCTGGTGTCTGGTATTAGTTATCTGGTGTCTGGTATTAGTTTATGGTGTCTGGTATTAGGAATCTGGTGTCTGGTATTAGTTATCTGGTGTCTGGTATTAGTTTCTGGTGTCTGGTATTAGGAATCTGTTGTCTGGTAATGTGAATCTGGTGTCTGGTATTAGTTATCTGGTGTCTGGTATTAGGAATCTGGTGTCTAGTATTAGTTATCTGGTGTCTGGTATTAGTTTCTGGTGTCTGGTATTAGGAATCTGGTGTCTGGTAATATGAATCTGGTGTCTGGTATTAGTTATCTGGTGTCTGGTATTAGTTTATGGTGTCTGGTATTAGGAATCTGGTGTCTGGTATTAGGAATCTGGTGTCTGGTATTAGTTATCTGGTGTCTGGTATTAGTTTCTGGTGTCTGGTATTAGATATCTGGTGTCTGGTATTAGTTATCTGGTGTCTGGTATTAGTTATCTGGTGTCTGGTATTAGTTTCTGGTGTCTAGTATTAGATATCTGGTGTCTGGTATTAGTTATCTGGTGTCTGGTATTAGTTATCTGGTGTCTAATATTAGTTATCTGGTGTCTGGTATTAGTTATCTGGTGTCTGGTATTAGTTTCTGGTGTCTGGTATTAGTTATCTGGTGTCTGGTATTAGTTATCTGGTGTCTGGTATTAGTTATCTGGTGTCTGGTATTAGGAATCTGGTGTCTGGTATTAGTTATCTGGTGTCTGGTATTAGTTTCTGGTGTCTGGTATTAGTTATCTGGTGTCTGGTATTAGTTTCTGGTGTCTGGTATTAGTTATCTGGTGTATGGTATTAGTTATCTGGTGTTTAATATTTGGAATCTGGTGTCTGGTATTAGTTTCTGGTGTCTGGTATTAGTTATCTGGTGTCTGGTATTAGGAATCTGGTGTCTGGTATTAGTTATCTGGTGTCTGGTATTAGTTTCTGGTGTCTGGTATTAGTTATCTGGTGTCTGGTATTAGTTTCTGGTGTCTGGTATTAGTTATCTGGTGTATGGTATTAGTTATCTGGTGTCTAATATTTGGAATCTGGTGTCTTGTAATAGGAATCTGGTGTCTGGTATTAGTTATCTGGTGTCTGGTATTAGTTTCTGGTGTCTGGTATTAGTTTCTTGTGTCTGGTATTAGGAATCTGGTGTCTGGTATTAGGAATCTGGTGTCTGGTATTAGTTATTTGGTGTCTGGTATTAGTTTCTGGTGTCTGGTATTAGTTATCTGGTGTCTGGTATTAGGAATCTGGTGTCTGGTACTAGTTTCTGGTGTCTGGTATTAGTTATCTAGTGTCTGGTATTAGGAGTCTGTTGTCTGGTAATATGAATCTGGTGTCTGGTATTAGTTATCTGGTGTCTGGTATTAGGAATCTGGTGTCTGGTATTAGTTATCTTGTGTCTGGTATTAGTTTCTGGTGTCTGGTATTAGGAATCTGGTGTCTGGTAATATGAATCTGGTGTCTGGTATTAGTTATCTGGTGTCTGGTATTAGTTTTTGGTGTCTGGTATTAGTTTCTGGTGTCTGGTATTAGGAATCTGGTGTCTGGTATTAGGAATCTGGTGTCTGGTATTAGTTATCTGGTGTCTGGTATTAGATATCTGGTGTCTGGTATTAGTTATCTGCTGTCTATTATTAGTTATCTGGTGTCTGGTATTAGATATCTGGTGTCTGGTATTAGTTATCTGGTGTCTGGTATTAGTTATCTGGTGTCTGGTATTAGTTTTCTGGTGTCTGGTACTAGTTTTCTGGTGTCTGGTATTAGTTATCTGGTGTCTGGTATTAGTTATCTGGTGTCTGGTATTAGGAATCTGGTGTCTGGTATTAGTTATCTGGTGTCTGGTATTAGTTTCTGGTGTCTGGTATTAGGAATCTGGTGTCTGGTAATATGAATCTGGTGTCTGGTATTAGTTATCTGGTGTCTGGTATTAGTTTATGGTGTCTGGTATTAGGAATCTGGTGTCAGGTATTAGTTATCTGCTGTCTATTATTAGTTATCTGGTGTCTGGTATTAGATATCTGGTGTCTGGTATTAGATATCTGGTGTCTAATATTAGTTATCTGGTGTCTGGTATTAGTTATCTGGTGTCTGGTATTAGTTTTCTGGTGTCTGGTATTAGTTATCTGGTGTCTGGTATTAGTTATCTGGTGTCTGGTATTAGGAATCTGGTGTCTGGTATTAGTTATCTTGTGTCTGGTATTAGTTTCTGGTGTCTGGTATTAGGAATCTGGTGTCTGGTAATATGAATCTGGTGTCTGGTATTAGTTATCTGGTGTCTGGTATTAGTTTTTGGTGTCTGGTATTAGTTTCTGGTGTCTGGTATTAGTTTCTGGTGTCTGGTATTAGGAATCTGGTGTCTGGTATTAGGAATCTGGTGTCTGGTATTAGTTATCTGGTGTCTGGTATTAGATATCTGGTGTCTGGTATTAGATATTTGGTGTCTAATATTAGTTATCTGGTGTCTGGTGTTAGTTATCTGGTGTCTGGTATTAGTTTTCTGGTGTCTGGTATTAGTTATCTGGTGTCTGGTATTAGTTATCTGGTGTCTGGTATTAGGAATCTGGTGTCTGGTATTAGTTATCTGGTGTCTGGTATTAGTTTCTGGTGTCTGGTATTAGGAATCTGGTGTCTGGTAATATGAATCTGGTGTCTGGTATTAGTTATCTGGTGTCTGGTATTAGTTTATGGTGTCTGGTATTAGGAATATGGTGTCAGGTATTAGTTATCTGGTGTCTGGTATTAGTTTCTGGTGTCTGGTATTAGTTATCTGGTGTCTGGTATTAGTTATCTGGTGTCTGGTATTAGTTATCTGGTGTCTGGTATTAGGAATCTGGTGTCTGGTATTAGGAATCTGGTGTCTGGTATTAGTTATCTGGTGTCTGGTATTAGAAATCTGGTGTCTGGTACTAGTTTCTGGTGTCTGGTATGAGTTATCTGGTGTCTGGTATTAGTTTCTGGTGTCTGGTATTAGTTATCTGGTGTCTGGTATTAGTTATCTGGTGTCTGGTATTAGTTATCTGTTGTCTGGTATTAGTTATCTGGTGTCTGGTATTAGTTATCTGGTGTCTGGTATTAGGAATCTGGTGTCTGGTATTAGTTATCTGGTGTCTGGTATTAGTTTCTGGTGTCTGGTATTAGGAATCTGGTGTCTGGTAATATGAATCTGGTGTCTGGTATTAGTTATCTGGTGTCTGGTATTAGTTTATGGTGTCTGGTATTAGTTTCTGGTGTCTGGTATTAGTTATCTGGTGTCTGGTATTAGGAATCTGGTGTCTGGTACTAGTTTCTGGTGTCTGGTATTAGTTATCTGGTGTCTGGTATTAGGTATCTGCTGTCTGGTATTAGGAATCTGGTGTCTGGTATTAGTTATCTGGTGTCTAATATTAGTTATCTGGTGTCTGGTATTAGTTATCTGGTGTCTGGTATTAGTTTCTGGTGTCTAGTATTAGTTATCTGGTGTCTGGTATTAGTTATCTGGTGTCTGGTATTAGTTATCTGGTGTCTGGTATTAGGAATCTGGTGTCTGGTATTAGAAATCTGGTGTCTGGTATTAGTTATCTGGTGTCTGGTATTAGTTTCTGGTGTCTGGTATTAGTTATCTGGTGTCTGGTATTAGGAATCTGGTGTCTGGTACTAGTTTCTGGTGTCTGGTATTAGTTATCTGGTGTCTGGTATTAGTTTCTGGTGTCTGGTATTAGTTATCTGGTGTCTGGTATTAGTTATCTGGTGTCTGGTATTAGTTATCTGGTGTCTGGTATTAGTTATCTGGTGTCTGGTATTAGTTTCTGGTGTCTGGTATTAGTTATCTGGTCTCTGGTATTAGTTATCTGGTGTCTGGTATTAGGAATCTGGTGTCTGGTATTAGTTATCTGGTGTCTGGTATTAGTTTCTGGTGTCTGGTATTAGGAATCTGGTGTCTGGTAATATGAATCTGGTGTCTGGTATTAGTTATCTGGTGTCTGGTATTAGTTTATGGTGTCTGGTATTAGTTTCTGGTGTCTGGTATTAGTTATCTGGTGTCTGGTATTAGGAATCTGGTGTCTGGTACTAGTTTCTGGTGTCTGGTATTAGTTATCTGGTGTCTGGTATTAGGTATCTGCTGTCTGGTATTAGGAATCTGGTGTCTGGTATTAGTTATCTGGTGTCTAATATTAGTTATCTGGTGTCTGGTATTAGTTATCTGGTGTCTGGTATTAGTTTCTGGTGTCTGGTATTAGTTATCTGGTGTCTGGTATTAGTTATCTGGTGTCTGGTATTAGTTATCTGGTGTCTGGTATTAGGAATCTGGTGTCTGGTATTAGGAATCTGGTGTCTGGTATTAGTTATCTGGTGTCTGGTATTAGTTTCTGGTGTCTGGTATTAGTTATCTGGTGTCTGGTATTAGGAATCTGGTGTCTGGTACTAGTTTCTGGTGTCTGGTATTAGTTATCTGGTGTCTGGTATTAGTTTCTGGTGTCTGGTATTAGTTATCTGGTGTCTGGTATTAGTTATCTGGTGTCTGGTATTAGTTATCTGTTGTCTGGTATTAGTTATCTGGTGTCTGGTATTAGATATCTGGTGTCTGGTATTAGTTATCTGGTGTCTGGTATTAGTTATCTGGTGTCTGGTATTAGTTTTCTGGTGTCTGGTATTAGTTATCTGGTGTCTGGTATTAGGAATCTGGTGTCTGGTATTAGTTATCTGGTGTCTGGTATTAGTTTCTGGTGTCTGGTATTAGGAATCTGGTGTCTGGTAATATGAATCTGGTGTCTGGTATTAGTTATCTGGTGTCTGGTATTAGTTTATGGTGTCTGGTATTAGGAATCCGGTGTCTGGTATTAGTTATCTGGTGTCTGGTATTAGTTTCTGGTGTCTGGTATTAGGAATCTGTTGTCTGGTAATATGAATCTGGTGTCTGGTATTAGTTATCTGGTGTCTGGTATTAGGAATCTGGTGTCTGGTATTAGTTATCTGGTGTCTGGTATTAGTTTCTGGTGTCTGGTATTAGGAATCTGGTGTCTGGTAATATGAATCTGGTGTCTGGTATTAGTTATCTGGTGTCTGGTATTAGTTTATGGTGTCTGGTATTAGTTTCTGGTGTCTGGTATTAGGAATCTGGTGTCTGGTATTAGGAATCTGGTGTCTGGTATTAGTTATCTGGTGTCTGGTATTAGTTTCTGGTGTCTGGTATTAGATATCTGGTGTCTGGTATTAGTTATCTGGTGTCTGGTATTAGTTATCTGGTGTCTGGTATTAGTTTCTGGTGTCTGGTATTAGATATCTGGTGTCTGGTATTAGTTATCTGGTGTCTGGTATTAGTTATCTGGTGTCTAATATTAGTTATCTGGTGTCTGGTATTAGTTATCTGGTGTCTGGTATTAGTTTCTGGTGTCTGGTATTAGTTATCTGGTGTCTGGTATTAGTTATCTGGTGTCTGGTATTAGTTATCTGGTGTCTGGTATTAGGAATCTGGTGTCTGGTATTAGTTATCTGGTGTCTGGTATTAGTTTCTGGTGTCTGGTATTAGTTATCTGGTGTCTGGTATTAGTTTCTGGTGTCTGGTATTAGTTATCTGGTGTATGGTATTAGTTATCTGGTGTTTAATATTTGGAATCTGGTGTCTGGTATTAGTTTCTGGTGTCTGGTATTAGTTATCTGGTGTCTGGTATTAGGAATCTGGTGTCTGGTATTAGTTATCTGGTGTCTGGTATTAGTTTCTGGTGTCTGGTATTAGTTATCTGGTGTCTGGTATTAGTTTCTGGTGTCTGGTATTAGTTATCTGGTGTATGGTATTAGTTATCTGGTGTCTAATATTTGGAATCTGGTGTCTTGTAATAGGAATCTGGTGTCTGGTATTAGTTATCTGGTGTCTGGTATTAGTTTCTGGTGTCTGGTATTAGTTTCTGGTGTCTGGTATTAGGAATCTGGTGTCTGGTATTAGGAATCTGGTGTCTGGTATTAGTTATTTGGTGTCTGGTATTAGTTTCTGGTGTCTGGTATTAGTTATCTGGTGTCTGGTATTAGGAATCTGGTGTCTGGTACTAGTTTCTGGTGTCTGGTATTAGTTATCTAGTGTCTGGTATTAGGAGTCTGTTGTCTGGTAATATGAATCTGGTGTCTGGTATTAGTTATCTGGTGTCTGGTATTAGGAATCTGGTGTCTGGTATTAGTTATCTTGTGTCTGGTATTAGTTTCTGGTGTCTGGTATTAGGAATCTGGTGTCTGGTAATATGAATCTGGTGTCTGGTATTAGTTATCTGGTGTCTGGTATTAGTTTTTGGTGTCTGGTATTAGTTTCTGGTGTCTGGTATTAGGAATCTGGTGTCTGGTATTAGGAATCTGGTGTCTGGTATTAGTTATCTGGTGTCTGGTATTAGATATCTGGTGTCTGGTATTAGTTATCTGCTGTCTATTATTAGTTATCTGGTGTCTGGTATTAGATATCTGGTGTCTGGTATTAGTTATCTGGTGTCTGGTATTAGTTATCTGGTGTCTGGTATTAGTTTTCTGGTGTCTGGTATTAGTTATCTGGTGTCTGGTATTAGTTATCTGCTGTCTATTATTAGTTATCTGGTGTCTGGTATTAGATATCTGGTGTCTTATATTAGTTATCTGGTGTCTGGTATTAGTTATCTGGTGTCTGGTATTAGTTTTCTGGTGTCTGGTATTAGTTATCTGGTGTCTGGTATTAGTTATCTGGTGTCTGGTATTAGGAATCTGGTGTCTGGTATTAGTTATCTGGTGTCTGGTATTAGTTTCTGGTGTCTGGTATTAGGAATCTGTTGTCTGGTAATATGAATCTGGTGTCTGGTATTAGTTATCTGGTGTCTGGTATTAGTTTATGGTGTCTGGTATTAGGAATCTGGTGTCAGGTATTAGTTATCTGGTGTCTGGTATTAGTTTCTGGTGTCTGGTATTAGGAGTCTGTTGTCTGGTAATATGAATCTGGTGTCTGGTATTAGTTATCTGGTGTCTGGTATTAGGAGTCTGGTGTCTGGTATTAGTTATCTTGTGTCTGGTATTAGTTTCTGGTGTCTGGTATTAGGAATCTGGTGTCTGGTAATATGAATCTGGTGTCTGGTATTAGTTATCTGGTGTCTGGTATTAGTTTATGGTGTCTGGTATTAGTTTCTGGTGTCTGGTATTAGGAATCTGGTGTCTGGTATTAGGAATCTGGTGTCTGGTATTAGCTATCTGGTGTCTGGTATTAGTTTCTGGTGTCTAATATTAGTTATCTGGTGTCTGGTATTAGTTATCTGGTGTCTGGTATTAGTTATCTGGTGTCTGGTATTAGTTATCTGCTGTCTATTATTAGTTATCTGGTGTCTGGTATTAGATATCTGGTGTCTGGTATTAGTTATCTGGTGTCTGGTATTAGTTATCTGGTGTCTGGTATTAGTTTTCTGGTGTCTGGTATTAGTTATCTGGTGTCTGGTATTAGTTATCTGGTGTCTGGTATTAGGAATCTGGTGCTTGGTATTAGTTATCTGGTGTCTGGTATTAGTTTCTGTTGTCTGGTATTAGGAATCTGGTGTCTGGTAATATGAATCTGGTGTCTGGTATTAGTTATCTGGTGTCTGGTATTAGTTTATGGTGTCTGGTATTAGGAATCTGGTGTCAGGTATTAGTTATCTGGTGTCTGGTATTAGTTTCTGGTGTCTGGTATTAGGAGCCTGTTGTCTGGTAATATGAATCTGGTGTCTGGTATTAGTTATCTGGTGTCTGGTATTAGGAATCTGGTGTCTGGTATTAGTTATCTGTGTCTGGTATTAGTTTCTGGTGTCTGGTATTAGGAATCTGGTGTCTGGTAATATGAATCTGGTGTCTGGTATTAGTTATCTGGTGTCTGGTATTAGTTTATGGTGTCTGGTATTAGTTTCTGGTGTCTGGTATTAGGAATCTGGTGTCTGGTATTAGGAATCTGGTGTCTGGTATTAGATATCTGGTGTCTGGTATTAGTTATCTGATGTCTGGTATTAGTTATCTGGTGTCTGGTATTAGTTTCTGGTGTCTGGTATTAGATATCTGGTGTCTGGTATTAGTTATCTGGTGTCTGGTATTAGTTATCTGGTGTCTGGTATTAGTTTCTGGTGTCTGGTATTAGTTATCTGGTGTCTGGTATTAGTTATCTGGTGTCTGGTATTAGTTTCTGGTGTCTGGTATTAGTTATCTGGTGTCTGGTATTAGTTATCTGGTGTCTGGTATTAGTTTCTGGTGTCTGATATTAGTTATCTGGTGTCTGGTATTAGTTATCTGGTGTCTGGTATTAGTTTCTGGTGTCTGGTATTAGTTTCTGGTGTCTGGTATTAGTTATCTGGTGTCTGGTATTAGTTATCTGGTGTCTGGTATTAGTTTCTGGTGTCTGATATTAGTTATCTGGTGTCTGGTATTAGTTATCTGGTGTCTGGTATTAGTTTCTGGTGTCTGGTATTAGTTATCTGGTGTCTGGTATTAGTTATCTGGTGTCTGGTATTAGTTATCTGGTGTCTGGTATTAGTTTCTGATGTCTGGTATTAGATATCTGGTGTCTCGTATTAGTTATCTGGTGTCTGGTATTAGTTTCTGGTGTCTGGTATTAGTTATCTGGTGTCTGGTATTAGTTATCTGGTGTCTGGTATTAGTTATCTGGTGTCTGGTATTAGGAATCTGGTGTCTGGTATTAGAAATCTGGTGTCTGGTATTAGTTATCTGGTGTCTGGTATTAGTTTCTGGTGTCTGGTATTATTTATCTTGTGTCTGGTATTAGGTATCTGCTGTCTGGTATTAGGTATCTGGTGTCTGGTATTAGGTATCTGCTGTCTGGTATTAGGAATCTGGTGTCTGGTATTAGTAATCTGGTGTCTGGTATTAGGTATCTGCTGTCTGGTATTAGGTATCTGGTGTCTGGTATTAGGTATCTGCTGTCTGGTATTAGGTATCTGGTGTCTGGTATTAGGTATCTGCTGTCTGGTATTAGGAATCTGGTGTCTGGTATTAGTTATCTGGTGTCTGGTATTAGTTATCTGGTGTCTGGTATTAGTTATCTGGTGTCTGGTATTAGTTTCTGGTGTCTGGTATTAGTTATCTGGTGTCTGGTATAAGTTTCTGGTGTCTGGTATTAGTTTTTGGTGTCTGGTATTAGTTATCTGGTGTCTGGTATTAGTTATCTGGTGTCTGGTATTAGGTATCTGCTGTCTGGTATTAGGTATCTGGTGTCTGGTATTAGGTATCTGCTGTCTGGTATTAGGAATCTGGTGTCTGGTATTAGTTATCTTGTGTCTGGTATTAGTTTCTGGTGTCTGGTATTAGGAATCTGGTGTCTGGTAATATGAATCTGGTGTCTGGTATTAGTTATCTGGTGTCTGGTATTAGTTTATGGTGTCTGGTATTAGTTTCTGGTGTCTGGTATTAGGAATCTGGTGTCTGGTATTAGGAATCTGGTGTCTGGTATTAGTTATCTGGTGTCTGGTATTAGTTTCTGGTGTCTGGTATTAGTTATCTGGTGTCTGGTATTAGTTTATGGTGTCTGGTATTAGGAATCTGGTGTCAGGTATTAGTTATCTGGTGTCTGGTATTAGTTTCTGGTGATTGGTATTAGGAGTCTGTTGTCTGGTAATATGAATCTGGTGTCTGGTATTAGTTATCTGGTGTCTGGTATTAGGAATCTGGTGTCTGGTATTAGTTATCTTGTGTCTGGTATTAGTTTCTGGTGTCTGGTATTAGGAATCTGGTGTCTGGTAATATGAATCTGGTGTCTGGTATTAGTTATCTGGTGTCTGGTATTAGTTTATGGTGTCTGGTATTAGTTTCTGGTGTCTGGTATTAGGAATCTGGTGTCTGGTATTAGGAATCTGGTGTCTGGTATTAGTTATCTGGTGTCTGGTATTAGATATCTGGTGTCTGGTATTAGTTATCTGATGTCTGGTATTAGTTATCTGGTGTCTGGTATTAGTTTCTGGTGTCTGGTATTAGATATCTGGTGTCTGGTATTAGTTATCTGGTGTCTGGTATTAGTTATCTGGTGTCTGGTATTAGTTTCTGGTGTCTGGTATTAGTTATCTGGTGTCTGGTATTAGTTTCTGGTGTCTGATATTAGTTATCTGGTGTCTGGTATTAGTTATCTGGTGTCTGGTATTAGTTTCTGGTAACTGGTATTAGTTATCTGGTGTCTGGTATTAGTTATCTGGTGTCTTGTATTAGTTATCTGGTGTCTGGTATTAGTTTTTGATGTCTGGTATTAGATATCTGGTGTCTGGTATTAGTTATCTGGTGTCTGGTATTAGTTTCTGGTGTCTGGTATTAGTTATCTGGTGTCTGGTATTAGTTATCTGGTGTCTGGTATTAGTTATCTGGTGTCTGGTATTAGGAATCTGGTGTCTGGTATTAGAAATCTGGTGTCTGGTATTAGTTATCTGGTGTCTGGTATTAGTTTTCTGGTGTCTGGTATTAGTTATCTGGTGTCTGGTATTAAATATCTGGTGTCTGGTATTAGGAATCTGGTGTCTGGTATTAGTTATCTGGTGTCTGGTATTAGTTTCTGGTGTCTGGTATTAGGAATCTGGTGTCTGGTAATATGAATCTGGTGTCTGGTATTAGTTATCTGGTGTCTGGTATTAGTTTATGGTGTCTGGTATTAGGAATCTGGTGTCAGGTATTAGTTATCTGGTGTCTGGTATTAGTTTCTGGTGTCTGGTATTAGGAGTCTGTTGTCTGGTAATATGAATCTGGTGTCTGGTATTAGTTATCTGGTGTCTGGTATTAGGAATCTGGTATCTGGTATTAGTTATCTTGTGTCTGGTATTAGTTTCTGGTGTCTGGTATTAGGAATCTGGTGTCTGGTAATATGAATCTGGTGTCTGGTATTAGTTATCTGGTGTCTGGTATTAGTTTATGGTGTCTGGTATTAGTTTCTGGTGTCTGGTATTAGGAATCTGGTGTCTGGTATTAGGAATCTGGTGTCTGGTATTAGCTATCTGGTGTCTGGTATTAGTTTCTGGTGTCTAATATTAGTTATCTGGTGTCTGGTATTAGTTATCTGGTGTCTGGTATTAGTTATCTGGTGTCTGGTATTAGTTATCTGCTGTCTATTATTAGTTATCTGGTGTCTGGTATTAGATATCTGGTGTCTGGTATTAGTTATCTGGTGTCTGGTATTAGTTATCTGGTGTCTGGTATTAGTTTTCTGGTGTCTGGTATTAGTTATCTGGTGTCTGGTATTAGTTATCTGGTGTCTGGTATTAGGAATCTGGTGCTTGGTATTAGTTATCTGGTGTCTGGTATTAGTTTCTGTTGTCTGGTATTAGGAATCTGGTGTCTGGTAATATGAATCTGGTGTCTGGTATTAGTTATCTGGTGTCTGGTATTAGTTTATTGTGTGTGGTATTAGGAATCTGGTGTCAGGTATTAGTTATCTGGTGTCTGGTATTAGTTTCTGGTGTCTGGTATTAGGAGCCTGTTGTCTGGTAATATGAATCTGGTGTCTGGTATTAGTTATATGGTGTCTGGTATTAGGAATCTGGTGTCTGGTATTAGTTATCTTGTGTCTGGTATTAGTTTCTGGTGTCTGGTATTAGGAATCTGGTGTCTGGTAATATGAATCTGGTGTCTGGTATTAGTTATCTGGTGTCTGGTATTAGTTTATGGTGTCTGGTATTAGTTTCTGGTGTCTGGTATTAGGAATCTGGTGTCTGGTATTAGGAATCTGGTGTCTGGTATTAGTTATCTGGTGTCTGGTATTAGATATCTGGTGTCTGGTATTAGTTATCTGATGTCTGGTATTAGTTATCTGGTGTCTGGTATTAGTTTCTGGTGTCTGGTATTAGATATCTGGTGTCTGGTATTAGTTATCTGGTGTCTGGTATTAGTTATCTGGTGTCTGGTATTAGTTTCTGGTGTCTGGTATTAGTTATCTGGTGTCTGGTATTAGTTATCTGGTGTCTGGTATTAGTTTCTGGTGTCTGATATTAGTTATCTGGTGTCTGGTATTAGTTTCTGGTGTCTGGTATTAGTTATCTGGTGTCTGGTATTAGTTATCTGGTGTCTGGTATTAGTTATCTGGTGTCTGGTATTAGTTTCTGATGTCTGGTATTAGATATCTGGTGTCTCGTATTAGTTATCTGGTGTCTGGTATTAGTTTCTGGTGTCTGGTATTAGTTATCTGGTGTCTGGTATTAGTTATCTGGTGCCTGGTATTAGTTATCTGGTGTCTGGTATTAGGAATCTGGTGTCTGGTATTAGAAATCTGGTGTCTGGTATTAGTTATCTGGTGTCTGGTATTAGTTTCTGGTGTCTGGTATTATTTATCTTGTGTCTGGTATTAGGTATTTGCTGTCTGGTATTAGGTATCTGGTGTCTGGTATTAGGTATCTGCTGTCTGGTATTAGGAATCTGGTGTCTGGTATTAGTTATCTGGTGTCTGGTATTAGGTATCTGCTGTCTGGTATTAGGTATCTGGTGTCTGGTATTAGGTATCTGCTGTCTGGTATTAGGAATCTGGTGTCTGGTATTAGTTATCTGGTGTCTGGTATTAGTTATCTGGTGTCTGGTATTAGTTATCTGGTGTCTGGTATTAGTTTCTGGTGTCTGGTATTAGTTATCTGGTGTCTGGTATTAGTTATCTGGTGTCTGGTATTAGTTTTTGGTGTCTGGTATTAGTTATCTGGTGTCTGGTATTAGTTATCTGGTGTCTGGTATTAGGTATCTGCTGTCTGGTATTAGGTATCTGGTGTCTGGTATTAGGTATCTGCTGTCTGGTATTAGGAATCTGGTGTCTGGTATTAGTTATCTGGTGTCTGGTATTAGTTATCTGCTGTCTATTATTAGTTATCTGGTGTCTGGTATTAGATATCTGGTGTCTGGTATTAGTTATCTGGTGTCTGGTATTAGTTATCTGGTGTCTGGTATTAGTTTTCTGGTGTCTGGTATTAGTTATCTTGTGTCTGGTATTACTTTCTGGTGTCTGGTATTAGGAATCTGGTGTCTGGTAATATGAATCTGGTGTCTGGTATTAGTTATCTGGTGTCTGGTATTAGTTTATGGTGTCTGGTATTAGTTTCTGGTGTCTGGTATTAGGAATCTGGTATCTGGTATTAGGAATCTGGTGTCTGGTATTAGTTATCTGGTGTCTGGTATTAGTTATCTGCTGTCTATTATTAGTTATCTGGTGTCTGGTATTAGATATCTGGTGTCTGGTATTAGTTATCTGGTGTCTGGTATTAGTTATCTGGTGTCTGGTATTAGTTTTCTGGTGTCTGGTATTAGTTATCTGGTGTCTGGTATTAGTTATCTGGTGTCTGGTATTAGGAATCTGGTGTCTGGTATTAGTTATCTGGTGTCTGGTATTAGTTTCTGGTGTCTGGTATTAGGAATCTGGTGTCTGGTAATATGAATCTGGTGTCTGGTATTAGTTATCTGGTGTCTGGTATTAGTTTATGGTGTCTGGTATTAGGAATCTGGTGTCAGGTATTAGTTATCTGGTGTCTGGTATTAGTTTCTGGTGATTGGTATTAGGAGTCTGTTGTCTGGTAATATGAATCTGGTGTCTGGTATTAGTTATCTGGTGTCTGGTATTAGGAATCTGGTGTCTGGTATTAGTTATCTTGTGTCTGGTATTAGTTTCTGGTGTCTGGTATTAGGAATCTGGTGTCTGGTAATATGAATCTGGTGTCTGGTATTAGTTATCTGGTGTCTGGTATTAGTTTATGGTGTCTGGTATTAGTTTTTGGTGTCTGGTATTAGGAATCTGGTGTCTAGTATTAGGAATCTGGTGTCTGGTATTAGTTATCTGGTGTCTGGTATTAGATATCTGGTGTCTGGTATTAGTTATCTGATGTCTGGTATTAGTTATCTGGTGTCTGGTATTAGTTTCTGGTGTCTGGTATTAGATATCTGGTGTCTGGTATTAGTTATCTGGTGTCTGGTATTAGTTATCTGGTGTCTGGTATTAGTTTCTGGTGTCTGGTATTAGTTATCTGGTGTCTGGTATTAGTTTCTGGTGTCTGATATTAGTTATCTGGTGTCTGGTATTAGTTATCTGGTGTCTGGTATTAGTTTCTGGTAACTGGTATTAGTTATCTGGTGTCTGGTATTAGTTATCTGGTGTCTTGTATTAGTTATCTGGTGTCTGGTATTAGTTTCTGATGTCTGGTATTAGATATCTGGTGTCTGGTATTAGTTATCTGGTGTCTGGTATTAGTTTCTGGTGTCTGGTATTAGTTATCTGGTGTCTGGTATTAGTTATCTGGTGTCTGGTATTAGTTATCTGGTGTCTGGTATTAGGAATCTGGTGTCTGGTATTAGAAATCTGGTGTCTGGTATTAGTTATCTGGTGTCTGGTATTAGTTTCTGGTGTCTGGTATTATTTATCTGGTGTCTGGTATTAGGTATCTGCTGTCTGGTATTAGGTATCTGGTGTCTGGTATTAGGTATCTGCTGTCTGGTATTAGGAATCTGGTGTCTGGTATTAGTTATCTGGTGTCTGGTATTAGATATCTGCTGTCTGGTATTAGGTATCTGGTGTCTGGTATTAGGTATCTGCTGTCTGGTATTAGGTATCTGGTGTCTGGTATTAGGTATCTGCTGTCTGGTATTAGGAATCTGGTGTCTGGTATTAGTTATCTGGTGTCTGGTATTAGTTATCTGGTGTCTGGTATTAGTTATCTGGTGTCTGGTATTAGTTTCTGGTGTCTGGTATTAGTTATCTGGTGTCTGGTATTAGTTATCTGGTGTCTGGTATTAGTTTTTGGTGTCTGGTATTAGTTATCTGGTGTCTGGTATTAGTTATCTGGTGTCTGGTATTAGGTATCTGCTGTCTGGTATTAGGTATCTGGTGTCTGGTATTAGGTATCTGCTGTCTGGTATTAGGAATCTGGTGTCTGGTATTAGTTATCTGAAGTCTGGTATTAGTTATCTGGTGTCTGGTATTAGTTTCTGGTGTCTGGTATTAGTTATCTGGTGTCTGGTATTAGTTATCTGGTGGCTGGTATTAGTTATCTGGTGTCTGGTATTAGGAATCTGGTGTCTGGTATTAGAAATCTGGTGTCTGGTATTAGTTATCTGGTGTCTGGTATTAGTTTCTGGTGTCTGGTATTATTTATCTGATGTCTGGTATTAGGAATCTGGTGTCTGGTATTAGTTATCTGGTGTCTGGTATTAGTTTCTGGTGTCTGGTATTAGATATCTGGTGTCTCTTATTAGTTATCTGGTGTCTGGTATTAGTTATCTGGTGTCTGGTATTAGTTTCTGATGTCTGGTATTAGATATCTGGTGTCTGGTATTAGTTATCTGGTGTCTGGTATTAGTTTCTGGTGTCTGGTATTAGTTATCTGGTTTCTGGTATTAGTTATCTGGTGTCTGGTATTAGTTATCTGGTGTCTGGTATTAGGAATCTGGTGTCTGGTATTAGAAATCTGGTGTCTGGTATTAGTTATCTGGTGTCTGGTATTAGTTTCTGGTGTCTGGTATTATTTATCTGGTGTCTGGTATTAGGTATCTGCTGTCTGGTATTAGGTATCTGGTGTCTGGTATTAGGTATCTGCTGTCTGGTATTAGGAATCTGGTGTCTGGTATTAGTTATCTGGTGTCTGGTATTAGGTATCTGCTGTCTGGTATTAGGTATCTGGTGTCTGGTATTAGGTATCTGCTGTCTGGTATTAGGTATCTGCTGTCTGGTATTAGGAATCTGGTGTCTGGTATTAGTTATCTGGTGTCTGGTATTAGTTATCTGGTGTCTGGTATTAGTTATCTGGTGTCTGGTATTAGTTTCTGGTGTCTGGTATTAGTTATCTGGTGTCTGGTATTAGTTATCTGGTGTCTGGTATTAGTTTTTGGTGTCTGGTATTAGTTATCTGGTGTCTGGTATTAGTTATCTGGTGTCTGGTATTAGGTATCTGCTGTCTGGTATTAGGTATCTGGTGTCTGGTATTAGGTATCTGCTGTCTGGTATTAGGAATCTGGTGTCTGGTATTAGTTATCTGAAGTCTGGTATTAGTTATCTGGTGTCTGGTATTAGTTATCTGGTGTCTGGTATTAGTTTCTGGTGTCTGGTATTAGTTATCTGGTGTCTGGTATTAGTTATCTGGTGTCTGGTATTAGTTATCTGGTGTCTGGTATTAGGAATCTGGTGTCTGGTATTAGAAATCTGGTGTCTGGTATTAGTTATCTTGTGTCTGGTATTACTTTCTGGTGTCTGGTATTAGGAATCTGGTGTCTGGTAATATGAATCTGGTGTCTGGTATTAGTTATCTGGTGTCTGGTATTAGTTTATGGTGTCTGGTATTAGTTTCTGGTGTCTGGTATTAGGAATCTGGTATCTGGTATTAGGAATCTGGTGTCTGGTATTAGTTATCTGGTGTCTGGTATTAGTTATCTGCTGTCTATTATTAGTTATCTGGTGTCTGGTATTAGATATCTGGTGTCTGGTATTAGTTATCTGGTGTCTGGTATTAGTTATCTGGTGTCTGGTATTAGTTTTCTGGTGTCTGGTATTAGTTATCTGGTGTCTGGTATTAGTTATCTGGTGTCTGGTATTAGGAATCTGGTGTCTGGTATTAGTTATCTGGTGTCTGGTATTAGTTTCTGGTGTCTGGTATTAGGAATCTGGTGTCTGGTAATATGAATCTGGTGTCTGGTATTAGTTATCTGGTGTCTGGTATTAGTTTATGGTGTCTGGTATTAGGAATCTGGTGTCAGGTATTAGTTATCTGGTGTCTGGTATTAGTTTCTGGTGATTGGTATTAGGAGTCTGTTGTCTGGTAATATGAATCTGGTGTCTGG
This sequence comes from Tachina lurida, assembly GCA_944452675.1. Taxonomy (NCBI): domain Eukaryota; kingdom Metazoa; phylum Arthropoda; class Insecta; order Diptera; family Tachinidae; genus Tachina; species Tachina lurida. The sequence continues at coordinate 2,192,222 of CALYBX010000001.1, forward strand.
TATTAGTTATCTGGTGTCTGGTATTAGGAATCTGGTGTCTGGTATTAGTTATCTTGTGTCTGGTATTAGTTTCTGGTGTCTGGTATTAGGAATCTGGTGTCTGGTAATATGAATCTGGTGTCTGGTATTAGTTATCTGGTGTCTGGTATTAGTTTATGGTGTCTGGTATTAGTTTTTGGTGTCTGGTATTAGGAATCTGGTGTCTAGTATTAGGAATCTGGTGTCTGGTATTAGTTATCTGGTGTCTGGTATTAGATATCTGGTGTCTGGTATTAGTTATCTGATGTCTGGTATTAGTTATCTGGTGTCTGGTATTAGTTTCTGGTGTCTGGTATTAGATATCTGGTGTCTGGTATTAGTTATCTGGTGTCTGGTATTAGTTATCTGGTGTCTGGTATTAGTTTCTGGTGTCTGGTATTAGTTATCTGGTGTCTGGTATTAGTTTCTGGTGTCTGATATTAGTTATCTGGTGTCTGGTATTAGTTATCTGGTGTCTGGTATTAGTTTCTGGTAACTGGTATTAGTTATCTGGTGTCTGGTATTAGTTATCTGGTGTCTTGTATTAGTTATCTGGTGTCTGGTATTAGTTTCTGATGTCTGGTATTAGATATCTGGTGTCTGGTATTAGTTATCTGGTGTCTGGTATTAGTTTCTGGTGTCTGGTATTAGTTATCTGGTGTCTGGTATTAGTTATCTGGTGTCTGGTATTAGTTATCTGGTGTCTGGTATTAGGAATCTGGTGTCTGGTATTAGAAATCTGGTGTCTGGTATTAGTTATCTGGTGTCTGGTATTAGTTTCTGGTGTCTGGTATTATTTATCTGGTGTCTGGTATTAGGTATCTGCTGTCTGGTATTAGGTATCTGGTGTCTGGTATTAGGTATCTGCTGTCTGGTATTAGGAATCTGGTGTCTGGTATTAGTTATCTGGTGTCTGGTATTAGGTATCTGCTGTCTGGTATTAGGTATCTGGTGTCTGGTATTAGGTATCTGCTGTCTGGTATTAGGAATCTGGTGTCTGGTATTAGTTATCTGGTGTCTGGTATTAGTTATCTGGTGTCTGGTATTAGTTATCTGGTGTCTGGTATTAGTTTCTGGTGTCTGGTATTAGTTATCTGGTGTCTGGTATTAGTTATCTGGTGTCTGGTATTAGTTTTTGGTGTCTGGTATTAGTTATCTGGTGTCTGGTATTAGTTATCTGGTGTCTGGTATTAGGTATCTGCTGTCTGGTATTAGGTATCTGGTGTCTGGTATTAGGTATCTGCTGTCTGGTATTAGGAATCTGGTGTCTGGTATTAGTTATCTGAAGTCTGGTATTAGTTATCTGGTGTCTGGTATTAGTTATCTGGTGTCTGGTATTAGTTTCTGGTGTCTGGTATTAGTTATCTGGTGTCTGGTATTAGTTATCTGGTGGCTGGTATTAGTTATCTGGTGTCTGGTATTAGGAATCTGGTGTCTGGTATTAGAAATCTGGTGTCTGGTATTAGTTATCTGGTGTCTGGTATTAGTTTCTGGTGTCTGGTATTATTTATCTGATGTCTGGTATTAGGAATCTGGTGTCTGGTATTAGTTATCTGGTGTCTGGTATTAGTTATCTGGTGGCTGGTATTAGTTATCTGGTGTCTGGTATTAGGAATCTGGTGTCTGGTATTAGAAATCTGGTGTCTGGTATTAGTTATCTGGTGTCTGGTATTAGTTTCTGGTGTCTGGTATTATTTATCTGATGTCTGGTATTAGGAATCTGGTGTCTGGTATTAGTTATCTGGTGTCTGGTATTAGTTTCTGGTGTCTGGTATTAGATATCTGGTGTCTCTTATTAGTTATCTGGTGTCTGGTATTAGTTATCTGGTGTCTGGTATTAGTTTCTGATGTCTGGTATTAGATATCTGGTGTCTGGTATTAGTTATCTGGTGTCTGGTATTAGTTTCTGGTGTCTGGTATTAGTTATCTGGTGTCTGGTATTAGTTATCTGGTGTCTGGTATTAGTTATCTGGTGTCTGGTATTAGGAATCTGGTGTCTGGTATTAGAAATCTGGTGTCTGGTATTAGTTATCTGGTGTCTGGTATTAGTTTCTGGTGTCTGGTATTATTTATCTGGTGTCTGGTATTAGGTATCTGCTGTCTGGTATTAGGTATCTGGTGTCTGGTATTAGGTATCTGCTGTCTGGTATTAGGAATCTGGTGTCTGGTATTAGTTATCTGGTGTCTGGTATTAGGTATCTGCTGTCTGGTATTAGGTATCTGGTGTCTGGTATTAGGTATCTGCTGTCTGGTATTAGGTATCTGCTGTCTGGTATTAGGAATCTGGTGTCTGGTATTAGTTATCTGGTGTCTGGTATTAGTTATCTGGTGTCTGGTATTAGTTATCTGGTGTCTGGTATTAGTTTCTGGTGTCTGGTATTAGTTATCTGGTGTCTGGTATTAGTTATCTGGTGTCTGGTATTAGTTTTTGGTGTCTGGTATTAGTTATCTGGTGTCTGGTATTAGTTATCTGGTGTCTGGTATTAGGTATCTGCTGTCTGGTATTAGGTATCTGGTGTCTGGTATTAGGTATCTGCTGTCTGGTATTAGGAATCTGGTGTCTGGTATTAGTTATCTGAAGTCTGGTATTAGTTATCTGGTGTCTGGTATTAGTTATCTGGTGTCTGGTATTAGTTTCTGGTGTCTGGTATTAGTTATCTGGTGTCTGGTATTAGTTATCTGGTGTCTGGTATTAGTTATCTGGTGTCTGGTATTAGGAATCTGGTGTCTGGTATTAGAAATCTGGTGTCTGGTATTAGTTATCTGGTGTCTGGTATTAGTTTCTGGTGTCTGGTATTATTTATCTGATGTCTGGTATTAGGAATCTGGTGTCTTATATTAGTTATCTGGTGTCTGGTATTAGTTTTTGGTGTCTGGTATTAGTTATCTGGTGTCTGGTATTAAATTCTGGTGTCTGGTATTAGTTATCTGGTGTATGGTATTAGTTATTTGGTGTCTGGTATTAGGAATCTGGTGTCTGGTAATAGGAATCTGGTGTCTGGTATTAGTTATCTGGTGTCTGGTATTAGTTTCTGGTGTCTGATTTTAGGAATCTGGTGTCTGGTATTAGGAATCTGGTGTCTGGTATTAGTTATCGGGTGTCTGGTATTAGTTTCTGGTGTCTGGTATTAGATATCTGGTGTCTGGTATTAGTTATCTGGTGTCTGGTATTAGTTATCTGGTGTCTGGTATTAGTTTCTGGTGTCTGGTATTAGATATCTGGTGTCTCTTATTAGTTATCTGGTGTCTGGTATTAGTTATCTGGTGTCTGGTATTAGTTTCTGGTGTCTGGTATTAGTTATCTGGTGTCTGGTATTAGTTATCTGGTGTCTGGTATTAGTTTCTGGTGTCTGGTATTAGTTATGTGGTGTCTGGTATTAGTATCTGGTGTCTGGTATAAGATATCTGGTGTCTGGTTTTAGTTATCTGGTGTCTGGTATTAGTTTCTGGTGTCTGGTATTACTTTCTGGTGTCTGGTATTAGGAATTTGGTGTCTGGTATTAGTTATCTGGTGTCTGGTATTAGTTATCTGGTGTCTGGTATTAGTTTCTGGTGTCTGGTATTAGTTATCTGGTGTCTGGTATTAGTTATCTGGTGTCTGATATTAGTTTCTGGTGTCTGGTATTAGTTATCTGGTGTCTGGTATTAGTTATCTGGTGTCTGGTATTAGTTATCTGGTGTGTGGTATTAGTTATCTGGTGTCTGGTATTAGTTTCAGGTGTCTGGTATTAGATATCTTGTGTCTGGTATTAGTTATCTGGTGTCTAATATTAGTTTCTGGTGTCTGATATTAGTTATCTGGTGTCTGGTATTAGGTATCTGGTGTCTGGTATTAGGAATCTGGTGTCTGGTGTTAGATATCTGGTGTCTGGTATTAGTTATCTGGAGTCTGGTATTAGTTATCTGGTGTCTGGTGTTAGTTATCTGGTGTCTGGTATTAGTTTCTGGTGTCTGGTATTAGATATCTAGTGTCTGGTATTAGTTATCTGGTGTCTGGTATTAGTTGCTGGTGTCTGGTATTAGTTATATGGTGTCTGATATTATTTATCTGGTGTCTAGTATTAGTTATCTGGTGTCTGGTATTAGTTTCTGGTGTCTGGTATTAGTTATCTGGTGTCTGGTATTAGTTTCTGGTGTCTGGTGTTAGTTATCTGGTGTCTGGTATTAGATATCTGGTGTCTGGTATTAGTTTCTGGTGTCTGGTATTAGTTATCTGGTGTCTGGTATTTGTTTCTGGTGTCTGGTTTTAGTTATCTGGTGTCTGGTATTAGTTATCTGGTGTCTGATATTAGTTTCTGCTGTATTAGATATCTGGTATCTGGTATTAGTTTCTGGTGTCTGGTATTAGTTTGTGGTGTCTGGTATTAGATATCTGGTGTCTGGTATTAGTTATCTGGTGTCTGGTATTAGTTATCTGGTGTCTGGTATTAGTTATCTGGTTTCTGGTATTAGGTATCTGGTGTCTGGTATTAGGAATCTGGTGTCTGGTATTAGATATCTGGTGTCTGGTATTAGTTATCTGGTGTCTGGTATTAGTTATCTGGTGTCGGGTATTAGTCATCTGGTGTCTGGTATTAGTTTTTGGTGTCTGGTATTAGATATCTGGTGTCTGGTATTAGTTTTCTGGTGTCTTGTATTAGTTTCTGGTGTCTGGTGTTAGTTATCTGGTGTCTGGTATTAGTTATCTGGTGTCTGGTATTAGTTATCTGGTGTCTGGTATTAGTTTCTGGTGTCTGGTATTAGTTATCTGGTGTCTGGTATTAGTTTCTGGTGTCTGGTATTAGTTATCTGGTGTCTGGTATTATGAATCTGGTGTCTGGTATTAGTTTCTGGTGTCTGGTATTAGTTATCTGGTGTGTGGTATTAGTTTCTGGTGACTAGTATTAGTTATCTGGTGTCTGGTATTAGTTATCTGGTGTCTGGTATTAGTTATCTGGTGTCTGGTATTAGTTATCTGGTGTCTGGTATTAGATATCTGGTGTCTGGTATTAGTTATCTGGTGTCTGGTATTAGTTTCTGGTGTCTGGTATTAGATATCTGGTGTCTGGTATTAGATATCTGGTGTCTGGTATTAGTTATCTGGTGTCTGGTATTAGTTTCTGGTGTCTGGCATTAGATATCTGGTGTCTGGTATTAGTTATCTGGTGTCTGGAATTAGTTTCTGGTGTCTGGTATTAGTTATCTGGTGTCTGGTATTAGTTATCTGGTGTCTGGTATTAGTTATCTGGTGTCTGTTATTAGTTTCTGGTGTCTGGTATTAGTTTTCTGGTGTCTGGTATTAGTTATCTGGTATTAGATATCTGGTGTCTGGTATTAGTTATCTGGTGTCTGGTATTAGTTTCTGGTATTTGGTATTAGTTATCAGGTGTCTGGTATTAGTTATCTGGTGTCTGGTATTAGTAATCTGGTGTCTGGTATTAGTTTCTGGTGTCTGGTATTAGTTATCTGGTGTCTGGTATTAGTTATCTAGTGTCTGGTATTAGTTATCTGGTGTCTGGTATTAGTTATCTGGTGTCTGGTATTAGATATCTGGTGTCTGGTATTAGTTATCTGCTGTCTGATATTAGTTATCTGGTGTCTGGTATTAGTTTCTGGTGTCTGGTATTAGGAATCTGGTGTCTGGTAATATGATTCTGGTGTCTGGTATTAGTTATCTGGTGTCTGGTATTAGGAATCTGGTGTCTGGTATTAGTTATCTTGTGTCTGGTATTAGTTTCTGGTGTCTGGTATTAGGAATCTGGTGTCTGGTAATATGAATCTGGTGTCTGGTATTAGTTATCTGGTGTCTGGTATTAGTTTATGGTGTCTGGTGTTAGTTTCTGGTGTCTGGTATTAGGAATCTGGTGTCTGGTATTAGTTTCTGGTGTCTGGTATTAGTTATCTGGTGTCTGGTATTAGTTTCTGGTGTCTGGTATTAGTTTCTGGTGTCTGGTATTAGATATCTGGTGTCTGGTATTAGTTATCTGGTGTCTGGTATTAGTTATCTGGTGTCTGGTATTAGTTTCTGGTGTCTGGTATTAGTTATCTGGTGTCTGGTATTAGTTATCTGGTGTCTGGTATTAGTTTCTGGTGTCTGGTATTAGTTATCTGGTGTCTGGTATTAGTTATCTGGTGTCTGGTATTAGTTATCTGGTGTCTGGTATTAGTTTCTGGTGTCTGGTATTAGATATCTGGTGTCTAGTATTAGTTATCTGGTGTCTGGTATTAGTTTTTGGTGTCTTTTATTAGGTATCTGGTGTCTGGTATTAGTTTTTGGTGTCTGGTATTAGTTATCTGGTGTCTGGTATTAGTTATCTGGTGTCTGGTATTAGGTATCTGCTGTCTGGTATTAGGTATCTGGTATCTGGTATTAGGTATCTGCTGTCTGGTATTAGGAATCTGGTGTCTGGTATTATTTATCTGGTGTCTGGTATTAGTTATCTGGTGTCTGGTATTAGTTGTCTGGTATTAGTTTTTGGTGTCTGGTATTAGTTTTTGGTGTCTGGTATTAGTTATCTGGTGTCTGGTATTAGTTATCTGGTGTCTGGTATTAGTTATCTGGTGTCTGGTATTAGGAATCTGGTGTCTGGTATTAGTTATCTGGTGTCTGGTATTAGTTTCTGGTGTCTGGTATTAGTTATCTGGTGTCTGGTATTAGGAATCTGGTGTCTTATATTAGTTATCTGGTGTCTGGTATTAGTTTCTGGTGTCTGGTATTAGTTATCTGGTGTCTGGTATTAAATTCTGGTGTCTGGTATTAGTTATCTGGTGTATGGTATTAGTTATTTGGTGTCTGGTATTAGGAATCTGGTGTCTGGTAATAGGAATCTGGTGTCTGGTATTAGTTTTTGGTGTCTGGTATTAGGAATCTGGTGTCTGGTATTAGGAATCTGGTGTCTGGTATTAGTTATCGGGTGTCTGGTATTAGTTTCTGGTGTCTGGTATTAGATATCTGGTGTCTGGTATTAGTTATCTGGTGTCTGGTATTAGTTATCTGGTGTCTGGTATTAGTTTCTGGTGTCTGGTATTAGATATCTGGTGTCTGGTATTAGCTATCTGGTGTCTGGTATTAGTTATCTGGTGTCTGGTATTAGTTTCTGGTGTCTGGTATTAGTTATCTGGTGTCTGGTATTAGTTATCTGGTGTCTGGTATTAGTTTCTGGTGTCTGGTATTAGTTATGTGGTGTCTGGTATTAGTATCTGGTATCTGGTATAAGATATCTGGTGTCTGGTTTTAGTTATCTGGTGTCTGGTATTAGTTTCTGGTGTCTGGTATTACTTTCTGGTGTCTGGTATTAGGAATCTGGTGTCTGGTATTAGTTATCTGGTGTCTGGTATTAGTTATCTGGTGTCTGGTATTAGTTTCTGGTGTCTGGTATTAGTTATCTGGTGTCTGGTATTAGTTATCTGGTGTCTGATATTAGTTTCTGGTGTCTGGTATTAGTTATCTGGTGTCTGGTATTAGTTATCTGGTGTCTGGTATTAGTTATCTGGTGTCTGGTATTAGTTATCTGGTGTCTGGTATTAGTTATCTGGTGTCTGGTATTAGTTATCTGGTGTCTGGTATTAGTTATCTGGTGTCTGGTGTTAGTTATCTGGTGTCTGGTATTAGTTTCTGGTGTCTGGTATTAGGAATCTGGTGTCTAGTATTAGATATCTGGTGTCTGGTAATAGTTATCTGGTGTCTGGTATTAGTTATCTGGTGTTAGTTATCTGGTGTCTGGTATTAGTTTCTGGTGTCTGGTATTAGATATCTGGTGTCTGGTATTAGTTATCTGGTGTCTGGTATTAGTTTCTGGTGTCTGGTATTAGTTATATGGTGTCTGATATTATTTATCTGGTGTCTGGTATTAGTTATCTGGTGTCTAGTATTAGTTTCTGGTGTCTGGTATTAGTTATCTGGTGTCTGGTATTAGTTTCTGGTGTCTGGTGTTAGTTATCTGGTGTCTGGTATTAGGAATCTGGTGTCTGGTATTAGTTTCTGGTGTCTGGTATTAGTTATCTGGTGTCTGGTATTAGTTTCTGGTGTCTGGTATTAGTTATCTGGTGTCTTGTATTAGTTTCTGGTGTCTGGTGTTAGTTATCTGGTGTCTGGTATTAGTTATCTGGTGTCTGGTATTAGTTATCTGGTGTCTGGTATTAGTTTGTGGTGTCTGGTATTAGTTATCTGGTGTCTGGTATTAGTTTCTGGTGTCTGGTATTAGTTATCTGGTGTCTGGTATTATAAATCTGGTGTCTGGTATTAGTTTCTGGTGTCTGGTATTAGTTTCTGGTGTCTGGTATTAGATATCTGGTGACTGGTATTAGTTATCTGGTGTCTGGTATTAGTTATCTGGTGTCTGGTATTAGTTTCTGGTGTCTGGTATTAGGAATCTGGTGTCTGGTATTAGATATCTGGTGTCTGGTGTTAGTTATCTGGTGTCTGGTATTAGTTTCTGGTGTCTGGTATTAGTTATCTGGTGTCTGGTATTAGTTATCTGGTGTCTGGTATTAGTTTCTGGTGTCTGGCATTAGATATCTGGTGTCTGGTATTAGTTATCTGGTGTCTGGAATTAGTTTCTGGTGTCTGGTATTAGTTATCTGGTGTCTGGTATTAGTTATCTGGTGTCTGGTATTAGTTATCTGGTGTCTGTTATTAGTTTCTGGTGTCTGGTATTAGTTTTCTGGTGTCTGGTATTAGTTATCTGGTATTAGATATCTGGTGTCTGGTATTAGTTATCTGGTGTCTGGTATTAGTTTCTGGTGTTTGGTATTAGTTATCAGGTGTCTGGTATTAGTTATCTGGTGTCTGGTATTAGTAATCTGGTGTCTGGTATTAGTTTCTGGTGTCTGGTATTAGTTATCTGGTGTCTGGTATTAGTTATCTAGTGTCTGGTATTAGTTATCTGGTGTCTGGTATTAGTTATCTGGTGTCTGGTATTAGATATCTGGTGTCTGGTATTAGTTATCTGCTGTCTGATATTAGTTATCTGGTGTCTGGTATTAGTTTCTGGTGTCTGGTATTAGGAATCTGGTGTCTGGTAATATGATTCTGGTGTCTGGTATTAGTTATCTGGTGTCTGGTATTAGGAATCTGGTGTCTGGTATTAGTTATCTTGTGTCTGGTATTAGTTTCTGGTGTCTGGTATTAGGAATCTGGTGTCTGGTAATATGAATCTGGTGTCTGGTATTAGTTATCTGGTGTCTGGTATTAGTTTATGGTGTCTGGTGTTAGTTTCTGGTGTCTGGTATTAGGAATCTGGTGTCTGGTATTAGTTTCTGGTGTCTGGTATTAGATATCTGGTGTCTGGTATTAGTTATCTGGTGTCTGGTATTAGTTATCTGGTGTCTGGTATTAGTTTCTGGTGTCTGGTATTAGATATCTGGTGTCTGGTATTAGTTATCTGGTGTCTGGTATTAGTTATCTGGTGTCTGGTATTAGTTTCTGGTGTCTGGTATTAGTTATCTGGTGTCTGGTATTAGTTATCTGGTGTCTGGTATTAGTTTCTGGTGTCTGGTATTAGTTATCTGGTGTCTGGTATTAGTTATCTGGTGTCTGGTATTAGTTATCTGGTGTCTGGTATTAGTTTCTGGTGTCTGGTATTAGATATCTGGTGTCTAGTATTAGTTATCTGGTGTCTGGTATTAGGTATCTGGTGTCTGGTATTAGTTTTTGGTGTCTTTTATTAGGTATCTGGTGTCTGGTATTAGTTTTTGGTGTCTGGTATTAGTTATCTGGTGTCTGGTATTAGTTATCTGGTGTCTGGTATTAGGTATCTGCTGTCTGGTATTAGGTATCTGGTATCTGGTATTAGGTATCTGCTGTCTGGTATTAGGAATCTGGTGTCTGGTATTATTTATCTGGTGTCTGGTATTAGTTATCTGGTGTCTGGTATTAGTTGTCTGGTATTAGTTTTTGGTGTCTGGTATTAGTTTTTGGTGTCTGGTATTAGTTATCTGGTGTCTGGTATTAGTTATCTGGTGTCTGGTATTAGTTATCTGGTGTCTGGTATTAGGAATCTGGTGTCTGGTATTAGAAATCTGGTGTCTGGTATTAGTTATCTGGTGTCTGGTATTAGTTTCTGGTGTCTGGTATTAGTTATCTGGTGTCTGGTATTAGGAATCTGGTGTCTTATATTAGTTATCTGGTGTCTGGTATTAGTTTCTGGTGTCTGGTATTAGTTATCTGGTGTCTGGTATTAAATTCTGGTGTCTGGTATTAGTTATCTGGTGTATGGTATTAGTTATTTGGTGTCTGGTATTAGGAATCTGGTGTCTGGTAATAGGAATCTGGTGTCTGGTATTAGTTTTTGGTGTCTGGTATTAGGAATTTGGTGTCTGGTATTAGGAATCTGGTGTCTGGTATTAGTTATCGGGTGTCTGGTATTAGTTTCTGGTGTCTGGTATTAGATATCTGGTGTCTGGTATTAGTTATCTGGTGTCTGGTATTAGTTATCTGGTGTCTGATATTAGTTTCTGGTGTCTGGTATTAGATATCTGGTGTCTGGTATTAGCTATCTGGTGTCTGGTATTAGTTATCTGGTGTCTGGTATTAGTTTCTGGTGTCTGGTATTAGTTATCTGGTGTCTGGTATTAGTTATCTGGTGTCTGGTATTAGTTTCTGGTGTCTGGTATTAGTTATGTGGTGTCTGGTATTAGTATCTGGTGTCTGGTATAAGATATCTGGTGTCTGGTTTTAGTTATCTGGTGTCTGGTATTAGTTTCTGGTGTCTGGTATTACTTTCTGGTGTCTGGTATTAGGAATCTGGTGTCTGGTATTAGTTATCTGGTGTCTGGTATTAGTTATCTGGTGTCTGGTATTAGTTTCTGGTGTCTGGTATTAGTTATCTGGTGTCTGGTATTAGTTATCTGGTGTCTGATATTAGTTTCTGGTGTCTGGTATTAGTTATCTGGTGTCTGGTATTAGTTATCTGGTGTCTGGTATTAGTTATCTGGTGTCTGGTATTAGTTATCTGGTGTCTGGTATTAGTTATCTGGTGTCTGGTATTAGTTATCTGGTGTCTGGTATTAGTTATCTGGTGTCTGGTATTAGTTATCTGGTGTCTGGTGTTAGTTATCTGGTGTCTGGTATTAGTTTCTGGTGTCTGGTATTAGGAATCTGGTGTCTAGTATTAGATATCTGGTGTCTGGTATTAGTTATCTGGTGTCTGGTATTAGTTATCTGGTGTTAGTTATCTGGTGTCTGGTATTAGTTTCTGGTGTCTGGTATTAGATATCTGGTGTCTGGTATTAGTTATCTGGTGTCTGGTATTAGTTTCTGGTGTCTGGTATTAGTTATATGGTGTCTGATATTATTTATCTGGTGTCTGGTATTAGTTATCTGGTGTCTGGTATTAGTTTTTGGTGTCTGGTATTAGTTATCTGGTGTCTGGTATTAGTTTCTGGTGTCTGGTGTTAGTTATCTGGTGTCTGGTATTAGGAATCTGGTGTCTGGTATTAGTTTCTGGTGTCTGGTATTAGTTATCTGGTGTCTGGTATTAGTTTCTGGTGTCTGGTATTAGTTATCTGGTGTCTTGTATTAGTTTCTGGTGTCTGGTGTTAGTTATCTGGTGTCTGGTATTAGTTATCTGGTGTCTGGTATTAGTTATCTGGTGTCTGGTATTAGTTTGTGGTGTCTGGTATTAGTTATCTGGTGTCTGGTATTAGTTTCTGGTGTCTGGTATTAGTTATCTGGTGTCTGGTATTATAAATCTGGTGTCTGGTATTAGTTTCTGGTGTCTGGTATTAGTTATCTGGTGTGTGGTATTAGTTTCTGGTGACTGGTATTAGTTATCTGGTGTCTGGTATTAGTTATCTGGTGTCTGGTATTAGTTTCTGGTGTCTGGTATTAGGAATCTGGTGTCTGGTATTAGATATCTGGTGTCTGGTGTTAGTTATCTGGTGTCTGGTATTAGTTTCTGGTGTCTGGTATTAGTTATCTGGTGTCTGGTATTAGTTATCTGGTGTCTGGTATTAGGAATCTGGTGTCTGGTATTAGTTATTTGGTGTCTGGTATTAGTTTCTGGTGTCTGGTATTAGTTATCTGGTGTCTGGTATTAGGAATCTGGTGTCTGGTACTAGTTTCTGGTGTCTGGTGTTAGTTATCTGGTGTCTGGTATTAGTTTCTGGTGTCTGGTATTAGTTATCTGGTGTCTGGTATTAGTTATCTGGTGTCTGGTATTAGAAATCTGGTGTCTGGTATTAGTTATCTGGTGTCTGGTATTAGTTTCTGGTGTCTGGTATTAGTTATCTGGTGTCTGGTATTAGGAATCTGGTGTCTGGTATTAGTTATCTGGTGTCTGGTATTAGTTTCTGGTGTCTGGTATTAGTTATCTGGTGTCTGGTATTAGTTTCTGGTGTCTGGTATTAGTTATCTGGTGTATGGTTTTAGTTATCTGGTGTCTGGTATTAGGAATCTGGTGTCTGGTAATAGGAATCTGGTGTCTGGTATTAGTTATCTGGTGTCTGGTATTAGTTTCTGGTGTCTGGTATTAGGAATCTGGTGTCTGGTATTAGGAATCTGGTGTCTGGTATTAGGAATCTGGTGTCTGGTATTAGTTATTTGGTGTCTGGTATTAGTTTCTGGTGTCTCGTATTAGTTATCTGGTGTCTCGTATTAGAGATCTGGTGTCTGGTACTAGTTTCTGGTGTCTGGTATTAGTTATCTGGTGTCTGGTATTAGTTTCTGGTGTCTAATATTAGTTATCTGGTGTCTGGTATTAGTTATCTGGTGTCTGGTATTAGTTATCTGGTGTCTGGTATTAGTTATCTGCTGTCTGGTATTAGTTATCTGGTGTCTGGTATTAGATATCTGGTGCCTGGTATTAGTTATCTGGTGTCTGGTATTAGTTATCTGGTGTCTGGTATTAGTTTTCTGGTGTCTGGTATTAGTTATCTGGTGTCTGGTATTAGTTATCTGGTGTCTGGTATTAGGAATCTGGTGTCTGGTATTAGTTATCTGGTGTCTAGTATTAGTTTCTGGTGTCTGGTATTAGGAATCTGGTGTCTGGTAATATGAATCTGGTGTCTGGTATTAGTTATCTGGTGTCTGGTATTAGTTTATGGTGTCTGGTATTAGGAATCTGGTGTCTGGTATTAGTTATCTGGTGTCTGGTATTAGTTTCTGGTGTCTGGTATTAGGAATCTGTTGTCTGGTAATATGAATCTGGTGTGTGGTATTAGTTATCTGGTGTCTGGTATTAGGAATCTGGTGTCTGGTATTAGTTATCTTGTGTCTGGTATTAGTTTCTGGTGTCTGGTATTAGGAATTTGGTGTCTGGTAATATGAATCTGGTGTCTGGTATTAGTTATCTGGTGTCTGGTATTAGTTTATGGTTTCTGGTATTAGTTTCTGGTGTCTGGTATTAGGAATCTGGTGTCTGGTATTAGGAATCTGGTGTCTGGTATTAGTTATCTGGTGTCTGGTATTAGTTTCTGGTGTCTGGTATTAGATATCTGGTGTCTGGTATTAGTTATCTGGTGTCTGGTATTAGGTATCTGGTGTCTGGTATTAGTTTTTGGTGTCTGGTATTAGGTATCTGGTGTCTGGTATTAGTTTTTGGTGTCTGGTATTAGTTATCTGGTGTCTGGTATTAGTTATCTGGTGTCTGGTATTAGGTATCTGCTGTCTGGTATTAGGTATCTGGTGTCTGGTATTAGGTATCTGCTGTCTGGTATTAGGAATCTGGTATTAGTTATCTGGTGTCTGGTATTAGTTATCTGGTGTCTGGTATTAGTTATCTGGTGTCTGGTATTAGTAACTGGTGTCTGGTATTAGTTATCTGGTGTCTGGTATTAGTTATCTGGTGTCTGGTATTAGGTATCTGCTGTCTGGTATTAGGTATCTGGTGTCTGGTATTAGGTATCTGCTGTCTGGTATTAGGAATCTGGTATTAGTTATCTGGTGTCTGGTATTAGTTATCTGGTGTCTGGTATTAGTAGCTGGTGTCTGGTATTAGTATCTGGTGTCTGGTATTAGATATCTGGTGTCTGGTTTTAGTTATCTGGTGTCTGGTATTAGTTTCTGGTGTCTGGTATTACTTTCTGGTGTCTGGTATTAGGAATCTGGTGTCTGGTATTAGTTATCTGGTGTCTGGTATTAGATATCTGGTGTCTGGTATTAGTTATTATCGTGTCTGGTATTAGTTTCTGGTGTCTGGTATTAGATATCTGGTGTCTGGTATTAGTTATCTGGTGTCTGTCTGTTATTAGTTTCTGGTGTCTGGTATTAGTTATCTGGTGTCTGGTATTAGTTGTCTGGTATTAGTTTTTGGTGTCTGGTATTAGTTTTTGGTGTCTGGTATTAGTTATCTGGTGTCTGGTATTAGTTATCTGGTGTCTGGTATTAGTTATCTGGTGTCTGGTATTAGGAATCTGGTGTCTGGTATTAGAAATCTGGTGTCTGGTATTAGTTATCTGGTGTCTGGTATTAGTTTCTGGTGTCTGGTATTAGTTATCTGGTGTCTGGTATTAGGAATCTGGTGTCTTATATTAGTTATCTGGTGTCTGGTATTAGTTTCTGGTGTCTGGTATTAGTTATCTGGTGTCTGGTATTAAATTCTGGTGTCTGGTATTAGTTATCTGGTGTATGGTATTAGTTATTTGGTGTCTGGTATTAGGAATCTGGTGTCTGGTAATAGGAATCTGGTATCTGGTATTAGTTTTTGGTGTCTGGTATTAGGAATTTGGTGTCTGGTATTAGGAATCTGGTGTCTGGTATTAGTTATCGGGTGTCTGGTATTAGTTTCTGGTGTCTGGTATTAGATATCTGGTGTCTGGTATTAGTTATCTGGTGTCTGGTATTAGTTATCTGGTGTCTGGTATTAGTTTCTGGTGTCTGGTATTAGATATCTGGTGTCTGGTATTAGCTATCTGGTGTCTGGTATTAGTTATCTGGTGTCTGGTATTAGTTTCTGGTGTCTGGTATTAGTTATCTGGTGTCTGGTATTAGTTATCTGGTGTCTGGTATTAGTTTCTGGTGTCTGGTATTAGTTATGTGGTGTCTGGTATTAGTATCTGGTGTCTGGTATAAGATATCTGGTGTCTGGTTTTAGTTATCTGGTGTCTGGTATTAGTTTCTGGTGTCTGGTATTACTTTCTGGTGTCTGGTATTAGGAATCTGGTGTCTGGTATTAGTTATCTGGTGTCTGGTATTAGTTATCTGGTGTCTGGTATTAGTTTCTGGTGTCTGGTATTAGTTATCTGGTGTCTGGTATTAGTTATCTGGTGTCTGATATTAGTTTCTGGTGTCTGGTATTAGTTATCTGGTGTCTGGTATTAGTTATCTGGTGTCTGGTATTAGTTATCTGGTGTCTGGTATTAGTTATCTGGTGTCTGGTATTAGTTATCTGGTGTCTGGTATTAGTTATCTGGTGTCTGGTATTAGTTATCTGGTGTCTGGTATTAGTTATCTGGTGTCTGGTGTTAGTTATCTGGTGTCTGGTATTAGTTTCTGGTGTCTGGTATTAGGAATCTGGTGTCTAGTATTAGATATCTGGTGTCTGGTATTAGTTATC
Source organism: Tachina lurida (assembly GCA_944452675.1). Taxonomy (NCBI): domain Eukaryota; kingdom Metazoa; phylum Arthropoda; class Insecta; order Diptera; family Tachinidae; genus Tachina; species Tachina lurida. Next base: position 2,207,713 of record CALYBX010000001.1, read on the forward strand.
TGGTGTCTGGTATTAGTTATCTGGTGTTAGTTATCTGGTGTCTGGTATTAGTTTCTGGTGTCTGGTATTAGATATCTGGTGTCTGGTATTAGTTATCTGGTGTCTGGTATTAGTTTCTGGTGTCTGGTATTAGTTATATGGTGTCTGATATTATTTATCTGGTGTCTGGTATTAGTTATCTGGTGTCTGGTATTAGTTTTTGGTGTCTGGTATTAGTTATCTGGTGTCTGGTATTAGTTTCTGGTGTCTGGTGTTAGTTATCTGGTGTCTGGTATTAGGAATCTGGTGTCTGGTATTAGTTTCTGGTGTCTGGTATTAGTTATCTGGTGTCTGGTATTAGTTTCTGGTGTCTGGTATTAGTTATCTGGTGTCTTGTATTAGTTTCTGGTGTCTGGTGTTAGTTATCTGGTGTCTGGTATTAGTTATCTGGTGTCTGGTATTAGTTATCTGGTGTCTGGTATTAGTTTGTGGTGTCTGGTATTAGTTATCTGGTGTCTGGTATTAGTTTCTGGTGTCTGGTATTAGTTATCTGGTGTCTGGTATTATAAATCTGGTGTCTGGTATTAGTTTCTGGTGTCTGGTATTAGTTATCTGGTGTGTGGTATTAGTTTCTGGTGACTGGTATTAGTTATCTGGTGTCTGGTATTAGTTATCTGGTGTCTGGTATTAGTTTCTGGTGTCTGGTATTAGGAATCTGGTGTCTGGTATTAGATATCTGGTGTCTGGTGTTAGTTATCTGGTGTCTGGTATTAGTTTCTGGTGTCTGGTATTAGTTATCTGGTGTCTGGTATTAGTTATCTGGTGTCTGGTATTAGGAATCTGGTGTCTGGTATTAGTTATTTGGTGTCTGGTATTAGTTTCTGGTGTCTGGTATTAGTTATCTGGTGTCTGGTATTAGGAATCTGGTGTCTGGTACTAGTTTCTGGTGTCTGGTGTTAGTTATCTGGTGTCTGGTATTAGTTTCTGGTGTCTGGTATTAGTTATCTGGTGTCTGGTATTAGTTATCTGGTGTCTGGTATTAGAAATCTGGTGTCTGGTATTAGTTATCTGGTGTCTGGTATTAGTTTCTGGTGTCTGGTATTAGTTATCTGGTGTCTGGTATTAGGAATCTGGTGTCTGGTATTAGTTATCTGGTGTCTGGTATTAGTTTCTGGTGTCTGGTATTAGTTATCTGGTGTCTGGTATTAGTTTCTGGTGTCTGGTATTAGTTATCTGGTGTATGGTTTTAGTTATCTGGTGTCTGGTATTAGGAATCTGGTGTCTGGTAATAGGAATCTGGTGTCTGGTATTAGTTATCTGGTGTCTGGTATTAGTTTCTGGTGTCTGGTATTAGGAATCTGGTGTCTGGTATTAGGAATCTGGTGTCTGGTATTAGGAATCTGGTGTCTGGTATTAGTTATTTGGTGTCTGGTATTAGTTTCTGGTGTCTCGTATTAGTTATCTGGTGTCTCGTATTAGAGATCTGGTGTCTGGTACTAGTTTCTGGTGTCTGGTATTAGTTATCTGGTGTCTGGTATTAGTTTCTGGTGTCTAATATTAGTTATCTGGTGTCTGGTATTAGTTATCTGGTGTCTGGTATTAGTTATCTGGTGTCTGGTATTAGTTATCTGCTGTCTGGTATTAGTTATCTGGTGTCTGGTATTAGATATCTGGTGCCTGGTATTAGTTATCTGGTGTCTGGTATTAGTTATCTGGTGTCTGGTATTAGTTTTCTGGTGTCTGGTATTAGTTATCTGGTGTCTGGTATTAGTTATCTGGTGTCTGGTATTAGGAATCTGGTGTCTGGTATTAGTTATCTGGTGTCTAGTATTAGTTTCTGGTGTCTGGTATTAGGAATCTGGTGTCTGGTAATATGAATCTGGTGTCTGGTATTAGTTATCTGGTGTCTGGTATTAGTTTATGGTGTCTGGTATTAGGAATCTGGTGTCTGGTATTAGTTATCTGGTGTCTGGTATTAGTTTCTGGTGTCTGGTATTAGGAATCTGTTGTCTGGTAATATGAATCTGGTGTGTGGTATTAGTTATCTGGTGTCTGGTATTAGGAATCTGGTGTCTGGTATTAGTTATCTTGTGTCTGGTATTAGTTTCTGGTGTCTGGTATTAGGAATTTGGTGTCTGGTAATATGAATCTGGTGTCTGGTATTAGTTATCTGGTGTCTGGTATTAGTTTATGGTTTCTGGTATTAGTTTCTGGTGTCTGGTATTAGGAATCTGGTGTCTGGTATTAGGAATCTGGTGTCTGGTATTAGTTATCTGGTGTCTGGTATTAGTTTCTGGTGTCTGGTATTAGATATCTGGTGTCTGGTATTAGTTATCTGGTGTCTGGTATTAGGTATCTGGTGTCTGGTATTAGTTTTTGGTGTCTGGTATTAGGTATCTGGTGTCTGGTATTAGTTTTTGGTGTCTGGTATTAGTTATCTGGTGTCTGGTATTAGTTATCTGGTGTCTGGTATTAGGTATCTGCTGTCTGGTATTAGGTATCTGGTGTCTGGTATTAGGTATCTGCTGTCTGGTATTAGGAATCTGGTATTAGTTATCTGGTGTCTGGTATTAGTTATCTGGTGTCTGGTATTAGTTATCTGGTGTCTGGTATTAGTAACTGGTGTCTGGTATTAGTTATCTGGTGTCTGGTATTAGTTATCTGGTGTCTGGTATTAGGTATCTGCTGTCTGGTATTAGGTATCTGGTGTCTGGTATTAGGTATCTGCTGTCTGGTATTAGGAATCTGGTATTAGTTATCTGGTGTCTGGTATTAGTTATCTGGTGTCTGGTATTAGTAGCTGGTGTCTGGTATTAGTATCTGGTGTCTGGTATTAGATATCTGGTGTCTGGTTTTAGTTATCTGGTGTCTGGTATTAGTTTCTGGTGTCTGGTATTACTTTCTGGTGTCTGGTATTAGGAATCTGGTGTCTGGTATTAGTTATCTGGTGTCTGGTATTAGATATCTGGTGTCTGGTATTAGTTATTATCGTGTCTGGTATTAGTTTCTGGTGTCTGGTATTAGATATCTGGTGTCTGGTATTAGTTATCTGGTGTCTGTCTGTTATTAGTTTCTGGTGTCTGGTATTAGTTATCTGGTGTCTGGTATTAGTTATCTGGTGTCTGGTATTAGTTATCTGGTGTCTGGTACTAGTTATCTGGTGTCTGGTATTAGTTTCTGGTGTCTGGTATTAGTTATCTGGTGTCTGGTATTAGTTTCTGGTGTCTGGTGTTAGTTATCTGGTGTCTGGTATTAGGAATCTGGTGTCTGGTATTAGTTTCTGGTGTCTGGTATTAGTTATCTGGTGCCTGGTATTAGTTTCTGGTGTCTGGTATTAGTTATCTGGTGTCTGGTATTAGTTTCTGGTGTCTGGTGTTAGTTATCTGGTGTCTGGTATTAGTATCTGGTGTCTGGTATTAGATATCTGGTGTCTGGTTTTAGTTATCTGGTGTCTGGTATTAGGTTCTGGTGTCTGGTATTACTTTCTGGTGTCTGGTATTAGGAATCTGGTGTCTGGTATTAGGAATCTGGTGTCTGGTATTAGTTATATGGTGTCTGATATTATTTATCTGGTGTCTGGTATTAGTTATCTCGTGTCTGGTATTAGTTTCTGGTGTCTGGTATTAGTTATCTGGTGTCTGGTATTAGTTTCTGGTGTCTGGTGTTAGTTATCTGGTGTCTGGTATTAGGAATCTGGTGTCTGGTATTAGTTTCTGGTGTCTGGTATTAGTTATCTGGTGTCTGGTATTAGTTTCTGGTGTCTTGTTTTAGTTCTCTGGTGTCTGGTATTAGTTATCTGGTGTCTGGTATTAGTTTCTGGTGTCTGGTATTAGATATCTGGTATCTGGTATTAGTTTCTGGTGTCTGGTATTAGTTTGTGGTGTCTGGTATTAGATATCTGGTGTCTGGTATTAGATATCTGGTGTCTGGTATTAGTTATCTGGTGTCTGGTATTAGTTATCTGGTGTCTGGTATTAGTTATCTGGTGTCTGGTATTAGTTATCTGGTGTCTGGTATTAGTTATCTGGTGTCTGGTATTAGTTATCTGGTGTCTGGTATTAGGTATCTGGTGTCTGGTATTAGGAATCTAGTGTCTGATATTATTTATCTGGTGTCTGGTATTAGTTATCTGGTGTCTGGTATTAGTTTCTGGTGTCTGGTATTAGTTATCTGGTGTCTGGTATTAGTTTCTGGTGTCTGGTGTTAGTTATCTGGTGTCTGGTATTAGAAATCTGGTGTCTGGTATTAGTTTCTGGTGTCTGGTATTAGTTATCTGGTGTCTGGTATTAGTTTCTGGTGTCTGGTATTAGTTATATGATGTCTGATATTATTTATCTGGTGTCTGGTATTAGTTATCTGGTGTCTGGTATTAGTTTTTGGTGTCTGGTATTAGTTATCTGGTGTCTGGTATTAGTTATCTGGTGTCTGGTATTAGTTTCTGGTGTCTGGTATTAGTTATATGGTGTCTGATATTATTTATCTGGTGTCTGGTATTAGTTATCTGGTGTCTGGTATTAGTTTCTGGTGTCTGGTATTAGGTATCTGGTGTCTGGTATTAGGAATCTGGTGTCTGGTATTAGTTATCTGGTGTCTGGTATTAGTTATCTGGTGTCTGGTGTTAGTTATCTGGTGTCTGGTAATAGTTTCTGGTGTCTGGTATTAGTTATCTGGTGTCTGGTATTAGTTTATGGTGTCTGGTATTAGTTATCTGGTGTCTGGTATTAGTTATCTGGTGTCTGGTATTAGTTTCTGGTGTCTGGTATTAGTTATCTGGTTTCTGGTATTAGTTATCTGGTGTCTGGTATTAGTTTCTGGTGTCTGGTATTAGTTACCTGGTGTCTGGTATTAGTTATCTGGTGTCTGGTATTAGTTATCTGGTGTCTGGTATTAGTTATCTGGTGTCTGATATTAGGTATCTGGTGTCTGGTATTAGGAATCTGGTGTCTGGTATTAGTTATCTGGTGTCTGGTATTAGTTATCTGGTGTCTGGTGTTAGTTATCTGGTGTCTGGTATTAGTTTCTGGTGTCTGGTATTAGATATCTGGTGTCTGGTATTAGTTATCTGGTGTCTGGTATTAGTTTCTGGTGTCTGGTATTAGTTATATGGTGTCTGGTATTAGTTATCTGGTGTCTGGTATTAGTTTCTGGTGTCTGGTATTAGTTTCTGGTGTCTGGTATTAGTTATCTGGTGTCTGGTATTAGTTTCTGGTGTCTGGTGTTAGTTATCTGGTGTCTGGTATTAGATATCTGGTGTCTGGTATTAGTTTCTGGTGTCTGGTATTAGTTATCTGGTGTCTAGTATTAGATATCTGGTGTCTGGTATTATGAATCTGGTGTCTGGTATTAGATATCTGGTGTCTGGTATTAGTTATATGGTGTCTGGTATTAGTTATCTGGTGTCGGGTATTAGTTATCTGGTGTCTGGTATTAGTTTTTGGTGTCTGGTATTAGATATCTGGTGTCTGGTATTAGTTATCTGGTGTCTTGTATTAGTTTCTGGTGTCTGGTGTTAGTTATCTGGTGTCTGGTATTAGTTATCTGGTGTCTGGTATTAGTTATCTGGTGTCTGGTATTAGTTTCTGGTGTCTGGTATTAGTTATCTGGTGTCTGGTATTAGTTTCTGGTGTCTGGTATTAGTTATCTGGTGTCTGGTATTAGGAATCTGGTGTCTGGTATTAGTTTCTGGTGTCTGGTATTAGTTATCTGGTGTGTGGTATTAGTTTCTGGTGACTGGTATTAGTTATCTGGTGTCTGGTATTAGTTATCTGGTGTCTGGTATTAGTTATCTGGTGTCTGGTATTAGTTATCTGGTGTCTGGTATTAGATATCTGGTGTCTGGTATTAGTTATCTGGTGTCTGGTATTAGTTTCTGGTGTCTGGTATTAGATATCTGGTGTCTGGTATTAGATATCTGGTGTCTTGTATTAGTTATCTGGTGTCTGGTATTAGTTTCTGGTGTCTGGTATTAGATATCTGGTGTCTGGTATTAGTTATCACCAGACACCAGAAACTAATACCAGACACCAGATAACTACTACCAGACACCAGAAACTAATACCAGACACCAGATATCTAATACCAGACACCAGAAACTAATACCAGACACCAGATAACTAATACCAGACACCAGATATCTAATACCAGACAGCAGATACCTAATACCAGACACCAGATAACTAATACCAGACACCAGATAAGTAATACCAGACACCAGATAAATAATACCAGATATCAGAAACTAATACCAGAGACCAGATAACTAATACCAGACACCAGATATCTAGTACCAGACACCAGATATCTAATACCAGACCCCAGATAACTAATACCAGACACCAGATTCCTAATACCAGACACCAGATAATTAATACCAGACACCAGATATCTAATACCAAACACCAGATAACTAATACCAGACACCAGAAACTAATACCAGACACCAGATAACTAATACCAGACACCAGATTCCTAATTTTAAGCACCAGAAACTAATACCAGACACCAGATAACTAATACCAGACACCAGATATCTAATACCAGACACCAGATAACTAATACCAGATACCAGAAACTAATACCAGACACCATATAACTAATACCAGACACCAGATAACTAATACCAGACACCAGAAACTAATACCAGACACCAGATAACTAATACCAGACACCAGATATCTAATACCAGACACCAGATATCTAATACCAGACACCAGATTCCTAATACCAGACACCAGATAACTAATACCAGAAACCAGAAACTAATACCAGACACCAGATAACTAATACCAGACACCAGATATCTAATACCAGACACCAGAAACTAATACCAGACACCAGATAACTAATACCAGACACCAGATATCTAATACCAGACACCAGAAACTAATACCAGACAGCAGATATCTAATACCAGACAGCAGATACCTAATACCAGACACCAGATAACTAATACCAGACACCAGATAACTAATACCATACACCAGATATCTAATACCAGACACCAGAAACTAATACCAGACACCAGATAACTAATACCAGACACCAGATAACTAATACCAGACACCAGATAACTAATACCAGACACCAGAAACTAATACCAGACACCAGATAACTAATACCAGACACCAGATAACTAATACCAGACACCAGATAACTAATACCAGACACCAGATAACTAAAACCAGACACCAGAAACTAATACCAGACACCAGATAACTAATACCAGACACCAGAAACTAATACCAGACAGCAGATTCCTAATACCAGACACCAGATAACTAATACCAGACACCAGATATCTAATACCAGACACCAGATAACTAATACCAGACACCAGATTCCTAATACCAGACACCAGAAACTAATACCAGACACCAGATAACTAATACCAGACACCAGATATCTAATACTAGACACCAGAAACTAATACCAGACACCAGATAACTAATACCAGACACCAGATATCTAATACCAGACACCAGAAACTAATACCAGACACCAGATAACTAATACCAGACACCAGATATCTAATACCAGACAGCAGATACCTAATACCAGACACCAGATAACTAATACCAGACACCAGATAACTAATACCAGACACCAGATAACTAATACCAGACACCAGATAAATAATACCAGATACCAGAAACTAATACCAGAGACCAGATAACTAATACCAGACACCAGATATCTAGTACCAGACACCAGATATCTAATACCAGACCCCAGATAACTAATACCAGACACCAGATTCCTAATACCAGACACCAGATAATTAATACCAGACACCAGATATCTAATACCAAACACCAGATAACTAATACCAGACACCAGAAACTAATACCAGACACCAGATAACTAATACCAGACACCAGATTCCTAATTTTAAGCACCAGAAACTAATACCAGACACCAGATAACTAATACCAGACACCAGATATCTAATACCAGACACCAGATAACTAATACCAGACATCAGATAACTAATACCAGACACCAGATATCTAATACCAGACAGCAGATAACTAATACCAGACACCAGAAACTAATACCAGACACCAGATAACTAATACCAGACACCAGATTCCTAATTTTAAGCACCAGAAACTAATACCAGACACCAGATAACTAATACCAGACACCAGATATCTAATACCAGACACCAGAAACTAATACCAGACACCAGATAACTAATACCAGACACCAGATATCTAATACCAGACAGCAGATACCTAATACCAGACACCAGATAACTAATACCAGACACCAGATAACTAATACCAGACACCAGATAACTAATACCAGACACCAGATAAATAATACCAGATACCAGAAACTAATACCAGACACCATATAACTAATACCAGACACCAGATAACTAATACCAGACACCAGAAACTAATACCAGACACCAGATAACTAATACCAGACACCAGATATCTAATACCAGACACCAGATATCTAATACCAGACACCAGATAACTAATACCAGACACCAGATTCCTAATACCAGACACCAGATAACTAATACCAGAAACCAGAAACTAATACCAGACACCAGATAACTAATACCAGACACCAGATATCTAATACCAGACACCAGAAACTAATACCAGACACCAGATAACTAATACCAGACACCAGATATCTAATACCAGACACCAGAAACTAATACCAGACAGCAGATATCTAATACCAGACAGCAGATACCTAATACCAGACACCAGATAACTAATACCAGACACCAGATAAGTAATACCATACACCAGATATCTAATACCAGACACCAGAAACTAATACCAGACACCAGATAACTAATACCAGACACCAGATAACTAATACCAGACACCAGATATCTAATACCAGACACCAGATATCTAATTCCAGATAGCAGATAACTAATACCAGACACCAGATAACTAATAATAGTAGACATCAGATAACTAATACCAGACACCAGAAACAAATACCAGACACCAGATATCTAATACCAGACAGCAGATAACTAATACCAGACACCAGATAACTAATACCAGACACCAGAACCTAATACCAGACACCAGATAACTAATACCAGACACCAGATAACTAATACCAGACACCAGATATCTAATACCAGACACCAGAAACTAATACCAGACACCAGATAACTAATACCAGACACCAGATAACTAATACCAGACACCAGATATCTAATACCAGACACCAGAAACTAATACCAGACACCAGATAACTAATACCAGACACCAGATAACTAATACCAGACACCAGAACCTAATACCAGACACCAGATTCCTAATACCAGACACCAGATAATTAATACCAGACACCAAATATCTAATACCAGACACCAGATAACTAATACCAGACACCAGAAACTAATACCAGACACCAGATAACTAATACCAGACACCAGATTCCTAATTTTAAGCACCAGAAACTAATACCAGACACCAGATAACTAATACCAGACACCAGATATCTAATACCAGACACCAGATAACTAATACCAGATACCAGAAACTAATACCAGACACCATATAACTAATACCAGACACCAGATAACTAATACCAGACACCAGAAACTAATACCAGACACCAGATAACTAATACCAGACACCAGATATCTAATACCAGACACCAGATATCTAATACCAGACACCAGATAACTAATACCAGACACCAGATTCCTAATACCAGACACCAGATAACTAATACCAGAAACCAGAAACTAATACCAGACACCAGATAACTAATACCAGACACCAGATATCTAATACCAGACACCAGAAACTAATACCAGGCACCAGATAACTAATACCAGACACCAGATATCTAATACCAGACACCAGATAACTAATACCATACACCAGATATCTAATACCAGACACCAGAAACTAATACCAGACACCAGATAACTAATACCAGACACCAGATAACTAATACCAGACACCAGATAACTAATACCAGACACCAGAAACTAATACCAGACACCAGATAACTAATACCAGACACCAGATAACTAATACCAGACACCAGAAACTAATACCAGACACCAGATAACTAATACCAGACACCAGAAACTAATACCAGACACCAGATTCCTAATACCAGACACCAGATAACTAATACCAGATACCAGAAACTAATACCAGGCACCAGATAACTAATACCAGACATTAGATAACTAATACCAGACACCAGAACCTAATACCAGACACCAGATAACTAATACCAGACACCAGATAACTAATACCAGACACCAGAAACTAATACCAGACACCAGATTCCTAATATCAGACACCAGATAACTAATACCAGATACCAGAAACTAATACCAGGCACCAGATAACTAATACCAGACATTAGATAACTAATACCAGACACCAGATAACTAATACCAGACACCAGATAACTAATACCAGACACCAGATAACTAATACCAGACACCAGATAACTAATACCAGACACCAGAAACTAATACCAGACACCAGATATCTAATACCAGACACCAGATATCTAATATTAGACCCCAGATAACTAATACCAGACACCAGAGTCCTAATAATAGACACCAGAAACTAATACCAGACACCAGATAACTAATACCAGACACCAGATATCTAATACCAGACACCAGAAACTAAAACCAGACACCAGATAACTAATACCAGACACCAGATATATAATACCAGACAGCAGATACCTAATACCAGACACCAGATAACTAATACCAGACACCAGATAACTAATACCAGACACCAGATAACTAATACCAGACACCAGAAACTAATACCAGACACCAGATAACTAATACCAGACACCAGATTCCTAATTTTAGACACCAGAAACTAATACCAGACACCAGATAACTAATACCAGACACCAGATATCTAATACCAGACACCAGATAACTAATACCAGACACCAGATAACTAATACCAGACACCAGATAACTAATACCAGACACCAGAAACTAATACCAGACACCAGAAACTAATACCAGACACCAGATAACTAATACCAGACACCAGATATCTAATACCAGACACCAGATAACTAATACCAGATACCAGAAACTAATACCAGACACCATATAACTAATACCAGACACCAGATAACTAATACCAGACACCAGAAACTAATACCAGACACCAGATAACTAATACCAGACACCAGATATCTAATACCAGACACCAGTTATCTAATACCAGACACCAGATATATAATACCAGACAGCAGATACCTAATACCAGACACCAGATAACTAATACCAGACACCAGATAACTAATACCAGACACCAGATATCTAATACCAGACAGCAGATACCTAATACCAGACACCAGATAACTAATACCAGACACCAGATAACTAATACCAGACACCAGATATCTAATACCAGACACCAGAAACTAATACCAGACACCAGATACCTAATACCAGACACCAGATAACTAATACCAGACACCAGATAACTAATACCAGACAGCAGATAACTAATACCAGACACCAGATATCTAATACCAGACACCACAAACTAATACCAGACACCAAATTCCTAATACCAGACACCAGATAACTAATACCAGACACCAGATAACTAATACCAGACACCAGATAACTAATACCAGGCACCAGAAACTAATACCAGACACCAGATAATTAATACCAGACACCAGATAACTAATACCAGACACCAGCTAACTAATAATAGACACCAGAAACTAATACCAGACAACAGATAACTAATACCAGACACCAGATAACTAATACCAGACACCAGATATCTAATACCAGACACCAGAAACTAATACCAGACACTAGATATCTAATACCAGACAGCAGATACCTAATACCAGACACCAGATAACTAATACCAGACAACAGATTCCTAATTTTAGACACCAGATAACTAATACCAGACACCAGAAACTAATACCAGACACCAGATAACTAATACTAGACACCAGATAACTAATACCAGACACCAGATTCCTAATTTTAGACACCAGAAACTAATACCAGACACCAGATAACTAATACCAGACACCAGATATCTAATACTAGACACCAGATAACTAATACCAGATACCATAAACTAATACCAGACACCATATAACTAATACCAGACACCAGATAACTAATACCAGACACCAGAAACTAATACCAGACACCAGATAACTAATACCAGACACCAGATATCTAATACCAGACACCAGATATCTAATACCAGACACCAGATAACTAATACCAGACACCAGATTCCTAATACCAGACACCAGGTAACTAATACCAGACACCAGAAACTAATACCAGACACCAGATAACTAATACCAGACACCAGATATCTAATACCAGACACCAGAAACTAATACCAGACACCAGATAACTAATACCAGACACCAGATATCTAATACCAGACACCAGAAACTAATACCAGACACCATATAACTAATACCAGACACCAGATATCTAATACCAGACAGCAGATACCTAATACCAGACACCAAATAACTAATACCAGACACCAGATAACTAATACCATACACCAGATATCTAATACCAGACACCAGAAACTAATACCAGACACCAGATAACTAATACCAGACACCAGATAACTAATACCAGACACCAGATAACTAATACCAGACACCAGAAACTAATACCAGACACCAGATAACTAATACCAGACACCAGATAACTAATACCAGACACCAAAAACTAATACCAGACACCAGATAACTAATACCAGACACCAGATCACTAATACCAGACACCAGAAACTAATACCAGACACCAGATAACTAATACCAGACACCAGAAACTAATACCAGACACCAGATAACTAATACCAGACACCAGATAACTAATACCAGACACCAGCTAACTAATAATAGACACCAGACACTAATACCAGACAACAGATAACTAATACCAGACACCAGATAACTAATACCAGACACCAGATATCTAATACCAGACACCAGAAACTAAAACCAGACACCAGATAACTAATACCAGACACCAGATATCTAATACCAGACAGCAGATACCTAATACCAGACACCAGATAACTAATACCAGACACCAGATAACTAATACCAGACACCAGATATCTAATACCAGACAGCAGATACCTAATACCAGACACCAGATAACTAATACCAGACACCAGATAACTAATACCAGACACCAGATATCTAATACCAGACACCAGAAACTAATACCAGACACCAGATACCTAATACCAGACACCAGATAACTAATACCAGACACCAGATAACTAATACCAGACAGCAGATAACTAATACCAGACACCAGATATCTAATACCAGACACCACAAACTAATACCAGACACCAAATTCCTAATACCAGACACCAGATAACTTATACCAGACACCAGATAACTAATATCAGACACCAGATAACTAATACCAGGCACCAGAAACTAATACCAGACACCAGATAACTAATACCAGACACCAGAAACTAATACCAGACGCCAGATAACTAATACCAGACACCAGATAACTAATACCAGACACCAGCTAACTAATAATAGACACCAGAAACTAATACCAGACAACAGATAACTAATACCAGACACCAGATAACTAATACCAGACACCAGATATCTAATACCAGACACCAGAAACTAATACCAGACACCATATATCTAATACCAGACGCAGATACCTAATACCAGACACCAGATAACTAATACCAGACACCAGATAACTAATACCAGACACCAGATATCTAATACCAGACAGCAGATACCTAATACCAGACACCAGATAACTAATACCAGACACCAGATAACTAATACCAGACACCAGATATCTAATACCAGATACCAGAAACTAATACCAGACACCAGATACCTAATACCAGACACCAGATAACTAATACCAGACACCAGATAACTAATACCAGACACCAGAAACTAATACCAGACACCAGATAACTAATACCAGACACCAGATAACTAATACCAGACACCAGATAACTAATACCAGACACCAGATAACTAATACCAGACACCAGATAACTAAAACCAGACACCAGAAACTAATACCAGACACCAGATAACTAATACCAGACACCAGAAACTAATACCAGACAGCAGATTCCTAATACCAGACACCAGATAACTAATACCAGACACCAGATATCTAATACCAGACACCAGATAACTAATACCAGACACCAGATTCCTAATACCAGACACCAGAAACTAATACCAGACACCAGATAACTAATACCAGACACCAGATATCTAATACTAGACACCAGAAACTAATACCAGACACCAGATAACTAATACCAGACACCAGATATCTAATACCAGACACCAGAAACTAATACCAGACACCAGATAACTAATACCAGACACCAGATATCTAATACCAGACAGCAGATACCTAATACCAGACACCAGATAACTAATACCAGACACCAGAAACTAATACCAGACAGCAGATATCTAATACCAGACAGCAGATACCTAATACCAGACACCAGATAACTAATACCAGACACCAGATAACTAATACCATACACCAGATATCTAATACCAGACACCAGAAACTAATACCAGACACCAGATAACTAATACCAGACACCAGATAACTAATACCAGACACCAGATAACTAATACCAAGCACCAGAAACTAATACCAGACACCAGATAACTAATACCAGACACCAGATAACTAATACCAGACACCAGAAACTAATACCAGACACCAGATAACTACTACCAGACACCAGATAAATAATACCAGATACCAGAAACTAATACCAGAGACCAGATAACTAATACCAGACACCAGATATCTAGTACCAGACACCAGATATCTAATACCAGACCCCAGATAACTAATACCAGACACCAGATTCCTAATACCAGACACCAGATAATTAATACCAGACACCAGATATCTAATACCAGACACCAGATAACTAATACCAGACACCAGAAACTAATACCAGACACCAGATAACTAATACCAGACACCAGATTCCTAATTTTAAGCACCAGAAACTAATACCAGACACCAGATAACTAATACCAGACACCAGATATCTAATACCAGACACCAGATAACTAATACCAGATACCAGAAACTAATACCAGACACCATATAACTAATACCAGACACCAGATAACTAATACCAGACACCAGAAACTAATACCAGACACCAGATAACTAATACCAGACACCAGATATCTAATACCAGACACCAGATATCTAATACCAGACACCAGATAACTAATACCAGACACCAGATTCCTAATACCAGACACCAGATAACTAATACCAGAAACCAGAAACTAATACCAGACACCAGATAACTAATACCAGACACCAGATATCTAATACCAGACACCAGAAACTAATACCAGACACCAGATAACTAATACCAGACACCAGATATCTAATACCAGACACCAGAAACTAATACCAGACAGCAGATATCTAATACCAGACAGCAGATACCTAATACCAGACACCAGATAACTAATACCAGACACCAGATAACTAATACCATACACCAGATATCTAATACCAGACACCAGAAACTAATACCAGACACCAGATAACTAATACCAGACACCAGATAACTAATACCAGACACCAGATAACTAATACCAGACACCAGAAACTAATACCAGACACCAGATAACTAATACCAGACACCAGATAACTAATACCAGACACCAGAAACTAATACCAGACACCAGATAACTACTACCAGACACCAGAAACTAATACCAGACACCAGATTCCTAATACCAGACACCAGATAACTAATACCAGATACCAGAAACTAATACCAGGCACCAGATAACTAATACCAGACATTAGATAACTAATACCAGACACCAGAACCTAATACCAGACACCAGATAACTAATACCAGACACCAGATAACTAATACCAGACACCAGATATCTAATACCAGACACCAGAAACTAATACCAGACACCAGATAACTAATACCAGACACCAGATAACTAATACCAGACACCAGAACCTAATACCAGACACCAGAAACTAATACCAGACACCAGATAACTAATACCAGACACCAGATATCTAATACCAGACACCAGATAACTAATACCAGATACCAGAAACTAATACCAGACACCAGATAACTAATACCAGACACCAGATAACTAATACCAGTCACCAGAAACTAATACCAGACACCAGATAACTAATACCAGACACCAGATATCTAATACCAGACACCAGATATCTAATACCAGACACCAGATAACTAATACCAGACACCAGATTCCTAATACCAGACACCAGATAACTAATACCAGACACCTGATAACTAATACCAGACACCACATATCTAATACCAGACACCAGAAACTAATACCAGACACCAGATAACTAATACCAGACACCAGATATCTAATACCAGACACCAGATATCTAATTCCAGATAGCAGATAACTAATACCAGACACCAGATAACTAATAATAGTAGACATCAGATAACTAATACCAGACACCAGAAACAAATACCAGACACCAGATATCTAATACCAGACAGCAGATAACTAATACCAGACACCAGATAACTAATACCAGACACCAGAACCTAATACCAGACACCAGATAACTAATACCAGACACCAGATAACTAATACCAGACACCAGATATCTAATACCAGACACCAGAAACTAATACCAGACACCAGATAACTAATACCAGACACCAGATAACTAATACCAGACACCAGATATCTAATACCAGACACCAGAAACTAATACCAGACACCAGATAACTAATACCAGACACCAGATAACTAATACCAGACACCAGAACCTAATACCAGACACCAGATTCCTAATACCAGACACCAGATAATTAATACCAGACACCAGATATCTAATACCAGACACCAGATAACTAATACCAGACACCAGAAACTAATACCAGACACCAGATAACTAATACCAGACACCAGATTCCTAATTTTAAGCACCAGAAACTAATACCAGACACCAGATAACTAATACCAGACACCAGATATCTAATACCAGACACCAGATAACTAATACCAGATACCAGAAACTAATACCAGACACCATATAACTAATACCAGACACCAGATAACTAATACCAGACACCAGAAACTAATACCAGACACCAGATAACTAATACCAGACACCAGATATCTAATACCAGACACCAGATATCTAATACCAGACACCAGATAACTAATACCAGACACCAGATTCCTAATACCAGACACCAGATAACTAATACCAGAAACCAGAAACTAATACCAGACACCAGATAACTAATACCAGACACCAGATATCTAATACCAGACACCAGAAACTAATACCAGACACCAGATAACTAATACCAGACACCAGATATCTAATACCAGACACCAGAAACTAATACCAGACAGCAGATATCTAATACCAGACAGCAGATACCTAATACCAGACACCAGATAACTAATACCAGACACCAGATAACTAATACCATACACCAGATATCTAATACCAGACACCAGAAACTAATACCAGACACCAGATAACTAATACCAGACACCAGATAACTAATACCAGACACCAGATAACTAATACCAGACACCAGAAACTAATACCAGACACCAGATAACTAATACCAGACACCAGATAACTAATACCAGACACCAGCAACTAATACCAGACACCAGATAACTAATACCAGACACCAGAAACTAATACCAGACACCAGATTCCTAATACCAGACACCAGATAACTAATACCAGATACCAGAAACTAATACCAGGCACCAGATAACTAATACCAGACATTAGATAACTAATACCAGACACCAGAACCTAATACCAGACACCAGATAACTAATACCAGACACCAGATAACTAATACCAGACACCAGATATCTAATACCAGACACCAGAAACTAATACCAGACACCAGATAACTAATACCAGACACCAGATAACTAATACCAGACACCAGAACCTAATACCAGACACCAGAAACTAATACCAGACACCAGATAACTAATACCAGACACCAGATATCTAATACCAGACACCAGATAACTAATACCAGATACCAGAAACTAATACCAGACACCAGATAACTAATACCAGACACCAGATAACTAATACCAGTCACCAGAAACTAATACCAGACACCAGATAACTAATACCAGACACCAGATATCTAATACCAGACACCAGATATCTAATACCAGACACCAGATAACTAATACCAGACACCAGATTCCTAATACCAGACACCAGATAACTAATACCAGACACCTGATAACTAATACCAGACACCACATATCTAATACCAGACACCAGAAACTAATACCAGACACCAGATAACTAATACCAGACACCAGATATCTAATACCAGACACCAGATATCTAATTCCAGATAGCAGATAACTAATACCAGACACCAGATAACTAATAATAGTAGACATCAGATAACTAATACCAGACACCAGAAACAAATACCAGACACCAGATATCTAATACCAGACAGCAGATAACTAATACCAGACACCAGATAACTAATACCAGACACCATATAACTAATACCAGACACCAGATAACTAATACCAGACACCAGATAACTAATACCAGACACCAGAAACTAATACCAGACAGCAGATACCTAAAACCAGACACCAGAAACTAATACCAGACACCAGATAACTAATACCAGACACCAGATAACTAATACCAGACACCAGAAACTAATACCAGACACCGAATAACTAATACCAGACACCAGAAACTAATACCAGACACCAGAAACTAATACCAGACACCAGATAACTAATACCAGACACCAGATATCTAATACCAGATAGCAGATAACTAATACCAGACACCAGATAACTAATAATAGTAGACATCAGATAACTAATACCAGACACCAGAAACAAATACCAGACACCAGATATCTAATACCAGACAGCAGATAACTAATACCAGACACCAGATAACTAATACCAGACACCACAAAACTAATACCAGACACCAGATAACTAATACCAGACACCAGATAACTAATACCAGACACCAGAAACTAATACCAGACAGCAGAAACTAATACCAGACACCAGATAACTAATACCAGACACCAGATATCTAATACCAGACACCAGATAACTAATACCAGATACCAGAAACTAATACCAGACACCATATAACTAATACCAGACACCAGATAACTAATACCAGACACCAGAAACTAATACCAGACACCAGATAACTAATACCAGACACCAGATATCTAATACCAGACACCACATATCTAATACCAGACACCAGATATATAATACCAGACAGCAGATACCTAATACCAGACACCAGATAACTAATACCAGACACCAGATAACTAATACCAGACACCAGATATCTAATACTAGACAGCAGATACCTAATACCAGACACCAGATAACTAATACCAGACACCAGATAACTAATACCAGACACCAGATATCTAATACCAGACACCAGATATCTAATACCAGACACCTGATAACTAATACCAGACACCAGATTCCTAATACCAGACACCAGATATCTAATACCAGACACCAGAAACTAATACCAGACACCAGATAACTAATACCAGACACCAGATATCTAATACCAGACACCAGAAACTAATACCAGACAGCAGATATCTAATACCAGACAGCAGATACCTAATACCAGACACCAGATAACTAATACCAGACACCAGATAACTAATACCATACACCAGATATCTAATACCAGACACCAGAAACTAATACCAGACACCAGATAACTAATACCAGACACCAGATAACTAATACCAGACACCAGATAACTAATACCAGACACCAGAAACTAATACCAGACACCAGATAACTAATACCAGACACCAGATAACTAATACCAGACACCAGAAACTAATACCAGACACCAGATAACTAATACCAGACACCAGAAACTAATACCAGACACCAGATTCCTAATACCAGACACCAGATAACTAATACCAGATACCAGAAACTAATACCAGGCACCAGATAACTAATACCAGACATTAGATAACTAATACCAGACACCAGAACCTAATACCAGACACCAGATAACTAATACCAGACACCAGATAACTAATACCAGACACCAGATATCTAATACCAGACACCAGAAACTAATACCAGACACCAGATAACTAATACCAGACACCAGATAACTAATACCAGACACCAGAACCTAATACCAGACACCAGAAACTAATACCAGACACCAGATAACTAATACCAGACACCAGATATCTAATACCAGACAGCAGATACCTAATACCAGACACCAGATAACTAATACCAGACACCAGATAACTAATACCAGACACCAGATAACTAATACCAGACACCAGATAAATAATACCAGATACCAGAAACTAATACCAGAGACCAGATAACTAATACCAGACACCAGATATCTAGTACCAGACACCAGATATCTAATACCAGACCCCAGATAACTAATACCAGACACCAGATTCCTAATACCAGACACCAGATAATTAATACCAGACACCAGATATCTAATACCAGACACCAGATAACTAATACCAGACACCAGAAACTAATACCAGACACCAGATAACTAATACCAGACACCAGATTCCTAATACCAGACACCAGAAACTAATACCAGACACCAGATAACTAATACCAGACACCAGATATCTAATACTAGACACCAGAAACTAATACCAGACACCAGATAACTAATACCAGACACCAGATATCTAATACCAGACACCAGAAACTAATACCAGACACCAGATAACTAATACCAGACACCAGATATCTAATACCAGACAGCAGATACCTAATACCAGACACCAGATAACTAATACCAGACACCAGATAACTAATACCAGACACCAGATAACTAATACCAGACACCAGATAAATAATACCAGATACCAGAAACTAATACCAGAGACCAGATAACTAATACCAGACACCAGATATCTAGTACCAGACACCAGATATCTAATACCAGACCCCAGATAACTAATACCAGACACCAGATTCCTAATACCAGACACCAGATAATTAATACCAGACACCAGATATCTAATACCAGACACCAGATAACTAATACCAGACACCAGAAACTAATACCAGACACCAGATAACTAATACCAGACACCAGATTCCTAATTTTAAGCACCAGAAACTAATACCAGACACCAGATAACTAATACCAGACACCAGATATCTAATACCAGACACCAGATAACTAATACCAGATACCAGAAACTAATACCAGACACCATATAACTAAAACCAGACACCAGATAACTAATACCAGACACCAGAAACTAATACCAGACACCAGATAACTAATACCAGACACCAGATATCTAATACCAGACACCAGATATCTAATACCAGACACCAGATAACTAATACCAGACACCAGATTCCTAATACCAGACACCAGATAACTAATACCAGAAACCAGAAACTAATACCAGACACCAGATAACTAATACCAGACACCAGATATCTAATACCAGACACCAGAAACTAATACCAGACACCAGATAACTAATACCAGACACCAGATATCTAATACCAGACACCAGAAACTAATACCAGACAGCAGATATCTAATACCAGACAGCAGATACCTAATACCAGACACCAGATAACTAATACCAGACACCAGATAACTAATACCATACACCAGATATCTAATACCAGACACCAGAAACTAATACCAGACACCAGATAACTAATACCAGACACCAGATAACTAATACCAGACACCAGATAACTAATACCAGACACCAGAAACTAATACCAGACACCAGATAACTAATACCAGACACCAGATAACTAATACCAGACACCAGAAACTAATACCAGACACCAGATAACTAATACCAGACACCAGATTCCTAATACCAGACACCAGATAACTAATACCAGACACCAGAAACTAATACCAGACACCAGATAACTAATACCAGACACCAGATAACTAATACCAGTCACCAGAAACTAATACCAGACACCAGATAACTAATACCAGACACCAGATATCTAATACCAGACACCAGATATCTAATACCAGACACCAGATAACTAATACCAGACACCAGATTCCTAATACCAGACACCAGATAACTAATACCAGACACCTGATAACTAATACCAGACACCACATATCTAATACCAGACACCAGAAACTAATACCAGGCACCAGATAACTAATACCAGACATTAGATAACTAATACCAGACACCAGAACCTAATACCAGACACCAGATAACTAATACCAGACACCAGATATCTAATACCAGACACCAGAAACTAATACCAGACACCAGATAACTAATACCAGACACCAGATAACTAATACCAGACACCAGAACCTAATACCAGACACCAGAAACTAATACCAGACACCAGATAACTAATACCAGACACCTGATATCTAATACCAGACACCAGATAACTAATACCAGATACCAGAAACTAATACCAGACACCAGATAACTAATACCAGACACCAGATAACTAATACCAGTCACCAGAAACTAATACCAGACACCAGATAACTAATACCAGACACCAGATATCTAATACCAGACACCAGATATCTAATACCAGACACCAGATAACTAATACCAGACACCAGATTCCTAATACCAGACACCAGATAACTAATACCAGACACCTGATAACTAATACCAGACACCACATATCTAATACCAGACACCAGAAACTAATACCAGACACCAGATAACTAATACCAGACACCAGATATCTAATACCAGACACCAGATATCTAATTCCAGATAGCAGATAACTAATACCAGACACCAGATAACTAATAATAGTAGACATCAGATAACTAATACCAGACACCAGAAACAAATACCAGACACCAGATATCTAATACCAGACAGCAGATAACTAATACCAGACACCAGATAACTAATACCAGACACCATATAACTAATACCAGACACCAGATAACTAATACCAGACACCAGATAACTAATACCAGACACCAGAAACTAATACCAGACAGCAGATACCTAAAACCAGACACCAGAAACTAATACCAGACACCAGATAACTAATACCAGACACCAGATAACTAATACCAGACACCAGAAACTAATACCAGACACCGAATAACTAATACCAGACACCAGAAACTAATACCAGACACCAGAAACTAATACCAGACACCAGATAACTAATACCAGACACCAGATATCTAATACCAGATAGCAGATAACTAATACCAGACACCAGATAACTAATAATAGTAGACATCAGATAACTAATACCAGACACCAGAAACAAATACCAGACACCAGATATCTAATACCAGACAGCAGATAACTAATACCAGACACCAGATAACTAATACCAGACACCACAAAACTAATACCAGACACCAGATAACTAATACCAGACACCAGATAACTAATACCAGACACCAGAAACTAATACCAGACAGCAGAAACTAATACCAGACACCAGATAACTAATACCAGACACCAGATATCTAATACCAGACACCAGATAACTAATACCAGATACCAGAAACTAATACCAGACACCATATAACTAATACCAGACACCAGATAACTAATACCAGACACCAGAAACTAATACCAGACACCAGATAACTAATACCAGACACCAGATATCTAATACCAGACACCACATATCTAATACCAGACACCAGATATATAATACCAGACAGCAGATACCTAATACCAGACACCAGATAACTAATACCAGACACCAGATAACTAATACCAGACACCAGATATCTAATACTAGACAGCAGATACCTAATACCAGACACCAGATAACTAATACCAGACACCAGATAACTAATACCAGACACCAGATATCTAATACCAGACACCAGAAACTAATACCAGACACCAGATACCTAATACCAGACACCAGATAACTAATACCAGACACCAGATAACTAATACCAGACAGCAGATAACTAATACCAGACACCAGATAACTAATACCAGACACCAGATATCTAATACCAGACACCAGATAACTAATACCAGACACCAGAAACTAATACCAGACACCAGATATATAATACCAGACAGCAGATACCTAATACCAGACACCAGATAACTAATACCAGACACCAGAAACTAATACCAGACACCAGATATCTAATACCAGACAGCAGATACCTAATACCAGACACCAGATAACTAATACCAGACACCAGATAACTAATACCAGACACCAGATATCTAATACCAGACAGCAGATACCTAATACCAGACACCAGATAACTAATACCAGACACCAGATAACTAATACCAGACACTAGATATCTAATACCAGACACCAGAAACTAATACCAGACACCAGAAACCTAATACCAGACACCAGATAACTAATACCAGACACCAGATAACTAATACCAGACACCAGAAACTAATACCAGACACCAGATAACTAATACCAGACACCAGATAACTAATACCAGACACAAGATAACTAATACCAGACACCAGATAACTAATTCCAGACACAAGATAACTAAAACCAGACACCAGAAACTAATACCAGACACCAGATAACTAATACCAGACACCAGAAACTAATACCAGACACCAGAAACTAATATCAGACACCAGATAACTAATACCAGACACCAGATAACTAATACCAGACACCAGATATCTAATACCAGACACCAGATAACTAATACCAGACACCAGAAACTAATACCAGACACCAGATAACTAATACCAGACACCAGATAGCTAATACCAGACACCAGATTCCTAATTTTAGACACCAGATAACTAATACCAGACACCATAAACTAATACCAGACACCAGATAACTAATACTAGACACCAGATAACTAATACCAGACACCAGATAACTAATACCAGACACCAGATAACTAATACCAGTCACCAGAAACTAATACCAGACACCAGATAACTAATACCAGACACCAGATATCTAATACCAGACACCAGATATCTAATACCAGACACCAGATAACTAATACCAGACACCAGATTCCTAATACCAGACACCAGATAACTAATACCAGACACCTGATAACTAATACCAGACACCACATATCTAATACCAGACACCAGAAACTAATACCAGACACCAGATAACTAATACCAGACACCAGATATCTAATACCAGACACCAGATATCTAATTCCAGATAGCAGATAACTAATACCAGACACCAGATAACTAATAATAGTAGACATCAGATAACTAATACCAGACACCAGAAACAAATACCAGACACCAGATATCTAATACCAGACAGCAGATAACTAATACCAGACACCAGATAACTAATACCAGACACCATATAACTAATACCAGACACCAGATAACTAATACCAGACACCAGATAACTAATACCAGATACCAGAAACTAATACCAGACACCAGATAACTAATACCAGACACCTGAAACTAATACCAGACACCAGAAACTAATATCAGACACCAGATAACTAATACCAGACACCAGATAACTAATACCAGACACCAGATATCTAATACCAGACACCAGAAACTAATACCAGACACCAGATAACTAATACCAGACACCAGATAACTAATACCAGACACCAGAACCTAATACCAGACACCAGAAACTAATACCAGACACCAGATAACTAATACCAGACACCAGATATCTAATACCAGACACCAGATAACTAATACCAGATACCAGAAACTAATACCAGACACCAGATAACTAATACCAGACACCAGATAACTAATACCAGTCACCAGAAACTAATACCAGACACCAGATAACTAATACCAGACACCAGATATCTAATACCAGACACCAGATATCTAATACCAGACACCAGATAACTAATACCAGACACCAGATTCCTAATACCAGACACCAGATAACTAATACCAGACACCTGATAACTAATACCAGACACCACATATCTAATACCAGACACCAGAAACTAATACCAGACACCAGATAACTAATACCAGAACCCAGATATCTAATACCAGACACCAGATATCTAATTCCAGATAGCAGATAACTAATACCAGACACCAGATAACTAATAATAGTAGACATCAGATAACTAATACCAGACACCAGAAACAAATACCAGACACCAGATATCTAATACCAGACAGCAGATAACTAATACCAGACACCAGATAACAAATACCAGACACCATATAACAAATACCAGACACCAGATAACTAATACCAGACACCAGATAACTAATACCAGACACCAGAAACTAATACCAGACAGCAGATACCTAAAGCCAGACACCAGAAACTAATACCAGAGACCAGATAACTAATACCAGACACCAGATAACTAATACCAGACACCAGAAACTAATACCAGACACCGAATAACTAATACCAGACACCAGAAACTAATACCAGACACCAGAAACTAATACCAGACACCAGATAAGTAATACCAGACACCAGATATCTAATACCAGATAGCAGATAACTAATACCAGACACCAGATAACTAATAATAGTAGACATCAGATAACTAATACCAGACACCAGAAACAAATACCAGACACCAGATATCTAATACCAGACAGCAGATAACTAATACCAGACACCAGATAACTAATACCAGACACCACAAAACTAATACCAGACACCAGATAACTAATACCAGACACCAGATAACTAATACCAGACACCAGAAACTAATACCAGACAGCAGAAACTAATACCAGACACCAGATAACTAATACCAGACACCAGATATCTAATACCAGACACCAGATAACTAATACCAGATACCAGAAACTAATACCAGACACCATATAACTAATACCAGACACCAGATAACTAATACCAGACACCAGAAACTAATACCAGACACCAGATAACTAATACCAGACACCAGATATCTAATACCAGACACCAGATATCTAATACCAGACACCAGATATATAATACCAGACAGCAGATACCTAATACCAGACACAAGATAACTAATACCAGACACCAGATAACTAATACCAGACACCAGATATCTAATACTAGACAGCAGATACCTAATACCAGACACCAGATAACTAATACCAGACACCAGATAACTAATACCAGACACCAGATATCTAATACCAGACACCAGAAAGTAATACCAGACACCAGATACCTAATACCAGACACCAGATAACTAATACCAGACACCAGATAACTAATACCAGACAGCAGATAACTAATACCAGACACCAGATATCTAATACCAGACACCACAAACTAATACCAGACACCAAATTCCTAATACCAGACACCAGATAACTAATACCAGACACCAGATAACTAATACCAGACACCAAATTCCTAATACCAGACACCAGATAACTAATACCAGACACCAGATAACTAATACCAGACACCAGATAACTAATACCAGACACCAGCTAACTAATAATAGACACCAGAAACTAATACCAGACAACAGATAACTAATACCAGACACCAGATAACTAATACCAGACACCAGATAACTAATACCAGACACCAGATATCTAATACCAGACACCAGAAACTAATACCAGACACCAGAAACCTAATACCAGACACCAGATAACTAATACCAGACACCAGATAACTAATACCAGACACCAGAAACTAATACCAGACACCAGATAACTAATACCAGACACCAGATAACTAATACCAGGCACCAGATAACTAATACCAGACACCAGATAACTAATACCAGACACCAGATAACTAAAACCAGACACCAGAAACTAATACCAGACACCAGATAACTAATACCAGACACCAGAAACTAATACCAGACACCAGAAACTAATATCAGACACCAGATAACTAATACCAGACACCAGATAACTAGTACCAGACACCAGATATCTAATACCAGACACCAGATAACTAATACCAGACACCAGAAACTAATACCAGACACCAGATAACTAATACCAGACACCAGATAACTAATACCAGACACCAGATTCCTAATTTTAGACACCAGATTACTAATACCAGACACCATAAACTAATACCAGACACCAGATAACTAATACTAGACACCAGATAACTAATACCAGATACCAGATAACTAATACCAGACACCAGATAACTAATACCAGACACCAGATAACTAATACCAGACACCAGAAACTAATACCAGACACCAGATAACTAATACCAGACACCAGAAACTAATACCAGACACCAGATAACTAATACCAGACACCAGATAACTAATACCAGACACCAGCTAACTAATAATAGACACCAGACACTAATACCAGACAACAGATAACTAATACCAGACACCAGATAACTAATACCAGACACCAGATATCTAATACCAGACACCAGAAACTAAAACCAGACACCAGATAACTAATACCAGACACCAGATATCTAATACCAGACAGCAGATACCTAATACCAGACCCCAGATAACTAATACCAGACACCAGATAACTAATACCAGACACCAGATATCTAATACCAGACAGCAGATACCTAATACCAGACACCAGATAACTAATACCAGACACCAGATAACTAATACCAGACACCAGATATCTAATACCAGACACCAGAAACTAATACCAGACACCAGATACCTAATACCAGACACCAGATAACTAATACCAGACACCAGATAACTAATACCAGAGAGCAGATAACTAATACCAGACACCAGATATCTAATACCAGACACCACAAACTAATACCAGACACCAAATTCCTAATACCAGACACCAGATAACTTATACCAGACACCAGATAACTAATACCAGACACCAGATAACTAATACCAGGCACCAGAAACTAATACCAGACACCACACACTAATACCAGACACCAAATTCCTAATACCAGACACCAGATAACTTATACCAGACACCAGATAACTAATACCAGACACCAGATACAGACACCAGAAACTAGTACCAGACACCAGATTCCTAATACCAGACACCAGATAACTAATACCAGACACCAGAAACTAATACTAGACACCAAATAACTAATACCAGACACCAGATTTCTAATACCAGACACCTGATTCCTAATACCAGACACCAGAAACTAATACCAGACACCAGATAACTAATACCAGACACCAGATAACTAATACCAGACACCAGAAACTAATACCAGACACCAGATAACTAATACCAGACACCAGTTATCTAATACCAGACACCAGATATCTAATACCAGACACCAGATATCTAATACCAGACACCAGAAACTAATACCAGACACCAGATATCTAATACCAGACACCAGATGCCTAATACCAGACACCAGATATCTAATACCAGACACCAGAAACTAATACCAGACACCAGATATCTAATACCAGACACCAGATATCTAATACCAGACACCAGATTCCTAATACCAGACACCAGATAACTAATACCAGACACCAGAAACTAATACCAGACACCAGATAACTAATACCAGACTCCAGATAACTAATACCAGACACCAGATTCCTAATACCAGACACCAGATATCTAGAACCAGACACCAGAAACTAATATCAGACACCAGATAACTAATACCAGACACCAGATATCGAATACCAGACACCAGATAACTAATACCAGACACCAGATAACTAATACCAGACACCAGATTCCTAATACCAGACACCAGATATCTAATACCAGACACCAGATATCTAATACCAGACACCGGATAACTAATACCAGACACCAGATAACTAATACCAGACACCAGATAACTAATACCAGACACCAGATAACTAATACCAGACACCAGATATCTAATACCAGACACCAGATAACTAATACCAGACACCAGATATCTAATACCAGACACCAGATATCTAATACCAGACACCAGAAACTAATACCAGACACCAAATAACTAATACCAGACACCAGATTTCTAATACCAGACACCAGATTCCTAATACCAGACACCAGAAACTAATACCAGACACCAGATAACTAATACCAGACAGCAGATAACTAATACCAGACACCAGATAACTAATACCAGACACCAGATAACTAATACCAGACAGCAGATAACTAATACCAGACAGCAGATAACTAATACCAGACACCAGATAACTAATACCAGACTCCAGATAACTAATACCAGACACCAGAAACTAACACCAGACACCAGAAACTAATACTAGACACCAGATAACTAATACCAGACACCAGAAACTAGTACCAGACACCAGATTCCTAGTACCAGACACCAGATATCTAATACCAGACACCAGAAACTAATACCAGACACCAGAAACTAATACAAGACACCAAATAACTAATACCAGACACCAGATTCCTAATAATAGACACCAGATATCTAATACCAGACACCAGAAACTAATACCAGACACCAGATATCTAATACCAGACACCAGATAACTAATACCAGACACCAGATAACTAATACCAGACACCAGAAACTAATACCAGACACCAGATAACTAATATCAGACACCAGAAACTAGTACCAGACACCAGATTCCTAATACCAGACACCAGATAACTAATACCAGACACCAGAAACTAATACTAAACACAAAATAACTAATACCAGACACCAGATTTCTAATACCAGACACCAGATTCCTAATACCAGACACCAGAAACTAATACCAGACACCAGATAACTAATACCAGACACCAGAAACTAACACCAGACACCAAAAACTAATACCAGACACCAGATAACTAATACCAGACACCAGAAACTAGTACCAGACACCAGATTCCTAATACCAGACACCAGATTCCTAATACCAGATACCAGATAACTAATACCAGACACCAGATAACTAATACCAGACACCAGAAACTAATACCAGACACCAAATAACTAATACCAGACACCAGATTTCTAATACCAGACACCAGAAACTAATACCAGACACCAGATAACTAATACCAGACACCAGATAACTAACATTAGACACCAGAAACTAATACCAGACACCAGAAACTAATACAAGACACCAGAAACTAATACCAGACACCAGAAACTAATACCAGACACCAGAAACTAATACCAGACACCAGATAACTAATACCAGACACCAGATGACTAATACCAGACACCAGATAACTAATACCAGACACCAGAAACTAATACCAGACACCAGATAACTAATACCAGACACCAGATAACTAATACCAGACACCAGATATCTAATACCAGACACCAGATAACTAATACCAGACAGCAGATAACTAATACCAGACACCAGATAACTAATACCAGACACCAGATAATTAATACCAGACACCAGATAACTAATACCAGACACCAGAAACTAATACCAGACACCAGATAACTAATACCAGACACCAGAAACTAGTACCAGACACCAGATTCCTAATACCAGACACCAGATAACTAATACCAGACACCAGAAACTAATACTAGACACCAAATAACTAATACCAGACACCAGATTTCTAATACCAGACACCAGATTCCTAATACCAGACACCAGATTCCTAATACCAGACACCAGAAACTAATACCAGACACCAGATAACTAATACCAGACACCAGATAACTAATACCAGACACCAGAAACTAATACCAGACACCAGATAACTAATACCAGACACCAGATATCTAATACCAGACACCAGATATCTAATACCAGACACCAGATATCTAATACCAGACACCAGAAACTAATACCAGACACCAGATATCTAATACCAGACACCAGATGCCTAATACCAGACACCAGATATCTAATACCAGACACCAGAAACTAATACCAGACACCAGATATCTAATACCAGACACCAGATATCTAATACCAGACACCAGATAACTAATACCAGACACCAGATATCTAATACCAGACACCAGATATCTAATACCAGACACCAGAAACTAATACCAGACACCAAATAACTAATACCAGACACCAGATTCCTAATACCAGACACCAGATTCCTAATACCAGACACCAGATATCTAATACCAGACACCAGAAACTAATACCAGACACCAGATATCTAATACCAGACACCAGATATCTAATACCAGACACCAGATAACTAATACCAGACACCAGATATCTAATACCAGACACCAGATATCTAATACCAGACACCAGATATCTAATACCAGACACCAGATATCTAATACCAGACACCAGAAACTAATACCAGACACCAGATATCTAATACCAGACACCAGATGCCTAATACCAGACACCAGATATCTAATACCAGACACCAGAAACTAGTACCAGACACCAGATTCCTAATACCAGACACCAGATAACTAATACCAGACACCAGAAACTAATACTAGACACCAAATAACTAATACCAGACACCAGATTTCTAATACCAGACACCTGATTCCTAATACCAGACACCAGAAACTAATACCAGACACCAGATAACTAATACCAGACACCAGATAACTAATACCAGACACCAGAAACTAATACCAGACACCAGATAACTAATACCAGACACCAGTTATCTAATACCAGACACCAGATATCTAATACCAGACACCAGATATCTAATACCAGACACCAGAAACTAATACCAGACACCAGATATCTAATACCAGACACCAGATGCCTAATACCAGACACCAGATATCTAATACCAGACACCAGAAACTAATACCAGATACCAGATATCTAATACCAGACACCAGATATCTAATACCAGACACCAGATTCCTAATACCAGACACCAGATAACTAATACCAGACACCAGAAACTAAAACCAGACACCAGATAACTAATACCAGACTCCAGATAACTAATACCAGACACCAGATTCCTAATACCAGACACCAGATATCTAGAACCAGACACCAGAAACTAATATCAGACACCAGATAACTAATACCAGACACCAGATATCGAATACCAGACACCAGATAACTAATACCAGACACCAGATAACTAATACCAGACACCAGATTCCTAATACCAGACACCAGATATCTAATACCAGACACCAGATATCTAATACCAGACACAAGATAACTAATACCAGACACCAGATAACTAATACCAGACAACAGATAACTAATACCAGACACCAGATAACTAATACCAGACACCAGATATCTAATACCAGACACCAGATAACTAATACCAGACACCAGATATCTAATACCAGACACCAGATATCTAATATCAGACACCAGAAACTAATACCAGACACCAAATAACTAATACCAGACACCAGATTTCTAATACCAGACACCAGATTCCTAATACCAGACACCAGAAACTAATACCAGACACCAGATAACTAATACCAGACACCAGATAACTAATACCAGACACCAGATAACTAATACCAGACACCAGATAACTAATACCAGACAGCAGATAACTAATACCAGACAGCAGATAACTAATACCAGACACCAGATAACTAATACCAGACACCAGATAACTAATACCAGACACCAGAAACTAATACTAGACACCAGATAACTAATACCAGACACCAGAAACTAGTACCAGACACCAGATTCCTAGTACCAGACACCAGATATCTAATACCAGACACCAAAAACTAATACCAGACACCAGAAACTAATACAAGACACCAAATAACTAATACCAGACACCAGAAACTAATACCAGACACCAGATATCTAATACCAGACACCAGATTCCTAATACCAGACACCAGAAACTAATACCAGACACCAGAAACTAATACCAGACACCAGATAACTAATACCAGACACCAGAAACTAATACCAGACAGCAGATTTCTAATACCAGACACCAGAAACTAATACCAGACACCAGATAACTAATACCAGACACCAGATAACTAATACCAGACACCAGATAACTAATACCAGACACCAGAAACTAATACCAGACACCAGATATCTAATACCAGACACCAGATTCCTAATACCAGACACCAGATAACTAATACCAGACACCAGATAACTAATAATAGACACCAGATTCCTAATACCAGACACCAGATAACTAATACCAGACACCAGATAACTAATACCAGACACAAGATTCCTAATACCAGACACCAGAAACTAATACCAGACACCAGATAACTAATAATAGACACCAGATTCCTAATAC
The DNA here is from genome assembly GCA_944452675.1 of Tachina lurida. NCBI lineage: Eukaryota > Metazoa > Arthropoda > Insecta > Diptera > Tachinidae > Tachina > Tachina lurida. Next base: position 2,241,894 of record CALYBX010000001.1, read on the forward strand.
CAGACACCAGATATCTAATACCAGACACCAGAAACTAATACCAGACACCAGATAACTAATACCAGACACCAGATATCTAATACCAGACACCAGATAACTAATAGACACCAGAAACTAATACCAGACACCAGATAACTAATACCAGACACCAGATAACTAATACCAGACACCAGATAACTAATACCAGACACCAGAAACTAATACCAGACACCAGATATCTAATACCAGACACCAGAAACTAATACAAGACACCAGATTCCTAATACCAGACACCGGATAACTAATACCAGACACCAGAAACTAGTAACAGACACCAGATTCCTAATACCAGACACCAGATATCTAATACCAGACACCAGAAACTAATACCAGACACCAGAAACTAATACTAGACACCAAATAACTAATACCAGACACCAGATTTCTAATACCAGACACCAGATTCCTAATACCAGACACCAGAAACTAATACCAGACACCAGATAACTAATACCAGACACCAGATGACTAATATCAGACACCAGATAACTAATACCAGACAGCAGATAACTAATACCAGACACCAGATAACTAATATTAGACACCAGATAACTAATACCAGACACCAGAAACTAATACCAGACACCAGATATCTAATACCAGTCACCAGATAACTAATACCAGACACCAGAAATTAACACCAGATACCAGATAACTAATACCAGACACCAGATAACTAATACCAGACACCAGATAACTAATACCAGACACCAGAAACTAACACCAGATACCAGATAACTAATACCAGACACCAGATAACTAATACCAGACACCGTATAACTAATACTAGTCACCAGAAACTAATATCAGACACCAGATAACTAATACCAGACACCAGAAACTAATACCAGACACCAGATATCTAATACCAGACACCAGATATCTAATACCAGACACCAGAAACTAATACCAGACACCAGATATCTAATACCAGACACCAAATATCTAATACCAGACACCAGATAACTAATACCAGACACCAGATATCTAATACCAGACACCAGATAACTAATACCAGACACCAGATAACTAATACCAGACACCAAATTCCTAATACCAGACACCAGAAACTAATACCAGACACCAGATTTCTAATACCAGATACCAGATAACTAATACCAGACACCAGAGTCCTAATACCAGATACCAGATAACTAATACCAGACACCAGAAACTAATACCAGACACCAGATAACTAATACCAGACACCAGATTCCTAATACCAGACACCAGATAACTAATACTAGTCACCAGAAACTAATACCAGACACCAGATAACTAATACCAGACACCAGAAACTAATACCAGACACCAGATTCCTAATACCAGACACCAGATAACTAATACCAGACACCAGAAACTAATACCAGACACCAGAAACTAATACCAGACACCAGATAACTAATACCAGACACCAGATAACTAATACCAGACACCAGATAACTAATACCAGACACCAGATAACTAATACCAGACACCAAATTCCTAATACCAGACACCAGATAACTAATACCAGACACCAGATAACTAATACCAGACACCAGATTCCTAATACCAGACACCAGATATCTAATGCAAGACACCAGATAACTAATACCAGACACCAGATGACTAATATTAGACACCAGATAACTAATACCAGACACCAGAAACTAATACCAGACACCAGATATCTAATACCAGTCACCAGATAACTAATACCAGACACCAGAAATTAACACCAGATACCAGATAACTAATACCAGACACCAGAAACTAATACCAGACACCAGATAACTAATACCAGACACCAGAAACTAATACCAGACAGCAGATTTCTAATACCAGACACCAGAAACTAATACCAGACACCAGATTCCTAATACCAGACACCAGATTCCTAATACCAGACACCAGATATCTAATACCGGACACCAGAAACTAATACCAGACACCAGATATCTAATACCAGACACCAGATATCTAATACCAGACACCAGATAACTAATACCAGACACCAGATATCTAATACCAGACACCAGATATCTAATACCAGACACCAGAAACTAATACCAGACACCAGATATCTAATACCAGACACCAGATATCTAATACCAGACACCAGATAACTAATACCAGACACCAGATATCTAATACCAGACACCAAATATCTAATACCAGACACCAGATAACTAATACCAGACACCAGAAACTAATACCAGACACCAGATATCTAATACCAGACACCAGATGCCTAATACAAGACACCAGATATCTAATACCAGACACCAGAAACTAATACCAGACACCAGATATCTAATACCAGACACCAGATATCTAATACCAGTCACCAGATAACTAATACCAGACACCAGATATCTAATACCAGACACCAGATATCTAATACCAGACACCAGAAACTAATACCAGACACCAGATAACTAATACCAGACACCAGATAACTAATACCAGACACCATAAACTAATACCAGACACCAGATAACTAATATTAGACACCAGATATCTAATACCAGACACCAGATATCTAATACCAGACACCAGATATCTAATACCAGACACCAGAAACTAATACCAGACACCAGAAACTAATACCAGACACCAGATAACTAATACCAGACACCAGATATCTAATACCAGACACCAGATATCTAATACCAGACACCAGATATCTAATACCAGACACCAGAAACTAATACCAGACACCAGATAACTAATACCAGACACCAGATAACTAATACCAGACACCAGATAACTAATACCAGACACCAGAAACTAATACCAGACACCAGAAACTAATACCAGACACCAGATTCCTAATACCAGACACCAGATAACTAATACCAGACACCAGATTCCTAATACCAGACAACAGATAACTAATACCAGACACCAGATAACTAATACCAGACACCAGATGACTAATACCAGACACCAGATTCCTAATACCAGACACCAGATTCCTAATACCAGACACCAGAAACTAATACCAGACACCAGATAACTAATACCAGACACCAGATATCTAGAACCAGACACCAGATATCTAATACCAGACACCAGAAACTAATACAAGACACCAGATTCTTAATATTAGACACCAGATAACTAATACCAGACACCAGAAACTAATACCAGACACCAAATAACTAATACCAGACACCAGATTTCTAATACCAGACACCAGATAACTAATACCAGACACCAGATAACTAATACCAGACACCAGATAACTAATACCAGACACCAGATAACTAATACCAGACACCAGATAACTAATACCAGACACCAGAAACTAATACCAGACACCAGATAACTAATATTAGACACCAGATAACTAATACCAGACACCAGATAACTAATATTAGACACCAGATAACTAATACCAGACACCAGATAACTAATACCAGACACCAGAAACTAGTACCAGACAGCAGATAACTAATACCAGACACCAGATAACTAATACCAGACACCAGATAACTAATATTAGACACCAGATAACTAATACCAGACACCAGATAACTAATATTAGACACCAGATAACTAATACCAGACACCAGATAACTAATACCAGACACCAGAAACTAGTACCAGACACCAGATTCCTAATACCAGACACCAGATTTCTAATACCAGACACAAGAAACTAATACCAGACACCAGAAACTAATACAAGACACCAAATAACTAATACCAGACACCAGAAACTAATACCAGACACCAGATAACTAATACCAGACACCAGATATCTAATAACAGACACCAAAAACTAATACCAGACACCAGATAACTAATACCAGACACCAGATTCCTAATACCAGACACCAGATATCTAATACCAGATACCAGAAACTAATACCAGACACCAGAAACTAATACAAGACACCAAATAACCAATACCAGACACCAGATATCTAATACCAGACACCAGATATCTAATACCAGACACCAGAAACTAATACCAGACACCAGATGTCTAATACCAAACACCAGATAACTAATACCAGACACCAGATAACTAATACCAGACACCAGATAACTAATACCAGACACCAGATAACTAATACTAGTCACCAGAAACTAATACCAGACACCAGATATCTAATACCAGACACCAGATAACTAATACCAGACACCAGATAACTAATACCAGACACCAAATTCCTAATACCAGACACCAGAAACTAATACCAGACACCAGATTTCTAATACCAGATACCAGATAACTAATACCACACACCAGATTCCTAATACCAGATACCAGATAACTAATACCAGACACCAGAAACTAATACCAGACACCAGATAACTAATACCAGACACCAGATTCCTAATACCAGACACCAGATAACTAATACTAGTCACCAGAAACTAATACCAGACACCAGATAACTAATACCAGACACCAGAAACTAATACCAGACACCAGATTCCTAATACCAGACACCAGATAACTAATACCAGACACCAGAAACTAATACCAGACACCAGAAACTAATACCAGACACCAGATAACTAATACCAGACACCAGATAACTAATACCAGACACCAGATAACTAATACCAGACACCAGATAACTAATACCAGACACCAAATTCCTAATACCAGACACCAGATAACTAATACCAGACACCAGATAACTAATACCAGACACCAGATTCCTAATACCAGACACCAGATATCTAATACCAGACACCAGATAACTAATACCAGACACCAGATGACTAATACCAGACACCAGATAACTAATACCAGACACCAGAAACTAATAATAGACACCAGATAACTATAACCAGAGACCAGAAACTAATACCAGACACCAGAGAACTAATACCAGACACCAAAAACTAGTACCAGACACCAGATTCCTAATACCAGACACCAGATAACTAATACCAGACACCAGAAACTAATACCAGACACCAGATTCCTAATACCAGACACCAGATAACTAATACCAGACACCAGAAACTAATACCAGACACCAGATATCTAATACCAGACTCCAGATAACTAATACCAGACACCAGATAACTAATACCAGACACCAGATAACTAATACCAGACACCAGATATCTAATACCAGACAGCAGATAACTAATACCAGACAGCAGATAACTAATACCAGACACCAGATAACTAATACCAGACAGCAGATAACTAATACCAGACACCAGATAACTAATATTAGACACCAGATAACTAATACCAGACACCAGATAACTAATACCAGACACCAGAAACTAATACCAGACACCAGATAACTAATACCAGACACCAGAAACTAATACCAGACACCAGAAACTAATACCAGACACCAGATAACTAATACCAGACACCAGATATCTAATACCAGACACCAAAAACTAATACCAGACACCAGAAACTAATACCAGACACCAAATAACTAATACCAGACACCAGATTTCTAATACCAGACACCAGATTCCTAATACCAGACACCAGAAACTAATACCAGACGCCAGATAACTAATACCAGACACCAGATAACTAATACCAGACACCAGATAACTAATACCAGACACCAGATAACTAATACCAGACAGCAGATAACTAATACCAGACACCAGATAACTAATACCAGACACCAGATATCTAATACCAGACACCAGATAACTAATACCAGACAGCAGATAACTAATACCAGACACCAGATAACTAATACCAGACACCAGATAACTAATACCAGACACCAGATAACTAATACCAGACACCAGAAACTAATACCAAACACCAGATAACTAATACCAGACACCAGAAACTAGTACCAGACACCAGATTCCCAATACCAGACACCAGATAACTAATACCAGACACCAGAAACTAATACTAGACACCAAATAACTAATACCAGACACCAGATTTCTAATACCAGACACCAGATTCCTAATACCAGACACCTGAAACTAATACCAGACACCAGATAACTAATACCAGACACCAGATAACTAATACCAGACACCAGAAACTAATACCAGACACTAGATAACTAATACCAGACACCAGATATCTAATACCAGACACCAGATATCTAATACCAGACACCAGATATCTAATACCAGACACCAGAAACTAATACCAGACACCAGATATCTAATACCAGTCACCAGATAACTAATACCAGACACCAGATAACTAATACCAGACACCAGATAACTAATACCAGTCACCAGAAACTAATACCAGACACCAGATAACTAATACCAGACACCAGAAACTAATACCAGACACCAGATAACTAATACCAGTCACCAGAAACTAATACCAGACACCAGATAACTAATACCAGACACCAGAAACTAATACCAGACACCAGAAACTAGTACCAGACACCAGATTTCTAATACCAGACACCAGATATCTAATACCAGACACCAGATAACTAATACCAGACACCAGATGACTAATACCAGACACCAGATAACTAATACCAGACACCAGAAACTAATACCAGACACCAGATATCTAATACCAGACACCAGATAACTAATACCAGACACCAGATAACTAATACCAGACACCAGATAACTAATACCAGACACCAGATAACTAATACTAGTCACCAGAAACTAATACCAGACACCAGATAACTAATACCAGACACCAGAAACTAATACCGTACACCAGATTCCTAATACCAGACACCAGATAACTAATACCAGATACCAGAAACTAACACCAAAAACCAGAAACTAGTACCAGACACCAGATTACTAATACCAGACACCAGATTTTTAATACCAGACACCAGATAACTAATACCAGACACCAGAAACTAACACCAGATACCAGATAACTAATACCAGACACCAGATAACTAATACCAGACACCAGATTCCTAATACCAGATACCAGATAACTAATACCAGACACCAAAAACTAATACCAGACACCAGATAAGTAATACCAGACACAAGATTCCTAATACCAGACACCAGATAACTAATACCAGACACCAGATAAATAATACCAGACACCAGATAACTAATACCAGACACCAGAAACTAAAACCAGACACCAGATAACTAATACCAGACACCAGATATCTAGAACCAGACACCAGAAACTAATACCAGACACCAGATAACTAATACCAGACACCAGATATCTAATACCAGACACCAGATATCTAATACCAGACACCAGAAACTAATACCAGACACCAGATATCTAATACCAGACACCAGATAACTAATACCAGACACCAGATAACTAATACCAGACACCAGATAACTAATACTAGTCACCAGAAACTAATACCAGACACCAGATATCTAATACCAGACACCAGATGACTAATACCAGACACCAGATGAATAATACCAGACACCAGATAACTAATACCAGACACCAGAAACTAATACCAGACACCAGATAACTAATACCAGACACCAGATAACTAATACCAGACACCAGATAACTAATACCAGACACCAGAAACTAATACCAGACACCAGATAACTAATACCAGACACCAGATATCTAAAACCAGACACCAGAAACTAATACCAGACACCAGATAACTAATACCAGACACCAGATATCTAATACCAGAACCCAGATAACTAAAGCCAGACAGCAGATAACTAATACCAGACACCAGATAACTAATACCAGACACCAGAAACTAATACCAGACACCAGATAACTAATACCAGACACCAGAAACTAATACCAGACACCAGATTCCTAATACCAGACACCAGATAACTAATACCAGACACCAGAAACTAGTACCAGACACCAGATTCCTAATACCAGACACCAGATAACTAATACCAGACACCAGAAACTAGTACCAGACACCAGATTCCTAATACCAGACACCAGATAACTAATACCAGACACCAGAAACTAACACCAGATACCAGATAACTAATACCAGACACCAGATAACTAATACCAGACACCAGATAACTAATACCAGACACCAGAAACTAACACCAGATACCAGATAACTAATACCAGACACCAGATAACTAATACCAGACACCAGATAACTAATACCAGACAGCAGATAACTAATACTACACACCAGATAACTAATACCAGACACCAGATAACTAATACCAGACACCAGATTCCTAATACCAGACACCAGATATCTAATACCAGACACCAGATAACTAATACCAGACACCAGATGACTAATACCAGACACCAGATTCCTAATACCAGACACCAGATTCCTAATACCACACACCAGAAACTAATACCAGACACCAGATAACTAATACCAGACACCAGATATCTAATATCAGACACCAGATATCTAATACCAGACACCAGAAACTAATACCAGACACCAGATATCTAATACCAGTCACCAGATAACTAATACCAGACACCAGAAATTAACACCAGATACCAGATAACTAATACCAGACACCAGATAACTAATACCAGACACCAGATAACTAATACCAGACACCAGAAACTAACACCAGATACCAGATAACTAATACCAGACACCAGATAACTAATACCAGACACCGTATAACTAATACTAGTCACCAGAAACTAATATCAGACACCAGATAACTAATACCAGACACCAGAAACTAATACCAGACACCAGATTCCTAATACCAGACACCAGATAACTAATACCAGACACCAGATAACTAATACCAGACACCAGATTCCTAATACCAGACACCAGATATCTAATACAAGACACCAGATTCCTAATACCAGACACCAGATTTCTAATACCAGACACCAGAAACTAATACCAGACACCAGATAACTAATACCAGACACCAGATATCTAATACAAGACACCAGATATCTAATACCAGACACCAGAAACTAATACCAGACACCAGATATCTCATACCAGTCACCAGATAACTAATACCAGACACCAGAAACTAACACCAGATACCAGATAACTAATACCAGACACCAGATAACTAATACCAGACACCAGATAACTAATACCAGACACCAGAAACTAACACCAGATACCAGATAACTAATACCAGACACCAGATAACTAATATCAGACACCAGATAACTAATACCAGACAGCAGATAACTAATACCAGACACCAGATAACTAATATTAGACACCAGATAACTAATACCAGACACCAGAAACTAATACCAGACACCAGCAACTAGTACCAGACACCAGATTTCTAATACCAGACACCAGATATCTAATACCAGACACCAGATAACTAATACCAGACACCAGATGACTAATACCAGACACCAGATAACTAATAGTAGACACCAGAAACTAATACCAGACACCAGATAACTAATACCAGACACCAGATATCTAATACCAGTCACCAGATTTCTAATACCAGACACCAGATATCTATTACCAGACACCAGATAACTAATACCAGACACCAGATGAATAATACCAGACACCAGATAACTAATACCAGACACCAGAAACTAATACCAGACACCAGAAACTAGTACAAGACACCAGATTCCTAATACCAGACACCAGATAACTAATACCAGACACCAGATAACTAATACCAGACACCAGATAACTAATACTAGTCACCAGAAACTAATACCAGACACCAGATAACTAATACCAGACACCAGAAACTATTACCAGACACCAGATTCCTAATACCAGACAGCAGATAACTAATACCAAACACCAGATATCTAATACCAGACACCAGATATTTAATACCAGACACCAGATAACTAATACCAGACATCAGATAACTAATACCAGACACCAGATAACTAATACCAGACACCAGATAACTAATACCAGACACCAGATATCTAATACCAGTCACCAGATAACTAACACCAGACACCAGAAACTAGTACCAGACACCAGATAACTAATACCAGACACCAGATATCTAATACCAGTCACCAGATAATTAATACCAGACACCAGAAACTAGTACCAGACACCAGATAACTAATACCAGACACCAGATATCTAATACCAGACACCAGATATCTAATACCAGATACCAGATATCTAATACCAGACACCAGAAACTAATACCAGACACCAGATAACTAATACCAGACACCAGATATATAATACCAGTCACCAGATTTCTAATACCAGATACCAGATAACTAATACCAGACACCAGAAACTAATACCAGACACCAGATAACTAATACCAGACACCAGATAACTAATACCAGACACCAGATTCTTAATACCAGACACCAGATAACTAATACTAGTCACCAGAAACTAATACCAGACACCAGATAACTAATACCAGACACCAGAAACTAATACCAGACACCAGATTCCTAATACCAGACACCAGATAACTAATACCAGACACCAGAAACTAATACCAGACACCAGATAACTAATACCAGACACCAGATAACTAATACCAGACACCAGAAACTAATACCAGACACCAGATAACTAATACCAGACACCAGATATCTAGAACCAGACACCAGAAACTAATACCAGACACCAGATAACTAATACCAGACACCAGATATCTAATACCAGACACCAGCAACTAATACCAGACACCAGATATCTAATACCAGACACCAGATAACTAATACCAGACACCAGATAACTAATACCAGACACCAGATAACTAATACCAGACACCAGATAACTAATACTAGTCACCAGAAACTAATACCAGACACCAGATATCTAATACCAGACACCAGATAACTAATACCAGACACCAGATAACTAATACCAGACACCAGATAACTAATACCAGACACCAGATAACTAATACCAGACACCAGGAACTAACACCAGACGCCAGAAACTAATACCAGACACCAGATAACTAATACCAGACACCAGAAACTAATACCAGACACCAGAAACTAGTACCAGACACCAGATAACTAATACCAGTCACCAGAAACTAATACCAGACACCAGATAACTAATACCAGACACCAGAAACTAATACCAGACACCAGAAACTAGTACCAGACACCAGATAACTAATACCAGACACCAGATATCTAATACCAGACACCAGATATCTAATACCAGACACCAGAAACTAATACCAGACACCAGATATCTAATACCAGACACCAGAAACTAATACCAGACACCAGATAACTAATACCAGTCACCAGAAACTAATACCAGACACCAGATAACTAATACCAGACACCAGAAACTAATACCAGACACCTGATAACTAATACCAGACACCAGATATCTAGAACCAGACACCAGAAACTAATACCAGACACCAGATAACTAATACCAGACACCAGATATCTAATACCAGACACCAGATATCTAATACCAGACACCAGAAACTAATACCAGACACCAGATATCTAATACCAGACACCAGAAACTAATACCAGACACCAGATAACTAATACCAGTCACCAGAAACTAATACCAGACACCAGATAACTAATACCAGACACCAGAAACTAATACCAGACACCAGAAACTAGTACCAGACACCAGATTCCTAATACCAGACACCAGATATCTAATACCAGACACCAGATAACTAATACCAGACACCAGATGACTAATACCAGACACCAGATAACTAATACCAGACACCAGAAACTAATACCAGACACCAGATATCTAATACAAGACACCAGATAACTAATACCAGACACCAGATAACTAATACCAGACACCAGATAACTAATACCAGACACCAGATAACTAATACTAGTCACCAGAAACTAATACCAGACACCAGATAACTAATACTAGACACCAGAAACTAATACCAGACACCAGATTCCTAATACCAGACACCAGATAACTAATACCAGACACCAGAAACTAACACCAGACACCAGAAACTAATACCAGACACCAGATAACTAATACCAGACACCAGATTCCTAATACCAGACACCAGATAACTAATACCAGACACCAGAAACTAACACCAGATACCAGATAACTAATACCAGACACCAGATAACTAATACCAGACACCAGATAACTAATACCAGACAGCAGATAACTAATACCAGACACCAGATTCCTAATACCAGATACCAGATAACTAATACCAGACACCAGAAACTAATACCAGACACCAGATAACTAATACCAGACACCAGATTCCTAATACCAGACACCAGATAACTAATACCAGACACCAGATAACTAATACCAGACACCAGATAACTAATACCAGACACCAGAAACTAATACCGGACACCAGATAACTAATACTAGACACCAGATATCTAGAACCAGACACCAGAAACTTATACCAGACACCAGATAACTAATACCAGACACCAGATATCTAATACCAGACACCATATATCTAATACCAGACACCAGAAACTAATACCAGACACCAGATATCTAATACCAGACACCAGATAACTAATACCAGACACCAGAAACTAATACCAGACACCAGATAACTAATACCAGACACCAGATTCCTAATACCAGACACCAGATAACTAATACCAGACACCAGAAACTAACACCAGACACCAGAAACTAATACCAGACACCAGAAAACTAATACCAGACACCAGATATCTAATACCAGACACCAGATTCCTAATACCAGACACCAGAAACTAATACCAGACACCAGACACCAAAAACTAATACCAGACACCAGATAACTAATACCAGACACCAGATATCTAATACCAGACACCAAAAACTAATACCAGACACCAAATAACTAATACCAGACACCAGATGACTAATACCAGACACCAGATAACTAATATTAGACACCAGATATCTAATACCAGACACCAGATATCTAATACCAGACACCAGATATCTAGAACCAGACACCAGAAACTAATACCAGACACCAGATAACTAATAACAGACACCAGATATCTAATACCAGACACCAGATAACTAATACCAGACACCAGATTCCTAACACCAGACACCAGATATCTAATACCAGACACCAGATATCTAATACCAGACACCAGATAACTAATACCAGACACCAGATAACTAATACCAGACACCAGATAACTAATACCAGACACCAGATATCTAATACCAGACACCAAAAACTAATACCAGACACCAGATATCTAATACCAGACACCAGATATCTAATACCAGACACCAGATAACTAATACCAGACACCAGATAACTAATACCAGACACCAGATAACTAATACCAGACACCAGATAACTAATACCAGACACCAGATTCCTAATACCAGACACCAGATATCTAATACCAGACACCAGATAACTAATACCAGACACCAGATGACTAATACCAGACACCAGATTCCTAATACCAGACACCAGATTCCTAATACCAGACACCAGAAACTAATACCAGACACCAGATAACTAATACCAGACACCAGATAACTAACACCAGACACCAGAAACTAATACCAGACACCAGATATCTAATACCAGACACCAGAAACTAATACCAGACACCAAATATCTAATACCAGTCACCAGATAACTAATACCAGACACCAGAAACTAACACAAGATACCAGATAACTAATACCAGACACCAGATAACTAATACCAGACACCAGATAACTAATACCAGACACCAGAAACTAACACCAGATACCAGATAACTAATACCAGACACCAGATAACTAATACCAGACACCAGATAACTAATACCAGACAGCAGATAACTAATACCAGACACCAGATAACTAATATTAGACACCAGATAACTAATACCAGACACCAGATAACTAATACCAGACACCAGAAACTAATACCAGACACCAGATAACTAATACCAGACACCAGAAACTAATACCAGACACCAGATAACTAATACCAGACACCAGATAACTAATACCAGACACCAGATTTCTAATACCAGACACCAGAAACTAATACCAGACACCAGATAACTAATACCAGATACCAGATATCTAATACCAGAACCCAGATAACTAATACCAGACAGCAGATAACTAATACCAGACATCAGATAACTAATACCAGACACCAGAAACTAATACCAGACACCAGATAACTAATACCAGACACCAAAAACTAATACCAGACACCAGAAACTAATACCAGATACCAGATAACTAATACCAGACACCAGATATCTAATACCAGACACCAGAAACTAATACCAGACACCAGATAACTAATACCAGACACCAGAAACTAATACCAGACACCAGATAACTAATACCAGACACCAAAAACTAATACCAGACACCAGAAACTAATACCAGACACCAGATATCTAATACCAGACACCAGAAACTAATACCAGACATCAGATAACTAATACCAGACACCAGAAACTAATACCAGACACCAGATAACTAATACCAGACACCAAAAACTAATACCAGACACCAGAAACTAATACCAGACACCAGATAACTAATACCAGACACCAGATATCTAATACCAGACACCAAAAACTAATACCAGACACCAAATAACTAATACCAGACACCAGATGACTAATACCAGACACCAGATAACTAATATTAGACACCAGATATCTAATACCAGACACCAGATATCTAATACCAGACACCAGATATCTAGAACCAGACACCAGAAACTAATACCAGACACCAGATAACTAATACCAGACACCAGATATCTAATACCAGACACCAGATAACTAATACCAGATACCAGATAACTAATACCAGACACCAGATAACTAATACCAGACACCAGATAACTAATACCAGACACCAGAAACTAACACCAGATACCAGATAACTAATACCAGACACCAGATAACTAATACCAGACACCAGATAACTAATACCAGACAGCAGATAACTAATACCAGACACCAGATAACTAATATTAGACACCAGATAACTAATACCAGACACCAGATAACTAATACCAGACACCAGAAACTAATACCAGACACCAAAACCTAATACCAGTCACCAGAAACTAATACCAGATACCAGATAACTAATACCAGACACCAGAAACTAATACCAGACACCAGAAACTAGTACCAGACACCAGATAACTAATACCAGACACCAGATATCTAATACCAGACACCAAAAACTAATACCAGACACCAGATAACTAATACCAGACAGCAGATAACTAATACCAGACACCAGATAACTAATACCAGACACCAGATAACTAATACCAGTCACCAGAAACTAATACCAGACACCAGATAACTAATACCAGACACCAGAAACTAGTACCAGACACCAGATTCCTAATACCAGACACCAGATTCCTAATACCAGACACCAGAAACTAATACCAGACACCAGATAACTAATACCAGACACCAGATAACTAATACCAGACACCAGAAACTAATACCAGACACCAGATAACTAATACCAGACACCAGATATCTAATACCAGACACCAGATATCTAATACCAGACACCAGATATCTAATACCAGACACCAGAAACTAATACCAGACACCAGATATCTAATACCAGTCACCAGATAACTAATACCAGACACCAGATAACTAATACCAGACACCAGATAACTAATACCAGTCACCAGAAACTAATACCAGACACCAGATAACTAATACCAGACACCAGAAACTAGTACCAGACACCAGATTCCTAATACCAGACACCAGATGTCTAATACCAGACACCAGATAACTAATACCAGACACCAGATGACTAATACCAGACACCAGATAACTAATACCAGACACCAGAAACTAATACCAGACACCAGATAACTAATACCAGACACAAGATAACTAATACTAGACACCAGATAACTAATACCAGACACCAGAAACTAATACCAGACACCAGATAACTAATACCAGACACCAGATATCTAGAACCAGACACCAGAAACTAATACCAGACACCAGATAACTAATACCAGACACCAGATATCTAATACCAGACACCAGATATCTAATACCAGACACCAGAAACTAATACCAGACACCAGATATCTAATACCAGACACCAGATAACTAATACCAGACACCAGATAACTAATACCAGACACCAGATAACTAATACTAGTCACCAGAAACTAATACCAGACACCAGATAACTTATACCAGACACCAGATAACTAATACCAGACACCAGAAACTAACACCAGATACCAGATAACTAATACCAGACACCAGATATCTAATACCAGACACCAGATAACTAATACCAGACACCAGATGACTAATACCAGACACCAGATTCCTAATACCAGCCACCAGATTCCTAATACCAGACACCAGAAACTAATACCAGACACCAGATATCTAATACCAGACACCAGATAACTAACACCAGACACCAGAAACTAATACCAGACACCAGATAACTAATACCAGACACCAGAAACTCGTACAAGACACCAGATTCCTAATACCAGACACCAGATAACTAATACCAGACACCAGAAACTAATACCAGACACCAAATAACTAATACCAGACACCAGATAACTAATACCAGACACCAGATAGCTAATACCAGACAGCAGATAACTAATACCAGACACCAGATAACTAATATTAGACACCAGATAACTAATACCAGACACCAGATAACTAATACCAGACACCAGATAACTAATACCAGACACCAGATAACTAATACCAGACACCAGATTCCTAATACCAGACACCAGAAACTAATACCAGACACCAGAAACTAATACCAGACACCAGATAACTAATACCAGACACCAGATAACTAATACCAGACACCAGAAACTAATACCAGACACCAGATAACTAATACCAGACACCAGATATCTAATACCAGACACCAGATATCTAATACCAGACACCAGATAACTAATACCAGACACCAGATATCTAATACCAGACACAAGATATCTAATACCAGACACCAGATATCTAGAACCAGACACCAGAAACTAATACCAGACACCAGATAAATAATACCAGACACCAGATAACTAATACCAGACACCAGAAACTAATACCAGACACCAGATAACTAATACCAGACACCAGATAACTAACACCAGACACCAGAAACTAATACCAGACACCAGATAACTAATATCAGACACCAGATATCTAGAACCAGACACCAGAAACTAATGCCAGACACCAGATAACTAATACCAGACACCAGATATCTAATACCAGACACCAGATATCTAATACCGGACACCAGAAACTAATACCAGACACCAGATATCTAATACCAGACACCAGATAACTAATACCAGACACCAGATAACTAATACCAGACACCAGATAACTAATACCAGACACCAGATTCCTAATACCAGACACCAGATAACTAATACCAGACACCAGATAACTAATACCAGACACCAGATAACTAATATTAGACAGCAGATAACTAATACCAGACACCAGATAACTAATACCAGACACCAGATTCCTAATACCAGACACCAGAAACTAATACCAGACACCAGAAACTAATACCAGACACCAGATAACTAATACCAGACACCAGATAACTAATACCAGACACCAGAAACTAATACCAGACACCAGATAACTAATACCAGACACCAGATATCTAATACCAGACACCAGATATCTAATACCAGACACCAGATAACTAATACCAGACACCAGATATCTAATACCAGACACCAGATATCTAGAACCAGACACCAGAAACTAATACCAGACACCAGATAACTAATACCAGACACCAGATAACTAATACCAGACACCAGATAACTAATACCAGACAGCAGATAACTAATACCAGACACCAGATAACTAATATTAGACACCAGATAACTAATACCAGACACCAGATAACTAATACCAGACACCAGAAACTAATACCAGACACCAAAACCTAATACCAGTCACCAGAAACTAATACCAGATACCAGATAACTAATACCAGACACCAGAAACTAATACCAGACACCAGAAACTAGTACCAGACACCAGATAACTAATACCAGACACCAGATATCTAATACCAGACACCAAAAACTAATACCAGACACCAGATAACTAATACCAGACAGCAGATAACTAATACCAGACACCAGATAACTAATACCAGACACCAGATAACTAATACCAGTCACCAGAAACTAATACCAGACACCAGATAACTAATACCAGACACCAGAAACTAGTACCAGACACCAGATTCCTAATACCAGACACCAGATTCCTAATACCAGACACCAGAAACTAATACCAGACACCAGATAACTAATACCAGACACCAGATAACTAATACCAGACACCAGAAACTAATACCAGACACCAGATAACTAATACCAGACACCAGATATCTAATACCAGACACCAGATATCTAATACCAGACACCAGATATCTAATACCAGACACCAGAAACTAATACCAGACACCAGATTCCTAATACCAGACACCAGATTCCTAATACCAGACACCAGAAACTAATACCAGACACCAGATAACTAATACCAGACACCAGATAACTAATACCAGACACCAGAAACTAATACCAGACACCAGATAACTAATACCAGACACCAGATATCTAATACCAGACACCAGATATCTAATAGCAGACACCAAAAACTAATACCAGACACCAGATAACTAATACCAGACAGCAGATAACTAATACCAGACACCAGATAACTAATACCAGACACCAGATAACTAATACCAGTCACCAGAAACTAATACCAGACACCAGATAACTAATACCAGACACCAGAAACTAGTACCAGACACCAGATTCCTAATACCAGACACCAGATTCCTAATACCAGACACCAGAAACTAATACCAGACACCAGATAACTAATACCAGACACCAGATAACTAATACCAGACACCAGAAACTAATACCAGACACCAGATAACTAATACCAGACACCAGATAACTAATACCAGTCACCAGAAACTAATACCAGACACCAGATAACTAATACCAGACACCAGAAACTAGTACCAGACACCAGATTCCTAATACCAGACACCAGATTCCTAATACCAGACACCAGAAACTAATACCAGACACCAGATAACTAATACCAGACACCAGATAACTAATACCAGACACCAGATATCTAAT
Organism: Tachina lurida; assembly: GCA_944452675.1. Taxonomy (NCBI): domain Eukaryota; kingdom Metazoa; phylum Arthropoda; class Insecta; order Diptera; family Tachinidae; genus Tachina; species Tachina lurida. Next base: position 2,260,935 of record CALYBX010000001.1, read on the forward strand.
ACCAGACATCAGATATCTAATACCAGACACCAGAAACTAATACCAGACACCAGAAACTAATACCAGACACCAGATAACTAATACCAGACACCAGATAACTAATACCAGACACCAGAAACTAATACCAGACACCAGATAACTAATACCAGACACCAGATATCTAATACCAGACACCAGATATCTAATACCAGACACCAGATATCTAATACCAGACACCAGATAACTAATACCAGACACCAGAAACTAACACCAGATACCAGATAACTAATACCAGACACCAGATATCTAATACCAGACACCAGATAACTAATACCAGACACCAGATGACTAATACCAGACACCAGATTCCTAATACCAGACACCAGATTCCTAATACCAGACACCAGAAACTAATACCAGACACCAGATATCTAATACCAGACACCAGATAACTAACACCAGACACCAGAAACTAATACCAGACACCAGATAACTAATACCAGACACCAGATATCTAATACCAGACACCAGCAACTAATACCAGACACCAGATATCTAATACCAGACACCAGATAACTAATACCAGACACCAGATAACTAATACCAGACACCAGATAACTAATACCAGACACCAGATAACTAATACTAGTCACCAGAAACTAATACCAGACACCAGATATCTAATACCAGACACCAGATAACTAATACCAGACACCAGATAACTAATACCAGACACCAGATAACTAATACCAGACACCAGATAACTAATACCAGACACCAGGAACTAACACCAGACGCCAGAAACTAATACCAGACACCAGATAACTAATACCAGACACCAGAAACTAATACCAGACACCAAAAACTAGTACCAGACACCAGATAACTAATACCAGTCACCAGAAACTAATACCAGACACCAGATAACTAATACCAGACACCAGAAACTAATACCAGACACCAGAAACTAGTACCAGACACCAGATAACTAATACCAGACACCAGATATCTAATACCAGACACCAGATATCTAATACCAGACACCAGAAACTAATACCAGACACCAGATATCTAATACCAGACACCAGAAACTAATACCAGACACCAGATAACTAATACCAGTCACCATAAACTAATACCAGACACCAGATAACTAATACCAGACACCAGAAACTAATACCAGACACCTGATAACTAATACCAGACACCAGATATCTAGAACCAGACACCAGAAACTAATACCAGACACCAGATAACTAATACCAGACACCAGATATCTAATACCAGACACCAGATATCTAATACCAGACACCAGAAACTAATACCAGAAACCAGATATCTAATACCAGACACCAGAAACTAATACCAGACACCAGATAACTAATACCAGTCACCAGAAACTAATACCAGACACCAGATAACTAATACCAGACACCAGAAACTAATACCAGACACCAGAAACTAGTACCAGACACCAGATTCCTAATACCAGACACCAGATATCTAATACCAGACACCAGATAACTAATACCAGACACCAGATGACTAATACCAGACACCAGATAACTAATACCAGACACCAGAAACTAATACCAGACACCAGATATCTAATACAAGACACCAGATAACTAATACCAGACACCAGATAACTAATACCAGACACCAGATAACTAATACCAGACACCAGATAACTAATACTAGTCACCAGAAACTAATACCAGACACCAGATAACTAATACTAGACACCAGAAACTAATACCAGACACCAGATTCCTAATACCAGACACCAGATAACTAATACCAGACACCAGAAACTAACACCAGACACCAGAAACTAATACCAGACACCAGATAACTAATACCAGACACCAGATTCCTAATACCAGACACCAGATAACTAATACCAGACACCAGAAACTAACACCAGATACCAGATAACTAATACCAGACACCAGATAACTAATACCAGACACCAGATAACTAATACCAGACAGCAGATAACTAATACCAGACACCAGATTCCTAATACCAGATACCAGATAACTAATACCAGACACCAGAAACTAATACCAGACACCAGATAACTAATACCAGACACCAGATTCCTAATACCAGACACCAGATAACTAATACCAGACACCAGATAACTAATACCAGACACCAGATAACTAATACCAGACACCAGAAACAAATACCGGACACCAGATAACTAATACTAGACACCAGATATCTAGAACCAGACACCAGAAACTAATACCAGACACCAGATAACTAATACCAGACACCAGATATCTAATACCAGACACCAGATATCTAATACCAGACACCAGAAACTAATACCAGACACCAGATATCTAATACCAGACACCAGATAACTAATACCAGACACCAGAAACTAATACCAGACACCAGATAACTAATACCAGACACCAGATTCCTAATACCAGACACCAGATAACTAATACCAGACACCAGAAACTAACACCAGACACCAGAAACTAATACCAGACACCAGAAAACTAATACCAGACACCAGATATCTAATACCAGACACCAGATTCCTAATACCAGACACCAGAAACTAATACCAGACACCAGACACCAAAAACTAATACCAGACACCAGATAACTAATACCAGACACCAGATATCTAATACCAGACACCAAAAACTAATACCAGACACCAAATAACTAATACCAGACACCAGATGACTAATACCAGACACCAGATAACTAATATTAGACACCAGATATCTAATACCAGACACCAGATATCTAATACCATACACCAGATATCTAGAACCAGACACCAGATAACTAATAACAGACACCAGATATCTAATACCAGACACCAGATAACTAATACCAGACACCAGATTCCTAATACCAGACACCAGATATCTAATACCAGACACCAGATATCTAATACCAGACACCAGATAACTAATACCAGACACCAGATAACTAATACCAGACACCAGATAACTAATACCAGACACCAGATATCTAATACCAGACACCAAAAACTAATACCAGACACCAGATATCTAATACCAGACACCAGATATCTAATACCAGACACCAGATAACTAATACCAGACACCAGATAACTAATACCAGACACCAGATAACTAATACCAGACACCAGATAACTAATACCAGACACCAGATTCCTAATACCAGACACCAGATATCTAATACCAGACACCAGATAACTAATACCAGACACCAGATGACTAATACCAGACACCAGATTCCTAATACCAGACACCAGATTCCTAATACCAGACACCAGAAACTAATACCAGACACCAGATAACTAATACCAGACACCAGATAACTAACACCAGACACCAGAAACTAATACCAGACACCAGATATCTAATACCAGACACCAGAAACTAATACCAGACACCAAATATCTAATACCAGTCACCAGATAACTAATACCAGACACCAGAAACTAACACCAGATACCAGATAACTAATACCAGACACCAGATAACTAATACCAGACACCAGATAACTAATACCAGACACCAGAAACTAACACCAGATACCAGATAACTAATACCAGACACCAGATAACTAATACCAGACACCAGATAACTAATACCAGACAGCAGATAACTAATACCAGACACCAGATAACTAATATTAGACACCAGATAACTAATACCAGACACCAGATAACTAATACCAGACACCAGAAACTAATACCAGACACCAGATAACTAATACCAGACACCAGAAACTAATACCAGACACCAGATAACTAATACCAGACACCAGATAACTAATACCAGACACCAGATTTCTAATACCAGACACCAGAAACTAATACCAGACACCAGATAACTAATACCAGATACCAGATATCTAATACCAGAACCCAGATAACTAATACCAGACAGCAGATAACTAATACCAGACATCAGATAACTAATACCAGACACCAGAAACTAATACCAGACACCAGATAACTAATACCAGACACCAAAAACTAATACCAGACACCAGAAACTAATACCAGACACCAGATAACTAATACCAGACACCAGAAACTAATACCAGACACCAGATAACTAATACCAGACACCAGATATCTAATACCAGACACCAAAAACTAATACCAGACACCAAATAACTAATACCAGACACCAGATGACTAATACCAGACACCAGATAACTAATATTAGACACCAGATATCTAATACCAGACACCAGATATATAATACCAGACACCAGATATCTAGAACCAGACACCAGAAACTAATACCAGACACCAGATAACTAATACCAGACACCAGATATCTAATACCAGACACCAGATAACTAATACCAGATACCAGATAACTAATACCAGACACCAGATAACTAATACCAGACACCAGATAACTAATACCAGACACCAGAAACTAACACCAGATACCAGATAACTAATACCAGACACCAGATAACTAATACCAGACACCAGATAACTAATACCAGACAGCAGATAACTAATACCAGACACCAGATAACTAATATTAGACACCAGATAACTAATACCAGACACCAGATAACTAATACCAGACACCAGAAACTAATACCAGACACCAAAACCTAATACCAGTCACCAGAAACTAATACCAGATACCAGATAACTAATACCAGACACCAGAAACTAATACCAGACACCAGAAACTAGTACCAGACACCAGATAACTAATACCAGACACCAGATATCTAATACCAGACACCAAAAACTAATACCAGACACCAGATAACTAATACCAGACAGCAGATAACTAATACCAGACACCAGATAACTAATACCAGACACCAGATAACTAATACCAGTCACCAGAAACTAATACCAGACACCAGATAACTAATACCAGACACCAGAAACTAGTACCAGACACCAGATTCCTAATACCAGACACCAGATTCCTAATACCAGACACCAGAAACTAATACCAGACACCAGATAACTAATACCAGACACCAGATAACTAATACCAGACACCAGAAACTAATACCAGACACCAGATAACTAATACCAGACACCAGATATCTAATACCAGACACCAGATATCTAATACCAGACACCAGATATCTAATACCAGACACCAGAAACTAATACCAGACACCAGATATCTAATACCAGTCACCAGATAACTAATACCAGACACCAGATAACTAATACCAGACACCAGATAACTAATACCAGTCACCAGAAACTAATACCAGACACCAGATAACTAATACCAGACACCAGAAACTAGTACCAGACACCAGATTCCTAATACCAGACACCAGATGTCTAATACCAGACACCAGATAACTAATACCAGACACCAGATGACTAATACCAGACACCAGATAACTAATACCAGACACCAGAAACTAATACCAGACACCAGATAACTAATACCAGACACAAGATAACTAATACTAGACACCAGATAACTAATACCAGACACCAGAAACTAATACCAGACACCAGATAACTAATACCAGACACCAGATATCTAGAACCAGACACCAGAAACTAATACCAGACACCAGATAACTAATACCAGACACCAGATATCTAATACCAGACACCAGATATCTAATACCAGACACCAGAAACTAATACCAGACACCAGATATCTAATACCAGACACCAGATAACTAATACCAGACACCAGATAACTAATACCAGACACCAGATAACTAATACCAGACACCAGATAACTAATACTAGTCACCAGAAACTAATACCAGACACCAGATAACTAATACCAGACACCAGATAACTAATACCAGACACCAGAAACTAACACCAGATACCAGATAACTAATACCAGACACCAGATATCTAATACCAGACACCAGATATCTAATACCAGACACCAGATATCTAATACCAGACACCAGAAACTAATACCAGACACCAGATATCTAATACCAGTCACCAGATAACTAATACCAGACACCAGATAACTAATACCAGACACCAGATAACTAATACCAGTCACCAGAAACTAATACCAGACACCAGATAACTAATACCAGACACCAGAAACTAGTACCAGACACCAGATTCCTAATCCAGACACCAGATGTCTAATACTAGACACCAGATAACTAATACCAGACACCAGAAACTAATACCAGACACCAGATAACTAATACCAGACACCAGATATCTAGAACCAGACACCAGAAACTAATACCAGACACCAGATAACTAATACCAGACACCAGATATCTAATACCAGACACCAGATATCTAATACCAGACACCAGAAACTAATACCAGACACCAGATATCTAATACCAGACACCAGATAACTAATACCAGACACCAGATATCTAATACCAGACACCAGAAACTAATACCAGACACCAGATAACTAATACCAGACACCAGATATCTAATACCAGACACCAGATATCTAATACCAGACACCAGATATCTAATACCAGACACCAGAAACTAATACCAGACACCAGATAACTAATACCAGACACCAGATATCTAATACCAGACACCAGATATCTAACACCAGACACCAGATAACTAATACCAGACACCAGATATCTAATACCAGACACAAGATATCTAATACCAGACACCAGATATCTAGAACCAGACACCAGAAACTAATACCAGACACCAGATAAATAATACCAGACACCAGATAACTAATACCAGACACCAGAAACTAATACCAGACACCAGATAACTAATACCAGACACCAGAAACTAATACCAGACACCAGAAACTAGTACCAGACACCAGATAACTAATACCAGACACCAGATATCTAATACCAGACACCAAAAACTAATACCAGACACCAGATAACTAATACCAGACAGCAGATAACTAATACCAGACACCAGATAACTAATACCAGTCACCAGAAACTAATACCAGACACCAGATAACTAATACCAGACACCAGAAACTAGTACCAGACACCAGATTCCTAATACCAGACACCAGATTCCTAATACCAGACACCAGAAACTAATACCAGACACCAGATAACTAATACCAGACACCAGATAACTAATACCAGACACCAGAAATTAATACCAGACACCAGATAACTAATACCAGACACCAGATATCTAATACCAGACACCAGATATCTAATACCAGACACCAGATATCTAATACCAGACACCAGAAACTAATACCAGACACCAGATATCTAATACCAGTCACCAGATAACTAATACCAGACACCAGATAACTAATGTCCGACACCAGATAACTAATACCAGTCACCAGAAACTAATACCAGACACCAGATAACTAATACCAGACACCAGAAACTAGTACCAGACACCAGATTCCTAATACCAGACACCAGATGTCTAATACCAGACACCAGATAACTAATACCAGACACCAGATGACTAATACCAGACACCAGATAACTAATACCAGACACCAGAAACTAATACCAGACACCAGATAACTAATACCAGACACAAGATAACTAATACTAGACACCAGATAACTAATACCAGACACCAGAAACTAATACCAGACACCAGATAACTAATACCAGACACCAGATATCTAGAACCAGACACCAGAAACTAATACCAGACACCAGATAACTAATACCAGACACCAAATATCTAATACCAGACACCAGATATCTAATACCAGACACCAGAAACTAATACCAGACACCAGATATCTAATACCAGACACCAGATAACTAATACCAGACACCAGATAACTAATACCAGACACCAGATAACTAATACCAGACACCAGATAACTAATACTAGTCACCAGAAACTAATACCAGACACCAGATAACTAATACCAGACACCAGATAACTAATACCAGACACCAGAAACTAACACCAGATACCAGATAACTAATACCAGACACCAGATATCTAATACCAGACACCAGATAACTAATACCAGACACCAGATGACTAATACCAGACACCAGATTCCTAATACCAGCCACCAGATTCCTAATACCAGACACCAGAAACTAATACCAGACACCAGATATCTAATACCAGACACCAGATAACTAACACCAGACACCAGAAACTAATACCAGACACCAGATAACTAATACCAGACACCAGAAACTCGTACAAGACACCAGATTCCTAATACCAGACACCAGATAACTAATACCAGACACCAGAAACTAATACCAGACACCAAATAACTAATACCAGACACCAGATAACTAATACCAGACACCAGATAGCTAATACCAGACAGCAGATAACTAATACCAGACACCAGATAACTAATATTAGACACCAGATAACTAATACCAGACACCAGATAACTAATACCAGACACCAGATAACTAATACCAGACACCAGATAACTAATACCAGACACCAGATAACTAATAATAGACACCAGATTCCTAATACCAGACACCAGAAACTAATACCAGACACCAGAAACTAATACCAGACACCAGATAACTAATACCAGACACCAGATAACTAATACCAGACACCAGAAACTAATACCAGACACCATATAACTAATACCAGACACCAGATATCTAATACCAGACACCAGATATCTAATACCAGACACCAGATAACTAATACCAGACACCAGATATCTAATACCAGACACAAGATATCTAATACCAGACACCAGATATCTAGAACCAGACACCAGAAACTAATACCAGACACCAGATAAATAATACCAGACACCAGATAACTAATACCAGACACCAGAAACTAATACCAGACACCAGATAACTAATACCAGACACCAGATAACTAACACCAGACACCAGAAACTAATACCAGACACCAGATAACTAATATCAGACACCAGATATCTAGAACCAGACACCAGAAACTAATACCAGACACCAGATAACTAATACCAGACACCAGATATCTAATACCAGACACCAGATATCTAATACCGGACACCAGAAACTAATACCAGACACCAGATATCTTATACCAGACACCAGATAACTAATACCAGACACCAGATAACTAATACCAGACACCAGATAACTAATACCAGACACCAGATTCCTAATACCAGACACCAGATAACTAATACCAGACACCAGATAACTAATACCAGACACCAGATAACTAATATTAGACAGCAGATAACTAATACCAGACACCAGATAACTAATACCAGACACCAGATTCCTAATACCAGACACCAGAAACTAATACCAGACACCAGAAACTAATACCAGACACCAGATAACTAATACCAGACACCAGATAACTAATACCAGACACCAGAAACTAATACCAGACACCAGATAACTAATACCAGACACCAGATATCTAATACCAGACACCAGATATCTAATACCAGACACCAGATAACTAATACCAGACACCAGATATCTAATACCAGACACCAGATATCTAATACCAGACACCAGATATCTAGAACCAGACACCAGAAACTAATACCAGACACCAGATAACTAATACCAGACACCAGATAACTAATACCAGACACCAGATAACTAATACCAGACAGCAGATAACTAATACCAGACACCAGATAACTAATATTAGACACCAGATAACTAATACCAGACACCAGATAACTAATACCAGACACCAGAAACTAATACCAGACACCAAAACCTAATACCAGTCACCAGAAACTAATACCAGATACCAGATAACTAATACCAGACACCAGAAACTAATACCAGACACCAGAAACTAGTACCAGACACCAGATAACTAATACCAGACACCAGATATCTAATACCAGACACCAAAAACTAATACCAGACACCAGATAACTAATACCAGACAGCAGATAACTAATACCAGACACCAGATAACTAATACCAGACACCAGATAACTAATACCAGTCACCAGAAACTAATACCAGACACCAGATAACTAATACCAGACACCAGAAACTAGTACCAGACACCAGATTCCTAATACCAGACACCAGATTCCTAATACCAGACACCAGAAACTAATACCAGACACCAGATAACTAATACCAGACACCAGATAACTAATACCAGACACCAGAAACTAATACCAGACACCAGATAACTAATACCAGACACCAGATATCTAATACCAGACACCAGATATCTAATACCAGACACCAGATATCTAATACCAGACACCAGAAACTAATACCAGACACCAGATATCTAATACCAGTCACCAGATAACTAATACCAGACACCAGATAACTAATACCAGACACCAGATAACTAATACCAGTCACCAGAAACTAATACCAGACACCAGATAACTAATACCAGACACCAGAAACTAGTACCAGACACCAGATTCCTAATACCAGACACCAGATATCTAATACCAGACACCAGATAACTAATACCAGACACCAGATGACTAATACCAGACACCAGATAACTAATACCAGACACCAGAAACTAATACCAGACACCAGATAACTAATACCAGACACAAGATAACTAATACTAGACACCAGATAACTAATACCAGACACCAGAAACTAATACCAGACACCAGATAACTAATACCAGACACCAGATATCTAGAACCAGACACCAGAAACTAATACCAGACACCAGATAACTAATACCAGACACCAGATATCTAATACCAGACACCAGATATCTAATACCAGACACCAGAAACTAATACCAGACACCAGATATCTAATACCAGACACCAGATAACTAATACCAGACACCAGATAACTAATACCAGACACCAGATAACTAATACCAGACACCAGATAACTAATACTAGTCACCAGAAACTAATACCAGACACCAGATAACTAATACCAGACACCAGATAACTAATACCAGACACCAGAAACTAACACCAGATACCAGATAACTAATACCAGACACCAGATATCTAATACCAGACACCAGATAACTAATACCAGACACCAGATGACTAATACCAGACACCAGATTCCTAATACCAGACACCAGATTCCTAATACCAGACACCAGAAACTAATACCAGACACCAGATATCTAATACCAGACACCAGATAACTAACACCAGACACCAGAAACTAATACCAGACACCAGATAACTAATACCAGACACCAGAAACTCGTACAAGACACCAGATTCCTAATACCAGACACCAGATAACTAATACCAGACACCAGAAACTAATACCAGACACCAAATAACTAATACCAGACACCAGATAACTAATACCAGACACCAGATAGCTAATACCAGACAGCAGATAACTAATACCAGACACCAGATAACTAATATTAGACACCAGATAACTAATACCAGACACCAGATAACTAATACCAGACACCAGATAACTAATACCAGACACCAGATAACTAATACCAGACACCAGATAACTAATACCAGACACCAGATTCCTAATACCAGACACCAGAAACTAATACCAGACACCAGAAACTAATACCAGACACCAGATAACTAATACCAGACACCAGATAACTAATACCAGACACCAGAAACTAATACCAGACACCAGATAACTAATACCAGACACCAGATATCTAATACCAGACACCAGATATCTAATACCAGACACCAGATAACTAATACCAGACACCAGATATCTAATACCAGACACCAGATATCTAATACCAGACACCAGATATCTAGAACCAGACACCAGAAACTAATACCAGACACCAGATAACTAATACCAGACACCAGATAACTAATACCAGACACCAGAAACTAATACCAGACACCAGATAACTAATACCAGACACCAGATAACTAACACCAGACACCAGAAACTAATACCAGACACCAGATAACTAATATCAGACACCAGATATCTAGAACCAGACACCAGAAACTAATACCAGACACCAGATAACTAATACCAGACACCAGATATCTAATACCAGACACCAGATATCTAATACCGGACACCAGAAACTAATACCAGACACCAGATATCTAATACCAGACACCAGATAACTAATACCAGACACCAGATAACTAATACCAGACACCAGATAACTAATACCAGACACCAGATTCCTAATACCAGACACCAGATAACTAATACCAGACACCAGATAACTAATACCAGACACCAGATAACTAATATTAGACAGCAGATAACTAATACCAGACACCAGATAACTAATATTAGACACCAGATAACTAATACCAGACACCAGATAACTAATACCAGACACCAGAAACTAATACCAGACACCAGATAACTAATACCAGACACCAGATATCTAGAACCAGACACCAGAAACTAATACCAGACACCAGATAACTAATACCAGACACCAGATATCTAATACCAGACACCAGATATCTAATACCAGACACCAGAAACTAATACCAGACACCAGATATCTAATACCAGACACCAGATAACTAATACCAGACACCAGATAACTAATACCAGACACCAGATAACTAATACCAGACACCAGATAACTAATACTAGTCACCAGAAACTAATACCAGACACCAGATAACTAATACCAGACACCAGAAACTAATACCAGACACCAGATTCCTAATACCAGACACCAGATAACTAATACCAGACACCAGAAACTAATACCAGACACCAGATAACTAATACCAGACTCCAGATAACTAATACCAGACACCAGATTCCTAAAACCAGATACCAGATAACTAATACCAGACACCAGAAACTAATACCAGACACCAGATAACTAATACCAGACACCAGATTCCTAATACCAGACACCAGATAACTAATACCAGACACCAGATAACTAATACCAGACACCAAATAACTAATACCAGACACCAGATTTCTAATACCAGACACCAGATAACTAATACCAGACAGCAGATAACTAATACCAGACACCAGATAACTAATACCAGACACCAGAAACTAATACCAGACACCAGATAACTAATACCATACACCAGATGACTAATACCAGACACCAGATAACTAATACCAGACACCAGAAACTAATACCAGACACCAGATAACTAATACCAGACACCAGATAACTAATACCAGACACCAGATAACTAATACCAGACACCAGAAACTAATACCAGACACCAGATAACTAATACCAGACACCAGATTCCTAATACCAGACACCAGATAACTAATACCAGACACCAGATAACTAATACCAGACACCAGATAACTAATACCAGACACCAGATATCTAATACCAGACACCAGATAACTAATACCAGACACCAGATAACTAATACCAGACACCAGATAACTAATACCAGACACCAGATAACTAATACCAGACACCAGATGACTAATACCAGACACCAGATTCCTAATACCAGACACCAGATTCCTAATACCAGACACCAGAAACTAATACCAGACACCAGATAACTAATACCAGACACCAGATAACTAATACCAGACAGCAGATAACTAATACCAGACACCAGATAACTAATATTAGACACCAGATAACTAATACCAGACACCAGATAACTAATACTTGACACCAGAAACTAACACCAGACACCAGAAACTAATACCAGACACCAGATAACTAATACCAGACACCAGAAACTAATACCAGACACCAGATAACTAATACCAGACACCAGAAACTAATACCAGACACCAGATAACTAATACCAGACACCAGATATCTAGAACCAGACACCAGATATCTAATACCAGACACCAGAAACTAATACAAGACACCAGATTCCTAATACCAGACACCAGATAACTAATACCAGACACCAGAAACTAATACCAGACACCAAATAACTAATACCAGACACCAGATTTCTAATACCAGACACCAAATAACTAATACCAGACACCAGATAACTAATACCAGACACCAGATAACTAATACCAGACACCAGATAACTAATACCAGACACCAAAAACTAACACCAGACACCAGAAACTAACACCAGACACCAGATAACTAATACCAGACACCAGAAACTAATACCAGACACCAGATATCTAATACCAGACACCAGAAACTAATACCAGACACCAGATATCTAATACCAGACACCAGATAACTAATACCAGACACCAGATGACTAATACCAGACACCAGATAACTAATACCAGACACCAGAAACTAATACCAGACACCAGATAACTAATACCAGACACCAGATAACTAATACCAAACACCAGAAACTAATACCAGACACCAGATAACTAATACCAGACACCAGATATCTAATACCAGAACCCAGATAACTAATACCAGACAGCAGATAACTAATACCAGACACCAGATAACTAATACCAGACACCAGAAACTAATACCAGACACCAGATAACTAATACCAGACACCAGAAACTAATACCAGACACCAGATTCCTAATACCAGACACCAGATAACTAATACCAGACACCAGAAACTAGTACCAGACACCAGATTCCTAATACCAGACACCAGATAACTAATACCAGACACCACAAACTAGTACCAGACACCAGATTTCTAATACCAGACACCAGATAACTAATACCAGACACCAGAAACTAACACCAGATACCAGATAACTAATACCAGACACCAGATAACTAATACCAGACACCAGAAACTAATACCAGACACCAGATAACTAATACCAGACACCAGAAACTAATACCAGACACCAGATTCCTAATACCAGACACCAGATTACTAATACCAGACACCAGATAACTAATACCAGACACCAGATAAGTAATACCAGACACCAGAAACTAATACCAGACACCAGATAACTAATACCAGACACCAGATAACTAATACCAGACACCAGATGACTAATACCAGACACCAGATAACTAATACCAGACACCAGAAACTAATACCAGACACCAGATAACTAATACCAGACACCAGAAACTAATACCAGACACCAAATAACTAATACCAGACACCAGAAACTAATACCAGACACCAGATAACTAATACCAGACACCAGATATCTAATACCAGAACCCAGATAACTAATACCAGACAGCAGATAACTAATACCAGACACCAGATAACTAATACCAGACACCAGAAACTAATACCAGACACCAGATAACTAATACCAGACACCAGAAACTAATACCAGACACCAGATATCTAATACCAGACACCAGATATCTAATACCAGACACCAGATATCTAATACCAGACACCAGAAACTAATACCAGACACCAGATATCTAATACCAGTCACCAGATAACTAATACCAGACACCAGATAACTAATACCAGACACCAGATAACTAATACCAGTCACCAGAAACTAATACCAGACACCAGATAACTAATACCAGACACCAGAAACTAGTACCAGACACCAGATTCCTAATACCAGACACCAGATATCTAATACCAGACACCAGATAACTAATACCAGACACCAGATGACTAATACCAGACACCAGATAACTAATACCAGACACCAGAAACTAATACCAGACACCAGATAACTAATACCAGACACATGATAACTAATACTAGACACCAGATAACTAATACCAGACACCAGAAACTAATACCAGACACCAGATAACTAATACCAGACACCAGATATCTAGAACCAGACACCAGAAACTAATACCAGACACCAGATAACTAATACCAGACACCAGATATCTAATACCAGACACCAGATATCTAATACCAGACACCAGAAACTAATACCAGACACCAGATATCTAATACCAGACACCAGATAACTAATACCAGACACCAGATAACTAATACCAGACACCAGATAACTAATACCAGACACCAGATAACTAATACTAGTCACCAGAAACTAATACCAGACACCAGATAACTAATACCAGACACCAGATAACTAATACCAGACACCAGAAACTAACACCAGATACCAGATAACTAATACCAGACACCAGATATCTAATACCAGACACCAGATAACTAATACCAGACACCAGATGACTAATACCAGACACCAGATTCCTAATACCAGACACCAGATTCCTAATACCAGACACCAGAAACTAATACCAGACACCAGATATCTAATACCAGACACCAGATAACTAACACCAGACACCAGAAACTAATACCAGACACCAGATAACTAATACCAGACACCAGAAACTCGTACAAGACACCAGATTCCTAATACCAGACACCAGATAACTAATACCAGACACCAGAAACTAATACCAGACACCAAATAACTAATACCAGACACCAGATAACTAATACCAGACACCAGATAGCTAATACCAGACAGCAGATAACTAATACCAGACACCAGATAACTAATATTAGACACCAGATAACTAATACCAGACACCAGATAACTAATACCAGACACCAGATAACTAATACCAGACACCAGATAACTAATACCAGACAGCAGATAACTAATACCAGACACCAGATTCCTAATACCAGACACCAGAAACTAATACCAGACACCAGAAACTAATACCAGACACCAGATAACTAATACCAGACACCAGATAACTAATACCAGACACCAGAAACTAATACCAGACACCAGATAACTAATACCAGACACCAGATATCTAATACCAGACACCAGATATCTAATACCAGACACCAGATAACTAATACCAGACACCAGATATCTAATACCAGACACCAGATATCTAATACCAGACACCAGATATCTAGAACCAGACACCAGAAACTAATACCAGACACCAGATAACTAATACCAGACACCAGATAACTAATACCAGACACCAGAAACTAATACCAGACACCAGATAACTAATACCAGACACCAGATAACTAACACCAGACACCAGAAACTAATACCAGACACCAGATAACTAATATCAGACACCAGATATCTAGAACCAGACACCAGAAACTAATACCAGACACCAGATAACTAATACCAGACACCAGATATCTAATACCAGACACCAGATATCTAATACCGGACACCAGAAACTAATACCAGACACCAGATATCTAATACCAGACACCAGATAACTAATACCAGACACCAGATAACTAATACCAGACACCAGATAACTAATACCAGACACCAGATTCCTAATACCAGACACCAGATAACTAATACCAGACACCAGATAACTAATACCAGACACCAGATAACTAATATTAGACAGCAGATAACTAATACCAGACACCAGATAACTAATATTAGACACCAGATAACTAATACCAGACACCAGATAACTAATACCAGACACCAGAAACTAATACCAGACACCAGATAACTAATACCAGACACCAGATATCTAGAACCAGACACCAGAAACTAATACCAGACACCAGATAACTAATACCAGACACCAGATATCTAATACCAGACACCAGATATCTAATACCAGACACCAGAAACTAATACCAGACACCAGATATCTAATACCAGACACCAGATAACTAATACCAGACACCAGATAACTAATACCAGACACCAGATAACTAATACCAGACACCAGATAACTAATACTAGTCACCAGAAACTAATACCAGACACCAGATAACTAATACCAGACACCAGAAACTAATACCAGACACCAGATTCCTAATACCAGACACCAGATAACTAATACCAGACACCAGAAACTAATACCAGACACCAGATAACTAATACCAGACTCCAGATAACTAATACCAGACACCAGATTCCTAAAACCAGATACCAGATAACTAATACCAGACACCAGAAACTAATACCAGACACCAGATAACTAATACCAGACACCAGATTCCTAATACCAGACACCAGATAACTAATACCAGACACCAGATAACTAATACCAGACACCAAATAACTAATACCAGACACCAGATTTCTAATACCAGACACCAGATAACTAATACCAGACAGCAGATAACTAATACCAGACACCAGATAACTAATACCAGACACCAGAAACTAATACCAGACACCAGATAACTAATACCATACACCAGATGACTAATACCAGACACCAGATAACTAATACCAGACACCAGAAACTAATACCAGACACCAGATAACTAATACCAGACACCAGATAACTAATACCAGACACCAGATAACTAATACCAGACACCAGAAACTAATACCAGACACCAGATAACTAATACCAGACACCAGATTCCTAATACCAGACACCAGATAACTAATACCAGACACCAGATAACTAATACCAGACACCAGATATCTAATACCAGACACCAGATAACTAATACCAGACACCAGATAACTAATACCAGACACCAGATAACTAATACCAGACACCAGATTCCTAATACCAGACACCAGATATCTAATACCAGACACCAGATAACTAATACCAGACACCAGATGACTAATACCAGACACCAGATTCCTAATACCAGACACCAGATTCCTAATACCAGACACCAGAAACTAATACCAGACACCAGATAACTAATACCAGACACCAGATAACTAATACCAGACAGCAGATAACTAATACCAGACACCAGATAACTAATATTAGACACCAGATAACTAATACCAGACACCAGATAACTAATACTTGACACCAGAAACTAACACCAGACACCAGAAACTAATACCAGACACCAGATAACTAATACCAGACACCAGAAACTAATACCAGACACCAGATAACTAATACCAGACACCAGATATCTAGAACCAGACACCAGATATCTAATACCAGACACCAGAAACTAATACAAGACACCAGATTCCTAATACCAGACACCAGATAACTAATACCAGACACCAGAAACTAATACCAGACACCAAATAACTAATACCAGACACCAGATTTCTAATACCAGACACCAAATAACTAATACCAGACACCAGATAACTAATACCAGACACCAGATAACTAATACCAGACACCAGATTACTAATACCAGACACCAAAAACTAACACCAGACACCAGAAACTAACACCAGACACCAGATAACTAATACCAGACACCAGAAACTAATACCAGACACCAGATATCTAATACCAGACACCAGAAACTAATACCAGACACCAGATATCTAATACCAGACACCAGATATCTAATACCAGACACCAGATAACTAATACCAGACACCAGATGACTAATACCAGACACCAGATAACTAATACCAGACACCAGAAACTAATACCAGACACCAGATAACTAATACCAGACACCAGATAACTAATACCAAACACCAGAAACTAATACCAGACACCAGATAACTAATACCAGACACCAGATATCTAATACCAGAACCCAGATAACTAATACCAGACAGCAGATAACTAATACCAGACACCAGATAACTAATACCAGACACCAGAAACTAATACCAGACACCAGATAACTAATACCAGACACCAGAAACTAATACCAGACACCAGATTCCTAATACCAGACACCAGATAACTAATACCAGACACCAGAAACTAGTACCAGACACCAGATTCCTAATACCAGACACCAGATAACTAATACCAGACACCACAAACTAGTGCCAGACACCAGATTTCTAATACCAGACACCAGATAACTAATACCAGACACCAGAAACTAACACCAGATACCAGATAACTAATACCAGACACCAGATAACTAATACCAGACACCAGAAACTAATACCAGACACCAGATAACTAATACCAGACACCAGAAACTAATACCAGACACCAGATTCCTAATACCAGACACCAGATTACTAATACCAGACACCAGATAACTAATACCAGACACCAGATAAGTAATACCAGACACCAGAAACTAATACCAGACACCAGATAACTAATACCAGACACCAGATAACTAATACCAGACACCAGATGACTAATACCAGACACCAGATAACTAATACCAGACACCAGAAACTAATACCAGACACCAGATAACTAATACCAGACACCAGAAACTAATACCAGACACCAAATAACTAATACCAGACACCAGAAACTAATACCAGACACCAGATAACTAATACCAGACACCAGATATCTAATACCAGAACCCAGATAACTAATACCAGACAGCAGATAACTAATACCAGACACCAGATAACTAATACCAGACACCAGAAACTAATACCAGACACCAGATAACTAATACCAGACACCAGAAACTAATACCAGACACCAGTTTCCTAATACCAGACACCAGATAACTAATACCAGACACCAGAAACTATTACCAGACACCAGATTCCTAATACCAGACACCAGATAACTAATACCAGACACCAGAAACTAGTACCAGAAACCAGATTCCTAATACCAGACACCAGATAACTAATACCAGACACCAGAAACTAACACCAGAAACTAACACCAGATACCAGATAACTAATACCAGACACCAGATAACTAATACCAGACACCAGATAACTAATACCAGACACCAGAAACTAACACCAGATACCAGATAACTAATACCAGACACCAGATAACTAATACCAGACACCAGATAACTAATACCAGACAGCAGATAACTAATTCCAGACACCAGATAACTAATATTAGACACCAGATAACTAATACCAGACACCAGATAACTACTACCAGACACCAGAAACTAGTACCAGACACCAGATTCCTAATACCAGACACCAGATATCTAATACCAGACACCAGAAACTAACACCAGACACCAAAAACTAATACCAGACACCAGATAACTAATACCAGTCACCAGAAACTAACACCAGATAACTAATACCAGACACCAGAAACTAATACCAGACACCAGAAACTAGTACCAGACACCAGATTCCTAATACCAGACACCAGATATCTAATACCAGACACCAGATAACTAATACCAGACACCAGATGACTAATACCAGACACCAGATAACTAATACCAGACACCAGAAACTAATACCAGACACCAGATAACTAATACTAGACACCAGATAACTAATACCAGACACCAGATAACTAATACCAGACACCAAAAACTAATACCAGACACCAGATAACTATTACCAGACACCAGATAACTAATACCAGACACCAGATAACTAATACCAGATACCAGATATCTAACACCAGACACCAGATAACTAATACCAGACAGCAGATAACTAATACCAGACACCAGATAACTAATACCAGACACCAGATAACTAATACCAGACACCAGAAACTAATACCAGACACCAGATTCCTAATACCAGACACCAGATATCTAATACCAGACACCAGATAACTAATACCAGACACCAGATGACTAATACCAGACACCAGATAACTAATACCAGACACCAGAAACTAATACCAGACACCAGATAACTAATACCAGACACCAGATAACTAATACCAGACACCAGAAACTAATACTAGACACCAGATAACTAATACCAGACACCAGATAACTAATACCAGACACCAGATAACTAATACCAGACACCAGATAACTAATACCAGACACCAGATAACTAATACCAGACAGCAGATAACTAATACCAGACACCAGATAACTAATACCAGACACCAGATAACTAATACCAGACACCAGAAACTAATACCAGACACCAGAAACTAATACCAGACACAACAAACTAATACCAGACACCAGATAACTAATACCAGACACCAGATAACTAATACCAGACACCAGATAACTAATACAAGACACCAGATGACTAATACCAGACACCAGATAACTAATACCAGACACCAGAAACTAACACCAGATACCAGATAACTAATACCAGACACCAGATAACTAATACCAGACACCAGATAACTAATACCAGACAGCAGATAACTAATACCAAACACCAGAAACTAATACCAGACACCAGAAACTAATACCAGACACCAGATAACTAATACCAGACACCAGATATCTAATACCAGAACCCAGATAACTAATACTAGACAGCAGATGACTAATACCAGACACCAGATAACTAATACCAGACACCAGAAACTAATACCAGACACCAGATAACTAATACCAGACACCAGATAACTAATACCAGACACCAGAAACTAATACCAGACACCAGATAACTAATACCAGACACCAGATATCTAGAACCAGACACCAGAAACTAATACCAGACACCAGATAACTAATACCAGACACCAGATATCTAATACCAGAACCCAGATAACTGATACCAGACAGCAGATTACTAATACCAGACACCAGATAACTAATACCAGACACCAGAAACTAATACCAGACACTAGATAACTAATACCAGACACCAGAAACTAATACCAGACACCAGATTCCTAATACCAGACACCAGATAACTAATACCAGACACCAGAAACAAGTACCAGACACCAGATTCCTAATACCAGACACCAGATAACTAATACCAGACACCAGAAACTAGTACCAGACACCAGATTTCTAATACCAGACACCAGATAACTAATACCAGACACCAGAAACTAACACCAGATACCAGATAACTAATACCAGACACCAGATAACTAATACCAGACACCAGAAACTAATACCGGACACCAGATAACTAAAACCAGACACCAGAAACTAATACCAGACACCAGATTCCTGATACCAGACACCAGATTACTAATACCAGACACCAGATAACTAATACCAGACACCAGATAACTAATACCAGACACCAGAAACTAATACCAGACACCAGATAACTAATACCAGACACCAGATAACTAATACCAGACACCAGATGACTAATACCAGACACCAGATAACTAATACCAGACACCAGAAACTAATACCAGACACCAGATAACTAATACCAGACACCAGAAACTAATACCAGACACCAGATAACTAATACCAGACACCAGAAACTAATACCAGACACCAGATAACTAATACCAGACACCAGATATCTAATACCAGAACCCAGATAACTAAACCAGACAGCAGATAACTAATACCAGACACCAGAAACTAATACCAGACACCAGATAACTAATACCAGACACCAGAAACTAATACCAGACACCAGATTCCTAATACCAGACACCAGATAACTAATACCAGACACCAGAAACTAGTACCAGACACCAGATTCCTAATACCAGACACCAGATAACTAATACCAGACACCAGAAACTAGTACCAGACACCAGATTCCTAATACCAGACACCAGATAACTAATACCAGACACCAGAAACTAACACCAGATACCAGATAACTAATACCAGACACCAGATAACTAATACCAGACACCAGAAACTAACACCAGATACCAAATAACTAATACCAGACACCAGATAACTAATACCAGACACCAGATAACTAATACCAGACAGCAGATAACTAATACCAGACACCAGATAACTAATATTAGACACCAGATAACTAATACCAGACACCAGATAAATAATACCAGACACCAGAAACTAGTACCAGACACCAGATTCCTAATACCAGACACCAGATATCTAATACCAGACACCAGAAACTAACACCAGACACCAGAAACGAATACCAGACACCAGATAACTAATACCAGACACCAGATATCTAATACCAGAACCCAGATAACTAATACCAGACAGCAGATGACTAATACCAGACACCAGATAACTAATACCAGACACCAGAAACTAATACCAGACACCAGATAACTAATACCAGACACCAGATATCTAGAACCAGACACCAGAAACTAATACCAGACACCAGATAACTAATACCAGACACCAGATATCTAATACCAGAACCCAGATAACTAATACCAGACAGCAGATAACTAATACCAGACACCAGATAACTAATACCAGACACCAGAAACTAATACCAGACACCAGATAACTTATACCAGACACCAGAAACTAATACCAGACACCAGATTCCTAATACCAGACACCAGATAACTAATACCAGACACCAGAAACTAGTACCAGACACCAGATTCCTAATACCAGACACCAGATAACTAATACCAGACACCAGAAACTAGTACCAGACACCAGATTTCTAATACCAGACACCAGATAACTAATACCAGACACCAGAAACTAACACTAGATACCAGATAACTAATACCAGACACCAGATAACTAATACCAGACACCAGAAACTAATACCAGACACCAGATAGCTAATACCAGAAACCAGAAACTAATACCAGACACCAGATTCCTAATACCAGACACCAGATTGCTAATACCAGACACCAGATAACTAATACCAGACACCAGATAACTAATACCAGACACCAGAAACTAATACCAGACACCAGATAACTAATACCAGACACCAAATGACTAATACCAGACACCAGATAACTAATACCAGACACCAGAAACTAATACCAGACACCAGATAACTAATACCAGACACCAGAAACTAATACCAGACACCAGATAACTAATACCAGACACCAGAAACTAATACCAGACACCAGATAACTAATACCAGACACCAGATATCTAATACCAGAACCCAGATAACTAATACCAGACAGCAGATAACTAATACCAGACACCAGATAACTAATACCAGACACCAGAAACTAATACCAGACACCAGATAACTAATACCAGACACCAGAAACTAATACCAGACACCAGATTCCTAATACCAGACACCAGATAACTAATACCAGACACCAGAAACTAGTACCAGACACCAGATTCCTAATACCAGACACCAGATAACTAATACCAGACACCAGAAACTAGTACCAGACACCACATTCCTAATACCAGACACCAGATAACTAATACCAGACACCAGAAACTAACACCAGATACCAGATAACTAATACCAGACACCAGATAACTAATATTAGACACCAGATAACTAATACCAGACACCAGAAACTAACACCAGATACCAGATAACTAATACCAGACACCAGATAACTAATACCAGACAACAGATAACTAATACCAGACAGCAGATAACTAATACCAGACACCAGATAACTAATATAAGACACCAGATAACTAATACCAGACACCAGATAACTAATACCAGACACCAGAAACTAGTACCAGATACCAGATTCCTAATACCAGACACCAGATATCTAATACCAGACACCAGAAACTAACACCAGACACCAGAAACTAATACCAGACACCAGATAACTAATACCAGTCACCAGAAACTAATACCAGACACCAGATAACTAATACCAGACACCAGAAACTAATACCAGACACCAGAAACTAGTACCAGACACCAGATTCCTAATACCAGACACCAGATATCTAATACCAGACACCAGATAACTAATACCAGACACCAGATGACTAATACCAGACACCAGATAACTAATACCAGACACCAGAAACTAATACCAGACACCAGATAACTAATACTAGACACCAGATAACTAATACCAGACACCAGATAACTAATACCAGACACCAAAAACTAATACCAGACACCAGATAACTATTACCAGACACCAGATAACTAATACCAGACACCAGATAACTAATACCAGATACCAGATATCTAACACCAGACACCAGATAACTAATACCAGACAGCAGATAACTAATACCAGACACCAGATAACTAATACCAGACACCAGATAACTAATACCAGACACCAGATAACTAATATCAGACACCAGAAACTAATACCAGACACCAGATTCCTAATACCAGACACCAGATATCTAATACCAGACACCAGATAATTAATACCAGACACCAGATGACTAATACCAGACACCAGATAACTAAAACCAGACACCAGAAACTAATACCAGACACCAGATAACTAATACCAGACACCAGATAACTAATACCAGACACCAGATAACTAATACCAGACACCAGAAACTAATACCAGACACCAGATAGCTAATACCAGACACCAGATAACTAATACCAGACACCAGATAACTAATACCAGACACCAGATATCTAACACCAGACACCAGATAACTAATACCAGACAGCAGATAACTAATACCAGACACCAGATAACTAATACCAGACACCAGATAACTAATACCAGACACCAGATAACTAATACCAGACACCAGAAACTAATACCAGACACCAGAAACTAATACCAGACACCACAAACTAATACCAGACACCAGATAACTAATACCAGACACCAGATAACTAATACCAGACACCAGATAACTAATACCAGACACCAGATGACTAATACCAGACACCAGATAACTAATACCAGACACCAGAAACTAATACCAGACACCAGATAACTAATACCAGACACCAGATAACTAATACCAGACACCAGATAACTAATACCAGACACCAGATATCTAACACCAGACACCAGATAACTAATACCAGACACCAGATAACTAATACCAGACACCAGATAACTAATACCAGACACTAGATAACTAATACCAGACACCAGAAACTAATACCAGACACCAGATAACTAATACC
Source organism: Tachina lurida (assembly GCA_944452675.1). Taxonomy (NCBI): domain Eukaryota; kingdom Metazoa; phylum Arthropoda; class Insecta; order Diptera; family Tachinidae; genus Tachina; species Tachina lurida. The sequence continues at coordinate 2,287,173 of CALYBX010000001.1, forward strand.
AGACACCAGAAACTAGTACCAGACACCAGATTCCTAATACCAGACACCAGATAACTAATACCAGACACCAGAAACTAATACTAGACACCAAATAACTAATACCAGACACCAGATTTCTAATACCAGACACCAGATTCCTAATACCAGACACCAAAAACTAATACCAGACACCAGATAACTAATATCAGACACCAGATAACTAATACCAGACACCAGAAACTAATACCAGACACCAGATAACTAATACCAGACACCAGATATCTAATATCAGACACCAGATATCTAATACCAGACACCAGATATCTAATACCAGACACTAGAAACTAATACCAGACACCAGATATCTAATACCAGACACCAGATAACTAATACCAGACAGCAGATAACTAATACCAGACACCAGATAACTAATATTAGACACCAGATAACTAATACCAGACACCAGATTCCTAATACCAGACACCAGATATCTAATACCAGACACCAGATAACTAATACCAGACACCAGATGACTAATACCAGACACCAGATAACTAATACCAGACACCAGAAACTAATACCAGACACCAGATATCTAATACCAGACACCAGATAACTAATACCAGATACCAGAAACTAATACCAGACACCAGATAACTAATACCAGACACCAGATTCCTAATACCAGACACCAGATAACTAATAGCAGACACCAGAAACTAACACCAGACACCAGAAACTAATACCAGACACCAGATAACTAATACCAGACACCAGATATCTAATACCAGACACCAGAAACTAATACCAGACACCAAAAACTAATACCAGACACCAGATAACTAATACCAGACACCAGATATCTAATACCACACAACAAAAACTAATACCAGACACCAAATAACTAATACCAGACACCAGAAACTAATACCAGACACCAGAAACTAGTACCAGACACCAGAAACTAATACCAGACACCAGATAACTAATACCAGACACCAGAAACTAATACCAGACACCAGATATCTAGAACCAGACACCAGAAACTAATACCAGACACCAGATAACTAATACCAGACACCAGATATCTAATACCAGACACCAGATATCTAATACCAGACACCAGATAACTAATACCAGACAACAGATATCTAGAACCAGACACCAGAAACTAATACCAGACACCAGATAACTAATACCAGACACCAGATATCTACAACCAGAACCCAGATAACTAATACCAGACAGCAGATAACTAATACCAGACACCAGATAACTAATACCAGACACCAGAAACTAATACCAGACACCAGATAACTAATAATAGACACCAGAAACTAATACCAGACACCAGAAACTAATACCAGACACCAGATAACTAATACCAGACACCAAAAACTAATACCAGACACCAGAAACTAATACCAGACACCAGATAACTAATACCAGACACCAGATATCTAATACCAGACACCAAAAACTAATACCAGACACCAGATAACTAATATTAGACACCAGATAACTAATACCAGACACCAGATATCTAATACCAGACACCAGATATCTAATACCAGACACCAGATAACTAATACCAGACACCAGATATCTAGAACCAGACACCAGAAACTAATACCAGACACCAGATAACTAATACCAGACACCAGATATCTACAACCAGAACCCAGATAACTAATACCAGACAGCAGATAACTAATACCAGACACCAGATAACTAATACCAGACACCAGAAACTAATACCAGACACCAGATAACAAATACCAGACACCAGAAACTAATACCAGACACCAGATAACTAATACCAGACTCCAGATAACTAATACCAGACACCAGATTTCTAATACCAGACACCAGATAACTAATACCAGACACCAGAAACTAAAACCAGACACTAGATAACTAATACCAGACACCAGATAACTAATACCAGACACCAGATGACTAATACCAGACACCAGATAACTAATACCAGACACCAGAAACTAACACCAAATACCAGATAACTAATACCAGACACCAGATAACTAATACCAGACACCAGATAACTAATACCAGACACCAGAAACTAACACCAGATACCAGATAACGAATACCAGACACCAGATAACTAATAACAGACACCAGATGACTAATATTAGACACCAGATTCCTAATACCAGACACCAGATTCCTAATACCACACACCAGAAACTAATACCAGACACCAGATAACTAATACCAGACACCAGATAACTAACACCAGATACCAGATAACTAATACCAGACACCAGATGACTAATACCAGACACCAGATAACTAATACCAGACACCAGAAACTAATACCAGACACCAGATAACTAATACCAGACACCAGATAACTAATACCAGACACCAGAAACTAATACCAGACACCAGATAACTAATACCAGACACCAGAAACTAACACCAGATACCAGATAACTAATACGAGACACCAGATAACTAATACCAGACACCAGATGACTAATATTAGAATCCAGATTCCTAATACCAGACACCAGATTCCTAATACCAGACACCAGAAACTAATACCAGACACCAGATAACTAATACCAGACACCAGATAACTAACACCAGACACCAGAAACAAATACCAGACACCAGATATCTAATACCAGACACCAGAAACTAATACCAGACAACAGATATCTAATACCAGACACCAGAAACTAATACCAGACACCAGAAACTAGTACCAGACACCAGATAACTAATACCAGACTCCAGATAACTAATACCAGACACCAGATTTCTAATACCAGACACCAGATAACTAATACCAGACACCAGAAACTAAAACCAGACACCAGATAACTAATACCAGACACCAGATAACTAATACCAGACACCAGATGACTAATACCAGACACCAGATAACTAATACCAGACACCAGAAACTAACACCAGATACCAGATAACTAATACCAGACACCAGATAACTAATACCAGACACCAGATAACTAATACCAGACACCAGAAACTAACACCAGATACCAGATAACTAATACCAGACACCAGATAACTAATAACAGACACCAGATGACTAATACTAGACACCAGACTCCTAATACCAGACACCAGATTCCTAATACCAGACACCAGAAACTAATACCAGACACCAGATAACTAATACCAGACACCAGATAACTAACACCAGATACCAGATAACTAATACCAGACACCAGATGACTAATACCAGACACCAGATAACTAATACCAGACACCAGAAACTAATACCAGACACCAGATAACTAATACCAGACACCAGATAACTAATACCAGACACCAGAAACTAATACCAGACACCAGATAACTAATACCAGACACCAGAAACTAACACCAGATACCAGATAACTAATACCAGACACCAGATAACTAATACCAGACACCAGATGACTAATATTAGAATCCAGATTCCTAATACCAGACACCAGATTCCTAATACCAGACACCAGAAACTAATACCAGACACCAGATAACTAATAGCAGACACCAGATAACTAACACCAGACACCAGAAACAAATACCAGACACCAGATATCTAATACCAGACACCAGAAACTAATACCAGACACCAGAAACTAATACCAGACACCAGATAACTAATACCAGACACCAGATAACTAATACCAGACACCAGAAACTAATACCAGACACCAGATAACTAATACCAGACACCAGAAACTAACACCAGATACCAGATAACTAATACCAGACACCAGATAACTAATACCAGACACCAGATGACTAATATTAGAATCCAGATTCCTAATACCAGACACCAGATTCCTAATACCAGACACCAGAAACTAATACCAGACACCAGATAACTAATACCAGACACCAGATAACTAACACCAGACACCAGAAACAAATACCAGACACCAGATATCTAATACCAGACACCAGAAACTAATACCAGACAACAGATATCTAATACCAGACACCAGATATCTAATAACAGACACCAGATAACTAATACCAGACACCAGAAACTAACACCAGATACCAGATAACTAATACCAGACACCAGATAACTAATACCTAATAACTAATAATAATAACACCAGAAACTAGTACCAGACACCAGATTCCTAATACCAGACACCAGATAACTAATACCAGACACCAGATATCTAATACCAGACACCAGATAACTAATACCAGACACCAGATAACTAATACCAGACACCAGATAACTAATACCAGATACCAGATAACTAATACCAGACACCAGAAACTAATACCAGACACCAGATAACTAATACCAGTCACCAGAAACTAATACCAGACACCAGATAACTAATACCAGACACCAAAAACTAATACCAGACACCAGAAACTAGTACCAGACACCAGATTCCTAATACCAGACACCAGATATCTAATACCAGACACCAGATAACGAATACCAGACACCAGATGACTAATACCAGACACCAGATAACTAATACCAGACACCAGAAACTAATACCAGACACCAGATAACTAATACCAGACACCAGATAACTAATACCAGACACCAGATAACAAATACCAGACACCAGATAACTAATACCAGACACCAGAAACTAATACCAGACATCAGAAACTAGTACCAGACACCAGATTCCTAATACCAGACACCAGATATCTAATACCAGACACCAGATGACTAATACCAGACACCAGATGACTAATACCAGACACCAGATAACTAATACCAGACACCAGAAACTAATACCAGACACCAGATAACTAATACCAGACACCAGATAACTAATACCAGACACCAGATAACTAATACCAGACACCAGATAACTAATACCAGGCACCAGAAACTAACACCAGACACCAGAAACTAATACCAGACACCAGATAACTAATACCAGACACCAGAAACTAATACCAGACACCAGAAACTAGTACCAGACACCAGATTCCTAATACCAGACACCAGATATCTAATACCAGACACCAGATAACTAATACCAGACACCAGATGACTAATACCAGACACCAGATAACTAATACCAGACACCAGAAACTAATACCAGACACCAGATAACTAATACCAGACACCAGATAACTAATACCAGACACCAGAAACTAATACCAGACACCAGATAACTAATACCAGACACCAGATATCTAGAACCAGACACCAGAAACTAATACCAGACACCAGATAACTAATACCAGACACCAGATATCTAATACCAGACACCAGAAACTAATACCAGACACCAAATAACTAATGCAAGACACCAGATTTCTAATACCAGACACCATATAACTAATACCAGACAGCAGATAACTAATACCAGACACCAGATAACTAATACCAGACACCAGAAACTAATACCAGACACCAGCTAACTAATACCAGACACCAGATTCCTAATACCAGACACCAGATAACTAATACCAGACACCAGAAACTAACACCAGATACCAGATAACTAATACCAGACACCAGATAACTAATACCAGTCACCAGAAACTAATACCAGACACTAGATAACTAATACCAGACACCAGAAACTAATACCAGACACCAGAAACTAGTACCAGACACCAGATTCCTAATACCAGACACCAGATAACTAATACCAGACACCAGATATCTAATACCAGACACCAGATGACTAATACCAGACACCAGATAACTAATACCAGACACCAGAAACTACTACCAGACACCAGATAACTAATACCAGTCACCAGATAACTAATACCAGATACCAGATAACTAATACCAGACACCAGAAACTAATACCAGACACCAGATAACTAATACCAGACACCAGAAACTAAGACCAGACACCAGATAACTAATACCAGACACCAGAAACTAATACCAGACACCAGAAACTAATACCAGACACCAGATAACTAATACGAGACACCAGATAACTAATACCAGACACCAGATAACTAATACCAGACACCAGATGACTAATACCAGACACCAGATAACTAATACCAGACACCAGAAACTAATACCAGACACCAGATAACTAATACCAGACACCAGAAACTACTACTAGACACCAAATAACTAATACCAGACACCAGATTTCTAATACCAGACACCAGATTCCTAATACCAGACACCAGAAACTAATACCAGACACCAGATAACTAATACCAGACACCAGATAACTAATACCAGACACCAGAAACTAATACCAGACACCAGATAACTAATACCAGACACCAGATATCTAATACCAGACACCAGATATCTAATACCAGACACCAGATATCTAATACCAGACACCAGAAACTAATACCAGACACCAGATATCTAATACCAGTCACCAGATAACTAATACCAGACACCAGATAACTAATACCAGACACCAGATTCCTAATACCAGACACCAGATAACTAATACCAGACACCAGAAACTAACACCAGATACCAGATAACTAATACCAGACACCAGATAACTAATACCAGACACCAGATAATTAATACCAGACAGCAGATATCTAATACCAGACACCAGATATCTAATACCAGACACCAGATATCTAATACCAGACACCAGAAACTAATACCAGACACCAGATGACTAATACCAGACACCAGATAACTAATACCAGACACCAGATAACTAATACTAGTCACCAGAAACTAATACCAGACACCAGATATCTAATACCAGACACCAGATAACTAATACCAGACACCAGATAACTAATACCAGACACCAGATAACTAATACCAGACACTAGATAACTAATACCAGACACCAGAAACTAACACCAGACACCAGAAACTAATACCAGACACCAGATAACTAATACCAGACACCAGAAACTAATACCAGACACCAGAAACTAGTACCAGACACCAGATTCCTAATACCAGACACCAGATATCTAATACCAGACACCAGATAACTAATACCAGACACCAGATGACTAATACCAGACACCAGATAACTAATACCAGACACCAGATGACTAATATTAGAATCCAGATTCCTAATACCAGACACCAGATTCCTAATACCAGACACCAGAAACTAATACCAGACACCAGATAACTAATACCAGACACCAGATAACTAACACCAGACACCAGAAACAAATACCAGACACCAGATATCTAATACCAGACACCAGAAACTAATACCAGACACCAGAAACTAATACCAGACACCAGATAACTAATACCAGACACCAGATAACTAATACCAGACACCAGAAACTAATACCAGACACCAGATAACTAATACCAGACACCAGAAACTAACACCAGATACCAGATAACTAATACCAGACACCAGATAACTAATACCAGACACCAGATGACTAATATTAGAATCCAGATTCCTAATACCAGACACCAGATTCCTAATACCAGACACCAGAAACTAATACCAGACACCAGATAACTAATACCAGACACCAGATAACTAACACCAGACACCAGAAACAAATACCAGACACCAGATATCTAATACCAGACACCAGAAACTAATACCAGACAACAGATATCTAATACCAGACACCAGATATCTAATACCAGACACCAGATAACTAATACCAGACACCAGAAACTAACACCAGATACCAGATAACTAATACCAGACACCAGATAACTAATACCTAATAACTAATAATAATAACACCAGAAACTAGTACCAGACACCAGATTCCTAATACCAGACACCAGATAACTAATACCAGACACCAGATATCTAATACCAGACACCAGATAACTAATACGAGACACCAGATAACTAATACCAGACACCAGATAACTAATACCAGATACCAGATACCAGATAACTAATACCAGACACCAGAAACTAATACCAGACACCAGATAACTAATACCAGTCACCAGAAACTAACACCAGACACCAGATAACTAATACCAGACACCAAAAACTAATACCAGACACCAGAAACTAATACCAGACACCAGATAACTAATACCAGACACCAGATAACTAATACCAGATACCAGATAACTAATACCAGACACCAGAAACTAATACCAGACACCAGATAACTAATACCAGTCACCAGAAACTAATACCAGACACCAGATAACTAATACCAGACACCAAAAACTAATACCAGACACCAGAAACTAGTACCAGACACCAGATAACTAATACCAGACAACAGATATCTAATACCAGACACCAGATATCTAATACCAGACACCAGATAACTAATACCAGACACCAGAAACTAACACCAGATACCAGATAACTAATACCAGACACCAGATAACTAATACCTAATAACTAATAATAATAACACCAGAAACTAGTACCAGACACCAGATTCCTAATACCAGACACCAGATAACTAATACCAGATACCAGATATCTAATACCAGACACCAGATAACTAATACCAGACACCAGATAACTAATACCAGACACCAGAAACTAATACCAGACACCAGATATCTAATACTAGACACCAGAAACTAATACCAGACACCAGATAACTAATTCCAGTCACCAGAAACTAATACCAGACACCAGATAACTAATACCAGACACCAGATATCTAATACCAGACACCAGATATCTAATACCAGACACCAGAAACTAATACCAGACACCAGATATCTAGTACCAGACACCAGAAACTAATACCAGACACCAGAAACTAGTACCAGACACCAGATTCCTAATACCAGACACCAGATATCTAATACCAGACACCAGATAACTAATGCCAGACACCAGATAACTAATACCAGACACCAGATTACTAATACCAGACACCAGATAACTAATACTAGTCACCAGATAACTAATACCAGACACCAGAAACTAATACCAGACACCAGATAACTAATACCAGACACCAGATAACTAATACCAGACACCAGAAACTAATACCAGACACCAGATAACTAATACCAGACACCAGAAACTAACACCAGATACCAGATAACTAATAACAGACACCAGATGACTAATACTAGACCCCAGACTCCTAATACCAGACACCAGATTCCTAATACCAGACACCAGAAACTAATACCAGACACCAGATAACTAATACCAGACACCAGATAACTAACACCAGATACCAGATAACTAATACCAGACACCAGATGACTAATACCAGACACCAGATAACTAATACCAGACACCAGAAACTAATACCAGACACCAGATAACTAATACCAGACACCAGATAACTAATACCAGACACCAGAAACTAATACCAGACACCAGATAACTAATACCAGACACCAGAAACTAACACCAGATACCAGATAACTAATACCAGACACCAGATAACTAATACCAGACACCAGATGACTAATATTAGAATCCAGATTCCTAATACCAGACACCAGATTCCTAATACCAGACACCAGAAACTAATACCAGACACCAGATAACTAATACCAGACACCAGATAACTAACACCAGACACCAGAAACAAATACCAGACACCAGATATCTAATACCAGACACCAGAAACTAATACCAGACACCAGAAACTAATACCAGACACCAGATAACTAATACCAGACACCAGATAACTAATACCAGACACCAGAAACTAATACCAGACACCAGATAACTAATACCAGACACCAGAAACTAACACCAGATACCAGATAACTAATACCAGACACCAGATAACTAATACCAGACACCAGATGACTAATATTAGAATCCAGATTCCTAATACCAGACACCAGATAACTAACACCAGATACCAGATAACTAATACCAGACACCAGATGACTAATACCAGACACCAGATAACTAATACCAGACACCAGAAACTAATACCAGACACCAGATAACTAATACCAGACACCAGATAACTAATACCAGACACCAGAAACTAATACCAGACACCAGATAACTAATACCAGACACCAGAAACTAACACCAGATACCAGATAACTAATACCAGACACCAGATAACTAATACCAGACACCAGATGACTAATATTAGAATCCAGATTCCTAATACCAGACACCAGATTCCTAATACCAGACACCAGAAACTAATACCAGACACCAGATAACTAATACCAGACACCAGATAACTAACACCAGACACCAGAAACAAATACCAGACACCAGATATCTAATACCAGACACCAAAAACTAATACCAGACACCAGAAACTAATACCAGACACCAGATAACTAATACCAGACACCAGATAACTAACACCAGACACCAGAAACAAATACCAGACACCAGATATCTAATACCAGACACCAGAAACTAATACCAGACAACAGATATCTAATACCAGACACCAGATATCTAATACCAGACACCAGATAACTAATACCAGACACCAGAAACTAACACCAGATACCAGATAACTAATACCAGACACCAGATAACTAATACCTAATAACTAATAATAATAACACCAGAAACTAGTACCAGACACCAGATTCCTAATACCAGACACCAGATAACTAATACCAGACACCAGATATCTAATACCAGACACCAGATAACTAATACCAGACACCAGATAACTAATACCAGACACCAGATAACTAATACCAGATACCAGATAACTAATACCAGACACCAGAAACTAATACCAGACACCAGATAACTAATACCAGTCACCAGAAACTAATACCAGACACCAGATAACTAATACCAGACACCAAAAACTAATACCAGACACCAGAAACTAGTACCAGACACCAGATTCCTAATACCAGACACCAGATATCTAATACCAGACACCAGATAACTAATACCAGACACCAGATGACTAATACCAGACACCAGATAACTAATACCAGACACCAGAAACTAATACCAGACACCAGATAACTAATACCAGACACCAGATGACTAATACCAGACACCAGATAACAAATACCAGACACCAGATAACTAATACCAGACACCAGAAACTAATACCAGACATCAGAAACTAGTACCAGACACCAGATTCCTAATACCAGACACCAGATATCTAATACCAGACACCAGATGACTAATACCAGACACCAGATGACTAATACCAGACACCAGATAACTAATACCAGACACCAGAAACTAATACCAGACACCAGATAACTAATACCAGACACCAGATAACTAATACCAGACACCAGATAACTAATACCAGACACCAGATAACTAATACCAGGCACCAGAAACTAACACCAGACACCAGAAACTAATACCAGACACCAGATAACTAATACCAGACACCAGAAACTAATACCAGACACCAGAAACTAGTACCAGACACCAGATTCCTAATACCAGACACCAGATATCTAATACCAGACACCAGATAACTAATACCAGACACCAGATGACTAATACCAGACACCAGATAACTAATACCAGACACCAGAAACTAATACCAGACACCAGATAACTAATACCAGACACCAGATAACTAATACCAGACACCAGATAACTAATACCAGACACCAGATAACTAATACCAAGCACCAGAAACTAACACCAGACACCAGAAACTAATACCAGACACCAGATAACTAATACCAGACACCAGAAACTAATACCAGACACCAGAAACTAGTACCAGACACCAGATTCCTAATACCAGACACCAGATATCTAATACCAGACACCAGATAACTAATACCAGACACCAGATGACTAATACCAGACACCAGATAACTAATACCAGACACCAGAAACTAATACCAGACACCAGATAACTAATACCAGACACCAGATAACTAATACCAGACACCAGATAACTAATACCAGACACCAGAAACTAATACCAGACACCAGAAACTAGTACCAGACACCAGATTCCTAATACCAGACACCAGATATCTAATACCAGACACCAGATAACTAATACCAGACACCAGATGACTAATACCAGACACCAGATAACTAATACCAGACACCAGATAACTAATAACAGACACCAGATGACTAATACTAGACACCAGACTCCTAATACCAGACACCAGATTCCTAATACCAGACACCAGAAACTAATACCAGACACCAGATAACTAATACCAGACACCAGATAACTAACACCAGATACCAGATAACTAATACCAGACACCAGATGACTAATACCAGACACCAGATAACTAATACCAGACACCAGAAACTAATACCAGACACCAGATAACTAATACCAGACACCAGATAACTAATACCAGACACCAGAAACTAATACCAGACACCAGATAACTAATACCAGACACCAGAAACTAACACCAGATACCAGATAACTAATACGAGACACCAGATAACTAATACCAGACACCAGATGACTAATATTAGAATCCAGATTCCTAATACCAGACACCAGATTCCTAATACCAGACACCAGAAACTAATACCAGACACCAGATAACTAATACCAGACACCAGATAACTAACACCAGACACCAGAAACAAATACCAGACACCAGATATCTAATACCAGACACCAGAAACTAATACCAGACACCAGAAACTAATACCAGACACCAGATAACTAATACCAGACACCAGATAACTAATACCAGACACCAGAAACTAATACCAGACACCAGATAACTAATACCAGACACCAGAAACTAACACCAGATACCAGATAACTAATACCAGACACCAGATAACTAATACCAGACACCAGATGACTAATATTAGAATCCAGATTCCTAATACCAGACACCAGATTCCTAATACCAGACACCAGAAACTAATACCAGACACCAGATAACTAATACCAGACACCAGATAACTAACACCAGACACCAGAAACAAATACCAGACACCAGATATCTAATACCAGACACCAGAAACTAATACCAGACAACAGATATCTAATACCAGACACCAGATATCTAATACCAGACACCAGATAACTAATACCAGACACCAGAAACTAACACCAGATACCAGATAACTAATACCAGACACCAGATAACTAATACCTAATAACTAATAATAATAACACCAGAAACTAGTACCAGACACCAGATTCCTAATACCAGACACCAGATAACTAATACCAGACACCAGATATCTAATACCAGACACCAGATAACTAATACCAGACACCAGATAACTAATACCAGACACCAGATAACTAATACCAGATACCAGATAACTAATACCAGACACCAGAAACTAATACCAGACACCAGATAACTAATACCAGTCACCAGAAACTAATACCAGACACCAGATAACTAATACCAGACACCAAAAACTAATACCAGACACCAGAAACTAGTACCAGACACCAGATTCCTAATACCAGACACCAGATACCTAATACCAGACACCAGATAACTAATACCAGACACCAGATGACTAATACCAGACACCAGATAACTAATACCAGACACCAGAAACTAATACCAGACACCAGATAACTAATACCAGACACCAGATAACTAATACCAGACACCAGATAACAAATACCAGACACCAGATAACTAATACCAGACACCAGAAACTAATACCAGACATCAGAAACTAGTACCAGACACCAGATTCCTAATACCAGACACCAGATATCTAATACCAGACACCAGATGACTAATACCAGACACCAGATGACTAATACCAGACACCAGATAACTAATACCAGACACCAGAAACTAATACCAGACACCAGATAACTAATACCAGACACCAGATAACTAATACCAGACACCAGATAACTAATACCAGACACCAGATAACTAATACCAGGCACCAGAAACTAACACCAGACACCAGAAACTAATACCAGACACCAGATAACTAATACCAGACACCAGAAACTAATACCAGACACCAGAAACTAGTACCAGACACCAGATTCCTAATACCAGACAACAGATATCTAATACCAGACACCAGATAACTAATACCAGACACCAGATGACTAATACCAGACACCAGATAACTAATACCAGACACCAGAAACTAATACCAGACACCAGATAACTAATACCAGACACCAGATAACTAATACCAGACACCAGAAACTAATACCAGACACCAGATAACTAATACCAGACACCAGATATCTAGAACCAGACACCAGAAACTAATACCAGACACCAGATAACTAATACCAGACACCAGATATCTAATACCAGACACCAGAAACTAATACCAGACACCAAATAACTAATGCAAGACACCAGATTTCTAATACCAGACACCATATAACTAATACCAGACAGCAGATAACTAATACCAGACACCAGATAACTAATACCAGACACCAGAAACTAATACCAGACACCAGCTAACTAATACCAGACACCAGATAACTAATACCAGACACCAGATAACTAATACCAGACACCAGAAACTAATACCAGACACCAGATAACTAATACCAGTCACCAGAAACTAATACCAGACACCAGATAACTAATACCAGACACCAAAAACTAATACCAGACACCAGAAACTAGTACCAGACACCAGATTCCTAATACCAGACACCAGATATCTAATACCAGACACCAGATAACTAATACCAGACACCAGATGACTAATACCAGACACCAGATAACTAATACCAGACACCAGAAACTAATACCAGACACCAGATAACTAATACCAGACACCAGATAACTAATACCAGACACCAGAAACTACTACTAGACACCAAATAACTAATACCAGACACCAGATTTCTAATACCAGACACCAGATTCCTAATACCAGACACCAGAAACTAATACCAGACACCAGATAACTAATACCAGACACCAGATAACTAATACCAGACACCAGAAACTAATACCAGACACCAGATAACTAATACCAGACACCAGATATCTAATACCAGACACCAGATATCTAATACCAGACACCAGATATCTAATACCAGACACCAGAAACTAATACCAGACACCAGATATCTAATACCAGTCACCAGATAACTAATACCAGACACCAGATAACTAATACCAGACACCAGATTCCTAATACCAGACACCAGATAACTAATACCAGACACCAGAAACTAACACCAGATACCAGATAACTAATACCAGACACCAGATAACTAATACCAGACACCAGATAATTAATACCAGACAGCAGATATCTAATACCAGACACCAGATATCTAATACCAGACACCAGATATCTAATACCAGACACCAGAAAGTAATACCAGACACCAGATGACTAATACCAGACACCAGATAACTAATACCAGACACCAGATAACTAATACTAGTCACCAGAAACTAATACCAGACACCAGATATCTAATACCAGACACCAGATAACTAATACCAGACACCAGATAACTAATACCAGACACCAGATAACTAATACCAGACACTAGATAACTAATACCAGACACCAGAAACTAACACCAGACACCAGAAACTAATACCAGACACCAGATAACTAATACCAGACACCAGAAACTAATACCAGACACCAGAAACTAGTACCAGACACCAGATTCCTAATACCAGACACCAGATATCTAATACCAGACACCAGATAACTAATACCAGACACCAGATGACTAATACCAGACACCAGATAACTAATACCAGACACCAGAAACTAATACCAGACACCAGATAACTAATACCAGACACCAGATAACTAATACCAGACACCAGATAACTAATACCAGACACCAGAAACTAATACCAGACACCAGATAACTAATACCAGACACCAGATATCTAATACCAGACACCAGATATCTAATACCAGACACCAGAAACTAATACCAGACACCAGATATCTAATACTAGACACCAGAAACTAATACCAGACACCAGATAACTAATTCCAGTCACCAGAAACTAATACCAGACACCAGATAACTAATACCAGACACCAGATATCTAATACCAGACACCAGATATCTAATACCAGACACCAGAAACTAATACCAGACACCAGATATCTAATACCAGACACCAGAAACTAATACCAGACACCAGAAACTAGTACCAGACACCAGATTCCTAATACCAGACACCAGATATCTAATACCAGACACCAGATAACTAATGCCAGACACCAGATAACTAATACCAGACACCAGATTACTAATACCAGACACCAGATAACTAATACTAGTCACCAGATAACTAATACCAGACACCAGAAACTAATACTAGACACCAAATAACTAATACCAGACACCAGATAACTAATACCAGATACCAGATAACTAATACCAGACACCAGAAACTAATACCAGACACCAGATAACTAATACCAGTCACCAGAAACTAATACCAGACACCAGGTAACTAATACCAGACACCAGAAACTAATACCAGACACCAGAAACTAGTACCAGACACCAGATTCCTAATACCAGACACCAGATATCTAATAACAGACACCAGATAACTAATACAAGACACCAGATGACTAATACCAGACACCAGATAACTAATACCAGACACCAGAAACTAATACCAGACACCAGATAACTAATACCAGACACCAGATAACTAATATTAGACACCAGATAACTAATACCAGACACCAGAAACTAATACCAGACACCAGATAACTAATACCAGACACCAGAAACTAATGCCAGACACCAGAAACTAATACCAGACACCAGATAACTAATACCAGACACCAGATAACTAATACCAGACACCAGATAACTAATACCAGACACCAGATGACTAATACCAGACACCAGATAACTAATACCAGACACCAGAAACTAATACCAGACACCAGATAACTAATACCAGACACCAGATAACCAGACACCAGAAACTAGTACCAGACACCAGATTCCTAATACCAGACACCAGATAACTAATACCAGACATCAGAAACTACTACTAGACACCAAATAACTAATATCAGACACCAGATTTCTAATACCAGACACCAGATTTCTAATACCAGACACCAGAAACTAATACCAGACACCAGATAACTAATACCAGACACCAGATAACTAATACCAGACACCAGAAACTAATACCAGACACCAGATAACTAATACCAGACACCAGATATCTAATACCAGACACCAGATATCTAATACCAGACACCAGATATCTAGAACCAGACACCAGAAACTAATACCAGACACCAGATAACTAATACCAGACACCAGATATCTAATACCAGACACCAGACACCAGAAACTAATACCAGACACCAGATATCTAATACCAGACACCAGAAACTAGCACCAGATACCAGATAACTAATACCAGAATCAGATAACTAATACCAGTCACCAGAAACTAATACCAGACACCAGATAACTAATACCAGACACCAGAAACTAATACCAGACACCAGATAACTAATACCAGACACCAGATATCTAATACCAGACACCAGATATCTAATACCAGACACCAGAAACTAATACCAGACACCAGATATCTAATACTAGACACCAGAAACTAATACCAGACACCAGATAACTAATTCCAGTCACCAGAAACTAATACCAGACACCAGATAACTAATACCAGACACCAGATATCTAATACCAGACACCAGATATCTAATACCAGACACCAGAAACTAATACCAGACACCAGATAACTAATACCAGACACCAGATAACTAATACTAGTCACCAGAAACTAATACCAGACACCAGATATCTAATACCAGACACCAGATAACTAATACCAGACACCAGATAACTAATACCAGACACCAGATAACTAATACCAGACACTAGATAACTAATACCAGACACCAGAAACTAACACCAGACACCAGAAACTAATACCAGACACCAGATAACTAATACCAGACACCAGAAACTAATACCAGACACCAGAAACTAGTACCAGACACCAGATTCCTAATACCAGACACCAGATATCTAATACCAGACACCAGATAACTAATACCAGACACCAGATGACTAATACCAGACACCAGATAACTAATACCAGACACCAGAAACTAATACCAGACACCAGATAACTAATACCAGACACCAGATAACTAATACCAGACACCAGATAACTAATACCAGACACCAGAAACTAATACCAGACACCAGATAACTAATACCAGACACCAGATATCTAATACCAGACACCAGATATCTAATACCAGACACCAGAAACTAATACCAGACACCAGATATCTAATACTAGACACCAGAAACTAATACCAGACACCAGATAACTAATTCCAGTCACCAGAAACTAATACCAGACACCAGATAACTAATACCAGACACCAGATATCTAATACCAGACACCAGATATCTAATACCAGACACCAGAAACTAATACCAGACACCAGATATCTAATACCAGACACCAGAAACTAATACCAGACACCAGAAACTAGTACCAGACACCAGATTCCTAATACCAGACACCAGATATCTAATACCAGACACCAGATAACTAATGCCAGACACCAGATAACTAATACCAGACACCAGATTACTAATACCAGACACCAGATAACTAATACTAGTCACCAGATAACTAATACCAGACACCAGAAACTAATACTAGACACCAAATAACTAATACTAGACACCAGATAACTAATACCAGATACCAGATAACTAATACCAGACACCAGAAACTAATACCAGACACCAGATAACTAATACCAGTCACCAGAAACTAATACCAGACACCAGGTAACTAATACCAGACACCAGAAACTAATACCAGACACCAGAAACTAGTACCAGACACCAGATTCCTAATACCAGACACCAGATATCTAATAACAGACACCAGATAACTAATACCAGACACCAGATGACTAATACCAGACACCAGATAACTAATACCAGACACCAGAAACTAATACCAGACACCAGATAACTAATACCAGACACCAGATAACTAATATTAGACACCAGATAACTAATACCAGACACCAGAAACTAATACCAGACACCAGATAACTAATACCAGACACCAGAAACTAATGCCAGACACCAGAAACTAATACCAGACACCAGATAACTAATACCAGACACCAGATAACTAATACCAGACACCAGATAACTAATACCAGACACCAGATGACTAATACCAGACACCAGATAACTAATACCAGACACCAGAAACTAATACCAGACACCAGATAACTAATACCAGACACCAGATAACTAATACCAGACACCAGATAACTAATACCAGACACCAGATATCTAATACCAGACACCAGATAACTAATACCAGACAGCAGATAACTAATACCAGATACCAGATAACTAATACCAGACACCAGATAACTAATACCAGACACCAGATAACTAATACCAGACACCAGAAACTAATACCAGACACCAGATAACTAATACCAGACACCAGAAACTAGTACCAGACACCAGATTCCTAATACCAGACACCAGATAACTAATACCAGACATCAGAAACTACTACTAGACACCAAATAACTAATATCAGACACCAGATTTCTAATACCAGACACCAAATTTCTAATACCAGACACCAGAAACTAATACCAGACACCAGATAACTAATACCAGACACCAGATAACTAATACCAGACACCAGAAACTAATACCAGACACCAGATAACTAATACCAGACACCAGATATCTAATACGAGACACCAGATATCTAATACCAGACACCAGATATCTAGAACCAGACACCAGAAACTAATACCAGACACCAGATAACTAATACCAGACACCAGATATCTAATACCAGACACCAGACACCAGAAACTAATACCAGACACCAGATATCTAATACCAGACACCAGAAACTAGCACCAGATACCAGATAACTAATACCAGAATCAGATAACTAATACCAGTCACCAGAAACTAATACCAGACACCAGATAACTAATACCAGACACCAGATAACTAATACCAGACACCAGATAACTAATACCAGACACCAGATAACTAATACCAGACACCAGAAACTAATACCAGACACCAGATAACTAATACCAGACACCAGATAACTAACACCAGACACCAGAAACAAATACCAGACACCAGATATCTAATACCAGACACCAAAAACTAATACCAGACACCAGAAACTAATACCAGACACCAGATAACTAATACCAGACACCAGATAACTAACACCAGACACCAGAAACAAATACCAGACAGCAGATATCTAATACCAGACACCAGAAACTAATACCAGACAACAGATATCTAATACCAGACACCAGATATCTAATACCAGACACCAGATAACTAATACCAGACACCAGAAACTAACACCAGATACCAGATAACTAATACCAGACACCAGATAACTAATACCTAATAACTAATAATAATAACACCAGAAACTAGTACCAGACACCAGATTCCTAATACCAGACACCAGATAACTAATACCAGACACCAGATATCTAATACCAGACACCAGATAACTAATACCAGACACCAGATAACTAATACCAGACACCAGATAACTAATACCAGATACCAGATAACTAATACCAGACACCAGAAACTAATACCAGACACCAGATAACTAATACCAGTCACCAGAAACTAATACCAGACACCAGATAACTAATACCAGACACCAAAAACTAATACCAGACACCAGAAACTAGTACCAGACACCAGATTCCTAATACCAGACACCAGATATCTAATACCAGACACCAGATAACTAATACCAGACACCAGATAACTAATACCAGACACCAGAAACTAATACCAGACACCAGATAACTAATACCAGACACCAGAAACTAACACCAGATACCAGATAACTAATACCAGACACCAGATAACTAATACCAGACACCAGATGACTAATATTAGAATCCAGATTCCTAATACCAGACACCAGATTCCTAATACCAGACACCAGAAACTAATACCAGACACCAGATAACTAATACCAGACACCAGATAACTAACACCAGACACCAGAAACAAATACCAGACACCAGATATCTAATACCAGACACCAAAAACTAATACCAGACACCAGAAACTAATACCAGACACCAGATAACTAATACCAGACACCAGATAACTAACACCAGACACCAGAAACAAATACCAGACACCAGATATCTAATACCAGACACCAGAAACTAATACCAGACAACAGATATCTAATACCAGACACCAGATATCTAATACCAGACACCAGATAACTAATACCAGACACCAGAAACTAACACCAGATACCAGATAACTAATACCAGACACCAGATAACTAATACCTAATAACTAATAATAATAACACCAGAAACTAGTACCAGACACCAGATTCCTAATACCAGACACCAGATAACTAATACCAGACACCAGATATCTAATACCAGACACCAGATAACTAATACCAGACACCAGATAACTAATACCAGACACCAGATAACTAATACCAGATACCAGATAACTAATACCAGACACCAGAAACTAATACCAGACACCAGATAACTAATACCAGTCACCAGAAACTAATACCAGACACCAGATAACTAATACCAGACACCAAAAACTAATACCAGACACCAGAAACTAGTACCAGACACCAGATTCCTAATACCAGACACCAGATATCTAATACCAGACACCAGATGACTAATACCAGACACCAGATGACTAATACCAGACACCAGATAACTAATACCAGACACCAGAAACTAATACCAGACACCAGATAACTAATACCAGACACCAGATAACTAATACCAGACACCAGATAACTAATACCAGACACCAGATAACTAATACCAGGCACCAGAAACTAACACCAGACACCAGAAACTAATACCAGACACCAGATAACTAATACCAGACACCAGAAACTAATACCAGACACCAGAAACTAGTACCAGACACCAGATTCCTAATACCAGACACCAGATATCTAATACCAGACACCAGATAACTAATACCAGACACCAGATGACTAATACCAGACACCAGATAACTAATACCAGACACCAGAAACTAATACCAGACACCAGATAACTAATACCAGACACCAGATAACTAATACCAGACACCAGATAACTAATACCAGACACCAGATAACTAATACCAGGCACCAGAAACTAACACCAGACACCAGAAACTAATACCAGACACCAGATAACTAATACCAGACACCAGAAACTAATACCAGACACCAGAAACTAGTACCAGACACCAGATTCCTAATACCAGACACCAGATATCTAATACCAGACACCAGATAACTAATACCAGACACCAGATGACTAATACCAGACACCAGATAACTAATACCAGACACCAGAAACTAATACCAGACACCAGATAACTAATACCAGACACCAGATAACTAATACCAGACACCAGATAACTAATACCAGACACCAGAAACTAATACCAGACACCAGAAACTAGTACCAGACACCAGATTCCTAATACCAGACACCAGATATCTAATACCAGACACCAGATAACTAATACCAGACACCAGATGACTAATACCAGACACCAGATAACTAATACCAGACACCAGATAACTAATAACAGACACCAGATGACTAATACTAGACACCAGACTCCTAATACCAGACACCAGATTCCTAATACCAGACACCAGAAACTAATACCAGACACCAGATAACTAATACCAGACACCAGATAACTAACACCAGATACCAGATAACTAATACCAGATACCAGATGACTAATACCAGACACCAGATAACTAATACCAGACACCAGAAACTAATACCAGACACCAGATAACTAATACCAGACACCAGATAACTAATACCAGACACCAGAAACTAATACCAGACACCAGATAACTAATACCAGACACCAGAAACTAACACCAGATACCAGATAACTAATACGAGACACCAGATAACTAATACCAGACACCAGATGACTAATATTAGAATCCAGATTCCTAATACCAGACACCAGATTCCTAATACCAGACACCAGAAACTAATACCAGACACCAGATAACTAATACCAGACACCAGATAACTAACACCAGACACCAGAAACAAATACCAGACACCAGATATCTAATACCAGACACCAGAAACTAATACCAGACACCAGAAACTAATACCAGACACCAGATAACTAATACCAGACACCAGATAACTAATACCAGACACCAGAAACTAATACCAGACACCAGATAACTAATACCAGACACCAGAAACTAACACCAGATACCAGATAACTAATACCAGACACCAGATAACTAATACCAGACACCAGATGACTAATATTAGAATCCAGATTCCTAATACCAGACACCAGATTCCTAATACCAGACACCAGAAACTAATACCAGACACCAGATAACTAATACCAGACACCAGATAACTAACACCAGACACCAGAAACAAATACCAGACACCAGATATCTAATACCAGACACCAGAAACTAATACCAGACAACAGATATCTAATACCAGACACCAGATATCTAATACCAGACACCAGATAACTAATACCAGACACCAGAAACTAACACCAGATACCAGATAACTAATACCAGACACCAGATAACTAATACCTAATAACTAATAATAATAACACCAGAAACTAGTACCAGACACCAGATTCCTAATACCAGACACCAGATAACTAATACCAGACACCAGATATCTAATACCAGACACCAGATAACTAATACCAGACACCAGATAACTAATACCAGACACCAGATAACTAATACCAGATACCAGATAACTAATACCAGACACCAGAAACTAACACCAGATACCAGATAACTAATACCAGACACCAGATAACTAATACCAGACACCAGATAATTAATACCAGACAGCAGATATCTAATACCAGACACCAGATATCTAATACCAGACACCAGATATCTAATACCAGACACCAGAAAGTAATACCAGACACCAGATGACTAATACCAGACACCAGATAACTAATACCAGACACCAGATAACTAATACTAGTCACCAGAAACTAATACCAGACACCAGATATCTAATACCAGACACCAGATAACTAATACCAGACACCAGATAACTAATACCAGACACCAGATAACTAATACCAGACACTAGATAACTAATACCAGACACCAGAAACTAACACCAGACACCAGAAACTAATACCAGACACCAGATAACTAATACCAGACACCAGAAACTAATACCAGACACCAGAAACTAGTACCAGACACCAGATTCCTAATACCAGACACCAGATATCTAATACCAGACACCAGATAACTAATACCAGACACCAGATGACTAATACCAGACACCAGATAACTAATACCAGACACCAGAAACTAATACCAGACACCAGATAACTAATACCAGACACCAGATAACTAATACCAGACACCAGATAACTAATACCAGACACCAGAAACTAATACCAGACACCAGATAACTAATACCAGACACCAGATATCTAATACCAGACACCAGATATCTAATACCAGACACCAGAAACTAATACCAGACACCAGATATCTAATACTAGACACCAGAAACTAATACCAGACACCAGATAACTAATTCCAGTCACCAGAAACTAATACCAGACACCAGATAACTAATACCAGACACCAGATATCTAATACCAGACACCAGATATCTAATACCAGACACCAGAAACTAATACCAGACACCAGATATCTAATACCAGACACCAGAAACTAATACCAGACACCAGAAACTAGTACCAGACACCAGATTCCTAATACCAGACACCAGATATCTAATACCAGACACCAGATAACTAATGCCAGACACCAGATAACTAATACCAGACACCAGATTACTAATACCAGACACCAGATAACTAATACTAGTCACCAGATAACTAATACCAGACACCAGAAACTAATACTAGACACCAAATAACTAATACCAGACACCAGATAACTAATACCAGATACCAGATAACTAATACCAGACACCAGAAACTAATACCAGACACCAGATAACTAATACCAGTCACCAGAAACTAATACCAGACACCAGGTAACTAATACCAGACACCAGAAACTAATACCAGACACCAGAAACTAGTACCAGACACCAGATTCCTAATACCAGACACCAGATATCTAATAACAGACACCAGATAACTAATACCAGACACCAGATGACTAATACCAGACACCAGATAACTAATACCAGACACCAGAAACTAATACCAGACACCAGATAACTAATACCAGACACCAGATAACTAATATTAGACACCAGATAACTAATACCAGACACCAGAAACTAATACCAGACACCAGATAACTAATACCAGACACCAGAAACTAATGCCAGACACCAGAAACTAATACCAGACACCAGATAACTAATACCAGACACCAGATAACTAATACCAGACACCAGATAACTAATACCAGACACCAGATGACTAATACCAGACACCAGATAACTAATACCAGACACCAGAAACTAATACCAGACACCAGATAACTAATACCAGACACCAGATAACTAATATTAGACACCAGATAACTAATACCAGACACCAGAAACTAATACCAGACACCAGATAACTAATACCAGACACCAGAAACTAATGCCAGACACCAGAAACTAATACCAGACACCAGATAACTAATACCAGACACCAGATAACTAATACCAGACACCAGATAACTAATACCAGACACCAGATGACTAATACCAGACACCAGAAACTAATACCAGACACCAGATAACTAATACCAGACACCAGATAACTAACACCAGACACCAGAAACAAATACCAGACACCAGATATCTAATACCAGACACCAAAAACTAATACCAGACACCAGAAACTAATACCAGACACCAGATAACTAATACCAGACACCAGATAACTAACACCAGACACCAGAAACAAATACCAGACACCAGATATCTAATACCAGACACCAGAAACTAATACCAGACAACAGATATCTAATACCAGACACCAGATATCTAATACCAGACACCAGATAACTAATACCAGACACCAGAAACTAACACCAGATACCAGATAACTAATACCAGACACCAGATAACTAATACCTAATAACTAATAATAATAACACCAGAAACTAGTACCAGACACCAGATTCCTAATACCAGACACCAGATAACTAATACCAGACACCAGATATCTAATACCAGACACCAGATAACTAATACCAGACACCAGATAACTAATACCAGACACCAGATAACTAATACCAGATACCAGATAACTAATACCAGACACCAGAAACTAATACCAGACACCAGATAACTAATACCAGTCACCAGAAACTAATACCAGACACCAGATAACTAA
This sequence comes from Tachina lurida, assembly GCA_944452675.1. Lineage (NCBI taxonomy): Eukaryota > Metazoa > Arthropoda > Insecta > Diptera > Tachinidae > Tachina > Tachina lurida. The sequence continues at coordinate 2,313,354 of CALYBX010000001.1, forward strand.
TACCAGACACCAAAAACTAATACCAGACACCAGAAACTAGTACCAGACACCAGATTCCTAATACCAGACACCAGATATCTAATACCAGACACCAGATAACTAATACCAGACACCAGATAACTAATACCAGACACCAGAAACTAATACCAGACACCAGATAACTAATACCAGACACCAGAAACTAACACCAGATACCAGATAACTAATACCAGACACCAGATAACTAATACCAGACACCAGATGACTAATATTAGAATCCAGATTCCTAATACCAGACACCAGATTCCTAATACCAGACACCAGAAACTAATACCAGACACCAGATAACTAATACCAGACACCAGATAACTAACACCAGACACCAGAAACAAATACCAGACACCAGATATCTAATACCAGACACCAAAAACTAATACCAGACACCAGAAACTAATACCAGACACCAGATAACTAATACCAGACACCAGATAACTAACACCAGACACCAGAAACAAATACCAGACACCAGATATCTAATACCAGACACCAGAAACTAATACCAGACAACAGATATCTAATACCAGACACCAGATATCTAATACCAGACACCAGATAACTAATACCAGACACCAGAAACTAACACCAGATACCAGATAACTAATACCAGACACCAGATAACTAATACCTAATAACTAATAATAATAACACCAGAAACTAGTACCAGACACCAGATTCCTAATACCAGACACCAGATAACTAATACCAGACACCAGATATCTAATACCAGACACCAGATAACTAATACCAGACACCAGATAACTAATACCAGACACCAGATAACTAATACCAGATACCAGATAACTAATACCAGACACCAGAAACTAATACCAGACACCAGATAACTAATACCAGTCACCAGAAACTAATACCAGACACCAGATAACTAATACCAGACACCAAAAACTAATACCAGACACCAGAAACTAGTACCAGACACCAGATTCCTAATACCAGACACCAGATATCTAATACCAGACACCAGATGACTAATACCAGACACCAGATGACTAATACCAGACACCAGATAACTAATACCAGACACCAGAAACTAATACCAGACACCAGATAACTAATACCAGACACCAGATAACTAATACCAGACACCAGATAACTAATACCAGACACCAGATAACTAATACCAGGCACCAGAAACTAACACCAGACACCAGAAACTAATACCAGACACCAGATAACTAATACCAGACACCAGAAACTAATACCAGACACCAGAAACTAGTACCAGACACCAGATTCCTAATACCAGACACCAGATATCTAATACCAGACACCAGATAACTAATACCAGACACCAGATGACTAATACCAGACACCAGATAACTAATACCAGACACCAGAAACTAATACCAGACACCAGATAACTAATACCAGACACCAGATAACTAATACCAGACACCAGATAACTAATACCAGACACCAGATAACTAATACCAGGCACCAGAAACTAACACCAGACACCAGAAACTAATACCAGACACCAGATAACTAATACCAGACACCAGAAACTAATACCAGACACCAGAAACTAGTACCAGACACCAGATTCCTAATACCAGACACCAGATATCTAATACCAGACACCAGATAACTAATACCAGACACCAGATGACTAATACCAGACACCAGATAACTAATACCAGACACCAGAAACTAATACCAGACACCAGATAACTAATACCAGACACCAGATAACTAATACCAGACACCAGATAACTAATACCAGACACCAGAAACTAATACCAGACACCAGAAACTAGTACCAGACACCAGATTCCTAATACCAGACACCAGATATCTAATACCAGACACCAGATAACTAATACCAGACACCAGATGACTAATACCAGACACCAGATAACTAATACCAGACACCAGATAACTAATAACAGACACCAGATGACTAATACTAGACACCAGACTCCTAATACCAGACACCAGATTCCTAATACCAGACACCAGAAACTAATACCAGACACCAGATAACTAATACCAGACACCAGATAACTAACACCAGATACCAGATAACTAATACCAGATACCAGATGACTAATACCAGACACCAGATAACTAATACCAGACACCAGAAACTAATACCAGACACCAGATAACTAATACCAGACACCAGATAACTAATACCAGACACCAGAAACTAATACCAGACACCAGATAACTAATACCAGACACCAGAAACTAACACCAGATACCAGATAACTAATACGAGACACCAGATAACTAATACCAGACACCAGATGACTAATATTAGAATCCAGATTCCTAATACCAGACACCAGATTCCTAATACCAGACACCAGAAACTAATACCAGACACCAGATAACTAATACCAGACACCAGATAACTAACACCAGACACCAGAAACAAATACCAGACACCAGATATCTAATACCAGACACCAGAAACTAATACCAGACACCAGAAACTAATACCAGACACCAGATAACTAATACCAGACACCAGATAACTAATACCAGACACCAGAAACTAATACCAGACACCAGATAACTAATACCAGACACCAGAAACTAACACCAGATACCAGATAACTAATACCAGACACCAGATAACTAATACCAGACACCAGATGACTAATATTAGAATCCAGATTCCTAATACCAGACACCAGATTCCTAATACCAGACACCAGAAACTAATACCAGACACCAGATAACTAATACCAGACACCAGATAACTAACACCAGACACCAGAAACAAATACCAGACACCAGATATCTAATACCAGACACCAGAAACTAATACCAGACAACAGATATCTAATACCAGACACCAGATATCTAATACCAGACACCAGATAACTAATACCAGACACCAGAAACTAACACCAGATACCAGATAACTAATACCAGACACCAGATAACTAATACCTAATAACTAATAATAATAACACCAGAAACTAGTACCAGACACCAGATTCCTAATACCAGACACCAGATAACTAATACCAGACACCAGATATCTAATACCAGACACCAGATAACTAATACCAGACACCAGATAACTAATACCAGACACCAGATAACTAATACCAGATACCAGATAACTAATACCAGACACCAGAAACTAACACCAGATACCAGATAACTAATACCAGACACCAGATAACTAATACCAGACACCAGATAATTAATACCAGACAGCAGATATCTAATACCAGACACCAGATATCTAATACCAGACACCAGATATCTAATACCAGACACCAGAAAGTAATACCAGACACCAGATGACTAATACCAGACACCAGATAACTAATACCAGACACCAGATAACTAATACTAGTCACCAGAAACTAATACCAGACACCAGATATCTAATACCAGACACCAGATAACTAATACCAGACACCAGATAACTAATACCAGACACCAGATAACTAATACCAGACACTAGATAACTAATACCAGACACCAGAAACTAACACCAGACACCAGAAACTAATACCAGACACCAGATAACTAATACCAGACACCAGAAACTAATACCAGACACCAGAAACTAGTACCAGACACCAGATTCCTAATACCAGACACCAGATATCTAATACCAGACACCAGATAACTAATACCAGACACCAGATGACTAATACCAGACACCAGATAACTAATACCAGACACCAGAAACTAATACCAGACACCAGATAACTAATACCAGACACCAGATAACTAATACCAGACACCAGATAACTAATACCAGACACCAGAAACTAATACCAGACACCAGATAACTAATACCAGACACCAGATATCTAATACCAGACACCAGATATCTAATACCAGACACCAGAAACTAATACCAGACACCAGATATCTAATACTAGACACCAGAAACTAATACCAGACACCAGATAACTAATTCCAGTCACCAGAAACTAATACCAGACACCAGATAACTAATACCAGACACCAGATATCTAATACCAGACACCAGATATCTAATACCAGACACCAGAAACTAATACCAGACACCAGATATCTAATACCAGACACCAGAAACTAATACCAGACACCAGAAACTAGTACCAGACACCAGATTCCTAATACCAGACACCAGATATCTAATACCAGACACCAGATAACTAATGCCAGACACCAGATAACTAATACCAGACACCAGATTACTAATACCAGACACCAGATAACTAATACTAGTCACCAGATAACTAATACCAGACACCAGAAACTAATACTAGACACCAAATAACTAATACCAGACACCAGATAACTAATACCAGATACCAGATAACTAATACCAGACACCAGAAACTAATACCAGACACCAGATAACTAATACCAGTCACCAGAAACTAATACCAGACACCAGGTAACTAATACCAGACACCAGAAACTAATACCAGACACCAGAAACTAGTACCAGACACCAGATTCCTAATACCAGACACCAGATATCTAATAACAGACACCAGATAACTAATACCAGACACCAGATGACTAATACCAGACACCAGATAACTAATACCAGACACCAGAAACTAATACCAGACACCAGATAACTAATACCAGACACCAGATAACTAATATTAGACACCAGATAACTAATACCAGACACCAGAAACTAATACCAGACACCAGATAAGTAATACCAGACACCAGAAACTAATGCCAGACACCAGAAACTAATACCAGACACCAGATAACTAATACCAGACAACAGATATCTAATACCAGACACCAGATATCTAATACCAGACACCAGATGACTAATACCAGACACCAGATAACTAATACCAGACACCAGAAACTAATACCAGACACCAGATAACTAATACCAGACACCAGATAACCAGACACCAGAAACTAGTACCAGACACCAGATTCCTAATACCAGACACCAGATAACTAATACCAGACATCAGAAACTACTACTAGACACCAAATAACTAATATCAGACACCAGATTTCTAATACCAGACACCAGATTTCTAATACCAGACACCAGAAACTAATACCAGACACCAGATAACTAATACCAGACACCAGATAACTAATACCAGACACCAGAAACTAATACCAGACACCAGATAACTAATACCAGACACCAGATATCTAATACCAGACACCAGATATCTAATACCAGACACCAGATATCTAGAACCAGACACCAGAAACTAATACCAGACACCAGATAACTAATATCAGACACCAGATATCTAATACCAGACACCAGACACCAGAAACTAATACCAGACACCAGATATCTAATACCAGACACCAGAAACTAGCACCAGATACCAGATAACTAATACCAGAATCAGATAACTAATACCAGTCACCAGAAACTAATACCAGACACCAGATAACTAATACCAGACACCAGAAACTAATACCAGACACCAGATAACTAATACCAGACACCAGATATCTAATACCAGACACCAGATATCTAATACCAGACACCAGAAACTAATACCAGACACCAGATATCTAATACTAGACACCAGAAACTAATACCAGACACCAGATAACTAATTCCAGTCACCAGAAACTAATACCAGACACCAGATAACTAATACCAGACACCAGATATCTAATACCAGACACCAGATATCTAATACCAGACACCAGAAACTAATACCAGACACCAGATAACTAATACCAGACACCAGATAACTAATACTAGTCACCAGAAACTAATACCAGACACCAGATATCTAATACCAGACACCAGATAACTAATACCAGACACCAGATAACTAATACCAGACACCAGATAACTAATACCAGACACTAGATAACTAATACCAGACACCAGAAACTAACACCAGACACCAGAAACTAATACCAGACACCAGATAACTAATACCAGACACCAGAAACTAATACCAGACACCAGAAACTAGTACCAGACACCAGATTCCTAATACCAGACACCAGATATCTAATACCAGACACCAGATAACTAATACCAGACACCAGATGACTAATACCAGACACCAGATAACTAATACCAGACACCAGAAACTAATACCAGACACCAGATAACTAATACCAGACACCAGATAACTAATACCAGACACCAGATAACTAATACCAGACACCAGAAACTAATACCAGACACCAGATAACTAATACCAGACACCAGATATCTAATACCAGACACCAGATATCTAATACCAGACACCAGAAACTAATACCAGACACCAGATATCTAATACTAGACACCAGAAACTAATACCAGACACCAGATAACTAATTCCAGTCACCAGAAACTAATACCAGACACCAGATAACTAATACCAGACACCAGATATCTAATACCAGACACCAGATATCTAATACCAGACACCAGAAACTAATACCAGACACCAGATATCTAATACCAGACACCAGAAACTAATACCAGACACCAGAAACTAGTACCAGACACCAGATTCCTAATACCAGACACCAGATATCTAATACCAGACACCAGATAACTAATGCCAGACACCAGATAACTAATACCAGACACCAGATTACTAATACCAGACACCAGATAACTAATACCAGACACCAGATAACTAACACCAGATACCAGATAACTAATACCAGATACCAGATGACTAATACCAGACACCAGATAACTAATACCAGACACCAGAAACTAATACCAGACACCAGATAACTAATAACAGACACCAGATGACTAATACTAGACACCAGACTCCTAATACCAGACACCAGATTCCTAATACCAGACACCAGAAACTAATACCAGACACCAGATAACTAATACCAGACACCAGATAACTAACACCAGATACCAGATAACTAATACCAGATACCAGATGACTAATACCAGACACCAGATAACTAATACCAGACACCAGAAACTAATACCAGACACCAGATAACTAATACCAGACACCAGATAACTAATACCAGACACCAGAAACTAATACCAGACACCAGATAACTAATACCAGACACCAGAAACTAACACCAGATACCAGATAACTAATACGAGACACCAGATAACTAATACCAGACACCAGATGACTAATATTAGAATCCAGATTCCTAATACCAGACACCAGATTCCTAATACCAGACACCAGAAACTAATACCAGACACCAGATAACTAATACCAGACACCAGATAACTAACACCAGACACCAGAAACAAATACCAGACACCAGATATCTAATACCAGACACCAGAAACTAGCACCAGATACCAGATAACTAATACCAGAATCAGATAACTAATACCAGTCACCAGAAACTAATACCAGACACCAGATAACTAATACCAGACACCAGATAACTAATACCAGACACCAGATAACTAATACCAGACACCAGATAACTAATACCAGACACCAGAAACTAATACCAGACACCAGATATCTAATACCAGACACCAGAAACTAATACCAGACACCAGATAACTAATACCAGACACCAGGTAACTAATACCAGATACCAGAAACTAATACCAGACACCAGATAACTAATACCAGACACCAGATTCCTAATACCAGACACCAGATAACTAATACCAGACACCAGAAACTAATACCAGACACCAGATAACTAATACCAGACACCAGAAACTAATACCAGACACCAGATAACTAATACCAGACACCAGATATCTAATACCAGACACCAAAAACTAATACCAGACACCAGATAACTAATACTAGTCACCAGAAACTAATACCAGACACCAGATATCTAATACCAGACACCAGATAACTAATACCAGACACCAGATAACTAATACCAGACACCAGATAACTAATACCAGACACTAGATAACTAATACCAGACACCAGAAACTAACACCAGACACCAGAAACTAATACCAGACACCAGATAACTAATACCAGACACCAGAAACTAATACCAGACACCAGAAACTAGTACCAGACACCAGATTCCTAATACCAGACACCAGATATCTAATACCAGACACCAGATAACTAATACCAGACACCAGATGACTAATACCAGACACCAGATAACTAATACCAGACACCAGAAACTAATACCAGACACCAGATAACTAATACCAGACACCAGATAACTAATACCAGACACCAGATAACTAATACCAGACACCAGAAACTAATACCAGACACCAGATAACTAATACCAGACACCAGATATCTAATACCAGACACCAGATATCTAATACCAGACACCAGAAACTAATACCAGACACCAGATATCTAATACTAGACACCAGAAACTAATACCAGACACCAGATAACTAATTCCAGTCACCAGAAACTAATACCAGACACCAGATAACTAATACCAGACACCAGATATCTAATACCAGACACCAGATATCTAATACCAGACACCAGAAACTAATACCAGACACCAGATATCTAATACCAGACACCAGAAACTAATACCAGACACCAGAAACTAGTACCAGACACCAGATTCCTAATACCAGACACCAGATATCTAATACCAGACACCAGATAACTAATGCCAGACACCAGATAACTAATACCAGACACCAGATTACTAATACCAGACACCAGATAACTAATACTAGTCACCAGATAACTAATACCAGACACCAGAAACTAATACTAGACACCAAATAACTAATACTAGACACCAGATAACTAATACCAGATACCAGATAACTAATACCAGACACCAGAAACTAATACCAGACACCAGATAACTAATACCAGTCACCAGAAACTAATACCAGACACCAGGTAACTAATACCAGACACCAGAAACTAATACCAGACACCAGAAACTAGTACCAGACACCAGATTCCTAATACCAGACACCAGATATCTAATAACAGACACCAGATAACTAATACCAGACACCAGATGACTAATACCAGACACCAGATAACTAATACCAGACACCAGAAACTAATACCAGACACCAGATAACTAATACCAGACACCAGATAACTAATATTAGACACCAGATAACTAATACCAGACACCAGAAACTAATACCAGACACCAGATAACTAATACCAGACACCAGAAACTAATGCCAGACACCAGAAACTAATACCAGACACCAGATAACTAATACCAGACACCAGATAACTAATACCAGACACCAGATAACTAATACCAGACACCAGATGACTAATACCAGACACCAGATAACTAATACCAGACACCAGAAACTAATACCAGACACCAGATAACTAATACCAGACACCAGATAACTAATACCAGACACCAGATAACTAATACCAGACACCAGATATCTAATACCAGACACCAGATAACTAATACCAGACAGCAGATAACTAATACCAGATACCAGATAACTAATACCAGACACCAGATAACTAATACCAGACAACAGATAACTAATACCAGACACCAGAAACTAATACCAGACACCAGATAACTAATACCAGACACCAGAAACTAGTACCAGACACCAGATTCCTAATACCAGACACCAGATAACTAATACCAGACATCAGAAACTACTACTAGACACCAAATAACTAATATCAGACACCAGATTTCTAATACCAGACACCAAATTTCTAATACCAGACACCAGAAACTAATACCAGACACCAGATAACTAATACCAGACACCAGATAACTAATACCAGACACCAGAAACTAATACCAGACACCAGATAACTAATACCAGACACCAGATATCTAATACGAGACACCAGATATCTAATACCAGACACCAGATATCTAGAACCAGACACCAGAAACTAATACCAGACACCAGATAACTAATACCAGACACCAGATATCTAATACCAGACACCAGACACCAGAAACTAATACCAGACACCAGATATCTAATACCAGACACCAGAAACTAGCACCAGATACCAGATAACTAATACCAGAATCAGATAACTAATACCAGTCACCAGAAACTAATACCAGACACCAGATAACTAATACCAGACACCAGATAACTAATACCAGACACCAGATAACTAATACCAGACACCAGATAACTAATACCAGACACCAGAAACTAATACCAGACACCAGATAACTAATACCAGACACCAGATAACTAACACCAGACACCAGAAACAAATACCAGACACCAGATATCTAATACCAGACACCAAAAACTAATACCAGACACCAGAAACTAATACCAGACACCAGATAACTAATACCAGACACCAGATAACTAACACCAGACACCAGAAACAAATACCAGACACCAGATATCTAATACCAGACACCAGAAACTAATACCAGACAACAGATATCTAATACCAGACACCAGATATCTAATACCAGACACCAGATAACTAATACCAGACACCAGAAACTAACACCAGATACCAGATAACTAATACCAGACACCAGATAACTAATACCTAATAACTAATAATAATAACACCAGAAACTAGTACCAGACACCAGATTCCTAATACCAGACACCAGATAACTAATACCAGACACCAGATATCTAATACCAGACACCAGATAACTAATACCAGACACCAGATAACTAATACCAGACACCAGATAACTAATACCAGATACCAGATAACTAATACCAGACACCAGAAACTAATACCAGACACCAGATAACTAATACCAGTCACCAGAAACTAATACCAGACACCAGATAACTAATACCAGACACCAAAAACTAATACCAGACACCAGAAACTAGTACCAGACACCAGATTCCTAATACCAGACACCAGATATCTAATACCAGACACCAGATAACTAATACCAGACACCAGATAACTAATACCAGACACCAGAAACTAATACCAGACACCAGATAACTAATACCAGACACCAGAAACTAACACCAGATACCAGATAACTAATACCAGACACCAGATAACTAATACCAGACACCAGATGACTAATATTAGAATCCAGATTCCTAATACCAGACACCAGATTCCTAATACCAGACACCAGAAACTAATACCAGACACCAGATAACTAATACCAGACACCAGATAACTAACACCAGACACCAGAAACAAATACCAGACACCAGATATCTAATACCAGACACCAAAAACTAATACCAGACACCAGAAACTAATACCAGACACCAGATAACTAATACCAGACACCAGATAACTAACACCAGACACCAGAAACAAATACCAGACACCAGATATCTAATACCAGACACCAGAAACTAATACCAGACAACAGATATCTAATACCAGACACCAGATATCTAATACCAGACACCAGATAACTAATACCAGACACCAGAAACTAACACCAGATACCAGATAACTAATACCAGACACCAGATAACTAATACCTAATAACTAATAATAATAACACCAGAAACTAGTACCAGACACCAGATTCCTAATACCAGACACCAGATAACTAATACCAGACACCAGATATCTAATACCAGACACCAGATAACTAATACCAGACACCAGATAACTAATACCAGACACCAGATAACTAATACCAGATACCAGATAACTAATACCAGACACCAGAAACTAATACCAGACACCAGATAACTAATACCAGTCACCAGAAACTAATACCAGACACCAGATAACTAATACCAGACACCAAAAACTAATACCAGACACCAGAAACTAGTACCAGACACCAGATTCCTAATACCAGACACCAGATATCTAATACCAGACACCAGATGACTAATACCAGACACCAGATGACTAATACCAGACACCAGATAACTAATACCAGACACCAGAAACTAATACCAGACACCAGATAACTAATACCAGACACCAGATAACTAATACCAGACACCAGATAACTAATACCAGACACCAGATAACTAATACCAGGCACCAGAAACTAACACCAGACACCAGAAACTAATACCAGACACCAGATAACTAATACCAGACACCAGAAACTAATACCAGACACCAGAAACTAGTACCAGACACCAGATTCCTAATACCAGACACCAGATATCTAATACCAGACACCAGATAACTAATACCAGACACCAGATGACTAATACCAGACACCAGATAACTAATACCAGACACCAGAAACTAATACCAGACACCAGATAACTAATACCAGACACCAGATAACTAATACCAGACACCAGATAACTAATACCAGACACCAGATAACTAATACCAGGCACCAGAAACTAACACCAGACACCAGAAACTAATACCAGACACCAGATAACTAATACCAGACACCAGAAACTAATACCAGACACCAGAAACTAGTACCAGACACCAGATTCCTAATACCAGACACCAGATATCTAATACCAGACACCAGATAACTAATACCAGACACCAGATGACTAATACCAGACACCAGATAACTAATACCAGACACCAGAAACTAATACCAGACACCAGATAACTAATACCAGACACCAGATAACTAATACCAGACACCAGATAACTAATACCAGACACCAGAAACTAATACCAGACACCAGAAACTAGTACCAGACACCAGATTCCTAATACCAGACACCAGATATCTAATACCAGACACCAGATAACTAATACCAGACACCAGATGACTAATACCAGACACCAGATAACTAATACCAGACACCAGATAACTAATAACAGACACCAGATGACTAATACTAGACACCAGACTCCTAATACCAGACACCAGATTCCTAATACCAGACACCAGAAACTAATACCAGACACCAGATAACTAATACCAGACACCAGATAACTAACACCAGATACCAGATAACTAATACCAGATACCAGATGACTAATACCAGACACCAGATAACTAATACCAGACACCAGAAACTAATACCAGACACCAGATAACTAATACCAGACACCAGATAACTAATACCAGACACCAGAAACTAATACCAGACACCAGATAACTAATACCAGACACCAGAAACTAACACCAGATACCAGATAACTAATACGAGACACCAGATAACTAATACCAGACACCAGATGACTAATATTAGAATCCAGATTCCTAATACCAGACACCAGATTCCTAATACCAGACACCAGAAACTAATACCAGACACCAGATAACTAATACCAGACACCAGATAACTAACACCAGACACCAGAAACAAATACCAGACACCAGATATCTAATACCAGACACCAGAAACTAATACCAGACACCAGAAACTAATACCAGACACCAGATAACTAATACCAGACACCAGATAACTAATACCAGACACCAGAAACTAATACCAGACACCAGATAACTAATACCAGACACCAGAAACTAACACCAGATACCAGATAACTAATACCAGACACCAGATAACTAATACCAGACACCAGATGACTAATATTAGAATCCAGATTCCTAATACCAGACACCAGATTCCTAATACCAGACACCAGAAACTAATACCAGACACCAGATAACTAATACCAGACACCAGATAACTAACACCAGACACCAGAAACAAATACCAGACACCAGATATCTAATACCAGACACCAGAAACTAATACCAGACAACAGATATCTAATACCAGACACCAGATATCTAATACCAGACACCAGATAACTAATACCAGACACCAGAAACTAACACCAGATACCAGATAACTAATACCAGACACCAGATAACTAATACCTAATAACTAATAATAATAACACCAGAAACTAGTACCAGACACCAGATTCCTAATACCAGACACCAGATAACTAATACCAGACACCAGATATCTAATACCAGACACCAGATAACTAATACCAGACACCAGATAACTAATACCAGACACCAGATAACTAATACCAGATACCAGATAACTAATACCAGACACCAGAAACTAATACCAGACACCAGATAACTAATACCAGTCACCAGAAACTAATACCAGACACCAGATAACTAATACCAGACACCAAAAACTAATACCAGACACCAGAAACTAGTACCAGACACCAGATTCCTAATACCAGACACCAGATACCTAATACCAGACACCAGATAACTAATACCAGACACCAGATGACTAATACCAGACACCAGATAACTAATACCAGACACCAGAAACTAATACCAGACACCAGATAACTAATACCAGACACCAGATAACTAATACCAGACACCAGATAACAAATACCAGACACCAGATAACTAATACCAGACACCAGAAACTAATACCAGACATCAGAAACTAGTACCAGACACCAGATTCCTAATACCAGACACCAGATATCTAATACCAGACACCAGATGACTAATACCAGACACCAGATGACTAATACCAGACACCAGATAACTAATACCAGACACCAGAAACTAATACCAGACACCAGATAACTAATACCAGACACCAGATAACTAATACCAGACACCAGATAACTAATACCAGACACCAGATAACTAATACCAGGCACCAGAAACTAACACCAGACACCAGAAACTAATACCAGACACCAGATAACTAATACCAGACACCAGAAACTAATACCAGACACCAGAAACTAGTACCAGACACCAGATTCCTAATACCAGACAACAGATATCTAATACCAGACACCAGATAACTAATACCAGACACCAGATGACTAATACCAGACACCAGATAACTAATACCAGACACCAGAAACTAATACCAGACACCAGATAACTAATACCAGACACCAGATAACTAATACCAGACACCAGAAACTAATACCAGACTCCAGATAACTAATACCAGACACCAGATATCTAGAACCAGACACCAGAAACTAATACCAGACACCAGATAACTAATACCAGACACCAGATATCTAATACCAGACACCAGAAACTAATACCAGACACCAAATAACTAATGCAAGACACCAGATTTCTAATACCAGACACCATATAACTAATACCAGACAGCAGATAACTAATACCAGACACCAGATAACTAATACCAGACACCAGAAACTAATACCAGACACCAGCTAACTAATACCAGACACTAGATAACTAATACCAGACACCAGATAACTAATACCAGACACCAGAAACTAATACCAGACACCAGATAACTAATACCAGTCACCAGAAACTAATACCAGACACCAGATAACTAATACCAGACACCAAAAACTAATACCAGACACCAGAAACTAGTACCAGACACCAGATTCCTAATACCAGACACCAGATATCTAATACCAGACACCAGATAACTAATACCAGACACCAGATGACTAATACCAGACACCAGATAACTAATACCAGACACCAGAAACTAATACCAGACACCAGATAACTAATACCAGACACCAGATAACTAATACCAGACACCAGATAACAAATACCAGACACTAGATAACTAATACCAGACACCAGAAACTAATACCAGACACCAGAAACTAGTACCAGACACCAGATTCCTAATACCAGACACCAGATAACTAATACCAGACACCAGATATCTAATACCAGACACCAGATGACTAATACCAGACACCAGATAACTAATACCAGACACCAGAAACTAATACCAGACACCAGATAACTAATACCAGTCACCAGATAACTAATACCAGACACCAGATAACTAATACCAGACACCAGAAACTAATATTAGACACCAGATAACTAATATCAGACACCAGAAACTAAGACCAGACACCAGATAACTAATACCAGACACCAGAAACTAATACCAGACACCAGAAACTAATACCAGACACCAGATAACTAATACGAGACACCAGATAACTAATACCAGACACCAGATAACTAATACCAGACACCAGATGACTAATACCAGACACCAGATAACTAATACCAGACACCAGAAACTAATACCAGACACCAGATAACTAATACCAGACACCAGAAACTACTACTAGACACCAAATAACTAATACCAGACACCAGATTTCTAATACCAGACACCAGATTCCTAATACCAGACACCAGAAACTAATACCAGACACCAGATAACTAATACCAGACACCAGATAACTAATACCAGACACCAGAAACTAATACCAGACACCAGATAACTAATACCAGACACCAGATATCTAATACCAGACACCAGATATCTAATACCAGACACCAGATATCTAATACCAGACACCAGAAACTAATACCAGACACCAGATATCTAATACCAGTCACCAGATAACTAATACCAGACACCAGATAACTAATACCAGACACCAGATTCCTAATACCAGACACCAGATAACTAATACCAGACACCAGAAACTAACACCAGATACCAGATAACTAATACCAGACACCAGATAACTAATACCAGACACCAGATAATTAATACCAGACAGCAGATATCTAATACCAGACACCAGATATCTAATACCAGACACCAGATATCTAATACCAGACACCAGAAAGTAATACCAGACACCAGATGACTAATACCAGACACCAGATAACTAATACCAGACACCAGATAACTAATACTAGTCACCAGAAACTAATACCAGACACCAGATATCTAATACCAGACACCAGATAACTAATACCAGACACCAGATAACTAATACCAGACACCAGATAACTAATACCAGACACTAGATAACTAATACCAGACACCAGAAACTAACACCAGACACCAGAAACTAATACCAGACACCAGATAACTAATACCAGACACCAGAAACTAATACCAGACACCAGAAACTAGTACCAGACACCAGATTCCTAATACCAGACACCAGATATCTAATACCAGACACCAGATAACTAATACCAGACACCAGATGACTAATACCAGACACCAGATAACTAATACCAGACACCAGAAACTAATACCAGACACCAGATAACTAATACCAGACACCAGATAACTAATACCAGACACCAGAAACTAATACCAGACACCAGATAACTAATACCAGACACCAGATATCTAATACCAGACACCAGATATCTAATACCAGACACCAGAAACTAATACCAGACACCAGATATCTAATACTAGACACCAGAAACTAATACCAGACACCAGATAACTAATTCCAGTCACCAGAAACTAATACCAGACACCAGATAACTAATACCAGACACCAGATATCTAATACCAGACACCAGATATCTAATACCAGACACCAGAAACTAATACCAGACACCAGATATCTAATACCAGACACCAGAAACTAATACCAGACACCAGAAACTAGTACCAGACACCAGATTCCTAATACCAGACACCAGATATCTAATACCAGACACCAGATAACTAATGCCAGACACCAGATAACTAATACCAGACACCAGATTACTAATACCAGACACCAGATAACTAATACTAGTCACCAGATAACTAATACCAGACACCAGAAACTAATACTAGACACCAAATAACTAATACCAGACACCAGATAACTAATACCAGATACCAGATAACTAATACCAGACACCAGAAACTAATACCAGACACCAGATAACTAATACCAGTCACCAGAAACTAATACCAGACACCAGGTAACTAATACCAGACACCAGAAACTAATACCAGACACCAGAAACTAGTACCAGACACCAGATTCCTAATACCAGACACCAGATATCTAATAACAGACACCAGATAACTAATACCAGACACCAGATGACTAATACCAGACACCAGATAACTAATACCAGACACCAGAAACTAATACCAGACACCAGATAACTAATACCAGACACCAGATAACTAATATTAGACACCAGATAACTAATACCAGACACCAGAAACTAATACCAGACACCAGATAACTAATACCAGACACCAGAAACTAATGCCAGACACCAGAAACTAATACCAGACACCAGATAACTAATACCAGACACCAGATAACTAATACCAGACACCAGATAACTAATACCAGACACCAGATGACTAATACCAGACACCAGATAACTAATACCAGACACCAGAAACTAATACCAGACACCAGATAACTAATACCAGACACCAGATAACCAGACACCAGAAACTAGTACCAGACACCAGATTCCTAATACCAGACACCAGATAACTAATACCAGACATCAGAAACTACTACTAGACACCAAATAACTAATATCAGACACCAGATTTCTAATACCAGACACCAGATTTCTAATACCAGACACCAGAAACTAATACCAGACACCAGATAACTAATACCAGACACCAGATAACTAATACCAGACACCAGAAACTAATACCAGACACCAGATAACTAATACCAGACACCAGATATCTAATACCAGACACCAGATATCTAATACCAGACACCAGATATCTAGAACCAGACACCAGAAACTAATACCAGACACCAGATAACTAATACCAGACACCAGATATCTAATACCAGACACCAGACACCAGAAACTAATACCAGACACCAGATATCTAATACCAGACACCAGAAACTAGCACCAGATACCAGATAACTAATACCAGAATCAGATAACTAATACCAGTCACCAGAAACTAATACCAGACACCAGATAACTAATACCAGACACCAGAAACTAATACCAGACACCAGATAACTAATACCAGACACCAGATATCTAATACCAGACACCAGATATCTAATACCAGACACCAGAAACTAATACCAGACACCAGATATCTAATACTAGACACCAGAAACTAATACCAGACACCAGATAACTAATTCCAGTCACCAGAAACTAATACCAGACACCAGATAACTAATACCAGACACCAGATATCTAATACCAGACACCAGATATCTAATACCAGACACCAGAAACTAATACCAGACACCAGATAACTAATACCAGACACCAGATAACTAATACTAGTCACCAGAAACTAATACCAGACACCAGATATCTAATACCAGACACCAGATAACTAATACCAGACACCAGATAACTAATACCAGACACCAGATAACTAATACCAGACACTAGATAACTAATACCAGACACCAGAAACTAACACCAGACACCAGAAACTAATACCAGACACCAGATAACTAATACCAGACACCAGAAACTAATACCAGACACCAGAAACTAGTACCAGACACCAGATTCCTAATACCAGACACCAGATATCTAATACCAGACACCAGATAACTAATACCAGACACCAGATGACTAATACCAGACACCAGATAACTAATACCAGACACCAGAAACTAATACCAGACACCAGATAACTAATACCAGACACCAGATAACTAATACCAGACACCAGATAACTAATACCAGACACCAGAAACTAATACCAGACACCAGATAACTAATACCAGACACCAGATATCTAATACCAGACACCAGATATCTAATACCAGACACCAGAAACTAATACCAGACACCAGATATCTAATACTAGACACCAGAAACTAATACCAGACACCAGATAACTAATTCCAGTCACCAGAAACTAATACCAGACACCAGATAACTAATACCAGACACCAGATATCTAATACCAGACACCAGATATCTAATACCAGACACCAGAAACTAATACCAGACACCAGATATCTAATACCAGACACCAGAAACTAATACCAGACACCAGAAACTAGTACCAGACACCAGATTCCTAATACCAGACACCAGATATCTAATACCAGACACCAGATAACTAATGCCAGACACCAGATAACTAATACCAGACACCAGATTACTAATACCAGACACCAGATAACTAATACTAGTCACCAGATAACTAATACCAGACACCAGAAACTAATACTAGACACCAAATAACTAATACTAGACACCAGATAACTAATACCAGATACCAGATAACTAATACCAGACACCAGAAACTAATACCAGACACCAGATAACTAATACCAGTCACCAGAAACTAATACCAGACACCAGGTAACTAATACCAGACACCAGAAACTAATACCAGACACCAGAAACTAGTACCAGACACCAGATTCCTAATACCAGACACCAGATATCTAATAACAGACACCAGATAACTAATACCAGACACCAGATGACTAATACCAGACACCAGATAACTAATACCAGACACCAGAAACTAATACCAGACACCAGATAACTAATACCAGACACCAGATAACTAATATTAGACACCAGATAACTAATACCAGACACCAGAAACTAATACCAGACACCAGATAACTAATACCAGACACCAGAAACTAATGCCAGACACCAGAAACTAATACCAGACACCAGATAACTAATACCAGACACCAGATAACTAATACCAGACACCAGATAACTAATACCAGACACCAGATGACTAATACCAGACACCAGATAACTAATACCAGACACCAGAAACTAATACCAGACACCAGATAACTAATACCAGACACCAGATAACTAATACCAGACACCAGATAACTAATACCAGACACCAGATATCTAATACCAGACAGCAGATAACTAATACCAGATACCAGATAACTAATACCAGACACCAGATAACTAATACCAGACACCAGATAACTAATACCAGACACCAGAAACTAATACCAGACACCAGATAACTAATACCAGACACCAGAAACTAGTACCAGACACCAGATTCCTAATACCAGACACCAGATAACTAATACCAGACATCAGAAACTACTACTAGACACCAAATAACTAATATCAGACACCAGATTTCTAATACCAGACACCAAATTTCTAATACCAGACACCAGAAACTAATACCAGACACCAGATAACTAATACCAGACACCAGATAACTAATACCAGACACCAGAAACTAATACCAGACACCAGATAACTAATACCAGACACCAGATATCTAATACCAGACACCAGATATCTAATACCAGACACCAGATATCTAGAACCAGACACCAGAAACTAATACCAGACACCAGATAACTAATACCAGACACCAGATATCTAATACCAGACACCAGACACCAGAAACTAATACCAGACACCAGATATCTAATACCAGACACCAGAAACTAGCACCAGATACCAGATAACTAATACCAGAATCAGATAACTAATACCAGTCACCAGAAACTAATACCAGACACCAGATAACTAATACCAGACACCAGATAACTAATACCAGACACCAGATAACTAATACCAGACACCAGATAACTAATACCAGACACCAGAAACTAATACCAGACACCAGATAACTAATACCAGACACCAGAAACTAATACCAGACACCAAATAACTAATACCAGACACCAGATTTCTAATACCAGACACCAGATAATTAATACCAGACACCAGATAACTAATACCAGACACCAGATATCTAATACCAGTCACCAGATAACTAATACCAGACACCAGAAACTAACACCAGATACCAAATAACTAATACCAGACACCAGATTTCTAATACCAGACACCAGATAACTAATACCAGACACCAGAAACTAATACCAGACACCAGATAACTAATACCAGACACCAGATATCTAATACCAGACACCAGATATCTAGAACCAGACACCAGAAACTAATACCAGACACCAGATGACTAATACCAGACACCAGATAACTAATACCAGACACCAGAAACTAATACCAGACACCAGATATATAATACCAGACACAAGATAACTAATACCAGACACCAGATAACTAATACCAGACACCAGAAACTAATACCAGACACCAGATAACTAATACCAGACACCAGATATCTAATACCAGACACCAGATATCTAGAACCAGACATCAGAAACTACTACTAGACACCAGATAACTAATACCAGACACCAGAAACTAATACCAGACACCAGATAACTAATACCAGACACCAGATATCTAATACCAGACACCAGATATCTAGAACCAGACATCAGAAACTACTACTAGACACCAAATAACTAATACCAGACACCAGATAACTAATACCAGACACCAGATGACTAATACCAGACACCAGATAACTAATACCAGACACCAGAAACTAATACCAGACACCAGATATATAATACCAGACACAAGATAACTAATACCAGACACCAGATAACTAATACCAGACACCAGAAACTAATACCAGACACCAGATAACAAATACCAGACACCAGATATCTAATACCAGACACCAGAAACTAATACCAGACAACAGATATCTAATACCAGACACCAGATATCTAATACCAGACACCAGATAACTAATACCAGACACCAGAAACTAACACCAGATACCAGATAACTAATACCAGACACCAGATAACTAATACCTAATAACTAATAATAATAACACCAGAAACTAGTACCAGACACCAGATTCCTAATACCAGACACCAGATAACTAATACCAGACACCAGATATCTAATACCAGACACCAGATAACTAATACCAGACACCAGATAACTAATACCAGACACCAGATAACTAATACCAGATACCAGATAACTAATACCAGACACCAGAAACTAATACCAGACACCAGATAACTAATACCAGTCACCAGAAACTAATACCAGACACCAGATAACTAATACCAGACACCAAAAACTAATACCAGACACCAGAAACTAGTACCAGACACCAGATTCCTAATACCAGACACCAGATATCTAATACCAGACACCAGATAACTAATACCAGACACCAGATGACTAATACCAGACACCAGATAACTAATACCAGACACCAGAAACTAATACCAGACACCAGATAACTAATACCAGACACCAGATAACTAATACCAGACACCAGATAACAAATACCAGACACCAGATAACTAATACCAGACACCAGAAACTAATACCAGACATCAGAAAATAGTACCAGACACCAGATTCCTAATACCAGACACCAGATATCTAATACCAGACACCAGATGACTAATACCAGACACCAGATGACTAATACCAGACACCAGATAACTAATACCAGACACCAGAAACTAATACCAGACACCAGATAACTAATACCAGACACCAGATAACTAATACCAGACACCAGATAACTAATACCAGACACCAGATAACTAATACCAGGCACCAGAAACTAACACCAGACACCAGAAACTAATACCAGACACCAGATAACTAATACCAGACACCAGAAACTAATACCAGACACCAGAAACTAGTACCAGACACCAGATTCCTAATACCAGACACCAGATATCTAATACCAGACACCAGATAACTAATACCAGACACCAGATGACTAATACCAGACACCAGATAACTAATACCAGACACCAGAAACTAATACCAGACACCAGATAACTAATACCAGACACCAGATAACTAATACCAGACACCAGAAACTAATACCAGACACCAGATAACTAATACCAGACACCAGATATCTAGAACCAGACACCAGAAACTAATACCAGACACCAGATAACTAATACCAGACACCAGATATCTAATACCAGAC
Source organism: Tachina lurida (assembly GCA_944452675.1). NCBI lineage: Eukaryota > Metazoa > Arthropoda > Insecta > Diptera > Tachinidae > Tachina > Tachina lurida. Next base: position 2,336,659 of record CALYBX010000001.1, read on the forward strand.
ACCAGAAACTAATACCAGACACCAAATAACTAATGCAAGACACCAGATTTCTAATACCAGACACCATATAACTAATACCAGACAGCAGATAACTAATACCAGACACCAGATAACTAATACCAGACACCAGAAACTAATACCAGACACCAGCTAACTAATACCAGACACCAGATAACTAATACCAGACACCAGATAACTAATACCAGACACCAGAAACTAATACCAGACACCAGATAACTAATACCAGTCACCAGAAACTAATACCAGACACCAGATAACTAATACCAGACACCAAAAACTAATACCAGACACCAGAAACTAGTACCAGACACCAGATTCCTAATACCAGACACCAGATATCTAATACCAGACACCAGATAACTAATACCAGACACCAGATGACTAATACCAGACACCAGATAACTAATACCAGACACCAGAAACTAATACCAGACACCAGATAACTAATACCAGACACCAGATAACTAATACCAGACACCAGATAACAAATACCAGACACTAGATAACTAATACCAGACACCAGAAACTAATACCAGACACCAGAAACTAGTACCAGACACCAGATTCCTAATACCAGACACCAGATAACTAATACCAGACACCAGATATCTAATACCAGACACCAGATGACTAATACCAGACACCAGATAACTAATACCAGACACCAGAAACTAATACCAGACACCAGATAACTAATACCAGTCACCAGATAACTAATACCAGACACCAGATAACTAATACCAGACACCAGAAACTAATACCAGACACCAGATAACTAATACCAGACACCAGAAACTAAGACCAGACACCAGATAACTAATACCAGACACCAGAAACTAATACCAGACACCAGAAACTAATACCAGACACCAGATAACTAATACGAGACACCAGATAACTAATACCAGACACCAGATAACTAATACCAGACACCAGATGACTAATACCAGACACCAGATAACTAATACCAGACACCAGAAACTAATACCAGACACCAGATAACTAATACCAGACACCAGAAACTACTACTAGACACCAAATAACTAATACCAGACACCAGATTTCTAATACCAGACACCAGATTCCTAATACCAGACACCAGAAACTAATACCAGACACCAGATAACTAATACCAGACACCAGATAACTAATACCAGACACCAGAAACTAATACCAGACACCAGATAACTAATACCAGACACCAGATATCTAATACCAGATACCAGATATCTAATACCAGACACCAGATATCTAATACCAGACACCAGAAACTAATACCAGACACCAGATATCTAATACCAGTCACCAGATAACTAATACCAGACACCAGATAACTAATACCAGACACCAGATTCCTAATACCAGACACCAGATAACTAATACCAGACACCAGAAACTAACACCAGATACCAGATAACTAATACCAGACACCAGATAACTAATACCAGACACCAGATAATTAATACCAGACAGCAGATATCTAATACCAGACACCAGATATCTAATACCAGACACCAGATATCTAATACCAGACACCAGAAACTAATACCAGACACCAGATGACTAATACCAGACACCAGATAACTAATACCAGACACCAGATAACTAATACTAGTCACCAGAAACTAATACCAGACACCAGATATCTAATACCAGACACCAGATAACTAATACCAGACACCAGATAACTAATACCAGACACCAGATAACTAATACCAGACACTAGATAACTAATACCAGACACCAGAAACTAACACCAGACACCAGAAACTAATACCAGACACCAGATAACTAATACCAGACACCAGAAACTAATACCAGACACCAGAAACTAGTACCAGACACCAGATTCCTAATACCAGACACCAGATATCTAATACCAGACACCAGATAACTAATACCAGACACCAGATGACTAATACCAGACACCAGATAACTAATACCAGACACCAGAAACTAATACCAGACACCAGATAACTAATACCAGACACCAGATAACTAATACCAGACACCAGATAACTAATACCAGACACCAGAAACTAATACCAGACACCAGATAACTAATACCAGACACCAGATATCTAATACCAGACACCAGATATCTAATACCAGACACCAGAAACTAATACCAGACACCAGATATCTAATACTAGACACCAGAAACTAATACCAGACACCAGATAACTAATTCCAGTCACCAGAAACTAATACCAGACACCAGATAACTAATACCAGACACCAGATATCTAATACCAGACACCAGATATCTAATACCAGACACCAGAAACTAATACCAGACACCAGATATCTAATACCAGACACCAGAAACTAATACCAGACACCAGAAACTAGTACCAGACACCAGATTCCTAATACCAGACACCAGATATCTAATACCAGACACCAGATAACTAATGCCAGACACCAGATAACTAATACCAGACACCAGATTACTAATACCAGACACCAGATAACTAATACTAGTCACCAGATAACTAATACCAGACACCAGAAACTAATACTAGACACCAAATAACTAATACCAGACACCAGATAACTAATACCAGATACCAGATAACTAATACCAGACACCAGAAACTAATACCAGACACCAGATAACTAATACCAGTCACCAGAAACTAATACCAGACACCAGGTAACTAATACCAGACACCAGAAACTAATACCAGACACCAGAAACTAGTACCAGACACCAGATTCCTAATACCAGACACCAGATATCTAATAACAGACACCAGATAACTAATACCAGACACCAGATGACTAATACCAGACACCAGATAACTAATACCAGACACCAGAAACTAATACCAGACACCAGATAACTAATACCAGACACCAGATAACTAATATTAGACACCAGATAACTAATACCAGACACCAGAAACTAATACCAGACACCAGATAACTAATACCAGACACCAGAAACTAATGCCAGACACCAGAAACTAATACCAGACACCAGATAACTAATACCAGACACCAGATAACTAATACCAGACACCAGATAACTAATACCAGACACCAGATGACTAATACCAGACACCAGATAACTAATACCAGACACCAGAAACTAATACCAGACACCAGATAACTAATACCAGACACCAGATAACTAATACCAGACACCAGATAACTAATACCAGACACCAGATATCTAATACCAGACACCAGATAACTAATACCAGACAGCAGATAACTAATACCAGACACCAGATAACTAATACCAGACACCAGATAACTAATACCAGACACCAGATAACTAATACCAGACACCAGAAACTAATACCAGACACCAGATAACTAATACCAGACACCAGAAACTAGTACCAGACACCAGATTCCTAATACCAGACACCAGATAACTAATACCAGACATCAGAAACTACTACTAGACACCAAATAACTAATATCAGACACCAGATTTCTAATACCAGACACCAGATTTCTAATACCAGACACCAAAAACTAATACCAGACACCAGATAACTAATACCAGACACCAGATAACTAATACCAGACACCAGAAACTAATACCAGACACCAGATAACTAATACCAGACACCAGATATCTAATACCAGACACCAGATATCTAATACCAGACACCAGATATCTAGAACCAGACACCAGAAACTAATACCAGACACCAGATAACTAATACCAGACACCAGATATCTAATACCAGACACCAGACACCAGAAACTAATACCAGACACCAGATATCTAATACCAGACACCAGAAACTAGCACCAGATACCAGATAACTAATACCAGAATCAGATAACTAATACCAGACACCAGACACCAGAAACTAATACCAGACACCAGATATCTAATACCAGACACCAGAAACTAGCACCAGATACCAGATAACTAGTACCAGACACCAGATTCCTAATACCAGACACCAGATAACTAATACCAGACACCAGATATCTAATACCAGACACCAGATGACTAATACCAGACACCAGATAACTAATACCAGACACCAGATATCTAATACCAGACACCAGATATCTAGAACCAGACACCAGAAACTAATACCAGACACCAGATAACTAATACCAGACACCAGATATCTAATACCAGACACCAGACACCAGACACCAGAAACTAATACCAGACACCAGATATCTAATACCAGACACCAGAAACTAGCACCAGATACCAGATGACTAATACCAGACACCAGATGACTAATACCAGACACCAGATTCCTAATACCAGACACCAGATGACTAATACCAGACACCAGATAACTAATACCAGACACCAGAAACTAATACCAGACACCAGATAACTAATACCAGTCACCAGATAACTAATACCAGACACCAGATAACTAATACCAGACACCAGAAACTAATACCAGACACCAGATAACTAATACCAGACACCAGAAACTAAGACCAGACACCAGATAACTAATACCAGACACCAGAAACTATTACCAGACACCAGAAACTAATACCAGACACCAGATAACTAATACGAGACACCAGATAACTAATACCAGACACCAGATAACTAATACCAGACACCAGATGACTAATACCAGACACCAGATAACTAATACCAGACACCAGAAACTAATACCAGACACCAGATAACTAATACCAGACACCAGAAACTACTACTAGACACCAAATAACTAATACCAGACACCAGATTTCTAATACCAGACACCAGATTCCTAATACCAGACACCAGAAACTAATACCAGACACCAGATAACTAATACCAGACACCAGATAACTAATACCAGACACCAGAAACTAATACCAGACACCAGATAACTAATACCAGACACCAGATATCTAATACCAGACACCAGATATCTAATACCAGACACCAGATATCTAATACCAGACACCAGAAACTAATACCAGACACCAGATATCTAATACCAGTCACCAGATAACTAATACCAGACACCAGATAACTAATACCAGACACCAGATTCCTAATACCAGACACCAGATAACTAATACCAGACACCAGAAACTAACACCAGATACCAGATAACTAATACCAGACACCAGATAACTAATACCAGACACCAGATAATTAATACCAGACAGCAGATATCTAATACCAGACACCAGATATCTAATACCAGACACCAGATATCTAATACCAGACACCAGAAACTAATACCAGACACCAGATGACTAATACCAGACACCAGATAACTAATACCAGACACCAGATAACTAATACTAGTCACCAGAAACTAATACCAGACACCAGATATCTAATACCAGACACCAGATAACTAATACCAGACACCAGATAACTAATACCAGACACCAGATAACTAATACCAGACACTAGATAACTAATACCAGACACCAGAAACTAACACCAGACACCAGAAACTAATACCAGACACCAGATAACTAATACCAGACACCAGAAACTAATACCAGACACCAGAAACTAGTACCAGACACCAGATTCCTAATACCAGACACCAGATATCTAATACCAGACACCAGATAACTAATACCAGACACCAGATGACTAATACCAGACACCAGATAACTAATACCAGACACCAGAAACTAATACCAGACACCAGATAACTAATACCAGACACCAGATAACTAATACCAGACACCAGATAACTAATACCAGACACCAGAAACTAATACCAGGCACCAGATAACTAATACCAGACACCAGATATCTAATACCAGACACCAGATATCTAATACCAGACACCAGAAACTAATACCAGACACCAGATATCTAATACTAGACACCAGAAACTAATACCAGACACCAGATAACTAATTCCAGTCACCAGAAACTAATACCAGACACCAGATAACTAATACCAGACACCAGATATCTAATATTAGACACCAGATATCTAATACCAGACACCAGAAACTAATACCAGACACCAGATATCTAATACCAGACACCAGAAACTAATACCAGACACCAGAAACTAGTACCAGACACCAGATTCCTAATACCAGACACCAGATATCTAATACCAGACACCAGATAACTAATGCCAGACACCAGATAACTAATACCAGACACCAGATTACTAATACCAGACACCAGATAACTAATACTAGTCACCAGATAACTAATACCAGACACCAGAAACTAATACTAGACACCAAATAACTAATACCAGACACCAGATAACTAATACCAGATACCAGATAACTAATACCAGACACCAGAAACTAATACCAGACACCAGATAACTAATACCAGTCACCAGAAACTAATACCAGACACCAGGTAACTAATACCAGACACCAGAAACTAATACCAGACACCAGAAACTAGTACCAGACACCAGATTCCTAATACCAGACACCAGATATCTAATAACAGACACCAGATAACTAATACCAGACACCAGATGACTAATACCAGACACCAGATAACTAATACCAGACACCAGAAACTAATACCAGACACCAGATAACTAATACCAGACACCAGATAACTAATATTAGACACCAGATAACTAATACCAGACACCAGAAACTAATACCAGACACCAGATAACTAATACCAGACACCAGAAACTAATGCCAGACACCAGAAACTAATACCAGACACCAGATAACTAATACCAGACACCAGATAACTAATACCAGACACCAGATAACTAATACCAGACACCAGATGACTAATACCAGACACCAGATAACTAATACCAGACACCAGAAACTAATACCAGACACCAGATAACTAATACCAGACACCAGATAACTAATACCAGACACCAGATAACTAATACCAGACACCAGATATCTAATACCAGACACCAGATAACTAATACCAGACAGCAGATAACTAATACCAGACACCAGATAACTAATACCAGACACCAGATAACTAATACCAGACACCAGATAACTAATACCAGACACCAGAAACTAATACCAGACACCAGATAACTAATACCAGACACCAGAAACTAGTACCAGACACCAGATTCCTAATACCAGACACCAGATAACTAATACCAGACATCAGAAACTACTACTAGACACCAAATAACTAATATCAGACACCAGATTTCTAATACCAGACACCAGATTTCTAATACCAGACACCAGAAACTAATACCAGACACCAGATAACTAATACCAGACACCAGATAACTAATACCAGACACCAGAAACTAATACCAGACACCAGATAACTAATACCAGACACCAGATATCTAATACCAGACACCAGATATCTAATACCAGACACCAGATATCTAGAACCAGACACCAGAAACTAATACCAGACACCAGATAACTAATACCAGACACCAGATATCTAATACCAGACACCAGACACCAGAAACTAATACCAGACACCAGATATCTAATACCAGACACCAGAAACTAGCACCAGATACCAGATAACTAATACCAGAATCAGATAACTAATACCAGTCACCAGAAACTAATACCAGACACCAGATAACTAATACCAGACACCAGATAACTAATACCAGACACCAGATAACTAATACCAGACACCAGATAACTAATACCAGACACCAGAAACTAATACCAGACACCAGATAACTAATACCAGACACCAGAAACTAATACCAGACACCAAATAACTAATACCAGACACCAGATTTCTAATACCAGACACCAGATAATTAATACCAGACACCAGATAACTAATACCAGACACCAGATATCTAATACCAGTCACCAGATAACTAATACCAGACACCAGAAACTAACACCAGATACCAAATAACTAATACCAGACACCAGATTTCTAATACCAGACACCAGATAACTAATACCAGACACCAGAAACTAATACCAGACACCAGATAACTAATACCAGACACCAGATATCTAATACCAGACACCAGATATCTAGAACCAGACACCAGAAACTAATACCAGACACCAGATGACTAATACCAGACACCAGATAACTAATACCAGACACCAGAAACTAATACCAGACACCAGATATATAATACCAGACACAAGATAACTAATACCAGACACCAGATAACTAATACCAGACACCAGAAACTAATACCAGACACCAGATAACTAATACCAGACACCAGATATCTAATACCAGACACCAGATATCTAGAACCAGACATCAGAAACTACTACTAGACACCAAATAACTAATACCAGACACCAGATTTCTAATACCAGACACCAGAAACTAATACCAGACACCAGAAACAAGTACCAGACACCAGATTCCTAATACCAGACACCAGATAACTAATACCAGACACCAGATATCTAATACCAGACACCAGATAACTAATACCAGACACCAGATAACTAATACCAGACACCAGATATCTAATACCAGTCACCAGATAACTAATACCAGACACCAGAAACTAACACCAGATACCAGATAACTAATACCAGACACAAGATAACTAATACCAGACACCAGATAACTAATACCAGACACCAGAAACTAATACCAGACACCAAATAACTAATACCAGACACCAGATTTCTAATACCAGACACCAGATAATTAATACCAGACACCAGATAACTAATACCAGACACCAGATATCTAATACCAGTCACCAGATAACTAATACCAGACACCAGAAACTAACACCAGATACCAGATAACTAATACCAGACACAAGATAACTAATACCAGACACCAGATAACTAATACCAGACACCAGAAACTAATACCAGACACCAGATAACTAATACCAGACACCAGATATCTAATACCAGACACCAGATATCTAGAACCAGACATCAGAAACTACTACTAGACACCAAATAACTAATACCAGACACCAGATTTCTAATACCAGACACCAGAAACTAATACCAGACACCAGAAACTAGTACCAGACACCAGATTCCTAATACCAGACACCAGATAACTAATACCAGACACCAGATATCTAATACCAGACACCAGATAACTAATACCAGATACCAGATAACTAATACCAGACACCAGATAACTAATACCAGACACCAGAAACTAATACCAGACACCAGATAACTAATACCAGACACCAGAAACTAATACCAGACACCAAATAACTAATACCAGACACCAGATTTCTAATACCAGACACCAGATAATTAATACCAGACACCAGATAACTAATACCAGACACCAGATATCTAATACCAGTCACCAGATAACTAATACCAGACACCAGAAACTAACACCAGATACCAGATAACTAATACCAGACACAAGATAACTAATACCAGACACCAGATAACTAATACCAGACACCAGAAACTAATACCAGACACCAGATAACTAATACCAGACACCAGATATCTAATACCAGACACCAGATATCTAGAACCAGACACCAGAAACTAATACCAGACACCAGATGACTAATACCAGACACCAGATAACTAATACCAGACACCAGAAACTAATACCAGACACCAGATATCTAATACCAGACACCAGATAACTAATACCAGACACCAGAAACTAATACCAGACACCAGATAACTAATACCAGACACCAGATTCCTAATACCAGACACCAGATAACTAATACCAGACACCAGAAACTAACACCAGACACCAGAAACTAATACCAGACACCAGATAACTAATACCAGACACCAGATATCTAATACCAGACACCAGATTCCTAATACCAGACACCAGAAACTAATACCAGACACCAGAAACTAATACCAGACACCAGATAACTAATACCAGACACCAGATATCTAATACCAGACACCAAAAACTAATACCAGACACCAAATAACTAATACCAGACACCAGATGACTAATACCAGACACCAGATAACTAATATTAGACACCAGATATCTAATACCAGACACCAGATATCTAATACCAGACACCAGATATCTAGAACCAGACACCAGAAACTAATACCAGACACCAGATAACTAATACCAGACACCAGAAACTAGTACCAGACACCAGATTCCTAATATTAGACACCAGATAACTAATACCAGACATCAGAAACTACTACTAGACACCAAATAACTAATACCAGACACCAGATAACTAATACCAGACACCAGATATCTAATACCAGTCACCAGATAACTAATACCAGGCACCACATAACTAATACCAGACACCAGATTCCTAATATCAGACACCAGATAACTAATACCAGACACCAGAAACTAACATTAGATACCAGATAACTAATACCAGACACCAGATAACTAATACCAGACAGCAGATAACTAATACCAGACACCAGATAACTAATATTAGACACCAGATAACTAATACCAGACACCAGATTCCTAATACCAGACACCAGATAACTAATACCAGACACCAGATGACTAATACCAGACACCAGATAACTAATACCAGACACCAGAAACTAATACCAGACACCAGATATCTAATACCAGACACCAGATAACTAATACCAGACACCAGAAACTAGTACCAGACACCAGAAACTAGTACCAGACACCACATTCCTAATACCAGACACCAAATAACTAATACCAGACACCAGATATCTAATACCAGACACCAGAAACTAATACCAGACACCAGAAACTAGTACCAGACACCAGATTCCTAATACCAGACACCAGATAACTAATACCAGACACCAGATATCTAATACCAGACACCAGATAACTAATACCAGACACCAGATAACTAATACCAGACACCAGATAACTAATACCAGGCACCAGAAACTAATACCAGACACCAGATAACTAATACCAGACACCAGAAACGAATACCAGACACCAGAAACTAGTACCAGACACCAGATTCCTAATACCAGACACCAGAAACTAATACCAGACACCAGAAACTAGTACCAGACACCAGATTCCTAATACCAGACACCAGATAACTAATACCAGACACCAGATATCTAATACCAGACACCAGATAACTAATACCAGACACCAGATAACTAATACCAGACACCAGATAACTAATACCAGATACCAGATAACTAATACCAGACACCAGAAAATAATACCAGACACCAGATAACTAATACCAGTCACCAGAAATTAATACCAGACACCAGATAACTAATACCAGACACCAGAAACTAATACCAGACACCAGAAACTAGTACCAGACACCAGATTCCTAATACCAGACACCAGATATCTAATACCAGACACCAGATAACTAATACCAGACACCAGATGACTAATACCAGACACCAGATAACTAATACCAGACACCAGAAACTAATACCAGACCCCAGATAACTAATACCAGACACCAGATAACTAATACCAGACACCAGATAACTAATACCAGACACCAGAAACTAATACCAGACACCAGATAACTAATACCAGACACCAGAAACTAATACCAGACACCAGATAACTAATACCAGACACCAGATAACTAATACCAGACACCAGATAACTAATACAAGACACCATATGACTAATACCAGACACCAGATAACTAATACCAGACACCAGAAACTAATACCAGACACCAGAAACTAGTACCAGACACCAGATTCCTAATACCAGACACCAGATAACTAATACCAGACACCAGATATCTAATACCAGACACCAGATAACTAATACCAGACACCAGATAACTAATACCAGACACCAGATAACTAATACCAGACACCAGATAACTAATACCAGACACCAGAAACTAATACCAGACACCAAATAACTAATACCAGACACCAGATTTCTAATACCAGACACCAGATAATTAATACCAGACACCAGATAACTAATACCAGACACCAGATATCTAATACCAGTCACCAGATAACTAATACCAGACACCAGAAACTAACACCAGATACCAGATAACTAATACCAGACACAAGATAACTAATACCAGACACCAGATAACTAATACCAGACACCAGATAACTAATACCAGACACCAGAAACTAATACCAGACACCAGATATCTAATACCAGTCACCAGATAACTAATACCAGACACCAGATAACTAATACCAGACACCAGATTCCTAATACCAGACACCAGATAACTAATACCAGACACCAGAAACTAACACCAGATACCAGATAACTAATACCAGACACCAGATAACTAATACCAGACACCAGATAACTAATACCAGACACCAGAAACTAACACCAGACACCAGATAACTAATACCAGACACCAGAAACTAATACCAGACACCAGATAACTAATACCAGACACCAGAAACTAATACCAGCACCAAATAACTAATACCAGACACCAGATTTCTAATACCAGACACCAGATAATTAATACCAGACACCAGATAACTAATACCAGACACCAGATATCTAATACCAGTCACCAGATTCCTAATACCAGACACCAGATAACTAATACCAGACACCAGATATCTAATACCAGACACCAGATAACTAATACCAGACACCAGATAACTAATACCAGACACCAGATAACTAATACCAGACACCAGAAACTAATACCAGACACCAGATTCCTAATACCAGACACCAGATATCTAATACTAGACACCAAATAACTAATACCAGACACCAGATTTCTAATACCAGACACCAGAAACTAATACCAGACACCAGAAACTAGTACCAGACACCAGATTCCTAATACCAGACACCAGATAACTAATACCAGACACCAGATATCTAATACCAGACACCAGATAACTAATACCAGACACCAGATAACTAATACCAGACACCAGATAACTAATACCAGACACCAGAAACTAATACCAGACACCAGATAACTAATACCAGACACCAGAAACTAATACCAGACACCAAATAACTAATACCAGACACCAGATTTCTAATACCAGACACCAGATAATTAATACCAGACACCAGATAACTAATACCAGACACCAGATATCTAATACCAGTCACCAGATAACTAATACCAGACACCAGAAACTAACACCAGATACCAGATAACTAATACCAGACACAAGATAACTAATACCAGACACCAGATAACTAATACCAGACACCAGAAACTAATACCAGACACCAGATAACTAATACCAGACACCAGATATCTAATACCAGACACCAGATATCTAGAACCAGACACCAGAAACTAATACCAGACACCAGATGACTAATACCAGACACCAGATAACTAATACCAGACACCAGAAACTAATACCAGACACCAGATATCTAATACCAGACACCAGATAACTAATACCAGACACCAGAAACTAATACCAGACACCAGATAACTAATACCAGACACCAGATTCCTAATACCAGACACCAGATAACTAATACCAGACACCAGAAACTAACACCAGACACCAGAAACTAATACCAGACACCAGATAACTAATACCAGACACCAGATATCTAATACCAGACACCAGATTCCTAATACCAGACACCAGAAACTAATACCAGACACCAGAAACTAATACCAGACACCAGATAACTAATACCAGACACCAGATATCTAATACCAGACACCAAAAACTAATACCAGACACCAAATAACTAATACCAGACACCAGATGAGTAATACCAGACACCAGATAACTAATATTAGACACCAGATATCTAATACCAGACACCAGATATCTAATACCAGACACCAGATATCTAGAACCAGACACCAGAAACTAATACCAGACACCAGATAACTAATACCAGACACCAGAAACTAGTACCAGACACCAGATTCCTAATATTAGACACCAGATAACTAATACCAGACATCAGAAACTACTACTAGACACCAAATAACTAATACCAGACACCAGATAACTAATACCAGACACCAGATATCTAATACCAGTCACCAGATAACTAATACCAGGCACCACATAACTAATACCAGACACCAGATTCCTAATATCAGACACCAGATAACTAATACCAGACACCAGAAACTAACATTAGATACCAGATAACTAATACCAGACACCAGATAACTAATACCAGACAGCAGATAACTAATACCAGACACCAGATAACTAATATTAGACACCAGATAACTAATACCAGACACCAGATTCCTAATACCAGACACCAGATAACTAATACCAGACACCAGATGACTAATACCAGACACCAGATAACTAATACCAGACACCAGAAACTAATACCAGACACCAGATATCTAATACCAGACACCAGATAACTAATACCAGACACCAGAAACTAGTACCAGACACCAGAAACTAGTACCAGACACCAGATTCCTAATACCAGACACCAAATAACTAATACCAGACACCAGATATCTAATACCAGACACCAGAAACTAATACCAGACACCAGAAACTAGTACCAGACACCAGATTCCTAATACCAGACACCAGATAACTAATACCAGACACCAGATATCTAATACCAGACACCAGATAACTAATACCAGACACCAGATAACTAATACCAGACACCAGATAACTAATACCAGGCACCAGAAACTAATACCAGACACCAGATAACTAATACCAGACACCAGAAACTAATACCAGACACCAGAAACTAGTACCAGACACCAGATTCCTAATACCAGACACCAGAAACTAATACCAGACACCAGAAACTAGTACCAGACACCAGATTCCTAATACCAGACACCAGATAACTAATACCAGACACCAGATATCTAATACCAGACACCAGATAACTAATACCAGACACCAGATAACTAATACCAGACACCAGATAACTAATACCAGATACCAGATAACTAATACCAGACACCAGAAAATAATACCAGACACCAGATAACTAATACCAGTCACCAGAAATTAATACCAGACACCAGATAACTAATACCAGACACCAGAAACTAATACCAGACACCAGAAACTAGTACCAGACACCAGATTCCTAATACCAGACACCAGATATCTAATACCAGACACCAGATAACTAATACCAGACACCAGATGACTAATACCAGACACCAGATAACTAATACTAGTCACCAGAAACTAATACCAGACACCAGATATCTAATACCAGACACCAGATAACTAATACCAGACACCAGATAAC
Source organism: Tachina lurida (assembly GCA_944452675.1). Lineage (NCBI taxonomy): Eukaryota > Metazoa > Arthropoda > Insecta > Diptera > Tachinidae > Tachina > Tachina lurida. The sequence continues at coordinate 2,351,690 of CALYBX010000001.1, forward strand.
TAATACCAGACACCAGATTCCTAATACCAGACAACAGATAACTAATACCAGACACCAGATAACTAATACCAGACACCAGATAACTAATACCAGACACCAGATAACTAATACCAGACACCAGATGACTAATACCAGACACCAGATAACTAATACCAGACACCAGAAACTAATACCAGACACCAGATAACTAATACCAGACAGCAGATAACTAATACCAGACACCAGATAACTAATACCAGACACCAGAAACTAATACCAGACACCAAATAACTAATACCAGACACCAGATTTCTAATACCAGACACCAGAAACTAATACCAGAACCCAGATAACTAATACCAGACAGCAGATAACTAATACCAGACACCAGATAACTAATACCAGACACCAGATTCCTAATACCAGACAACAGATAACTAATACCAGACACCAGATAACTAATACCAGACACCAAATAACTAATATTAGACACCAGATAACTAATACCAGACTCGAGATAACTAATACCAGACACCAGATGACTAATACCAGACACCAGATAACTAATACCAGACACCAGAAACTAATACCAGACACCAGATAACTAATACCAGACAGCAGACAACTAATACCAGACACCAGATAACTAATACCAGACACCAGATAACTAATACCAGACACCAGATAACTAATACCAGACACCAGAAACTAATACCAGACACCAGATAACTAATACTAGACACCAATTAACTAATACCAGACAGCAGATAACTAATACCAGACACCAGATAACTAATATTAGACACCAGATAACTAATACCAGACACCAGATAACTAATACCAGACACCAGATATCTAGAACCAGACACCAGAAACTAATACCAGACACCAGATAACTAATACCAGACACCAGATATCTAATACCAGAACCCAGATAACTAATACCAGACACCAGATAACTAATACCAGACACCAGAAACTAATACCAGACACCAGATAACTAATACCAGACACCAGATAACTAATACCAGACAGCAGATTACTAATACCAGACACCAGATAACTAATATTAGACACCAGATAACTAATACCAGACACCAGATAACTAATACCAGACACCAGATAACTAATACCAGACACCAGAAACTAATACCAGACACCAGATAACTAATACCAGACACCAGATATCTAGAACCAGACACCAGAAACTAATACAAGACACTAGATAACTAATACCAGACACCAGATATCTAATACCAGAACCCAGATAACTAATACCAGACAGCAGATAACTAATACCAGACACCAGATAACTAATACCAGATACCAGAAACTAATACCAGACACCAGATAACTAATACCAGACACCAGAAACTAATACCAGACACCAGAAACTAATACCAGACACCAGATAACTAATACCAGACACCAGAAACTAATACCAGACACCAGAAACTAATACCAGACATCAGATAACTAATACCAGACACCAGATATCTAATACCAGACACCAAAAACTAATACCAGACACCAGATAACTAATACCAGACACCAGATATCTAATACCCGACACCAGATTCCTAATACCAGACACCAGAAACTAATACCAGACACCAGAAACTAACACCAGATACCAGATAACTAATACCAGACACCAGATAACTATTACCAGACACCAGATAACTAATACCAGACAGCAGATAACTAATACCAGACACCAGATAACTAATACCAGACACCAGATAACTAATACCAGACACCAGAAACTAATACCAGACACCAGATAACTAATACCAGACACCAGATAATTAATACCAGACACCAGATAACTAATACCAGACACCAGATATCTAATACCATACAGCAGATAACTAATACCAGACACCAGATAACTAATACCGGACACCAGATAACTAATATTAGACACCAGATAACTAATACCAGACACCAGATAACTAATACCAGACACCAGATAACTAATACCAGACACCAGAAACTAATACCAGACACCAGATAACTAATACCAGACACCAGATATCTAGAACCAGACACCAGAAACTAATACAAGACACTAGATAACTAATACCAGACACCAGATATCTAATACCAGAACCCAGATAACTAATACCAGACAGCAGATAACTAATACCAGACACCAGATAACTAATACCAGATACCAGAAACTAATACCAGACACCAGATAACTAATACCAGACACCAGAAACTAATACCAGACACCAGAAACTAACACCAGACACCAGAAACTAATACAAGACACTAGATAACTAATACCAGACACCAGATATCTAATACCAGAACCCAGATAACTAATACCAGACAGCAGATAACTATTACCAGACACCAGATAACTAATACCAGACACCAGATAACTAATACCAGACACCAGAAACTAATACCAGACACCAGATAACTAATACCAGACACCAGATATCTAGAACCAGACACCAGAAACTAATACAAGACACTAGATAACTAATACCAGACACCAGATATCTAATACCAGAACCCAGATAACTAATACCAGACAGCAGATAACTAATACCAGACACCAGATAACTAATACCAGATACCAGAAACTAATACCAGACACCAGATAACTAATACCAGACACCAGAAACTAATACCAGACACCAGAAACTAATACCAGACACCAGATAACTAATACCAGACACCAGAAACTAATACCAGACACCAGAAACTAATACCAGACACCAGATAACTAATACCAGACACCAGATATCTAATACCAGACACCAGAAACTAATACCAGACACCAGAAACTAATACTAGTCACCAGAAACTAATACCAGACACCAGATAACTAATACCAGACACCAGAAACTAATACCAGACACCAGATTCCTAATACCAGACACCTGAAACTAATACCAGACAACAGATAACTAATATTAGACACCAGATAACTAATACCAGACACCAGATTTCTAATACCAGACACCAGATTCCCAATACCAGATACCAGATAACTAATACCAGACACCAGAAACTAATACCAGACACCAGATAACTAATACCAGACACCAGATTCCTAATACCAGACACCAGATAACTAATACTAGTCACCAGAAACTAATACCAGACACCAGAAACTAATACCAGACACCAGAAACTAATACCAGACACCCGATAACTAATACCAGACACCAGATGACTAATACCAGACACCAGATAACTAATACCAGACACCAGAAACTAATACCAGACACCAGATATCTAATACCAGACACCAGATAACTAATACCAGACACCAGAAACTAATACCAGACACCAGATAACTAATACCAGTCACCAGAAACTAATACCAGACACCAGATAACTAATACCAGACACCAGAAACTAATACCAGACACCAGAAACTAGTACCAGACACCAGATTCCTAATACCAGACACCAGATATCTAATACCAGACACCAGATAACTAATACCAGACACCAGATGACTAATACCAGACACCAGATAACTAATACCAGACACCAGAAACTAATACCAGACACCAGATATCTAATACCAGACACCAGATAACTAATACCAGACACCAGATAACTAATACCAGACACCAGATAACTAATACCAGACACCAGATAACTAATACTAGTCACCAGAAACTAATACCAGACACCAGATAACTAATACCAGACACCAGAAACTAATACCAGACACCAGAAACTAGTACCAGACACCAGATTCCTAATACCAGACACCAGATATCTAATACCAGACACCAGATAACTAATACCAGACACCAGATGACTAATACCAGACACCAGATAACTAATACCAGACACCAGAAACTAATACCAGACACCAGATATCTAATACCAGACACCAGATAACTAATACCAGACACCAGAAACTAATACCAGACAACAGATATCTAATACCAGACACCAGATAACTAATACCAGACACCAGATAACTAATACCAGACACCAGATAACTAATACCAGACACCAGATAACTAATACTAGTCACCAGAAACTAATACCAGACACCAGATAACTAATACCAGACACCAGAAACTAATACCAGACACCAGAAACTAATACCAGACACCAGATAACTAATACCAGACACCAGAAACTAATACCAGACACCAGAAACTAGTACCAGACACCAGATATCTAATACCAGACACCAGAATCTAATACCGGACACCAGATATCTAATACCAGACACCAGATATCTAATACCAGACACCAGATAACTAATACCAGACACCAGGTGACTAATACCAGACACCAGATATCTAATACCAGACACCAGAAACTAATACCAGACACCAGAAACTAATACTAGTCACCAGAAACTAATACCAGACACCAGATTCCTAATATTAGACACCAGATAACTAATACCAGACACCAGATAACTAATACCAGACACCAGATAACTAATACCAGACACCAGATAACTAATACTAGTCACCAGAAACTAATACCAGACACCAGATTCCTAACACCAGACACCTGAAACTAATACCAGACAACAGATAACTAATATTAGACACCAGATAACTAATACCAGACACCAGATTTCTAATACCAGACACCAGATTCCTAATACCAGATACCAGATAACTAATACCAGACACCAGAAACTAATACCAGACACCAGATAACTAATACCAGACACCAGATTCCTAATACCAGACACCAGATAACTAATACTAGTCACCAGAAACTAATACCAGACACCAGAAACTAATACCAGACACCAGAAACTAATACCAGACACCCGATAACTAATACCAGACACCAGATGACTAATACCAGACACCAGATTCCTAATACCAGACACCAGATAACTAATACTAGTCACCAGAAACTAATACCAGACACCAGATAACTAATACCAGACACCAGAAACTAATACCAGACACCAGAAACTAATACCAGACACCAGATAACTAATACCAGACACCAGAAACTAATACCAGACACCAGAAACTAGTACCAGACACCAGATATCTAATACCAGACACCAGATAACTAATACCAGACACCAGATAACTAATACTAGTCACCAGAAACTAATACCAGACACCAGATAACTAATACCAGACACCAGAAACTAATACCAGACACCAGATTCCTAATACCAGACACCTGAAACTAATACCAGACAACAGATAACTAATATTAGACACCAGATAACTAATACCAGACACCAGATTTCTAATACCAGACACCAGATTCCTAATACCAGATACCAGATAACTAATACCAGACACCAGAAACTAATACCAGACACCAGATAACTAATACCAGACACCAGATTCCTAATACCAGACACCAGATAACTAATACTAGTCACCAGAAACTAATACCAGACACCAGAAACTAATACCAGACACCAGAAACTAATACCAGACACCCGATAACTAATACCAGACACCAGATGACTAATACCAGACACCAGATAACTAATACCAGACACCAGAAACTAATACCAGACACCAGATAACTAATACCAGACACCAGATAACTAATACCAGACACCAGATAACTAATACCAGACACCAGATATCTAGAACCAGACACCAGAAACTAATACCAGACACCAGATATCTAATACCAGACACCAGATATCTAATACCAGACACCAGATAACTAATACCAGACACCAGATGACTAATACCAGTCACCAGATAACTAATACCAGACACCAGAAACTAATACCAGACACCAGATAACTAATACCAGACACCAGATAACTAATACCAGACACCAGAAACTAATACCAGACACCAAATAACTAATACCAGACACCAGATTTCTAATACCAGACACCAGATAACTAATACCAGACAGCAGAAACTAATACCAGACACCAGATAACTAATACCACACACCAGATAACTAACACCAGACACCAGAAACTAATACCAGACACCAGATAACTAATACCAGAGACCAGATTTCTAATACCAGACACCAGATTCCTAATACCAGACACCAGAAACTAGTACCAGACAACAGATAACTAATATTAGACACCAGATAACTAATACCAGACACCAGATTCCTAATACCAGACACCAGATTCCTAATACCAGATACCAGATAACTAATACCAGACACCAGATTTCTAATACCAGACACCAGATTCCTAATACCAGACACCAGAAACTAATACCAGACAACAGATAACTAATATTAGACACCAGATAACTAATACCAGACACCAGATTCCTAATACCAGACACCAGATATCTAATACCAGACACCGGATAACTAATACCAGACACCAGATGACTAATACCAGACACCAGATAACTAATACCAGACACCAGAAACTAATACCAGACACCAGATATCTAATACCAGACACCAGATAACTAATACCAGACACCAGATAACTAATACCAGACACCAGATTCCTAATACCAGACACCAGATAACTAATACCAGACACCAGAAACTAACACCAGACACCAAAAACTAATACCAGACACCAGATAACTAATACCAGACACCAGAAACTAATACCAGACACCAGAAACTAGTACCACACACCAGATAACTAATAACAGACACCAGATAACTAATACCAGACACCAGATAACTAATACCAGACACCAGAAACTAATACCAGACACCAGATTCCTAATACCAGACACCAGATAACTAATACCAGACACCAGAAACTAGTACCAGACACCAGATTCCTAATACCAGACACCAGATAACTAATACCAGACACCAGAAACTAACACCAGATACCAGATAACTAATACCAGACACCAGATAACTAATACCAGACACCAGATAACTAATACCAGACAGCAGATAACTAATACCAGACACCAGATAACTAATACCAGACACCAGAAACTAATACCAGTCACAAGAAACTAATACCAGACACCAGATAACTAATACCAGACACCAGAAACTAATACCAGACACCAGAAACTAGTACCAGACACCAGATAACTAATATCAGACACCAGATAACTAATACCAGACACCAGATATCTAATACCAGACACCAGATAACTAACACCAGACACCAGATATCTAATACCAGACACAAGATATATAATACCAGACACCAGAAACTAATACCAGACACCAAATAACTAATACCAGACACCAGATTTCTAATACCAGACACCAGATTCCTAATACCAGACACCAGAAACTAATACCAGACACCAGATAACTAATACCAGACACCAGATAACTAATACCAGATACCAGATAACTAATACCAGACACCCGATAACTAATACCAGACACCAGATTCCTAATACCAGACACCAGATATCTAATACCAGACACCAGATAACTAATACCAGACACCAGATAACTAATACCAGACACCAGAAACTAATACCAGACACCAGAAACTAATACCAGACACCAGATAACTAATACCAGACACCAGATAACTAATACCAGACAGCAGATAACTAATACCAGACACCAGATAACTAATATTAGACACCAGATATCTAATACCAGACACCAGATATCTAGAACCAGACACCAGATTCCTAATACCAGACACCAGATATCTAATACCAGACACCAGAAACTAATACCAGACACCAGAAACTAATACAAGACACCAAATAACTAATACCAGACACCAGATTCCTAATACCAGACACCAGATATCTAATACCAGACACCAGAAACTAATACCAGACTCCAGATATCTAATACCAGACACCAGATAACTAATACCAGACACCAGATAACTAATACCAGACACCAGATAACTAATACCAGACACCAGATAACTAATACCAGACACCAGATTCCTAATACCAGACACCAGATAACTAATACCAGACACCAGAAACTAATACCAGACACCAGAAACTAATACCAAACACCAGATAACTAATACCAGACACCAGATAACTAATACCAGACAGCAGATAACTAATACCAGACACCAGATAACTAATATTAGACACCAGATATCTAATACCAGACACCAGATATCTAATACCAGACACCAGATATCTAGAACCAGACACAAGAAACTAATACCAGACACCAGATAACTAACACCAGACACCAGATAACTAATACCAGACACCAGATAACTAATACCAGACACCAGATTCCTAATACCAGACACCAGATAACTAATACTAGTCACCAGAAACTAATACCAGACACCAGATATCTAATACCAGACACCAGATAACTAATACCAGACACCAGATAACTAATACCAGACACCAGATAACTAATACCAGACACCAGAAACTAACACCAGACACCAGAAACTAATACCAGACACCAGATAACTAATACCAGACACCAGAAACTAATACCAGACACCAGAAACTAGTACCAGACTGGTATTAGTTTCTGGTGTCTGGTATTAGTTTCTGGTGTCTGGTATTAGTTATCTGGTGTCTGGTATTAGTTTCTGGTGTCTGGTGTTAGTTTCTGGTGTCTGGTATTAGTTATCTGGTGTCTGGTATTAGTTATCTGGTGTCTGGTATTAGTTATCTGGTGTCTGGTATTAGATATCTGGTGTCTGTTAATAGTTATCTGGTGTCTGGTATTAGTTATCTGGTATCTGGTGTTAGTTTCTGGTGTCTGGTATTAGTTTCTGGTGTCTGGTATTAGTTTCTGGTGTCTGGTATTAGGAATCTGGTGTCGGGTATTAGATATCTGGTGTCTGGTATTAGTTATCTGGTGTCTGGTATTAGTTTTTGGTGTCTGGTATTAGATATCTGGTGTCTGGTATTAGTTATCTGGTGTCTGGTATTAGTTTCTGGTGTCTGGTATTAGTTTCTGGTGTCTGGTATTAGTTATCTGGTGTCTGGTATTAGTTTCTGGTGTCTGGTATTAGTTTCTGGTGTCTGGTATTAGTTATCTGGTGTCTGGTATTAGTTTCTGGTATCTGGTATTAGTTATCTGGTGTCTGGTATTAGTTATCTGCTGTCTGGTATTAGTTATCTGGGTTCTGGTATTAGATATCTGGTGTCTGGTATTAGTTATCTAGTGTCTTGTATTAGTTTCTGGTGTCTGGTATTAGTTATCTGGTGTCTGGTATTAGTTTCTGGTGTCTGGTATTAGTTATCTGGTGTCTGGTATTAGTTATCTGGTGTCTGGTATTAGTTATCTGGTGTCTAATATTAGTTATCTGGTGTCTGGTATTAGTAATCTGCTGTCTGGTATTAGTTATCTGGTGTCTGGTATTAGTTATCTGGTGTCTGGTATTAGTTTCTGGTGTCTGGTATTAGTTATCTGGTGTCTGGTATTAGTTATCTGGGTTCTGGTATTAGATATCTGGTGTCTGGTATTAGTTATCTGGTGTCTGGTATTAGTTTCTGGTGTCTGGTTCTAGATATCTGGTGTCTGGTATTAGTTATCTGGTGTCTGGTATTAGTTATCTGGTGTCTAATATTAGTTATCTGGTGTCTGGTATTAGTTATCTGCTGTCTGGTATTAGTTATCTGGTGTCTAGTATTAGTTATCTGGTGTCTGGTATTAGTTTCTGGTGTCTGGTATTAGTTATCTGGTGTCTGGTATTAGTTATCTGGTGTCTGGTATTAGTTATCTGGTGTCTGGTATTAGTTGTCTGCTGTCTGGTATTAGTTATCTGGTGTCTGGTATTAGTTTCTGGTGTCTGGTATTAGTTATCTGGTGTCTGGTATTAGTCATCTGGTGTCTGGTATTAGTTATCTCGTGTCTGGTATTAGTTATCTGGTGTCTAATATTAGTTATTTGGTGTCTGGTATTAGTTATCTGGTGTCTGGTATTAGTTATCTGTTGTCTGGTATTAGGAATCTGGTGTCTGGTATTAGTTATCTGGTGTCTGGTATTAGTTATCTGCTGTCTGGTATTAGTTATCTGGGTTCTGGTATTAGTTTCTGGTGTCTGGTATTAGAAATCTGGTGTCTGGTATTAGTTATTTGGTGTCTGGTATTAGTTTCTGGTGTCTGGTATTAGTTATCTGGTGTCTGGTATTAGTTATCTGCTGTCTGGTATTAGTTATCTGGTGTCTGGTATTAGTTTCTGGTGTCTGGTATTAGTTATCTGGTGTCTGGTATTAGTCATCTGGTGTCTGGTATTAGTTATCTGGTGTCTGGTATTAGTTATCTGGTGTCTGGTATTAGTTATCTGGTGTCTGGTATTAGTTATCTGTTGTCTGGTATTAGGAATCTGGTGTCTGGTATTAGTTATCTGGTGTCTGGTATTAGTTATCTGGTGTCTGGTATTAGATATCTGGTGTCTGGTATTACTTTCTGGTGACTAGTATTAGTTATCTGGTGTCTGGTATTAGTTATCTGGTGTCTGGTATTAGTTATCTGGTGTCTGGTATTAGTTATCTGGTGTCTGGTATTAGTTATCTGTTGTCTGGTATTAGTTTCTGGTGTCTGGTATTAGGAATCTGGTGTCTGGTATTAGTTATCTGGTGTCTGGTATTAGTTATCTGGTGTCTGGTATTAGATATCTGGTGTCTGGTATTAGTTTCTGGTGACTAGTATTAGTTATCTGGTGTCTGGTATTAGTTATCTGGTGTCTGGTATTAGTTATCTGGTGTCTGGTACTAGTTATCTGGTGTCTGGTATTAGTTATCTGTTGTCTGGTATTAGCTTCTGGTGTCTGGTATTAGGAATCTGGTGTCTGGTATTAGTTATCTGGTGTCTGGTATTAGATATCTGGTGTCTGGTATTAGATATCTGGTGTCTGGTATTAGTTATCTGGTGTCTGGTATTAGTTATCTGATGTCTAATATTAGTTATCTGGTGTCTGGTATTAGTTTCTGGTGTCTGGTATTAGTTATCTGGTGTCTGGTATTAGTTTCTGGTGTCTGGTATTAGTTATCTGGTGTCTGGTATTAGTTATCTGCTGTCTGGTATTAGTTATCTGGGTTCTGGTATTAGATATCTGGTGTCTGGTATTAGTTATCTGGTGTCTGGTATTAGTTATCTGGTGTCTGGTATTAGTTATCTGGTATCTGGTGTTAGTTTCTGGTGTCTGGTATTAGTTTCTGGTGTCTGGTATTAGATATCTGGTGTCTGGTATTAGTTATCTGGTGTCTGGTATTAGTTTCTGGTGTCTGGTTCTAGATATCTGGTGTCTGGTATTAGTTATCTGGTGTCTGGTATTAGTTTCTGGTGTCTGGTATTAGTTATCTGGTGTCTGGTATTAGTTATCTGGTGTCTGGTATTAGTTATCTGGTGTCTGGTATTAGTTTCTGGTGTCTGGCATTAGTTATCTGGTGTCTGGTATTAGTTATCTGGTATCTGGTGTTAGTTTCTGGTGTCTGGTATTAGTTTCTGGTGTCTGGTATTAGGAATCTGGTGTCTGGTATTAGATATCTGGTGTCTGGTATTAGTTATCTGGTGTCTGGTATTAGTTTTTGGTGTCTGGTATTAGATATCTGGTGTCTGGTATTAGTTATCTGGTGTCTGGTATTAGTTTCTGGTGTCTGGTATTAGTTTCTGGTATCTGGTGTTAGTTTCTGGTGTCTGGTATTAGTTTCTGGTGTCTGGTATTAGGAATCTGGTGTCTGGTATTAGATATCTGGTGTCTGGTATTAGTTATCTGGTGTCTGGTATTAGTTTTTGGTGTCTGGTATTAGATATCTGGTGTCTGGTATTAGTTATCTGGTGTCTGGTATTAGTTTCTGGTGTCTGGTATTAGTTATCTGGTGTCTGGTATTAGTTTCTGGTGTCTGGTATTAGTTATCTGGTGTCTGGTATTAGTTATCTGGTGTCTGGTATTAGTTATCTGGTGTCTGGTATTAGTTTCTGGTGTCTGGCATTAGTTATCTGGTGTCTGGTATTAGTTATCTGGTATCTGGTGTTAGTTTCTGGTGTCTGGTATTAGTTTCTGGTGTCTGGTATTAGGAATCTGGTGTCTGGTATTAGATATCTGGTGTCTGGTATTAGTTATCTGGTCTCTGGTATTAGTTTTTGGTGTCTGGTATTAGATATCTGGTGTCTGGTATTAGTTATCTGGTGTCTGGTATTAGTTTCTGGTGTCTGGTATTAGTTTCTGGTGTCTGGTATTAGTTATCTGGTGTCTGGTATTAGTTTCTGGTGTCTGGTATTAGTTTCTGGTGTCTGGTATTAGTTATCTGGTGTCTGGTATTAGTTATCTGGTGTCTGGTATTAGTTTCTGGTGTCTGGTATTAGTTATCTGGTGTCTGGTATTAGTTATCTGGTGTCTGGTATTAGTTATCTGCTGTCTGGTATTAGTTATCTGGTGTCTGGTATTACTTATCTGGTGTCTGGTATTAGTTATCTGGTATCTGGTGTTAGTTTCTGGTGTCTGGTATTAGTTTCTGGTGTCTGGTATTAGGAATCTGGTGTCTGGTATTAGTTATCTGGTGTCTGGTATTAGTTTCTGGTGTCTGGTATTAGTTTCTGGTGTCTGGTATTAGTTATCTGGTGTCTGGTATTAGTTTCTGGTGTCTGGTATTAGTTTCTGGTGTCTGGTATTAGTTATCTGGTGTCTGGTATTAGTTTCTGGTGTCTGGTTCTAGATATCTGGTGTCTGGTATTAGTTATCTGGTGTCTGGTATTAGTTTCTGGTGTCTGGTATTAGTTTCTGGTATCTGGTATTAGTTATCTGGTGTCTGGTATTAGTTATCTGCTGTCTGGTATTAGTTATCTGGGTTCTGGTATTAGATATCTGGTGTCTGGTATTAGTTATCTAGTGTCTTGTATTAGTTTCTGGTGTCTGGTTCTAGATATCTGGTGTCTGGTATTAGTTATCTGGTGTCTGGTATTAGTTTCTGGTGTCTGGTATTAGTTATCTGGTGTCTGGTATTAGTTATCTGGTGTCTGGTATTAGTTATCTGGTGTCTAATATTAGTTATCTGGTGTCTGGTATTAGTTTTTGGTGTCTGGTATTAGATATCTGGTGTCTGGTATTAGTTACCTGGTGTCTGGTATTAGTTTCTGGTGTCTGGTATTAGTTTCTGGTGTCTGGTATTAGTTATCTGGTGTCTGGTATTAGTTTCTGGTGTCTGGTATTAGTTTCTGGTGTCTGGTATTAGTTATCTGGTGTCTGGTATTAGTTTCTGGTATCTGGCATTAGTTATCTGGTGTCTGGTATTAGTTATCTGCTGTCTGGTATTAGTTATCTGGGTTCTGGTATTAGATATCTGGTGTCTGGTATTAGTTATCTAGTGTCTTGTATTAGTTTCTGGTGTCTGGTTCTAGATATCTGGTGTCTGGTATTAGTTATCTGGTGTCTGGTATTAGTTTCTGGTGTCTGGTATTTGTTATCTGGTGTCTGGTATTAGTTATCTGGTGTCTGGTATTAGTTATCTGGTGTCCAATATTAGTTATCTGGTGTCTGGTATTAGTAATCTGCTGTCTGGTATTAGTTATCTGGTGTCTGGTATTAGTTATCTGGTGTCTGGTATTAGTTTCTGGTGTCTGGTATTAGTTATCTGGTGTCTGGTATTAGTTATCTGGGTTCTGGTATTAGATATCTGGTGTCTGGTATTAGTTATCTGGTGTCTGGTATTAGTTTCTGGTGTCTGGTTCTAGATATCTGGTGTCTGGTATTAGTTATCTGGTGTCTGGTATTAGTTATCTGGTGTCTAATATTAGTTATCTGGTGTCTGGTATTAGTTATCTGCTGTCTGGTATTAGTTATCTGGTGTCTAGTATTAGTTATCTGGTGTCTGGTATTAGTTTCTGGTGTCTGGTATTAGTTATCTGGTGTCTGGTATTAGTTATCTGGTGTCTGGTATTAGTTTCTGAAGTCTGGTATTAGTTATCTGGTGTCTGGTATTAGATATCTGGTGTCTGGTATTAGTTGTCTGCTGTCTGGTATTAGTTATCTGGTGTCTGGTATTAGTTTCTGGTTTCTGGTATTAGTTATCTGGTGTCTGGTATTAGTCATCTGGTGTCTGGTATTAGTTATCTCGTGTCTGGTATTAGTTATCTGGTGTCTGGTATTAGTTATCTGGTGTCTAATATTAGTTATTTGGTGTCTGGTATTAGTTATCTGGTGTCTGGTATTAGTTATCTGTTGTCTGGTATTAGGAATCTGGTGTCTGGTATTAGTTATCTGGTGTCTGGTATTAGTTATCTGCTGTCTGGTATTAGTTATCTGGTGTCTGGTATTAGTTATCTGTTGTCTGGTATTAGGAATCTGGTGTCTGGTATTAGTTATCTGGTGTCTGGTATTAGTTATCTGGTGTCTGGTATTAGATATCTGGTGTCTGGTATTAGTTTCTGGTGACCAGTATTAGTTATCTGGTGTCTGGTATTAGTTATCTGTTGTCTGGTATTAGTTTCTGGTGTCTGGTATTAGAAATCTGGTGTCTGGTATTAGTTATTTGGTGTCTGGTATTAGTTTCTGGTGTCTGGTATTAGTTATCTGGTGTCTGGTATTAGTTATCTGCTGTCTGGTATTAGTTATCTGGTGTCTGGTATTAGTTTCTGGTGTCTGGTATTAGTTATCTGGTGTCTGGTATTAGTCATCTGGTGTCTGGTATTAGTTATCTGGTGTCTGGTATTAGTTATCTGGTGTCTGGTATTAGTTAACTGGTGTCTGGTATTAGTTATCTGTTGTCTGGTATTAGGAATCTGGTGTCTGGTATTAGTTATCTGGTGTCTGGTATTAGTTATCTGGTGTCTGGTATTAGATATCTGGTGTCTGGTATTAGTTTCTGGTGACTAGTATTAGTTATCTGGTGTCTGGTATTAGTTATCTGGTGTCTGGTATTAGTTATCTGGTGTCTGGTATTAGTTATCTGGTGTCTGGTATTAGATATCTGGTGTCTGGTATTAGATATCTGGTGTCTGGTATTAGTTATCTGGTGTCTGGTATTAGTTATCTGGTGTCTAATATTAGTTATCTGGTGTCTGGTATTAGTTATCTGGTGTCTGGTATTAGTTATCTGTTGTCTGGTATTAGTTTCTGGTGTCTGGTATTAGGAATCTGGTGTCTGGTATTAGATATCTGGTGTCTGGTATTAGTTATCTGGTGTCTGGTATTAGTTTTTGGTGTCTGGTATTAGATATCTGGTGTCTGGTATTAGTTATCTGGTGTCTGGTATTAGTTTCTGGTGTCTGGTATTAGTTTCTGGTGTCTGGTATTAGTTATCTGGTGTCTGGTATTAGTTTCTGGTGTCTGGTATTAGTTATCTGGTGTCTGGTATTAGTTTCTGGTGTCTGGTATTAGTTATCTGGTGTCTGGTATTAGTTATCTGCTGTCTGGTATTAGTTATCTGGGTTCTGGTATTAGATATCTGGTGTCTGGTATTAGTTATCTGGTGTCTGGTATTAGTTATCTGGTGTCTGGTATTAGTTATCTGGTATCTGGTGTTAGTTTCTGGTGTCTGGTATTAGTTTCTGGTGTCTGGTATTAGATATCTGGTGTCTGGTATTAGTTATCTGGTGTCTGGTATTAGTTTCTGGTGTCTGGTTCTAGATACCTGGTGTCTGGTATTAGTTATCTGGTGTCTGGTATTAGTTTCTGGTGTCTGGTATTAGTTATCTGGTGTCTGGTATTAGTTATCTGGTGTCTGGTATTAGTTATCTGGTGTCTGGTATTAGTTTCTGGTGTCTGGCATTAGTTATCTGGTGTCTGGTATTAGTTATCTGGTATCTGGTGTTAGTTTCTGGTGTCTGGTATTAGTTTCTGGTGTCTGGTATTAGGAATCTGGTGTCTGGTATTAGATATCTGGTGTCTGGTATTAGTTATCTGGTGTCTGGTATTAGTTTTTGGTGTCTGGTATTAGATATCTGGTGTCTGGTATTAGTTATCTGGTGTCTGGTATTAGTTTCTGGTGTCTGGTATTAGTTTCTGGTATCTGGTGTTAGTTTCTGGTGTCTGGTATTAGTTTCTGGTGTCTGGTATTAGGAATCTGGTGTCTGGTATTAGATATCTGGTGTCTGGTATTAGTTATCTGGTGTCTGGTATTAGTTTTTGGTGTCTGGTATTAGATATCTGGTGTCTGGTATTAGTTATCTGGTGTCTGGTATTAGTTTCTGGTGTCTGGTATTAGTTATCTGGTGTCTGGTATTAGTTTCTGGTGTCTGGTATTAGTTATCTGGTGTCTGGTATTAGTTATCTGGTGTCTGGTATTAGTTATCTGGTGTCTGGTATTAGTTTCTGGTGTCTGGCATTAGTTATCTGGTGTCTGGTATTAGTTATCTGGTATCTGGTGTTAGTTTCTGGTGTCTGGTATTAGTGTTTGGTGTCTGGTATTAGGAATCTGGTGTCTGGTATTAGATATCTGGTGTCTGGTATTAGTTATCTGGTGTCTGGTATTAGTTTTTGGTGTCTGGTATTAGTTTCTGGTGTCTGGTATTAGTTTCTGGTGTCTGGTATTAGTTATCTGGTGTCTGGTATTAGTTTCTGGTGTCTGGTATTAGTTTCTGGTGTCTGGTATTAGTTATCTGGTATTAGTTATCTGGTGTCTGGTATTAGTTATCTGGTGTCTGGTATTAGTTATCTGGTATCTGGTGTTAGTTTCTGGTGTCTGGTATTAGTTTCTGGTGTCTGGTATTAGATATCTGGTGTCTGGTATTAGTTATCTGGTGTCTGGTATTAGTTTCTGGTGTCTGGTTCTAGATATCTGGTGTCTGGTATTAGTTATCTGGTGTCTGGTATTAGTTTCTGGTGTCTGGTATTAGTTATCTGGTGTCTGGTATTAGTTATCTGGTGTCTGGTATTAGTTATCTGGTGTCTGGTATTAGTTTCTGGTGTCTGGCATTAGTTATCTGGTGTCTGGTATTAGTTATCTGGTATCTGGTGTTAGTTTCTGGTGTCTGGTATTAGTTTCTGGTGTCTGGTATTAGGAATCTGGTGTCTGGTATTAGATATCTGGTGTCTGGTATTAGTTATCTGGTGTCTGGTATTAGTTTTTGGTGTCTGGTATTAGATATCTGGTGTCTGGTATTAGTTATCTGGTGTCTGGTATTAGTTTCTGGTGTCTGGTATTAGTTTCTGGTATCTGGTGTTAGTTTCTGGTGTCTGGTATTAGTTTCTGGTGTCTGGTATTAGGAATCTGGTGTCTGGTATTAGATATCTGGTGTCTGGTATTAGTTATCTGGTGTCTGGTATTAGTTTTTGGTGTCTGGTATTAGATATCTGGTGTCTGGTATTAGTTATCTGGTGTCTGGTATTAGTTTCTGGTGTCTGGTATTAGTTATCTGGTGTCTGGTATTAGTTTCTGGTGTCTGATATTAGTTATCTGGTGTCTGGTATTAGTTATCTGGTGTCTGGTATTAGTTATCTGGTGTCTGGTATTAGTTTCTGGTGTCTGGCATTAGTTATCTGGTGTCTGGTATTAGTTATCTGGTATCTGGTGTTAGTTTCTGGTGTCTGGTATTAGTTTTTGGTGTCTGGTATTAGGAATCTGGTGTCTGGTATTAGATATCTGGTGTCTGGTATTAGTTATCTGGTGTCTGGTATTAGTTTTTGGTGTCTGGTATTAGTTTCTGGTGTCTGGTATTAGTTTCTGGTGTCTGGTATTAGTTATCTGGTGTCTGGTATTAGTTTCTGGTGTCTGGTATTAGTTTCTGGTGTCTGGTATTAGTTATCTGGTGTCTGGTATTAGTTATCTGGTGTCTGGTATTAGTTTCTGGTGTCTGGTATTAGTTATCTGGTGTCTGGTATTAGTTTCTGGTGTCTGGTATTAGTTTCTGGTGTCTGGTATTAGTTATCTGGTGTCTGGTATTAGTTATCTGGTGTCTGGTATTAGTTTCTGGTGTCTGGTATTAGTTATCTGGTGTCTGGTATTAGTTATCTGGTGTCTGGTATTAGTTATCTGCTGTCTGGTATTAGTTATCTGGTGTCTGGTATTACTTATCTGGTGTCTGGTATTAGTTATCTGGTATCTGGTGTTAGTTTCTGGTGTCTGGTATTAGTTTCTGGTGTCTGGTATTAGGAATCTGGTGTCTGGTATTAGTTATCTGGTGTCTGGTATTAGTTTCTGGTGTCTGGTATTAGTTTCTGGTGTCTGGTATTAGTTATCTGGTGTCTGGTATTAGTTTCTGGTGTCTGGTATTAGTTTCTGGTGTCTGGTATTAGTTATCTGGTGTCTGGTATTAGTTTCTGGTGTCTGGTTCTAGATATCTGGTGTCTGGTATTAGTTATCTGGTGTCTGGTATTAGTTTCTGGTGTCTGGTATTAGTTATCTGGTGTCTGGTATTAGTTATCTGGTGTCTGGTATTAGTTATCTGCTGTCTAGTATTAGTTATCTGGTGTCTGGTATTAGTTTCTGGTGTCTGGTATTAGTTATCTTGTGTCTGGTATTAGTTTCTGGTGTCTGGTTCTAGATATCTGGTGTCTGGTATTAGTATCTGGTGTCTGGTATTAGTTTCTGGTGTCTGGTATTAGTTTTTGGTGTCTGGTATTAGATATCTGGTGTCTGGTATTAGTTATCTGGTGTCTGGTATTAGTTTCTGGTGTCTGGTATTAGTTTCTGGTGTCTGGTATTAGTTATCTGGTGTCTGATATTAGTTTCTGGTGTCTGGTATTAGTTTCTGGTGTCTGGTATTAGTTATCTGGTGTCTGGTATTAGTTTCTGGTGTCTGGTTCTAGATATCTGGTGTCTGGTATTAGTTATCTGGTGTCTGGTATTAGTTTTTGGTGTCTGGTATTAGTTATCTGGTGTTTAGTATTAGTTATCTGGTATCTGGTGTTAGTTTCTGGTGTCTGGTATTAGTTTCTGGTGTCTGGTATTAGGAATCTGGTGTCTGGTATTAGATATCTGGTGTCTGGTATTAGTTATCTGGTGTCTGGTATTAGTTTTTGGTGTCTGGTATTAGATATCTGGTGTCTGGTATTAGTTTCTGGTGTCTGGTATTAGTTATCTGGTGTCTGGTTTTAGTTTCTGGTGTCTGGTATTAGTTTCTGGTGTCTGGTATTAGTTATGTGGTGTCTGGTATTAGTTTCTGGTGTCTGGTGTTAGTTATATGGTGTCTGGTATTAGTTATCTGCTGTCTGGTATTAGTTATCTGGGTTCTGGTATTAGATATCTGGTGTCTGGTATTAGTTATCTGGTGTCTGGTATTAGTTTCTGGTGTCTGGTTCTAGATATCTGGTGTCTGGTATTATTTATCTGGTGTCTGGTATTAGTTTCTGGTGTCTGGTATTAGTTATCTGGTGTCTGGTATTAGTTATCTGGTGTCTGGTATTAGTTATCTGCTGTCTGGTATTAGTTATCTGGTGTCTGGTATTAGTTTCTGGTGTCTGGTATTAGTTATCTGGTGTCTGGTATTAGTCATCTGGTGTCTGGTATTAGTTATCTGGTGTCTGGTATTAGTTATCTGGTGTCTAATATTAGTTATCTGGTGTCTGGTATTAGTTATCTGGTGTCTAGTATTAGTTATCTGTTGTCTGGTATTAGGAATCTGGTGTCTGGTATTAGTTATCTGGTGTCTGGTATTAGTTATCTGCTGTCTGGTTTTAGTTATCTGGGTTCTGGTATTAGTTTCTGGTGTCTGGTATTAGAAATCTGGTGTCTGGTATTAGTTATTTGGTGTCTGGTATTAGTTTCTGGTGTCTGGTATTAGTTATCTGGTGTCTGGTATTAGTTATCTGCTGTCTGGTATTAGTTATCTGGTGTCTGGTATTAGTTTCTGGTGTCTGGTATTAGTTATCTGGTGTCTGGTATTAGTCATCTGGTGTCTGGTATTAGTTATCTGGTGTCTGGTATTAGTTTCTGGTGTCTAGTATTAGTTATCTGGTATCTAATATTAGTTATCTGGTGTCTGGTATTAGTTATCTGGTGTCTGGTATTAGTTATCTGTTGTCTGGTATTAGGAATCTGGTGTCTGGTATTACTTTCTGGTGACTAGTATTAGTTATCTGGTGTCTGGTATTAGTTATCTGGTGTCTGGTATTAGTAATCTGGTGTCTGATATTAGTTATCTGGTGTCTGGTATTAGATATCTGGTGTCTGGTATTAGATATCTGGTGTCTGGTATTAGATATCTGGTGTCTGGTATTAGTTATCTGGTGTCTGGTATTAGTTATCTGGTGTCTAATATTAGTTATCTGGTGTCTGGTATTAGTTATCTGGTGTCTGGTATTAGTTATCTGTTGTCTGGTATTAGTTTCTGGTGTCTGGTATTAGGAATCTGGTGTCTGGTATTAGATATCTGGTGTCTGGTATTAGTTATCTGGTGTCTAATATTAGTTATCTGGTGTCTGGTATTAGTTATCTGGTGTCTGGTATTAGTTATCTGGTGTCTGGTATTAGATATCTGGTGTCTGGTATTAGTTTCTGGTGACTAGTATTAGTTATCTGGTGTCTGGTATTAGTTATCTGGTGTCTGGTATTAGTTATCTGGTGTCTGGTATTAGTTATCTGGTGTCTGGTATTAGATATCTGGTGTCTGGTATTAGATATCTGGTGTCTGGTATTAGTTATTTGGTGTCTGGTATTAGTTATCTGGTGTCTAATATTAGTTATCTGGTGTCTGGTATTAGTTATCTTGTGTCTGGTATTAGTTATCTGTTGTCTGGTATTAGTTTCTGGTGTCTGGTATTAGGAATCTGGTGTCTGGTATTAGATATCTGGTGTCTGGTATTAGTTATCTGGTGTCTGGTATTAGTTTTTGGTGTCTGGTATTAGATATCTAGTGTCTGGTATTAGTTATCTGGTGTCTGGTATTAGTTTCTGGTGTCTGGTATTAGTTTCTGGTGTCTGGTATTAGTTATCTGGTGTCTGGTATTAGTTTCTGGTGTCTGGTATTAGTTATCTGGTGTCTGGTATTAGTTTCTGGTGTCTGGTATTAGTTATCTGGTGTCTGGTATTAGTTATCTGCTGTCTGGTATTAGTTATCTGGGTTCTGGTATTAGATATCTGGTGTCTGGTATTAGTTATCTGGTGTCTGGTATTAGTTTCTGGTGTCTGGTTCTAGATATCTGGTGTCTGGTATTAGTTATCTGGTGTCTGGTATTAGTTTCTGGTGTCTGGTATTAGTTATCTGGTGTCTGGTATTAGTTATCTGGTGTCTGGTATTAGTTATCTGGTGTCTGGTATTAGTTTCTGGTGTCTGGTATTAGTTTCTGGTGTCTGGTATTAGTTATCTGGTGTCTGGTATTAGGAATCTGGTGTCTGGTATTAGTTATCTGGTGTCTGGTATTAGTTATCTGGTGTCTGGTATTAGTTTCTGGTGTCTGGTATTAGATATCTGGTGTCTGGTATTAGTTATCTGGTGTCTGGTATTAGTTATCTGGTGTCTGGT
Source organism: Tachina lurida (assembly GCA_944452675.1). Lineage (NCBI taxonomy): Eukaryota > Metazoa > Arthropoda > Insecta > Diptera > Tachinidae > Tachina > Tachina lurida. Next base: position 2,372,863 of record CALYBX010000001.1, read on the forward strand.
ACTAGTTTCTGGTGTCTGGTATTAGTTATCTGGTGACTGGTATTAGAAATCTGGTGTCTGGTATTAGTTATCTGGTGTCTGGTATTAGTTATCTGGTGTCTGGTATTAGTTATCTGGTGTCTGGTATTAGTTATCTGGTGTCTGGTATTAGTTATCTGGTGTCTGGTATTAGATATCTGGTGTCTGGTATTAGTTATCTGGTGTCTGGTATTAGATATCTGGTGTCTGGTATTAGTTTTTGGTGTCTGGTATTAGTTATCTGCTGTCTGGTATTAGTTATCTGGTGTCTGGTATTAGTTATCTGGTGTCTGGTATTAGTTATCTGGTATCTGGTGTTAGTTTCTGGTGTCTGGTATTAGTTATCTGGTGTCTGGTATTAGGAATCTGGTGTCTGGTATTAGATATCTGGTGTCTGGTATTAGTTATCTGGTGTCTGGTATTAGGAATCTGGTGTCTGGTATTAGTTTCTGGTATTAGTTATCTGGTGTCTGGTATTAGGAATCTAGTGTCTGGTACTAGTTTCTGGTGTCTGGTATTAGTTATCTGGTGTCTGGTATTAGTTTCTGGTGTCTGGTATTAGTTATCTGGTGTCTGGTATTAGTTTCTGGTGTCTGGTATTAGTTATCTGGTGTCTGATATTAGAAATCTGGTGTCTGGTATTAGTTATTTGGTGTCTGGTATTAGTTTCTGGTGTCTGGTATTAGTTATCTGGTGTCTGGTATTAGGAATCTGGTGTCGAGTATTAGTTTCTGGTGTCTGGTATTAGATATCTGGTGTCTGGTTCTAGATATCTGGTGTCTGGTATTAGTTATCTGGTGTCTGGTATTAGTTTCTGGTGTCTGGTATTAGTTATCTGGTGTCTGGTATTAGTTTCTGGTGTCTGGTGTTAGTTTCTGGTGTCTGGTATTAGTTATCTGGTGTCTGGTATTAGTTTCTGGTGTCTGGTATTAGTTATCTGGTGTCTGGTATTAGTTATCTGGTGTCTGGTATTAGTTATCTGTTGTCTGGTATTAGTTTCTGGTGTCTGGTATTAGGAATCTGGTGTCTGGTATTAGATATCTGGTGTCTGGTATTAGTTATCTGGTGTCTGGTATTAGTTTTTGGTGTCTGGTATTAGTTATCTGCTGTCTGGTATTAGTAATCTGGTGTCTGGTATTAGTTATCTGGTGTCTGGTATTAGTTATCTGGTATCTGGTGTTAGTTTCTGGTGTCTGGTACTAGTTATCTGGTGTCTGGTATTAGTTTCTGGTGTCTGGTTCTAGATATCTGGTGTCTTGTATTAGTTTCTGGTGTCTGGTATTAGTTTCTGGTGTCTGGTATTAGATATCTGGTGTCTGGTATTAGGAATCTGGTGTCTGGTATTAGTTATTTGGTGTCTTGTATTAGTTTCTGGTGTCTGGTATTAGTTTCTGGTGTCTGGTATTAGATATCTGGTGTCTGGTATTAGGAATCTGGTGTCTGGTATTAGTTATCTGGTGTCTGGTATTAGGAATCTGGTGTCTGGTATTAGTTTCTGGTGTCTGGTATTAGTTATCTGGTGTCTGGTGTTAGTTCCTGGTGTCTGGTGTTAGTTTCTGGTGTCTGGTATTAGTTATCTGGTGTCTGGTATTAGTTATCTGGTGTCTGGTATTAGTTATCTGGTGTCTGGTATTAGTTATTTGGTGTCTGGTATTAGAAATCTGGTGACTGGTATTAGTTATCTGGTGTCTGGTATTAGTTTCTGGTGTCTAGTATTAGTTATCTGGTGTCTGGTATTAGGAATCTGGTGTCTTGTATTAGTTTCTGGTGTCTGGTATTAGATATCTGGTGTCTGGTATTAGTTATCTGGTGACTGGTATTAGTTATCTGGTGTCTGGTATTAGGAATCTGGTGTCTGGTATTAGTTATCTGGTGTCTGGTATTAGTTTCTGGTGTCTGGTGTTAGTTTCTGGTGTCTGGTATTAGTTATCTGTTGTCTGGTATTAGTTATCTGGTGTCTAATATTAGTTATCTGGTGTCTGGTATTAGTTATCTGTTGTCTGGTATTAGTTATCTGTTGTCTGGTATTAGTTATCTGGTGTCTGGTATTAGTTATCTGGTGTCTGGTATTAGTTTCTGGTGTCTGGTATTAGAAATCTGGTGTCTGGTATTAGGAATCTGGTGTCTGGTATTAGTTTTTGGTGTCTGGTATTAGTTATCTGGTGTCTGGTATTAGTTTTTGGTGTCTGGTATTAGTTTCTGGTGTCTGGTATTAGTTATCTGGTGTCTGGTATTAGGAATCTGGTGTCTGGTATTAGTTATCTGGTGTCTGGTATTAGTTTCTGGTGTCTGGTATTAGTTTCTGGTGTTTGGTATTAGTTATCTGCTGTCTGGTATTAGTTATCTGGTGTCTGGTAATAGAAATCTGGTGTCTGGTATTAGTTATCTGGTGTCTAGTATTAGTTATCTGGTGTCTGGTATTAGTTATCTGGTGTCTGGTATTAGTTATATGGTGTCTGGTATTAGTTATCTGGTGTCTGGTATTAGTTATCTGCTGTCTGGTATTAGGAATCTGGTGTCAAGTATTAGTTATCTGGTGTCTGGTATTAGGAATCTGGTGTCTTTTCCTAGTTTTTGGTGTCTGGTATTAGTTATCTGGTGTCTGGTGTTAGTTTCTGGTGTCTGGTATTAGTTATCTGGTGTCTGGTATTAGGAATCTGGTGTGTGGTATTAGTTATCTGGTGTCTGGTATTAGTTATCTGCTGTCTGGTATTAGTTATCTGGTGTCTGGTATTAGTTTCTGGTGTCTGGTATTAGTTATCTGGTGTCTGGTATTAGTCATCTGGTGTCTGGTATTAGTTATCTGGTGTCTGGTATTAGGAATCTGGTGTCTGGTATTAGTTTCTGGTGTCTGGTATTAGAAATCTGGTGTCTGGTATTAGTTATCTGGTATCTGGTGTTAGTTTCTGGTGTCTGGTATTAGTTATCTGTTGTCTGGTATTAGTTATCTGGTGTCTGGTATTAGGAATCTGGTGTCTGGTATTAGTTATCTGGTGTCTGGTATTAGTTTCTGGTGTCTGGTATTAGTTATCTGCTGTCTGGTATTAGTTATCTGGTGTCTGGTATTAGTTTCTGGTGTCTGGTCTTAGTTATCTGGTGTCTGGTACTAGTTTCTGGTGTCTGGTGTTAGTTTCTGGTGTCTGGTATTAGTTATCTGGTGTCTGGTATTAGGAATCTGGTGTCTGGTATAAGGAATCTGGTGTCTGGTATTAGTTATTTGGTGTCTTGTATTAGTTTCTGGTGTCTGGTATTAGTTTCTGGTGTCTGGTATTAGATATCTGGTGTCTGGTATTAGTTATCTGGTGTCTGGTATTAGTTATCTGGTGTCTGGTATTAGTTATCTGGTGTCTGGTATTAGGTATCTGGTGTCTGGTATTAGTTATCTGGTGTCTGGTATTAGATATCTGCTGTCTGGTATTAGTTATCTGGTGTCTGGTATTAGATATCTGGTGTCTGGTATTAGTTTTTGGTGTCTGGTATTAGTTATCTGCTGTCTGGTATTAGTTATCTGGTGTCTGGTATTAGTTATCTGGTGTCTGGTATTAGTTATCTGGTATCTGGTGTTAGTTTCTGGTGTCTGGTATTAGTTATCTGGTGTCTGGTATTAGTTATCTGGTGTCTGGTATTAGTTATCTGGTGTCTGGTATTAGTTTCTGGTGTCTGGTATTAGTTTATGGTGACTGGTATTAGTTATTTGGTGTCTGGTATTAGTTTTTGGTGTCTGGTATTAGATATCTGGTGTCTGGTATTAGTTATCTGGTGTCTGGTATTAGTTTCTGGTGTCTGGTATTAGTTTCTGGTGACTGGTATTAGTTATCTGGTGTCTGGTATTAGTTATCTGGTGTCTGGTATTAGATATCTGGTGTCTGGTATTAGTCATCTGGTGTCTGGTATTAGTTATCTGGTGTCTGGTATTAGATATCTGGTGTCTGGTATTAGGAATCTGGTGTCTGGTACTAGTTTCTGGTGTCTGGTACTAGTTTCTGGTGTCTGGTATTAGTTATCTGGTGTCTGGTATTAGTTTCTGGTGACTGGTATTAGTTATCTGGTGTCTGGTATTAGTTATCTGGTGTCTGGTATTAGTTATCTGGTGTCTGGTATTAGTTATCTGGTGTCTGGTATTAGTTATCTGGTGTCTGGTATTAGGTATCTGGTGTCTGGTATTAGTTATCTGGTGTCTGGTATTAGATATCTGCTGTCTGGTATTAGTTATCTGGTGTCTGGTATTAGTTATCTGGTGTCTGGTATTAGTTTCTGGTGTCTGGTATTAGTTATCTGGTGTCTGGTATAAGTCATCTGGTGTCTGGTATTAGTTATCTGGTGTCTGGTATTAGATATCTGGTGTCTGGTATTAGGAATCTGGTGTCTGGTACTAGTTTCTGGTGCCTGGTATTAGTTTCTGGTGTCTGGTATTAGTTATCTGGTGTCTGGTATTAGTTTCTGGTGACTGGTATTAGTTATCTGGTGTCTGGTATTAGTTATCTGGTGTCTGGTATTAGTTATCTGCTGTCTGGTATTAGTTATCTGGTGTCTGGTATTAGAAATCTGGTGTCTGGTATTAGTTATTTGGTGTCTGGTATTAGTTTCTGGTGTCTGGTATTAGTTATCTGGTGTCTGGTAGTAGTTATCTGGTGTCTGGTACTAGTTTCTGGTGTCTGGTATTAGTTATCTGGTGTCTGGTATTAGTTATCTGGAGTCTGGTATTAGTTATCTGGTGTCTGGTATTAGTTTCTGGTGTCTGGTATTAGTTATCTGGTGTCTGGTATTAGGAATCTGGTGTCTGGTATTAGTTTCTGGTGTCTGGTATTAGTTATCTGGTGTCTGGTATTAGTTTCTGGTGACTAGTATTAGTTATCTGGTGTCTGGTATTAGGAATCTGGTGTCTGGTATTGGTTATCTGGTGTCTGGTACTAGTTTCTGGTGTCTGGTATTAGTTTCTGGTGTCTGGTATTAGTTATTTGGTGTCTGGTATTAGTTTTTGGTGTCTGGTATTAGATATCTGGTGTCTGGTATTAGTTATCTGGTGTCTGGTATTAGTTTCTGGTGTCTGGTATTAGTTTCTGGTGTCTGGTATTAGGAATCTGGTGTCTGGTATTAGTTATCTGGTGTCTGGTATTAGATATCTGGTGTCTGGTATTAGGAATCTGGTGTCGGGTTCTAGTTATCTGGTATCTGGTGTTAGTTTCTGGTGTCTGGTATTAGTTATCTGGTGTCTGGTATTAATAATCTGGTGTCTGGTACTAGTTTCTGGTGTCTGGTTCTAGATATCTGGTGTCTGGTATTAGTTATCTGGTGTCTGGTATTAGTTTCTGGTGTCTGGTATTAGTTATCTGGTGTCTAGTATTAGTTATCTGGTGTCTGGTATTAGTTATCTGGTGTCTGGTATTAGTTTCTGGTGTCTGGTATTAGTTATCTGGTCTCTGGTATTAGTCATCTGGTGTCTGGTATTAGTTATCTGGTGTCTGGTATTAGATATCTGGTGTCTGGTATTAGATATCTGGTGTCTGGTATTAGTTTCTGGTGTCTGGTATTAGTTATCTGGTGTCTAGTATTAGTTATCTGGTGTCTGGTATTAGTTATCTGGTGTCTGGTATTAGTTTCTGGTGTCTGGTATTAGTTATCTGGTCTCTGGTATTAGTCATCTGGTGTCTGGTATTAGTTATCTGGTGTCTGGTATTAGATATCTGGTGTCTGGTATTAGATATCTGGTGTCTGGTATTAGTTTCTGGTGTCTGGTATTAGATATCTGGTGTCTGGTGTTAGTTTCTGGTGTCTGGTATTAGTTATCTGGTGTCTGGTATTAGGAATCTGGTGTCTGGTACTAGTTTCTGGTGTCTAATATTAGTTATCTGGTGTCTGGTATTAGTTATCTGCTGTCTGGTTTTAGTTATCTGGTGTCTGGTATTAGTTATCTGGTGTCTGGTATTAGATATCTGGTGTCTGGTATTAGTTATCTGGTATCTGGTGTTAGTTTCTGGTGTCTGGTATTAGTTATCTGGTGTCTGGTATTAGGAATCTGGTGTCTGGTATTAGTTATCTGGTGTCTAATATTAGTTATCTGGTGACTGGTATTAGATATCTGGTGTCTGGTATTAGTTATCTGGTGTCTGGTATTAGATATCTGGTGTCTGGTATTAGTTATCTGGTATCTGGTGTTAGTTTCTGGTGTCTGGTATTAGTTATCTGGTGTCTGGTATTAGGAATCTGGTGTCTGGTACTAGTTTCTGGTGTCTAATATTAGTTATCTGGTGTCTGGTATTAGTTATCTGCTGTCTGGTTTTAGTTATCTGGTGTCTGGTATTAGTTATCTGGTGTCTGGTATTAGATATCTGGTGTCTGGTATTAGTTATCTGGTATCTGGTGTTAGTTTCTGGTGTCTGGTATTAGTTATCTGGTGTCTGGTATTAGGAATCTGGTGTCTGGTATTAGTTATCTGGTGTCTAATATTAGTTATCTGGTGACTGGTATTAGATATCTGGTGTCTGGTACTAGTTTCTGGTGTCTGGTTCTAGATATCTGGTGTCTGGTATTAGTTATCTGGTGTCTGGTATTAGTTTCTGGTGTCTGGTATTAGTTATCTGGTGTCTAGTATTAGTTATCTGGTGTCTGGTATTAGTTATCTGGTGTCTGGTATTAGTTTCTGGTGTCTGGTATTAGTTATCTGGTCTCTGGTATTAGTCATCTGGTGTCTGGTATTAGTTATCTGGTGTCTGGTATTAGATATCTGGTGTCTGGTATTAGTTATCTGGTATCTGGTGTTAGTTTCTGGTGTCTGGTATTAGTTATCTGGTGTCTGGTATTAGGAATCTGGTGTCTGGTATTAGTTATCTGGTGTCTGGTACTAGTTTCTGGTGTCTGGTATTAGTTATCTGGTGACTGGTATTAGATATCTGGTGTCTGGTATTAGTTATCTGGTGTCTGGTATTAGATATCTGGTGTCTGGTATTAGTTATCTGGTATCTGGTGTTAGTTTCTGGTGTCTGGTATTAGTTATCTGGTGTCTGGTATTAGGAATCTGGTGTCTGGTACTAGTTTCTGGTGTCTAATATTAGTTATCTGGTGTCTGGTATTAGTTATCTGCTGTCTGGTTTTAGTTATCTGGTGTCTGGTATTAGTTATCTGGTGTCTGGTATTAGATATCTGGTGTCTGGTATTAGTTATCTGGTATCTGGTGTTAGTTTCTGGTGTCTGGTATTAGTTATCTGGTGTCTGGTATTAGGAATCTGGTGTCTGGTATTAGTTATCTGGTGTCTAATATTAGTTATCTGGTGTCTGGTATTAGTTATCTGCTGTCTGGTTTTAGTTATCTGGTGTCTGGTATTAGTTATCTGGTGTCTGGTATTAGTTATCTGGTATCTGGTGTTAGTTTCTGGTGTCTGGTATTAGTTATCTGGTGTCTGGTATTAGAAATCTGGTGTCTGGTACTAGTTTCTGGTGTCTGGTATTAGTTATCTGGTGTCTGGTATTAGGAATCTGGTGTCTGGTATTAGTTTCTGGTGTCTGGTATTAGTTTCTGGTGTCTGGTATTAGTTATCTGGTGTCTGGTATTAGTCATCTGGTGTCTGGTATTAGTTATCTGGTGTCTGGTATTAGATATCTGGTGTCTGATATTAGATATCTGGTGTCTGGTATTAGTTTCTGGTGTCTGGTATTAGATATCTGGTGTCTGGTATTAGTTATCTAAGTTCTGGTATTAGATATCTGGTGTCTGGTATTAGTTTCTGGTGTCTGGTATTAGTTATCTGGTGTCTGGTATTAGTTATCTGGTGTCTGGTATTAGTTATCTGGTGTCTGGTATTAGTTTCTGGTGTCTGGTATTAGTTATCTGGTGTCTGGTATTAGTCATCTGGTGTCTGGTATTAGTTATCTGCTTTCTGGTATTAGTTATCTGGGTTCTGGTATTAGATATCTGGTGTCTGGTATTAGTTATCTGGTGTCTGGTATTAGTTATCTGGTGTCTGGTATTAGTTATCTGGTGTCTGGTATTAGTTTCTGGTGTCTGGTGTTAGTTATCTGGTGTCTGGTATTAGTTATCTGCTTTCTGGTATTAGTTATCTGGGTTCTGGTATTAGATATCTGGTGTCTGGTATTAGTTTCTGGTGTCTGGTATTAGTTATCTGGTGTCTGGTATTAGTTATCTGGTGTCTGGTATTAGTTATCTGGTGTCTGGTATTAGTTTCTGGTGTCTGGTATTAGTTATCTGGTGTCTGGTATTAGTCATCTGGTGTCTGGTATTAGTTATCTGGTGTCTGGTATTAGATATCTGGTGTCTGGTATTAGATATCTGGTGTCTGGTATTAGTTTCTGGTGTCTGGTATTAGATATCTGGTGTCTGGTATTAGTTATCTGGTGTCTGGTACTAGTTTCTGGTGTCTGGTATTAGTTATCTGGTGACTGGTATTAGATATCTGGTGTCTGGTATTAGTTATCTGGTGTCTGGTATTAGATATCTGGTATCTGGTATAAGTTCTGGTGTCTGGTAATAGTTATCTGGTGTCTGGTATTAGTTATCTGGTGTCTGTAATTAGTTATCTGTTGTCTGGTATTAGTTTCTGGTGTCTGGTATTAGGAATCTGGTGTCTGGTATTAGATATCTGGTGTCTGGTATTAGTTATCTGGTGTCTGGTATTAGTTTTTGGTGTCTGGTATTAGATATCTGGTGTCTGGTATTAGTTATCTGGTGTCTGGTATTAGTTTCTGGTGTCTGGTATTAGTTTCTGGTGTCTGGTATTAGTTATCTGGTGTCTGGTATTAGTTTCTGGTGTCTGGTATTAGTTTCTGGTGTCTGGTATTAGTTATCTGGTGTCTGGTATTAGTTTTTGGTGTCTGGTATTAGTTATCTGGTGTCTGGTATTAGTTATCTGCTGTCTGGTATTAGTTATCTGGGTTCTGGTATTAGATATCTGGTGTCTGGTATTAGTTATCTGGTGTCTGGTATTAGTTATCTGGAGTCTGGTATTAGTTATCTGGTGTCTGGTATTAGTTTCTGGTGTGTGGTATTAGTTATCTGGTGTCTGGTATTAGGAATCTGGTGTCTGGTATTAGTTTCTGGTGTCTGGTATTAGTTATCTGGTGTCTGGTATTAGTTTCTGGTGACTAGTATTAGTTATCTGGTGTCTGGTATTAGGAATCTGGTGTCTAATATTAGTTATCTGGTGTCTGGTACTAGTTTCTGGTGTCTGGTATTAGTTTCTGGTGTCTGGTATTAGTTATTTGGTGTCTGGTATTAGTTTTTGGTGTCTGGTATTAGATATTTGGTGTCTGGTATTAGTTATCTGGTGTCTGGTATTAGTTTCTGGTGTCTGGTATTAGTTTCTGGTGTCTGGTATTAGGAATCTGGTGTCTGGTATTAGATATCTGGTATTAGTTATCTGGTGTCTGGTATTAGTTTCTGGTGTCTGGTGTTAGTTTCTGCTGTCTGGTATTAGTTATCTGGTGTCTGGTATTAGGAATCTGGTGTCTGGTATTAGTTATCTGGTGTCTGGTATTAGTTTCTGGTGTCTGGTATTAGTTATCTGGTGTCTGGTATTAGATATCTGGTGTCTGGTATTAGTTTCTGGTGTCTAGTATTAGTTATCTGGTGTCTGGTATTAGTCATCTGGTGTCTGGTATTAGTTATCTGGTGTCTGGTATTAGATAACTGGTGTCTGGTATTAGGAATCTGGTGTCTGGTATTAGTTATCTGGTGTGTAATATTAGTTATCTGGTGTCTGGTATTAGTTATCTGCTGTCTGGTTTTAGTTATCTGGTGTCTGGTATTAGTTATCTGGTGTCTGGTATTAGTTATCTGGTATCTGGTGTTAGTTTCTGGTGTCTGGTATTAGTTATCTGGTGTCTGGTATTAGGAATCTGGTGTCTGGTACTAGTTTCTGGTGTCTGGTATTAGTTATCTGAAGTCTGGTATTAGGAATCTGGTGTCTGGTATTAGTTTCTGGTGTCTGGTATTAGTTATCTGGTATCTGGTATTAGTTTCTGGTGTCTTGTGTTAGTTATTTGGTGTCTGGTATTAGTTTCTGGTGTCTGGTATTAGATATCTGGTGTCTGGTATTAGTTATCTGGTGTCTGGTACTAGTTTCTGGTGTCTGGTATTAGTTATCTGGTGACTGGTATTAGATATCTGGTGTCTGGTATTAGTTATCTGGTGTCTGGTATTAGTTATCTGGTGTCTGGTATTAGGAATCTGGTGTCTGGTATTAGGAATCTGGTGTCTGGTATTAGTTATTTGGTGTCTTGTATTAGTTTCTGGTGTCTGGTATTAGTTTCTGGTGTCTGGTATTAGATATCTGGTGTCTGGTATTAGGAATCTGGTGTCTGGTACTAGTTTCTGGTGTCTGGTATTAGTTATCTGGTGTCTGGTATTAGTTATCTGGTGTCTAATATTAGTTATCTGGTGTCTGGTATTAGTTATCTGCTGTCTGGTATTAGTTATCTGGTGTCTGGTATTAGTTATGTGGTGTCTGGTATTAGTTATCTGGTATCTGGTGTTAGTTTCTGGTGTCTGGTATTAGTTATCTGGTGTCTGGTATTAGGAATCTGGTGTCTGGTACTAGTTTCTGGTGTCTGGTATTAGTTATCTGGTGTCTGGTATTAGAAATCTGGTGTCTGGAATTAGTTTCTGGTGTCTGGTATTAGTTATCTGGTGTCTGGTGTTAGTTTCTGGTGTCTGGTATTAGTTATCTGGTGTCTGGTATTAGTTATCTGGTGTCTAATATTAGTTATCTGGTGTCTGGTAGTAGTTATCTGGTGTCTGGTATTAGTTATCTGTTGTCTGGTATTAGTTTCTGGTGTCTGGTATTAGGAATCTGGTGTCTGGTATTAGATATCTGGTGTCTGGTATTAGTTATCTGGTGTCTGGTATTAGTTTTTGGTGTCTGGTATTAGATATCTGGTGTCTGGTATTAGTTATCTGGTGTCTGGTATTAGTCTCTGGTGTCTGGTATTAGTTTCTGGTGTCTGGTATTAGTTATCTGGTGTCTGGTATTAGTTTCTGGTGTCTGGTACTAGTTTCTGGTGTCTGGTATTAGTTATCTGGTGTCTGGTATTAGTTTCTGGTGTCTGGTATTAGATATCTGGTGTCTGGTATTAGTTTCTGGTGTCTGGTATTAGTTATCTGGTGTCTGGTATTAGTCATCTGGTGTCTGGTATTAGTTATTTGGTGTCTGGTATTAGTTTTTGGTGTCTGGTATTAGATATCTGGTGTCTGGTATTAGTTATCTGGTGTCTGGTATTAGTTTCTGGTGTCTGGTATTAGTTTCTGGTGTCTGGTATAAGGAATCTGGTGTCTGGTATTAGATATCTGGTGTCTGGTATTAGTTATCTGGTGTCTGGTATTAGTTTCTGGTGTCTGGTGTTAGTTTCTGGTGTCTGGTATTAGTTATCTGGTGTCTGGTATTAGGAATCTGGTGTCTGGTATTAGTTATCTGGTGTCTGGTACTAGTTTCTGGTGTCTGGTATTAGTTATCTGGTGTCTGGTATTAGATATCTGGTGTCTGGTATTAGTTTCTGGTGTCTGGTATTAGTTATCTGGTGTCTGGTATTAGTCATCTGGTGTCTGGTATTAGTTATCTGGTGTCTGGTATTAGATATCTGGTGTCTGGTATTAGGAATCTGGTGTCTGGTATTAGTTATCTGGTGTCTAATATTAGTTATCTGGTGTCTGGTATTAGTTATCTGCTGTCTGGTATTAGTTATCTGGTGTCTGGTATTAGTTATCTGGTGTCTGGTATTAGTTATCTGGTATCTGGTGTTAGTTTCTGGTGTCTGGTATTAGTTATCTGGTGTCTGGTATTAGGAATCTGGTGTCTGGTACTAGTTTCTGGTGTCTGGTATTAGTTATCTGGTGTCTGGTATTAGGAATCTGGTGTCTGGTATTAGTTTCTGGTGTCTGGTATTAGTTATCTGGTGTCTGGTATTAGTTTCTGGTGTCTGGTATTAGTTATCTGGTGTCTGGTATTAGTTATCTGCTGTCTAGTATTAGTTATCTGGGTTCTGGTATTAGATATCTGGTGTCTGGTATTAGTTATCTGGTGTCTGGTATTAGTTTCTGGTGTCTGGTTCTAGATATCTGGTGTCTGATATTAGTTATCTGGTGTCTGGTATTAGTTTCTGGTGTCTGGTATTAGTTATCTGGTGTCTGGTATTAGTTATCTGGTGTCTGGTATTAGTTATCTGGTGTCTGGTATTAGTTTCTGGTGTCTGGTATTAGTTATCTGGTGTCTGGTATTAGTCATCTGGTGTCTGGTATTAGTTATCTGGTGTCTGGTATTAGATATCTGGTGTCTGGTATTAGATATCTGGTGTCTATTATTAGTTTCTGGTGTCTGGTATTAGATATCTGGTGTCTGGTATTAGTTATCTGGTGTCTGGTACTAGTTTCTGGTATCTGGTATTAGTTATCTGGTGTCTGGTATTAGTTTCTGGTGTCTGGTATTAGATATCTGGTGTCTGGTATTAGTTATCTGGTATCTGGTATTAGTTTCTGGTGTCTTGTGTTAGTTATCTGGTGTCTGGTATTAGTTATCTGCTTTCTGGTATTAGTTATCTGGGTTCTGGTATTAGATATCTGGTGTCTGGTATTAGTTATCTGGTGTCTGGTATTAGTTATCTGGTGTCTGGTATTAGTTATCTGGTGTCTGGTATTAGTTTCTGGTGTCTGGTTCTAGATATATGGTGTCTGGTATTAGTTATCTGGTGTCTGGTATTAGTTTCTGGTGTCTGGTATTAGTTATCTGGTGTCTGGTATTAGTTATCTGGTGTCTGATATTAGTTATCTGGTGTCTGGTATTAGTTTCTGGTGTCTGGTATTAGTTATCTGGTGTCTGGTATTAGTCATCTGGTGTCTGGTATTAGTTATCTGGTGTCTGGTATTAGATATCTGGTGTCTGGTATTAGATATCTGGTGTCTGGTATTAGTTTCTGGTGTCTGGTATTAGATATCTGGTGTCTGGTATTAGTTATCTGGTGTCTGGTACTAGTTTCTGGTGTCTGGTATTAGTTATCTGGTGACTGGTATTAGATATCTGGTGTCTGATATTAGTTATCTGGTGTCTGGTATTAGATATCTGGTGTCTGGTATTAGTTTCTGGTGTCTGGTATTAGTTATCTGGTATCTGGTATTAGTTATCTGGTGTCTGGTATTAGTTATCTGTTGTCTGGTATTAGTTTCTGGTGTCTGGTATTAGGAATCTGGTGTCTGGTATTAGATATCTGGTGTCTGGTATTATTTATCTGGTGTCTGGTATTAGTTTTTGGTGTCTGGTATTAGATATCTGGTGTCTGGTATTAGTTATCTGGTGTCTGGTATTAGTTTCTGGTGTCTGGTATTAGTTTCTGGTGTCTGGTATTAGTTATCTGGTGTCTGGTATTAGTTTTTGGTGTCTGGTATTAGTTTCTGGTGTCTGGTATTAGTTATCTGGTGTCTGGTATTCGTTATCTGGTGTCTGGTATTAGATATCTGGTGTCTGGTATTAGTTATCTGGTGTCTGGTATTAGTTTTTGGTGTCTGGTATTAGTTATCTGGTGTCTGGTATTAGTTATCTGCTGTCTGGTATTAGTTATCTGGGTTCTGGTATTAGATATCTGGTGTCTGGTATTAGTTATCTGGTGTCTGTTATTAGTTTCTGGTGTCTGGTTCTAGATATCTGGTGTCTGGTATTAGTTATCTGGTGTCTGGTATTAGTTTCTGATGTCTGGTATTAGTTATCTGGTGTCTGGTATTAGTTATCTGGTGTCTGGTATTAGTTATCTGGTGTCTGGTATTAGTTTCTGGTGTCTGGTATTAGTTATCTGGTGTCTGGTATTAGTCATCTGGTGTCTGGTATTAGTTATCTGGTGTCTGGTATTAGGAATCTGGTGTCTGGTATTAGGAATCTGGTGTCTGGTATTAGTTATTTGGTGTCTTGTACTAGTTTCTGGTGTCTGGTATTAGTTTCTGGTGTCTGGTATTAGATATCTGGTGTCTGGTATTAGGAATCTGGTGTCTGGTACTAGTTTCTGGTGTCTGGTATTAGTTATCTGGTGTCTGGTATTAGTTATCTGGTGTCTAATATTAGTTATCTGGTGTCTAGTATTAGTTATCTGCTGTCTGGTATTCGTTATCTGGTGTCTGGTATTAGATATCTGGTGTCTGGTATTAGTTATCTGGTGTCTGGTATTAGTTTTTGGTGTCTGGTATTAGATATCTGGTGTCTGGTATTAGTTATCTGGTGTCTGGTATTAGTCTCTGGTGTCTGGTATTAGTTTCTGGTGTCTGGTATTAGTTATCTGGTGTCTGGTATTAGTTTCTGGTGTCTGGTATTAGTTTCTGGTGTCTGGTATTAGTTATCTGGTGTCTGGTATTAGAAATCTGGTGTCTGGTATTAGTTTCTGGTGTCTGGTATTAGTTATCTGGTGTCTGGTGTTAGTTTCTGGTGTCTGGTATTAGTTATCTGGTGTCTGGTATTAGTTATCTGGTGTCTAATATTAGTTATCTGGTGTCTGGTATTAGTTATCTGGTGTCTGGTATTAGTTATCTGTTGTCTGGTATTAGTTTCTGGTGTCTGGTATTAGGAATCTGGTGTCTGGTATTAGATATCTGGTGTCTGGTATTAGTTATCTGGTGTCTGGTATTAGTTTTTGGTGTCTGGTATTAGATATCTGGTGTCTGGTATTAGTTATCTGGTGTCTGGTATTAGTCTCTGGTGTCTGGTATTAGTTTCTGGTGTCTGGTATTAGTTATCTGGTGTCTGGTATTAGTTTCTGGTGTCTGGTATTAGTTTCTGGTGTCTGGTATTAGTTATCTGGTGTCTGGTATTAGTTTCTGGTGTCTGGTATTAGATATCTGGTGTCTGGTATTAGTTTCTGGTGTCTGGTATTAGTTATCTGGTGTCTGGTATTAGTCATCTGGTGTCTGGTATTAGTTATTTGGTGTCTGGTATTAGTTTTTGGTGTCTGGTATTAGATATCTGGTGTCTGGTATTAGTTATCTGGTGTCTGGTATTAGTTTCTGGTGTCTGGTATTAGTTTCTGGTGTCTGGTATTAGGAATCTGGTGTCTGGTATTAGATATCTGGTGTCTGGTATTAGTTATCTGGTGTCTGGTATTAGTTTCTGGTGTCTGGTGTTAGTTTCTGGTGTCTGGTATTAGTTATCTGGTGTCTGGTATTAGGAATCTGGTGTCTGGTATTAGTTATCTGGTGTCTGGTACTAGTTTCTGGTGTCTGGTATTAGTTATCTGGTGTCTGGTATTAGATATCTGGTGTCTGGTATTAGTTTCTGGTGTCTGGTATTAGTTATCTGGTGTCTGGTATTAGTCATCTGGTGTCTGGTATTAGTTATCTGGTGTCTGGTATTAGATATCTGGTGTCTGGTATTAGGAATCTGGTGTCTGGTATTAGTTATCTGGTGTCTAATATTAGTTATCTGGTGTCTGGTATTAGTTATCTGCTGTCTGGTATTAGTTATCTGGTGTCTGGTATTAGTTATCTGGTGTCTGGTATTAGTTATCTGGTATCTGGTGTTAGTTTCTGGTGTCTGGTATTAGTTATCTGGTGTCTGGTATTAGGAATCTGGTGTCTGGTACTAGTTTCTGGTGTCTGGTATTAGTTATCTGGTGTCTGGTATTAGGAATCTGGTGTCTGGTATTAGTTTCTGGTGTCTGGTATTAGTTATCTGGTGTCTGGTATTAGTTTCTGGTGTCTGGTATTAGTTATCTGGTGTCTGGTATTAGTTATCTGCTGTCTAGTATTAGTTATCTGGGTTCTGGTATTAGATATCTGGTGTCTGGTATTAGTTATCTGGTGTCTGGTATTAGTTTCTGGTGTCTGGTTCTAGATATCTGGTGTCTGATATTAGTTATCTGGTGTCTGGTATTAGTTTCTGGTGTCTGGTATTAGTTATCTGGTGTCTGGTATTAGTTATCTGGTGTCTGGTATTAGTTATCTGGTGTCTGGTATTAGTTTCTGGTGTCTGGTATTAGTTATCTGGTGTCTGGTATTAGTCATCTGGTGTCTGGTATTAGTTATCTGGTGTCTGGTATTAGATATCTGGTGTCTGGTATTAGATATCTGGTGTCTGGTATTAGTTTCTGGTGTCTGGTATTAGATATCTGGTGTCTGGTATTAGTTATCTGGTGTCTGGTACTAGTTTCTGGTGTCTGGTATTAGTTATCTGGTGACTGGTATTAGATATCTGGTGTCTGGTATTAGTTATCTGGTGTCTGGTATTAGTTATCTGGTGTCTGGTATTAGAATTTGGTGTCTGGTTCTAGATATCTGGTGTCTGGTATTAGTTATCTGGTGTCTGGTATTAGTTTCTGGTGTCTGGTATTAGTTTCTGGTGTCTGGTATTAGATATCTGGTGTCTGGTATTAGGAATCTGGTGTCTGGTATTAGTTATCTGGTATCTGGTATTAGGAATCTGGTGTCTGGTATTAGGAATCTGGTGTCTGGTATTAGAAATCTGGTGTCTGGTATTAGTTATTTGGTGTCTAGTATTAGTTTCTGGTGTCTGGTATTAGTTATCTGGTGTCTGGTATTAGTTATCTGGTATCTGGTATTAGGAATCTGGTGTCTGGTATTAGTTATCTGGAGTCTGGTATTAGTTATCTGGTGTCTGGTATTAGTTTCTGGTGTCTGGTATTAGTTATCTGGTGTCTGGTATTAGGAATCTGGTGTCTGGTATTAGTTTCTGGTGTCTGGTATTAGTTATCTGGTGTCTGGTATTAGTTTCTGGTGACTAGTATTAGTTATCTGGTGTCTGGTATTAGGAATCTGGTGTCTGGTATTAGTTATCTGGTGTCTGGTATTAGTTTCTGGTGTCTGGTATTAGTTATCTGGTATCTGGTATTAGGAATCTGGTGTCTGGTATTAGTTATCTGGAGTCTGGTATTATTTATCTGGTGTCTGGTATTAGTTTCTGGTGTCTGGTATTAGTTATCTGGTGTCTGGTATTAGGAATCTGGTGTCTGGTATTAGTTTCTGGTGTCTGGTATTAGTTATCTGGTGTCTGGTATTAGTTTCTGGTGACTAGTATTAGTTATCTGGTGTCTGGTATTAGTTATCTGGTGTCTGGTATTAGTTATCTGGTGTCTGGTATTAGTTTCTGTTGTCTGGTATTAGTTTCTGGTGTCTGGTATTAGTATCTGGTGTCTGGTATTAGTTATCTGGTGTCTGGTATTAGTTATCTGTTGTCTGGTATTAGTTTCTGGTGTCTGGTATTAGGAATCTGGTGTCTGGTATTAGATATCTGGTGTCTGGTATTAGTTATCTGGTGTCTGGTATCAGTTTCTGGTGTCTGGTGTTAGTTATCTGGTGTCTGGTATTAGTTATCTGGTGTCTGGTATTAGTTTCTGGTGTCTGGTATTAGGAATCTGGTGTCTGGTATTAGGAATCGAATCTGGTGTCTGGTATTAGTTATCTGGTGTCTGGTATTAGTTATCTGGTGTCTGGTATTAGTTATCTGGTGTCTGGTATTAGATATCTGGTGTCTGGTATTAGTTTCTGGTGTCTGGTATTAGATATCTGGTGTCTGGTATTAGTTATCTGGTGTCTGGTATTAGTTTCTGGTGTCTGGTTCTAGATATCTGGTGTCTGGTATTAGATATCTGGTGTCTGGTATTAGGAATCTGGTGTCTGGTACTAGTTTCTGGTGTCTGGTATTAGTTATCTGGTGTCTGGTACTAGTTTCTGGTGTCTGGTATTAGTTTCTGATGTCTGGTATTAGTTATCTGGTGTCTGGTTTTAGTTATCTGCTGTCTGGTATTAGTTATCTGGTGTCTGGTATTAGTTATCTGGTGTCTGGTATTAGTTATCTGGTATCTGGTGTTAGTTTCTGGTGTCTGGTATTAGTTATCTGGTGTCTGGTATTAGGAATCTGGTGTCTGGTACTAGTTTCTGGTGTCTGGTATTAGTTATCTGGTGTCTGGTATTAGGAATCTGGTGTCTGGTATTAGTTTCTGGGTTCTGGTATTAGTTATCTGGTGTCTGGTATTAGTTTCTGGTGTCTGGTATTAGTTATCTGGTGTCTGGTATTAGTTATCTGCTGTCTGGTATTAGTTATCTGGGTTCTGGTATTAGTTATCTGGTGTCTGGTATTAGTTTCTGGTGTCTGGTTCTAGATATCTGGTGTCTGGTATTAGTTATCTGGTGTCTGGTATTAGTTTCTGGTGTCTGGTATTAGTTATCTGATGTCTACTATTAGTTATTTGGTGCCTGGTATTAGTTTCTGGTGTCTGGTATTAGTTATCTGGTGTCTGGTTTTAGTCATCTGGTGTCTGGTATTAGTTATCTGGTGTCTGGTATTAGATATCTGGTGTCTGGTATTAGATATCTGGTGTCTGGTATTAGTTTCTGGTGTCTGGTATTAGATATCTGGTGTCTGGTATTAGTTATCTGGTGTCTGGTACTAGTTTCTGGTGTCTGGTATTAGTTATCTGGTGACTGGTATTAGATATCTGGTGTCTGGTATTAGTTATCTGGTGTCTGGTATTAGTTATCTGGTGTCTGGTATTAGTTATCTGGTGTCTGGTATTAGTTATCTGGTGTCAAGTTCTAGATATCTGGTGTCTGGTATTAGTTTCTGGTGTCTGGTATTAGGAATCTGGTGTCTGGTATTAGGAATCTGGTGTCTGGTATTAGATATCTGGTGTCTGGTATTAGGAATCTGTTGTCTGGTATTAGTTATCTGGTATCTGGTATTAGGAATCTGGTGTCTGGTATTAGGAATCTGGTGTCTGGTATTAGAAATCTGGTGTCTGGTATTAGTTATTTGGTGTCTAGTATTAGTTTCTGGTGTCTGGTATTAGTTATCTGGTGTCTGGTATTAGTTATATGGTGTCTGGTATTAGTTTCTGGTGTCTGGTATTAGGAATCTGGTGTCTGGTATTAGGAACCTGGTGTCTGGTATTAGTTATCTGGTGTCTGGTATTAGGAATCTGGTGTCTGGTACAAGTTTCTGGTGTCTGGTATTAGTTATCTGGTGTCTGGTATTAGTTTCTGGTGTCTGGTGTTAGTTATCTGGTGTCTGGTATTAGTTATATGGTGTCTGGTATTAGTTATCTGGTGTCTGGTATTAGTTATCTGCTGTCTAGTATTAGTTATCTGGTGTCTGGTATTAGATATCTGGTGTCTATTACTAGTTATCTGGTGTCTGGTATTAGTTATCTGGTGTCTGGTATTAGTTTCTGGTGTCTAATATTAGATATCTGGTGTCTGGTATTAGTTATCTGGTGTCTGGTATTAGTTTGCGGTGTCTGGTATTAGTTTCTGGTGTCTGGTCTTAGTTTCTGGTGTCTGGTATTAGTTATTTGGTGTCTGGTATTAGTTATCTGTTGTCTGGTATTAGTTTCTGGTGTCTGGTATTATGAATCTGGTGTCTGGTATTAGTTATCTGGTGTCTGGTATTAGTTATCTGGTGTCTGGTATTAGTTATCTGGTGTCTGGTATTAGTTATCTGGTGTCTGGTTCTAGATATTTGGTGTCTGGTATTAGTTTCTGGTGTCTGGTATTAGGAATCTGGTGTCTGGTATTAGGAATCTGGTGTCTGGTATTAGATATCTGGTGTCTGGTATTAGGAATCTGGTGTCTGGTACTAGTTTCTGGTGTCTGGTATTAGTTATCTGGTGTCTGGTACTAGTTTCTGGTGTCTGGTATTAGTTTCTGGTGTCTGGTATTAGTTATCTGGTGTCTGGTTTTAGAAATCTGGTGTCTGGTATTAGTTATTTGGTGTCTGGTATTAGTTATCTGCTGTCTGGTATTAGTTATCTGGTGTCTGGTATTAGTTATCTGGTGTCTGGTATTAGTTATCTGGTATCTGGTGTTAGTTTCTGGTGTCTGGTATTAGTTATCTGGTGTCTGGTATTAGGAATCTGGTGTCTGGTACTAGTTTCTGGTGTCTGGTATTAGTTATCTGGTGTCTGGTATTAGGAATCTGGTGTCTGGTATTAGTTTCTGGTGTCTGGTATTAGTTATCTGGTGTCTGGTATTAGTTTCTGGTGTCTGGTATTAGTTATCTGGTGTCTGGTATTAGTTATATGGTGTCTGGTATTAGTTATCTGGTGTCTGGTATTAGTTATCTGCTGTCTAGTATTAGTTATCTGGTGTCTGGTATTAGATATCTGGTGTCTATTACTAGTTATCTGGTGTCTGGTATTATTTATCTGGTGTCTGGTATTAGTTTCTGGTGTCTAATATTAGATATCTGGTGTCTGGTATTAGTTATCTGGTGTCTGGTATTAGTTTGTGGTGTCTGGTATTAGTTTCTGGTGTCTGGTATTAGTTATCTGGTGTCTGGTATTAGTTATCTGTTGTCTGGTATTAGTTTCTGGAGTCTGGTATTATGAATCTGGTGTCTGGTATTAGTTATCTGGTGTCTGGTATTAGTTATCTGGTGTCTGGTATTAGTTATCTGGTGTCTGGTATTAGTTATCTGGTGTCTGGTTCTAGACATCTGGTGTCTGGTATTAGTTTCTGGTGTCTGGTATTAGGAATCTGGTGTCTGGTATTAGGAATCTGGTGTCTGGTATTAGATATCTGGTGTCTGGTATTAGGAATCTGTTGTCTGGTATTAGTTATCTGGTATCTGGTATTAGGAATCTGGTGTCTGGTATTAGGAATCTGGTGTCTGGTATTAGAAATCTGGTGTCTGGTATTAGTTATTTGGTGTCTAGTATTAGTTTCTGGTGTCTGGTATTAGTTATCTGGTGTCTGGTATTAGTTATCTGGTGTCTGGTATTAGTTTCTGGTGTCTGGTATTAGGAATCTGGTGTCTGGTATTAGGAATCTGGTGTCTGGTATTAGTTATCTGGTGTCTGGTATTAGAAATCTGGTGTCTGGTACTAGTTTCTGGTGTCTGGTATTAGTTATCTGGTGTCTGGTATTAGTTTCTGGTGTCTGGTATTAGTTATCTGGTGTCTGGTATTAGTTATATGGTGTCTGGTATTAGTTATCTGGTGTCTGGTATTAGTTATCTGCTGTCTAGTATTAGTTATCTGGTGTCTGGTATTAGATATCTGGTGTCTATTACTAGTTATCTGGTGTCTGGTATTAGTTATCTGGTGTCTGGTATTAGTTATCTGGGTTCTGGTATTAGATATCTGGTGTCTAGTATTAGTTATCTGGTGTCTGGTATTAGTTTCTGGTGTCTGGTTCTAGATATCTGGTGTCTGGTATTAGTTATCTGGTGTCTGGTATTAGTTTCTGGTGTCTGGTATTAGTTATCTGGTGTCTGGTATTAGTTATCTGGTGTCTGGTATTAGTTTCTGGTGTCTGGTATTAGTTATCTGGTGTCTGGTTTTAGTCATCTGGTGTCTGGTATTAGTTATCTGGTGTCTGGTATTAGATATCTGGTGTCTGGTATTAGATATCTGGTGTCTGGTATTAGTTTCTGGTGTCTGGTATTAGATATCTGGTGTCTGGTATTAGTTATCTGGTGTCTGGTACTAGTTTTTGGTGTCTGGTATTAGTTATCTGGTGACTGGTATTAGATATCTGGTGTCTGGTATTAGTTATCTGGTGTCTGGTATTAGTTATCTGGTGTCTGGTATTAGTTATCTGGTGTCTGGTATTAGTTATCTGGTGTCTGGTTCTAGATATCTGGTATTAGTTTCTGGTGTCTGGTATTAGGAATCTGGTGTCTGGTATTAGGAATCTGGTATCTGGTATTAGGAATCTGGTGTCTGGTATTAGGAATCTGGTGTCTGGTATTAGAAATCTGGTGTCTGGTATTAGTTATTTGGTGTCTAGTATTAGTTTCTGGTGTCTGGTATTAGTTATCTGGTGTCTGGTATTAGTTATCTGGTGTCTGGTATTAGTTTCTGGTGTCTGGTATTAGGAATCTGGTGTCTGGTATTAGGAATCTGGTTTCTGGTATTAGTTATCTGGTGTCTGGTATTAGGAATCTGGTGTCTGGTACTAGTTTCTGGTGTCTGGTATTAGTTATCTGGTGTCTGGTATTAGTTATATGGTGTCTGGTATTAGTTATCTGGTGTCTGGTATTAGTTATCTGCTGTCTAGTATTAGTTATCTGGTGTCTGGTATTAGATATCTGGTGTCTATTACTAGTTATCTGGTGTCTGGTATTAGTTATCTGGTGTCTGGTATTAGTTTCTGGTGTCTAATATTAGATATCTGGTGTCTGGTATTAGTTATCTGGTGTCTGGTATTAGTTTGTGGTGTCTGGTATTAGTTTCTGGTGTCTGGTATTAGTTATCTGGTGTCTGGTATTAGATATCTGGTGTCTATTACTAGTTATCTGGTGTCTGGTATTAGTTTGTGGTGTCTGGTATTAGTTATCTGGTGTCTGGTATTAGTTATATGGTGTCTGGTATTAGTTATCTGGTGTCTGGTATTAGTTATCTGCTGTCTAGTATTAGTTATCTGGTGTCTGGTATTAGATATCTGGTGTCTATTACTAGTTATCTGGTGTCTGGTATTAGTTATCTGGTGTCTGGTATTAGTTTCTGGTGTCTAATATTAGTTTTCTGGTGTCTGGTATTAGTTATCTGGTGTCTGGTATTAGTTATCTGGTGTCTGGTTCTAGATATCTGGTGTCTGGTATTAGTTTCTGGTGTCTGGTATTAGGAATCTGGTGTCTGGTATTAGGAATCTGGTATCTGGTATTAGGAATCTGGTGTCTGGTATTAGGAATCTGGTGTCTGGTATTAGAAATCTGGTGTCTGTTATTAGTTATTTGGTGTCTAGTATTAGTTTCTGGTATCTGGTATTAGTTATCTGGTGTCTGGTATTAGTTATCTGGTGTCTGGTATTAGTTTCTGGTGTCTGGTATTAGGAATCTGGTGTCTGGTATTAGGAATCTGGTTTCTGGTATTAGTTATCTGGTGTCTGGTATTAGGAATCTGGTGTCTGGTACTAGTTTCTGGTGTCTGGTATTAGTTTCTGGTGTCTGGTATTAGGAATCTGGTGTCTGGTATTAGATATCTGGTGTCTGGTATTAGTTATCTGGTGTCTGGTATCAGTTTCTGGTGTCTGGTGTTAGTTATCTGGTGTCTGGTATTAGTTATCTGGTGTCTGGTATTAGTTTCTGGTGTCTGGTATTAGGAATCTGGTGTCTGGTATTAGGAATCTGGTGTCTGGTATTAGTCATCTGGTGTCTGGTATTAGTTATCTGGTGTCTGGTATTAGATATCTGGTGTCTGGTATTAGGAATCTGGTGTCTGGTATTAGTTATCTGGTGTCTGGTATTAGTTATCTGGTGTCTGGTATTAGTTATCTGGTGTCTGGTATTAGTTATCTGGTGTCTGGTATTAGATATCTGGTGTCTGGTATTAGTTTCTGGTGTCTGGTATTAGATATCTGGTGTCTGGTATTAGTTATCTGGTGTCTGGTATTAGTTTCTGGTGTCTGGTTCTAGATATCTGGTGTCTGGTATTAGATATCTGGTGTCTGGTACTAGTTTCTGGTGTCTGGTATTAGTTATCTGGTGTCTGGTATTAGTTTCTGGTGTCTGGTATTAGTTATCTGGTGTCTGGTATTAGTTATATGGTGTCTGGTATTAGTTATCTGGTGTCTGGTATTAGTTATCTGCTGTCTAGTATTAGTTATCTGGTGTCTGGTATTAGATATCTGGTGTCTATTACTAGTTATCTGGTGTCTGGTATTAGTTTCTGGTGTCTGGTATTAGGAATCTGGTGTCTGGTATTAGGAATCTGGTGTCTGGTATTAGTTATCTGGTGTCTGGTATTAGAAATCTGGTGTCTGGTACTAGTTTCTGGTGTCTGGTATTAGTTATCTGGTGTCTGGTATTAGTTTCTGGTGTCTGGTATTAGTTATCTGGTGTCTGGTATTAGTTATATGGTGTCTGGTATTAGTTATCTGGTGTCTGGTATTAGTTATCTGCTGTCTAGTATTAGTTATCTGGTGTCTGGTATTAGATATCTGGTGTCTATTACTAGTTATCTGGTGTCTGGTATTAGTTATCTGGTGTCTGGTATTAGTTATCTGGGTTCTGGTATTAGATATCTGGTGTCTAGTATTAGTTATCTGGTGTCTGGTATTAGTTTCTGGTGTCTGGTTCTAGATATCTGGTGTCTGGTATTAGTTATCTGGTGTCTGGTATTAGTTTCTGGTGTCTGGTATTAGTTATCTGGTGTCTGGTATTAGTTATCTGGTGTCTGGTATTAGTTTCTGGTGTCTGGTATTAGTTATCTGGTGTCTGGTTTTAGTCATCTGGTGTCTGGTATTAGTTATCTGGTGTCTGGTATTAGATATCTGGTTTCTGGTATTAGATATCTGGTGTCTGGTATTAGTTTCTGGTGTCTGGTATTAGATATCTGGTGTCTGGTATTAGTTATCTGGTGTCTGGTACTAGTTTTTGGTGTCTGGTATTAGTTATCTGGTGACTGGTATTAGATATCTGGTGTCTGGTATTAGTTATCTGGTGTCTGGTATTAGTTATCTGGTGTCTGGTATTAGTTATCTGGTGTCTGGTATTAGTTATCTGGTGTCTGGTTCTAGATATCTGGTATTAGTTTCTGGTGTCTGGTATTAGGAATCTGGTGTCTGGTATTAGGAATCTGGTATCTGGTATTAGGAATCTGGTGTCTGGTATTAGGAATCTGGTGTCTGGTATTAGAAATCTGGTGTCTGGTATTAGTTATTTGGTGTCTAGTATTAGTTTCTGGTGTCTGGTATTAGTTATCTGGTGTCTGGTATTAGTTATCTGGTGTCTGGTATTAGTTTCTGGTGTCTGGTATTAGGAATCTGGTGTCTGGTATTAGGAAATTGGTTTCTGGTATTAGTTATCTGGTGTCTGGTATTAGGAATCTGGTGTCTGGTACTAGTTTCTGGTGTCTGGTATTAGTTATCTGGTGTCTGGTATTAGTTATATGGTGTCTGGTATTAGTTATCTGGTGTCTGGTATTAGTTATCTGCTGTCTAGTATTAGTTATCTGGTGTCTGGTATTAGATATCTGGTGTCTATTACTAGTTATCTGGTGTCTGGTATTAGTTATCTGGTGTCTGGTATTAGTTTCTGGTGTCTAATATTAGATATCTGGTGTCTGGTATTAGTTATCTGGTGTCTGGTATTAGTTTGTGGTGTCTGGTATTAGTTTCTGGTGTCTGGTATTAGTTATCTGGTGTCTGGTATTAGATATCTGGTGTCTATTACTAGTTATCTGGTGTCTGGTATTAGTTTGTGGTGTCTGGTATTAGTTATCTGGTGTCTGGTATTAGTTATATGGTGTCTGGTATTAGTTATCTGGTGTCTGGTATTAGTTATCTGCTGTCTAGTATTAGTTATCTGGTGTCTGGTATTAGATATCTGGTGTCTATTACTAGTTATCTGGTGTCTGGTATTAGTTATCTGGTGTCTGGTATTAGTTTCTGGTGTCTAATATTAGTTATCTGGTGTCTGGTATTAGTTATCTGGTGTCTGGTATTAGTTATCTGGTGTCTGGTTCTAGATATCTGGTGTCTGGTATTAGTTTCTGGTGTCTGGTATTAGGAATCTGGTGTCTGGTATTAGGAATCTGGTATCTGGTATTAGGAATCTGGTGTCTGGTATTAGGAATCTGGTGTCTGGTATTAGAAATCTGGTGTCTGTTATTAGTTATTTGGTGTCTAGTATTAGTTTCTGGTGTCTGGTATTAGTTATCTGGTGTCTGGTATTAGTTATCTGGTGTCTGGTATTAGTTTCTGGTGTCTGGTATTAGGAATCTGGTGTCTGGTATTAGGAATCTGGTTTCTGGTATTAGTTATCTGGTGTCTGGTATTAGGAATCTGGTGTCTGGTACTAGTTTCTGGTGTCTGGTATTAGTTTCTGGTGTCTGGTATTAGGAATCTGGTGTCTGGTATTAGATATCTGGTGTCTGGTATTAGTTATCTGGTGTCTGGTATCAGTTTCTGGTGTCTGGTGTTAGTTATCTGGTGTCTGGTATTAGTTATCTGGTGTCTGGTATTAGTTTCTGGTGTCTGGTATTAGGAATCTGGTGTCTGGTATTAGGAATCTGGTGTCTGGTATTAGTCATCTGGTGTCTGGTATTAGTTATCTGGTGTCTGGTATTAGATATCTGGTGTCTGGTATTAGGAATCTGGTGTCTGGTATTAGTTATCTGGTGTCTGGTATTAGTTATCTGGTGTCTGGTATTAGTTATCTGGTGTCTGGTATTAGTTATCTGGTGTCTGGTATTAGATATCTGGTGTCTGGTATTAGTTTCTGGTGTCTGGTATTAGATATCTGGTGTCTGGTATTAGTTATCTGGTGTCTGGTATTAGTTTCTGGTGTCTGGTTCTAGATATCTGGTGTCTGGTATTAGATATCTGGTGTCTGGTATTAGGAATCTGGTGTCTGGTACTAGTTTCTGGTGTCTGGTATTAGTTATCTGGTGTCTGGTACTAGTTTCTGGTGTCTGGTATTAGTTTCTGATGTCTGGTATTAGTTATCTGGTGTCTGGTTTTAGTTATCTGCTGTCTGGTATTAGTTATCTGGTGTCTGGTATTAGTTATCTGGTGTCTGGTATTAGTTATCTGGTATCTGGTGTTAGTTTCTGGTGTCTGGTATTAGTTATCTGGTGTCTGGTATTAGGAATCTGGTGTCTGGTACTAGTTTCTGGTGTCTGGTATTAGTTATCTGGTGTCTGGTATTAGGAATCTGGTGTCTGGTATTAGTTTCTGGGTTCTGGTATTAGTTATCTGGTGTCTGGTATTAGTTTCTGGTGTCTGGTATTAGTTATCTGGTGTCTGGTATTAGTTATCTGCTGTCTGGTATTAGTTATCTGGGTTCTGGTATTAGTTATCTGGTGTCTGGTATTAGTTTCTGGTGTCTGGTTCTAGATATCTGGTGTCTGGTATTAGTTATCTGGTGTCTGGTATTAGTTTCTGGTGTCTGGTATTAGTTATCTGATGTCTACTATTAGTTATTTGGTGCCTGGTATTAGTTTCTGGTGTCTGGTATTAGTTATCTGGTGTCTGGTTTTAGTCATCTGGTGTCTGGTATTAGTTATCTGGTGTCTGGTATTAGATATCTGGTGTCTGGTATTAGATATCTGGTGTCTGGTATTAGTTTCTGGTGTCTGGTATTAGATATCTGGTGTCTGGTATTAGTTATCTGGTGTCTGGTACTAGTTTCTGGTGTCTGGTATTAGTTATCTGGTGACTGGTATTAGATATCTGGTGTCTGGTATTAGTTATCTGGTGTCTGGTATTAGTTATCTGGTGTCTGGTATTAGTTATCTGGTGTCTGGTATTAGTTATCTGGTGTCAAGTTCTAGATATCTGGTGTCTGGTATTAGTTTCTGGTGTCTGGTATTAGGAATCTGGTGTCTGGTATTAGGAATCTGGTGTCTGGTATTAGATATCTGGTGTCTGGTATTAGGAATCTGTTGTCTGGTATTAGTTATCTGGTATCTGGTATTAGGAATCTGGTGTCTGGTATTAGGAATCTGGTGTCTGGTATTAGAAATCTGGTGTCTGGTATTAGTTATTTGGTGTCTAGTATTAGTTTCTGGTGTCTGGTATTAGTTATCTGGTGTCTGGTATTAGTTATATGGTGTCTGGTATTAGTTTCTGGTGTCTGGTATTAGGAATCTGGTGTCTGGTATTAGGAACCTGGTGTCTGGTATTAGTTATCTGGTGTCTGGTATTAGGAATCTGGTGTCTGGTACAAGTTTCTGGTGTCTGGTATTAGTTATCTGGTGTCTGGTATTAGTTTCTGGTGTCTGGTGTTAGTTATCTGGTGTCTGGTATTAGTTATATGGTGTCTGGTATTAGTTATCTGGTGTCTGGTATTAGTTATCTGCTGTCTAGTATTAGTTATCTGGTGTCTGGTATTAGATATCTGGTGTCTATTACTAGTTATCTGGTGTCTGGTATTAGTTATCTGGTGTCTGGTATTAGTTTCTGGTGTCTAATATTAGATATCTGGTGTCTGGTATTAGTTATCTGGTGTCTGGTATTAGTTTGCGGTGTCTGGTATTAGTTTCTGGTGTCTGGTCTTAGTTTCTGGTGTCTGGTATTAGTTATTTGGTGTCTGGTATTAGTTATCTGTTGTCTGGTATTAGTTTCTGGTGTCTGGTATTATGAATCTGGTGTCTGGTATTAGTTATCTGGTGTCTGGTATTAGTTATCTGGTGTCTGGTATTAGTTATCTGGTGTCTGGTATTAGTTATCTGGTGTCTGGTTCTAGATATTTGGTGTCTGGTATTAGTTTCTGGTGTCTGGTATTAGGAATCTGGTGTCTGGTATTAGGAATCTGGTGTCTGGTATTAGATATCTGGTGTCTGGTATTAGGAATCTGGTGTCTGGTACTAGTTTCTGGTGTCTGGTATTAGTTATCTGGTGTCTGGTACTAGTTTCTGGTGTCTGGTATTAGTTTCTGGTGTCTGGTATTAGTTATCTGGTGTCTGGTTTTAGAAATCTGGTGTCTGGTATTAGTTATTTGGTGTCTGGTATTAGTTATCTGCTGTCTGGTATTAGTTATCTGGTGTCTGGTATTAGTTATCTGGTGTCTGGTATTAGTTATCTGGTATCTGGTGTTAGTTTCTGGTGTCTGGTATTAGTTATCTGGTGTCTGGTATTAGGAATCTGGTGTCTGGTACTAGTTTCTGGTGTCTGGTATTAGTTATCTGGTGTCTGGTATTAGGAATCTGGTGTCTGGTATTAGTTTCTGGTGTCTGGTATTAGTTATCTGGTGTCTGGTATTAGTTTCTGGTGTCTGGTATTAGTTATCTGGTGTCTGGTATTAGTTATATGGTGTCTGGTATTAGTTATCTGGTGTCTGGTATTAGTTATCTGCTGTCTAGTATTAGTTATCTGGTGTCTGGTATTAGATATCTGGTGTCTATTACTAGTTATCTGGTGTCTGGTATTATTTATCTGGTGTCTGGTATTAGTTTCTGGTGTCTAATATTAGATATCTGGTGTCTGGTATTAGTTATCTGGTGTCTGGTATTAGTTTGTGGTGTCTGGTATTAGTTTCTGGTGTCTGGTATTAGTTATCTGGTGTCTGGTATTAGTTATCTGTTGTCTGGTATTAGTTTCTGGAGTCTGGTATTATGAATCTGGTGTCTGGTATTAGTTATCTGGTGTCTGGTATTAGTTATCTGGTGTCTGGTATTAGTTATCTGGTGTCTGGTATTAGTTATCTGGTGTCTGGTTCTAGACATCTGGTGTCTGGTATTAGTTTCTGGTGTCTGGTATTAGGAATCTGGTGTCTGGTATTAGGAATCTGGTGTCTGGTATTAGATATCTGGTGTCTGGTATTAGGAATCTGTTGTCTGGTATTAGTTATCTGGTATCTGGTATTAGGAATCTGGTGTCTGGTATTAGGAATCTGGTGTCTGGTATTAGAAATCTGGTGTCTGGTATTAGTTATTTGGTGTCTAGTATTAGTTTCTGGTGTCTGGTATTAGTTATCTGGTGTCTGGTATTAGTTATCTGGTGTCTGGTATTAGTTTCTGGTGTCTGGTATTAGGAATCTGGTGTCTGGTATTAGGAATCTGGTGTCTGGTATTAGTTATCTGGTGTCTGGTATTAGAAATCTGGTGTCTGGTACTAGTTTCTGGTGTCTGGTATTAGTTATCTGGTGTCTGGTATTAGTTTCTGGTGTCTGGTATTAGTTATCTGGTGTCTGGTATTAGTTATATGGTGTCTGGTATTAGTTATCTGGTGTCTGGTATTAGTTATCTGCTGTCTAGTATTAGTTATCTGGTGTCTGGTATTAGATATCTGGTGTCTATTACTAGTTATCTGGTGTCTGGTATTAGTTATCTGGTGTCTGGTATTAGTTATCTGGGTTCTGGTATTAGATATCTGGTGTCTAGTATTAGTTATCTGGTGTCTGGTATTAGTTTCTGGTGTCTGGTTCTAGATATCTGGTGTCTGGTATTAGTTATCTGGTGTCTGGTATTAGTTTCTGGTGTCTGGTATTAGTTATCTGGTGTCTGGTATTAGTTATCTGGTGTCTGGTATTAGTTTCTGGTGTCTGGTATTAGTTATCTGGTGTCTGGTTTTAGTCATCTGGTGTCTGGTATTAGTTATCTGGTGTCTGGTATTAGATATCTGGTGTCTGGTATTAGATATCTGGTGTCTGGTATTAGTTTCTGGTGTCTGGTATTAGATATCTGGTGTCTGGTATTAGTTATCTGGTGTCTGGTACTAGTTTTTGGTGTCTGGTATTAGTTATCTGGTGACTGGTATTAGATATCTGGTGTCTGGTATTAGTTATCTGGTGTCTGGTATTAGTTATCTGGTGTCTGGTATTAGTTATCTGGTGTCTGGTATTAGTTATCTGGTGTCTGGTTCTAGATATCTGGTATTAGTTTCTGGTGTCTGGTATTAGGAATCTGGTGTCTGGTATTAGGAATCTGGTATCTGGTATTAGGAATCTGGTGTCTGGTATTAGGAATCTGGTGTCTGGTATTAGAAATCTGGTGTCTGGTATTAGTTATTTGGTGTCTAGTATTAGTTTCTGGTGTCTGGTATTAGTTATCTGGTGTCTGGTATTAGTTATCTGGTGTCTGGTATTAGTTTCTGGTGTCTGGTATTAGGAATCTGGTGTCTGGTATTAGGAATCTGGTTTCTGGTATTAGTTATCTGGTGTCTGGTATTAGGAATCTGGTGTCTGGTACTAGTTTCTGGTGTCTGGTATTAGTTATCTGGTGTCTGGTATTAGTTATATGGTGTCTGGTATTAGTTATCTGGTGTCTGGTATTAGTTATCTGCTGTCTAGTATTAGTTATCTGGTGTCTGGTATTAGATATCTGGTGTCTATTACTAGTTATCTGGTGTCTGGTATTAGTTATCTGGTGTCTGGTATTAGTTTCTGGTGTCTAATATTAGATATCTGGTGTCTGGTATTAGTTATCTGGTGTCTGGTATTAGTTTGTGGTGTCTGGTATTAGTTTCTGGTGTCTGGTATTAGTTATCTGGTGTCTGGTATTAGATATCTGGTGTCTATTACTAGTTATCTGGTGTCTGGTATTAGTTTGTGGTGTCTGGTATTAGTTATCTGGTGTCTGGTATTAGTTATATGGTGTCTGGTATTAGTTATCTGGTGTCTGGTATTAGTTATCTGCTGTCTAGTATTAGTTATCTGGTGTCTGGTATTATATATCTGGTGTCTATTACTAGTTATCTGGTGTCTGGTATTAGTTATCTGGTGTCTGGTATTAGTTTCTGGTGTCTAATATTAGTTATCTGGTGTCTGGTATTAGTTATCTGGTGTCTGGTATTAGTTATCTGGTGTCTGGTTCTAGATATCTGGTGTCTGGTATTAGTTTCTGGTGTCTGGTATTAGGAATCTGGTGTCTGGTATTAGGAATCTGGTATCTGGTATTAGGAATCTGGTGTCTGGTATTAGGAATCTGGTGTCTGGTATTAGAAATCTGGTGTCTGTTATTAGTTATTTGGTGTCTAGTATTAGTTTCTGGTGTCTGGTATTAGTTATCTGGTGTCTGGTATTAGTTATCTGGTGTCTGGTATTAGTTTCTGGTGTCTGGTATTAGGAATCTGGTGTCTGGTATTAGGAATCTGGTTTCTGGTATTAGTTATCTGGTGTCTGGTATTAGGAATCTGGTGTCTGGTACTAGTTTCTGGTGTCTGGTATTAGTTATCTGGTGTCTGGTATTAGTTATATGGTGTCTGGTATTAGTTATCTGGTGTCTGGTATTAGTTATCTGCTGTCTAGTATTAGTTATCTGGTGTCTGGTATTAGATATCTGGTGTCTATTACTAGTTATCTGGTGTCTGGTATTAGTTATCTGGTGTCTGGTATTAGTTTCTGGTGTCTAATATTAGATATCTGGTGTCTGGTATTAGATATCTGGTGTCTGGTATTAGGAATCTGTTGTCTGGTATTAGTTATCTGGTATCTGGTATTAGGAATCTGGTGTCTGGTATTAGGAATCTGGTGTCTGGTATTAGAAATCTGGTGTCTGGTATTAGTTATTTGGTGTCTAGTATTAGTTTCTGGTGTCTGGTATTAGTTATCTGGTGTCTGGTATTAGTTATCTGGTGTCTGGTATTAGTTTCTGGTGTCTGGTATTAGGAATCTGGTGTCTGGTATTAGGAATCTGGTTTCTGGTATTAGTTATCTGGTGTCTGGTATTAGGAATCTGGTGTCTGGTATTAGGAATCTGGTGTCTGGTACTAGTTTCTGGTGTGTGGTATTAGTTATCTGGTGTCTGGTATTAGTTTCTGGTGTCTGGTATTAGTTATCTGGTGTCTGGTATTAGTTATATGGTGTCTGGTATTAGTTATCTGGTGTCTGGTATTAGTTATCTGCTGTCTAGTATTAGTTATCTGGTGTCTGGTATTAGATATCTGGTGTCTATTACTAGTTATCTGGTGTCTGGTATTAGTTATCTGGTGTCTGGTATTAGTTTCTGGTGTCTAATATTAGATATCTGGTGTCTGGTATTAGTTATCTGGTGTCTGGTATTAGTTTGTGGTGTCTGGTATTAGTTTCTGGTGTCTGGTATTAGTTATCTGGTGTCTGGTATTAGTTATCTGTTGTCTGGTATTAGTTTCTGGAGTCTGCTATTATGAATCTGGTGTCTGGTATTAGTTATCTGGTGTCTGGTATTAGTTATCTGGTGTCTGGTATTAGTTATCTGGTGTCTGGTATTAGTTATCTGGTGTCTGGTTCTAGACATCTGGTGTCTGGTATTAGTTTCTGGTGTCTGGTATTAGGAATCTGGTGTCTGGTATTAGGAATCTGGTTTCTGGTATTAGATATCTGGTGTCTGGTATTAGTTATCTGGTGTCTGGTATTAGGAATCTGGTGTCTGGTATTAGAAATCTGGTGTCTGGTATTAGTTATTTGGTGTCTAGTATTAGTTTCTGGTGTCTGGTATTAGTTATCTGGTGTCTGGTATTAGTTATCTGGTGTCTGGTATTAGTTTCTGGTGTCTGGTATTAGGAATATGATGTCTGGTATTAGTTATCTGGTGTCTGGTATTAGTTATCTGGTGTCTGGTATTAGTTTCTGGTGTCTGGTATTAGGAATCTGGTGTCTGGTATTAGGAATCTGGTTTCTGGTATTAGTTATCTGGTGTCTGGTATTAGGAATCTGGTGTCTGGTACTAGTTTCTGGTGTCTGGTATTAGTTATCTGGTGTCTGGTATTAGTTATATGGTGTCTGGTATTAGTTATCTGGTGTCTGGTATTAGTTATCTGCTGTCTAGTATTAGTTATCTGGTGTCTGGTATTAGATATCTGGTGTCTATTACTAGTTATCTGGTGTCTGGTATTAGTTATCTGGTGTCTGGTATTAGTTTCTGGTGTCTAATATTAGATATCTGGTGTCTGGTATTAGATATCTGGTGTCTGGTATTAGGAATCTGTTGTCTGGTATTAGTTATCTGGTATCTGGTATTAGGAATCTGGTGTCTGGTATTAGGAATCTGGTGTCTGGTATTAGAAATCTGGTGTCTGGTATTAGTTATTTGGTGTCTAGTATTAGTTTCTGGTGTCTGGTATTAGTTATCTGGTGTCTGGTATTAGTTATCTGGTGTCTGGTATTAGTTTCTGGTGTCTGGTATTAGGAATCTGGTGTCTGGTATTAGGAATCTGGTTTCTGGTATTAGTTATCTGGTGTCTGGTATTAGGAATCTGGTGTCTGGTATTAGGAATCTGGTGTCTGGTACTAGTTTCTGGTGTGTGGTATTAGTTATCTGGTGTCTGGTATTAGTTTCTGGTGTCTGGTATTAGTTATCTGGTGTCTGGTTCTAGATATCTGGTGTCTGGTATTAGTTTCTGGTGTCTGGTATTAGGAATCTGGTGTCTGGTATTAGTTATCTGGTGTCTGGTATTAGGAATCTGGTGTCTGGTATTAGAAATCTGGTGTCTGGTATTAGTTATTTGGTGTCTAGTATTAGTTTCTGGTGTCTGGTATTAGTTATCTGGTGTCTGGTATTAGTTATCTGGTGTCTGGTATTAGTTTCTGGAGTCTGCTATTATGAATCTGGTGTCTGGTATTAGTTATCTGGTGTCTGGTATTAGTTATCTGGTGTCTGGTATTAGTTATCTGGTGTCTGGTATTAGTTATCTGGTGTCTGGTTCTAGACATCTGGTGTCTGGTATTAGTTTCTGGTGTCTGGTATTAGGAATCTGGTGTCTGGTATTAGGAATCTGTTGTCTGGTATTAGTTATCTGGTATCTGGTATTAGGAATCTGGTGTCTGGTATTAGGAATCTGGTGTCTGGTATTAGAAATCTGGTGTCTGGTATTAGTTATTTGGTGTCTAGTATTAGTTTCTGGTGTCTGGTATTAGTTATCTGGTGTCTGGTATTAGTTATCTGGTGTCTGGTATTAGTTTCTGGTGTCTGGTATTAGGAATCTGGTGTCTGGTATTAGGAATCTGGTGTCTGGTATTAGTTATCTGGTGTCTGGTATTAGGAATCTGGTGTCTGGTACTAGTTTCTGGTGTCTGGTATTAGTTATCTGGTGTCTGGTATTAGTTTCTGGTGTCTGGTATTAGTTATCTGGTGTCTGGTATTAGTTATATGGTGTCTGGTATTAGTTATCTGGTGTCTGGTATTAGTTATCTGCTGTCTCGTATTAGTTATCTGGTGTCTATTACTAGTTATCTGGTGTCTGGTATTAGTTATCTGAAGTCTGGTATTAGTTATCTGGTGTCTGGTATTAGTTATCTGTTGTCTGGTATTAGTTTCTGGTGTCTGGTATTATGAATCTGGTGTCTGGTATTAGAAATCTGGTGTCTGGTATTAGTTATCTGGTGTCTGGTATTAGTTTCTGGTGTCTGGTGTTAGTTATCTGGTGTCTGGTATTAGTTATCTGGTGTCTGGTATTAGTTTCTGGTGTCTGGTATTAGTTTCTGGTGTCTGGTATTAGTTTCTGGTGTCTGGTATTAGTTATCTGGTGTCTGGTATTAGTTATCTGTTGTCTGGTATTAGTTTCTGGTGTCTGGTATTATGAATCTGGTGTCTGGTATTAGAAATCTGGTGTCTGGTATTAGTTATCTGGTGTCTGGTATTAGTTTCTGGTGTCTGGTGTTAGTTATCTGGTGTCTGGTATTAGTTATCTGGTGTCTGGTATTAGTTTCTGGTGTCTGGTATTAGGAATCTGGTGTCTGGTTTTTAGGAATCTGGTGTCTGGTATTAGTCATCTGGTGTCTGGTGTCTGGTATTAGATATCTGGTGTCTGGTATTAGGAATCTGGTGTCTGGTATTAGTTATCTGGTGTCTGGTATTAGTTATCTGGTGTCTGGTATTAGTTATCTGGTGTCTGGTATTAGTTATCTGGTGTCTGGTATTAGTTATCTGGTGTCTGGTATTAGTTATCTGGTGTCTGGTATTAGTTATCTGGTGTCTGGTATTAGATATCTGGTGTCTGGTATTAGTTATCTGGTGTCTGGTATTAGTTTTTGGTGTCTGGTTCTAGATATCTGGTGTCTGGTATTAGATATCTGGTGTCTGGTATTAGATATCTGGTGTCTAATATTAGTTATCTGGTGTCTGGTATTAGTCATCTGGTGTCTGGTATTAGTTATTTGGTGTCTGGTATTAGTTTTTAGTGTCTGGTATTAGATATCTGGTGTCTGGTATTAGTTATCTGGTGTCTGGTATTAGTTTTTGTTGTCTGGTATTAGTTTCTGGTGTCTGGTATTAGGAATCTGGTGTCTGGTATTAGATATCTGGTGTCTGGTATTAGTTATCTGGTGTCTGGTATTATTTTCTGGTGTCTGGAGTTAGTTTCTGGTGTCTGGTATTAGTTATCTGGTGTCTGGTATTAGGAATCTGGTGTCTGGTTTTAGTTATCTGGTGTCTGGTATTAGTTTTTGGTGTCTGGTATTAGTTATCTGGTGTCTGGTATTAGATATCTGGTGTCTAGTATTAGTTCCTGGTGTCTGGTATTAGTTATCTGGTGTCTGGTATTAGTCATCTGGTGTCTAGTATTAGTTATCTGGTGTCTGGTATTAGATATCTGGTGTCTGGTATTAGGAATCTGGTGTCTGGTATTAGTTATCTGGTGTCTAATATTAGTTATCTGGTGTCTGGTATTAGTTATCTGCTGTCTGGTATTAGTTATCTGGTGTCTGGTATTAGTTATCTGGTGTCTGGTATTAGTTATCTGGTATCTGGTGTTAGTTTCTGGTGTCTGGTATTAGGAATCTGGTGTCTGGTACTAGTTTCTGGTGTCTGGTATTAGTTATCTGGTGTCTGGTATTAGTAATCTGGTGTCTGGTATTAGTTTCTGGTGTCTGGTATTAGTTATCTGGTGTCTGGTATTAGTTTCTGGTGTCTGATATTAGTTATCTGGTGTCTGGTATTAGTTATCTGCTGTCTGGTATTAGTTATCTGGTGTCTGGTATTAGTTATCTGGTGTCTGGTATTAGTTTCTGGTGTCTGGTATTAGTTATCTGGTGTCTGGTATTAGTTATCTGGTGTCTGGTATTAGTTATCTGGTGTCTGGTATTAGTTTCTGGTAACTGGTATTAGTTATCTGGTGTCTGGTATTAGTCATTTGGTGTCTGGTATTAGTTATCTGGTGTCTGGTATTAGATATCTGGTGTCTGGTATTAGATATCTGGTGTCTGGTATTAGTTTCTGGTGTCTGGTATTAGATATCTGGTGTCTGGTATTAGTTATCTGGTGTCTGGTACTAGTTTCTGGTGTCTGGTATTAGTTATCTGGTGACTGGTATTAGATATTTGGTATCTGGTATTAGTTATCTGGTGTCTGGTATTAGTTATCTGGTGTCTGGTATTAGTTATCTGGTGTCTGGTTCTAGATATCTGGTGTCTGGTATTAGTTATCTGGTGTCTGGTATTAGTTTCTGGTGTCTGGTATTAGTTTCTGGTGTCTGGTATTAGATATCTGGTGTCTGGTATTAGGAATCTGGTGTCTGGTATTAGTTATCTGGTATCTGGTATTAGGAATCTGGTGTCTGGTATTAGGAATCTGGTGTCTGGTATTAGAAATCTGGTGTCTGGTATTAGTTTCTGGTGTCTGGTATTAGATATCTGGTGTCTGGTATTAGTTATCTGGTGTCCGGTATTAGTTATCTGGTGTCTGGTATTAGATATCTGGTGTCTGGTATTAGTTTCTGCTGTCTGGTATTAGTTATCTGGTGTCTGGTATTCGTTATCTGCTGTCTGGTATTAGTTATCTGGTGTCTGGTATTAGATATCTGGTGTCTGGTACTAGCTATCTGGTGTCTGGTATTAGTTATCTGGTGTCTGGTATTAGTTATCTGGAGTCTGGTATTAGTTATCTGGTGTCTGGTATTAGTTTCTGGTGTCTGGTATTAGTTATCTGGTGTCTGGTATTAGGAATCTGGTGTCTGGTATTAGTTTCTGGTGTCTGGTATTAGTTATCTGGTGTCTGGTATTAGGAATCTGGTGTCTGGTACTAGTTTCTGGTGTCTGGTATTAGTTATCTGGTGTCTGGTATTAAATTCTGGTGTCTGGTATTAGTTATCTGGTGTCTGGTATTAGTTTCTGGTGTCTGGTATTAGTTATCTGGTGTCTATTATTAGTCATCTGGTGTCTGGTATTAGTTATCTGGTGTCTGGTATTAGATATCTGGTGTCTGGTATTAGGAATCTGGTGTCTGGTACTAGTTTCTGGTGTCTGGTATTAGTTTCTGGTGTCTAATACTAGTTTCTGGTGTCTGGTATTAGTTTCTGGTGTCTGGTATTAGTTATCTGCTGTCTGGTATTAGTTATCTGTTGTCTGGTATTAGTTTCTGGTGACTAGTATTAGTTATCTGGTGTCTGGTATTAGTTATCTGGTGTCTGGTATTAGTTATCTGGTGACTGGTATTAGATATCTGGTGTCTGGTATTAGTTATCTGGTGTCTGGTATTAGTTATCTGGTGTCTGGTATTAGATATCTGGTGTCTGGTATTAGTTTCTGGTGTCTGGTATTAGTTATCTGGTGTCTGGTATTAGTCATCTGGTGTCTGGTATTAGTTATCTGGTGTCTGGTATTAGATATCTGGTGTCTGGTATTAGGAATCTGGTGTCTGGTACTAGTTTCTGGTGTCTGGTATTAGTTTCTGGTGTCTGGTATTAGTTATCTGGTGTCTGGTATTAGTTTTTGGTGTCTGGTATTAGATATCTGGTGTCTGGTATTAGTTATCTGGTGTCTGGTATTAGTTATTGGTGTCTGGTATTAGTTTCTGGTGTCTGGTATTAGAAATCTGGTGTCTGGTATTAGTTTCTGGTGTCTGGTATTAGTTATCTGGTGTCTGGTATTAGTTTCTGGTGTCTGGTGTTAGTTTCTGGTGTCTGGTATTAGTTATCTGGTGTCTGGTATTAGGAATCTGGTGTCTGGTATTAGTTATCTGGTGTCTGGTATTAGTTTCTGGTGTCTGGTATTAGTTATCTGGTGTCTGGTATTAGTTATCTGGTGTCTGGTATTAGAAATCTGGTGTCTGGTATTAGTTATTTGGTGTCTGGTATTAGTTTCTGGTATCTGGTATTAGTTATCTGGTGTCTGGTATTAGGAATCTGGTGTCTTGTACTAGTTATCTGGTGTCTGGTATTAGTTATCTGCTGTCTGGTATTAGTTATCTGGGTTCTGGTATTAGATATCTGGTGTCTGGTATTAGTTATCTGGGTTCTGGTATTAGATATCTGGTGTCTGGTATTAGTTATCTGGTGTCTGGTATTAGTTTCTGGTGTCTGGTTCTAGATATCTGGTGTCTGGTATTAGTTATCTGGTGTCTGGTATTAGTTTCTGGTGTCTGGTATTAGTTTCTGGTGTCTGGTATTAGTTATCTGGTGTCTGGTATTAGTTATCTGCTGTCTGGTATTAGTTATCTGGTGTCTGGTATTAGATATATGGTGTCTGGTATTAGTTATCTGGTGTCTGGTATTAGTTATCTGGTGTCTGGTATTAGTTATCTGGTGTCTGGTATTAGTTTCTGGTGTCTGGTATTAGGAATCTGGTGTCTGGTATTAGTTATCTGGTGTCTGGTATTAGTTATCTGCTGTCTGGTATTAGATATCTGGTGTCTGGTATTAGTTATCTGGTGTCTGGTATTAGTTATCTGGTGTCTGGTATTAGTTATCTGGTGTCTGGTATTAGGAATCTGGTGTCTGGTACTAGTTTCTGGTGTCTGGTATTAGTTATCTGGTGTCTGGTATTAGTTTCTGGTGTCTGGTATTAGTAATCTGGTGTCTGGTATTAGTTATCTGGTGTCTGGTATTAGTTATTTGGTGTCTAGTATTAGTTTCTGGTGTCTGGTATTAGTTATCTGTTGTCTGGTATTAGGAATCTGGTGTCTGGTACTAGTTTCTGGTGTCTGGTATTAGTTATCTGGTGTCTGGTATTAGTTTCTGGTGTCTGGTATTAGTTATCTGGTGTCTGGTATTAGTTATCTGGTGTCTGGTATTAGATATCTGGTGTCTGGTATTAGATATCTGGTGTCTGGTATTTGGAATCTGGTGTCTGGTATTAGTTATCTGGTGTCTGGTATTAGTTATCTGCTGTCTGGTATTAGTTATCTGGGTTCTGGTATTATATATCTGGTGTCTGGTATTAGTTATCTGGTGTCTGGTATTAGTTTCTGGTGTCTGGTTCTAGATATCTGGTGTCTGATATTAGTTATATGGTGTCTGGTATTAGTTTCTGGTGTCTGGTATTAGTTATCTGGTGTCTGGTATTAGTTATCTGGTGTCTGGTATTAGTTATCTGGTGTCTGGTATTAGTTTCTGGTGTCTGGTATTAGTTATCTGGTGTCTGGTATTAGTCATCTGGTGTCTGGTATTAGTTATCTGGTGTCTGGTATTAGTTATCTGGTGTCTGGTATTAGTTTCTGGTGTCTGGTATTAGGAATCTGGTGTCTGGTATTAGTTATCTGGTGTCTGGTATTAGTTATCTGCTGTCTGGTGTTAGTTATCTGGTGTCTGGTATTAGAAATCTGGTGTCTGGTATTAGTTATTTGGTGTCTTGTATTAGTTTCTGGTGTCTGGTATTAGTTATCTGGTGTCTGGTATTAGGAATCTGGTGTCTGGTACTAGTTTCTGGTGTCTGGTATTAGTTATCTGGTGTCTGGTATTAGTTTCTGGTGTCTGGTATTAGTTATCTGGTGTCTGGTATTAGTTATCTGGTGTCTGGTATTAGTTATCTGGTGTCTGGTATTAGTTTCTGGTGTCTGGTATTAGTTATCTGGTGTCTGGTATTAGTCATCTGGTGTCTGGTATTAGTTATCTGGTGTCTGGTATTAGGAATCTGGTGTCTGGTACTAGTTTCTGGTGTCTGGTATTAGTTATCTGGTGTCTGGTATTAGTTTCTGGTGTCTGGTATTAGTTATCTGGTGTCTGGTATTAGTTTCTGGTGTCTGGTAGTAGTTATCTGGTGTCTAATATTAGTTATCTGGTGTCTGGTATTAGTTATCTGGTGTCTGGTATTAGTTATCTGGTGTCTGGTATTAGTTTCTGGTGTCTGGTATTAGTTATCTGGTATCTGGTATTAGGAATCTGGTGTCTGGTATTAGTTATCTGGAATCTGGTATTAGTTATCTGGTGTCTGGTATTAGTTATCTGGGTTCTGGTATTAGGAATCTGGTGTCTGGTATTAGTTATCTGGTGTCTGGTATTAGTTTCTGGTGACTAGTATTAGTTATCTGGTGTCTGGTATTAGTTTTTGGTGTCTGGTATTAGATATCTGGTGTCTGGTATTAGATATCTGGTGTCTGGTATTAGTTATCTGGTGTCTGGTATTAGTTATCTGGTGTCTAATATTAGTTATCTGGTGTCTGATATTAGTTATCTGCTGTCTGGTGTTAGTTATCTGGTGTCTGGTATTAGTTATCTGCTGTCTGGTATTAGTTATCTGGTGTCTGGTATTAGATATCTGGTGTCTGGTATTAGTTATCTGGTATCTGGTATTAGTTTCTGGTGTCTGGTGTTAGATATCTGGTGTCTGGTATTAGTTATCTGGTGTCTGGTATTAGTTTCTGGTGTCTGGTGTTAGTTATCTGGTGTCTGGTATTAGTTATCTGGTGTCTGGTATTAGTTATCTGGTGTCTGGTATTAGTTTCTGGTGTCTGGTATTAGTTATCTGGTGTCTGGTATTAGTTTCTGGTGTCTGGTGTTAGATATCTGGTGTCTGGTATTAGTTATCTGGTG
Source organism: Tachina lurida (assembly GCA_944452675.1). NCBI lineage: Eukaryota > Metazoa > Arthropoda > Insecta > Diptera > Tachinidae > Tachina > Tachina lurida. The sequence continues at coordinate 2,413,913 of CALYBX010000001.1, forward strand.
TCTGGTATTAGTTATCTGGTATCTGGTATTAGGAATCTGGTGTCTGGTATTAGTTATCTGGAGTCTGATATTAGTTATCTGGTGTCTGGTATTAGTTATCTGGGTTCTAGTATTAGGAATCTGGTGTCTGGTATTAGTTATCTGGTGTCTGGTATTAGTTTCTGGTGACTAGTATTAGTTATCTGGTGTCTGGTATTAGATATCTGGTGTCTAGTATTAGATATCTGGTGTCTGGTATTAGTTATCTGGTGTCTGGTATTAGTTATCTGGTGTCTAATATTAGTTATCTGGTGTCTGGTATTAGTTATCTGCTGTCTGGTGTTAGTTATCTGGTGTCTGGTATTAGTTATCTGCTGTCTGGTATTAGTTATCTGGTGTCTGGTATTAGATATCTGGTGTCTGGTATTAGTTATCTGGTGTCTGGTATTAGTTTCTGGTGTCTGGTGTTAGATATCTGGTGTCTGGTATTAGTTATCTGGTGTCTGGTATTAGTTTCTGGTGTCTGGTGTTAGTTATCTGGTGTCTGGTATTAGGAAACTGGTGTCTGGTATTAGTTATCTGGTGTCTGGTATTAGTTTCTGGTGTCTGGTATTAGTTATCTGGTGTCTGGTATTAGTTATCTGGTGTCTGGTATTAGAAATCTGGTGTCTGGTATTAGTTATTTGGTGTCTGGTATTAGTTTCTGGTGTCTGGTATTAGTTATCTGGTGTCTGGTATTAGGAATTTGGTGTCTTGTACTAGTTATCTGGTGTCTGGTATTAGTTATCTGCTGTCTGGTATTAGTTATCTGGGTTCTGGTATTAGATATCTGGTGTCTGGTATTAGTTATCTGCTGTCTGGTATTAGTTATCTGGTGTCTAGTATTAGTTTCTGGTGTCTGTTATTAGTTTCTGGTGTCTGGTATTGATTTCTGGTGTCTGGTATTAGTTATCTGTTGTCTGGTATTAGTTTCTGGTGTCTGGTATTAGTTATCTGGTGTCTGGTATTAGTTATCTGCTGTCTGGTGTTAGTTATCTGGTGTCTGGTATTAGTTATCTGCTGTCTGGTATTAGTTATCTGGTTACTGGTATTAGATATCTGGTGTCTGGTATTAGTTATCTGGTGTCTGGTATTAGTTTCTGGTGTCTGGTGTTAGATATCTGGTGTCTGGTATTAGTTATCTGGTGTCTGGTATTAGTTTCTGGTGACTAGTATTAGTTATCTGGTGTCTGGTATTAGTTTCTGGTGTCTGGTATTAGTTATCTGGTGTCTGGTATTAGTTTCTGGTGACTAGTATTAGTTATCTGGTGTCTAGTATTAGTTTCTGGTGTCTAGTATTAGTTATCTGGTGTCTGGTATTAGAAATCTGGTGTCTGGTATTAGTTATTTGGTGTCTAGTATTAGTTTCTGATGTCTGGTATTAGTTTCTGGTGTCTGGTATTGATTTCTGGTGTCTGGTATTAGTTATCTGTTGTCTGGTATTAGTTTCTGGTGTCTTGTATTAGGAATCTGGTATCTGGTATTAGAAATCTGGTGTCTGGTATTAGTTATCTGGTGTCTGGTATCAGTTTCTGGTGTCTGGTGTTAGTTATCTGGTGTCTAATATTAGTTACTGGTGTCTGGTATTAGTTTCTGGTGTCTGGTATTAGGAATCTGGTGTCTGGTATTAGGAATCTGGTGTCTCGTACTAGTTGCTGGTGTCTGGTATTAGTTATCTGCTGTCTGGTATTAGTTATCTGGTGTCTGGTATTAGGAATCTGGTGTCTTGTATTAGTTTCTGGTGTCTGGTATTAGTTATCTGCTGTCTGGTATTAGTTATCTGGTGTCTGGTATTAGGAATCTGGTGTCTGGTATTAGTTTCTGGTGTCTGGTATTAGTTATCTGGTGTCTGGTATTAGGAATCTGGTGTCTGGTACTAGTTTCTGGTGTCTTGTATTAGTTTCTGGTGTCTGGTATTAGTTATCTGCTGTCTGGTATTAGTTATCTGGTGTCTGGTATTAGGAATCTGGTGTCTGGTATTAGTTTCTGGTGTCTGGTATTAGTTATCTGGTGTCTGGTATTAGGAATCTGGTGTCTGGTACTAGTTTCTGGTGTCTGGTATTAGTTATCTGGTGTCTGGTATGAGTTTCTGGTGTCTGGTATTAGTTGTCTGGTGTCTGGTATTATTTATCTGGTGTCTGGTATTAGTTATCTGGTGTCTGGTATAAGTTATCTGCTGTCTGGTATTAGTTATCTGGTGTCTGGTATTAGATATCTGGTGTCTGGTATTAGTTATCTGGTGTCTGGTATTAGTTATCTGGTGTCTGGTATTAGTTTCTGGTGTCTGGTATTAGCTATCTGGTGTCTGGTATTAGTCATCTGGTGTCTGGTATTAGTTATCTGGTGTCTGGTATTAGATATCTGGTGTCTGGTATTAGGAATCTGGTGTCTGGTACTAGTTTCTGGTGTCTGGTATTAGTTTCTGGTGTCTGGTATTAGTTATCTGGTGTCTGGTATTAGTTTCTGGTGACTGGTATTAGTTATCTGGTGTCTGGTATTAGTTATCTGGTGACTGGTATTAGATATCTGGTGACTGGTATTAGATATCTGGTGTCTGGTATTAGTTATCTGTTGTCTGGTATTAGTTATCTGGTGTCTGGTATTAGTTTCTGGTGACTGGTATTAGTTATCTGGTGTCTGGTATTAGATATCTGGTGTCTGGTATTAGATATCTGGTGTCTGGTATTAGTTATCTGGTGTCTGGTATTAGTTTCTGGTGTCTGGTATTAGTTATCTGGTGTCTGGTATTAGTTATCTGGTGTCTGGTATTAGGAATCTGGTGTCTGGTATTAAAAATCTGGTGTCTGGTATTAGTTATTTGGTGTCTAGTATTAGTTTCTGGTGTCTGGTATTAGTTATCTGGTGTCTGGTATTAGGAATCTGGTGTCTGGTACTAGTTTCTGGTGTCTGGTATTAGTTATCTGGTGTCTGGTATTAGTTTTTGGTGTCTGGTATTAGTTTCTGGTGTCTGGTATTAGTTATCTGGTGTCTGGTATTAGGAATCTGGTGTCTGGTATTAGTTTCTGGTGTCTGGTATTAGTTATCTGGTGTCTGGTATTAGTTTCTGGTGACTAGTATTAGTTATCTGGTGTCTGGTATTAGATATCTGGTGTCTGGTATTAGTTATCTGGTGTCTGGTATTAGTTATCTGGTGTCTGGTATTAGTTTCTGGTGTCTGGTATTAGATATCTGGTGTCTGGTATTAGTTATCTGGTGTCTGGTATTAGTTATCTGGTGTCTGGTACTAGTTTCTGGTGTCTGGTATTAGTTATCTGGTGACTGGTATTAGATATCTGGTGTCTGGTATTAGTTATCTGGTGTCTGGTATTAGTTATCTGGTGACTGGTATTAGATATCTGGTGTCTGGTATTAGTTATCTGTTGTCTGGTATTAGTTATCTGGTGTCTGGTATTAGTTTCTGCTGACTGGTATTAGTTATCTGGTGTCTGGTATTAGTTATCTGGTGTCTAATATTAGTTATCTGGTGACTGGTATTAGAAATCTGGTGTCTGGTATTAGTTATTTGGTGTCTGGTATTAGTTATCTGGTGTCTGGTATTAGTTATCTGGTATCTGGTATTAGGAATCTGGTGTCTGGTATTAGTTATCTGGTGTCTGGTATTAGAAATCTGGTGTCTGGTATTAGTTATTTGGTGTCTAGTATTAGTTTCTGGTGTCTGGTATTAGTTATCTGTTGTCTGGTATTAGTTATCTGGTGTCTAGTATTAGTTTCTGGTGTCTGGTATTAGTTATCTGGTGTCTGGTATTAGTTATCTGGTATCTGGTATTAGGAATCTGGTGTCTGGTATTAGTTATCTGGAGTCTGGTATTAGTTATCTGATGTCTGGTATTAGTTTCTGGTGTCTGGTATTAGTTATCTGGTGTCTGGTATTAGGAATATGGTGTCTGGTATTAGTTTCTGGTGTCTGGTATTAGAAATCTGGTGTCTGGTATTAGTTATTTGGTGTCTAGTATTAGTTTCTGGTGTCTGGTATTAGTTATCTGGTGTCTGGTATTAGTTATCTGGTATCTGGTATTAGATAGCTGGTGTCTGGTATTAGTTATCTGGAGTCTGGTATTAGTTATCTGGTGTCTGGTATTAGTTTCTGGTGTCTGGTATTAGTTATCTGGTGTCTGGTATTAGGAATCTGGTGTCTGGTATTAGTTTCTGGTGTCTGGTATTAGTTATCTGGTGTCTGGTATTAGTTTCTGGTGACTAGTATTAGTTATCTGGTGTCTGGTATTAGTTTCTGGTGTCTGATATTAGTTATCTGGTGTCTGGTATTAGAAATCTGGTGTCTGGTATTAGTTATTTGGTGTCTAGTATTAGTTTCTGGTGTCTGGTATTAGTTATCTGGTGTCTGGTATTAGTTATCTGGTATCTGGTATTAGGAATCTGGTGTCTGGTATTAGTTATCTGGAGTCTGGTATTAGTTATCTGGTGTCTGGTATTAGTTTCTGGTGTCTGGTATTAGTTATCTGGTGTCTGGTATTAGGAATCTGGTGTCTGGTATTAGTTTCTGGTGTCTGGTATTAGTTATCTGGTGTCTGGTATTAGGAAGCTGGTGTCTGGTATTAGTTATCTGGAGTCTGGTATTAGTTATCTGGTGTCTGGTATTAGTTTCTGGTGTCTGGTATTAGTTATCTGGTGTCTGGTATTAGGAATCTGGTGTCTGGTATTAGTTTCTGGTGTCTGGTATTAGTTATCTGGTGTCTGGTATTAGTTTCTGGTGACTAGTATTAGTAATCTGGTGTCTAGTATTAGTTTCTGGTGTCTGGTATTAGTTATCTGGTGTCTGGTATTAGAAATCTGGTGTCTGGTATTAGTTATTTGGTGTCTAGTATTAGTTTCTGGTGTCTGGTATTAGTTATCTGGTGTCTGGTATTAGTTATCTGGTATCTGGTATTAGGAATCTGGTGTCTGGTATTAGTTATCTGGAGTCTGGTATTAGTTATCTGGTGTCTGGTATTAGTTTCTGGTGTCTGGTATTAGTTATCTGGTGTCTGGTATTAGGAATCTGGTGTCTGGTATTAGTTTCTGGTGTCTGGTATTAGTTATCTGGTGTCTGGTATTAGTTTCTGGTGACTAGTATTAGTTATCTGGTGTCTGGTATTAGGAATCTGGTGTCTGGTATTAGTTATCTGGTGTGCGGTATTAGTTATCTGGTATCTGGTATTAGGAATCTGGTGTCTGGTATTAGGAATCTGGTGTGTGGTATTAGTTATCTGGAGTCTGGTATTAGTTATCTGGTGTCTGGTATTAGTTTCTGGTGTCTAATATTAGTTATCTGGTGTCTGGTATTAGGAATCTGGTGTCTGGTATTAGTTTCTGGTGTCTGGTATTAGTTATCTGGTGTCTGGTATTAGTTTCTGGTGACTAGTATTAGTTATCTGGTGTCTGGTATTAGTTATTTGGTGTCTGGTATTAGTTATCTGGTGTCTGGTATTAGTTTCTGGTGTCTGGTATTAGTTTCTGGTGTCTGGTATTAGTTATCTGGTGTCTGGTATTAGTTATCTGTTGTCTGGTATTAGTTTCTGGTGTCTGGTATTAGGAATCTGGTGTCTGGTATTAGTTATCTGGTGTCTGGTATTAGTTTCTGGTGTCTGGTGTTAGTTATCTGGTGTCTGGTATTAGTTATCTGGTGTCTGGTATTAGTTTCTGGTGTCTGGTATTAGGAATCTGGTGTCTGGTATTAGGAATCTGGTGTCTGGTATTAGTTATTTGTTGTCTTCTATTAGTTTCTGGTGTCTGGTATTAGTTATCTGGTGTCTGGTATTAGTTATCTGGTGTCTGGTATTAGGAATCTGGTGTCTGGTATTAGTTTCTGGTGTCTGGTATTAGTTATCTGGTGTCTGGTATTAGGAATCTGGTGTCTGGTACTAGTTTCTGGTGTCTGGTATTAGTTATCTGGTGTCTGGTATTAGTTTCTGGTGTCTGGTATTAGTTATCTGGTGTCTGGTATTAGTTATCTGGTGTCTGGTATTAGTTATCTGGTGTCTGGTATTAGTTATCTGCTGTCTGGTATTAGTTTCTGGTGACTAGTATTAGTTATCTGGTGTCTAGTATTAGTTTCTGGTGTCTGGTATTAGTTATCTGGTGTCTAGTATTAGTTTCTGGTGTCTGGTTTTAGTTATCTGGTGTCTGGTATTAGTTATCTGGTGTCTGGTATTAGTTATCTGGTGTCTGGTATTAGTTTCTGGTGTCTGGTATTAGTTATCTGGTGTCTGGTATTAGTTTCTGGTGACTAGTATTAGTTATCTGGTGTCTGGTATTAGTTATTTGGTGTCTAGTATTAGTTTCTGGTGTCTGGTATTAGTTATCTGGTGTCTGGTATTAGGAATCTGGTGTCTGGTACTAGTTTCTGGTGTCTGGTATTAGTTATCTGGTGTCTGGTATTAGGAATCTGGTGTCTGGTATTAGTTTCTGGTGTCTGGTATTAGTTATCTGGTGTCTGGTATTAGTTTCTGGTGTCTTGTGTTAGTTATCTGGTGTCTGGTATTAGTTATCTGCTTTCTGGTATTAGTTATCTGGGTTCTGATATTAGATATCTGGTGTCTGGTATTAGTTATCTGGTGTCTGGTATTAGTTATCTGGTGTCTGGTATTAGTTTCTGGTGTCTGGTTCTAGATATCTGGTGTCTGGTATTAGTTATCTGGTGTCTGGTATTAGTTTCTGGTGTCTGGTATTAGTTATCTGGTGTCTGGTATTAGTTATCTGGTGTCTGATATTAGTTATCTGGTGTCTGGTATTAGTTTCTGGTGTCTGGTATTAGTTATCTGGTGTCTGGTATTAGTCATCTGGTGTCTGGTATTAGTTATCTGGTGTCTGGTATTAGATATCTGGTGTATGGTATTAGATATCTGGTGTCTGGTATTAGTTTCTGGTGTCTGGTATTAGATATCTGGTGTCTGGTATTAGTTACCTGGTGTCTGGTACTAGTTTCTGGTGTCTGGTATTAGTTATCTGGTGACTGGTATTAGATATCTGGTGTCTGGTATTAGTTATCTGGTGTCTGGTATTAGATATCTGGTGTCTGGTATTAGTTTCTGGTGTCTGGTATTAGTTATCTGGTGTCTGGTATTAGTTATCTGGTGTCTGGTATTAGTTATCTGTTGTCTGGTATTAGTTTCTGGTGTCTGGTATTAGTTTCTGGTGTCTGGTATTAGTTATCTGGTGTCTGGTATTAGTTTTTGGTGTCTGGTATTAGTTATCTGGTGTCTGGAATTAGTTATCTGCTGTCTGGTATTAGTTATCTGGGTTCTGGTATTAGATATCTGGTGTCTGGTATTAGTTATCTGGTGTCTGGTATTATTTTCTGGTGTCTGGTTCTAGATATCTGGTGTCTGGTATTAGTTATCTGGTGTCTGGTATTAGTTTCTGATGTCTGGTATTAGTTATCTGGTGTCTGGTATTAGTTATCTGGTGTCTGGTATTAGTTATCTGGTGTCTGGTATTAGTTTCTGGTGTCTGGTATTAGTTATCTGGTGTCTGGTATTAGTCATCTGGTGTCTGGTATTAGTTATCTGGTGTCTGGTTTTAGTTATCTGGTGTCTGGTATTAGGAATCTGGTGTCTTATATTAGGAATCTGGTGTCTGATATTAGTTATTTGGTGTCTTGTATTAGTTTCTGGTGTCTGGTATTAGTTTCTGGTGTCTGGTATTAGATATCTGGTGTCTGGTATTAGGAATCTGGTGTCTGGTACTAGTTTCTGGTGTCTGGTATTAGTTATCTGGTGTCTGGTATTAGTTATCTGGTGTCTAATATTAGTTATCTGGTGTCTGGTATTAGTTATCTGCTGTCTGGTATTAGTTATCTGGTGTCTGGTATTAGTTATGTGGTGTCTGGTATTAGTTATCTGGTATCTGGTGTTAGTTTCTGGTGTCTGGTATTAGTTATCTGGTGTCTGGTATTAGGAATCTGGTGTCTGGTACTAGTTTCTGGTGTCTGGTATTAGTTATCTGGTGTCTGGTATTAGAAATCTGGTGTCTGGTATTAGTTTCTGGTGTCTGGTATTAGTTATCTGGTGTCTGGTGTTAGTTTCTGGTGTCTGGTATTAGTTATCTGGTGTCTGGTATTAGTTATCTGGTGTCTAATATTAGTTATCTGGTGTCTGGTATTAGTTATCTGGTGTCTGGTATTAGTTATCTGTTGTCTGGTATTAGTTTCTGGTGTCTGGTATTAGGAATCTGGTGTCTGGTATTAGATATCTGGTGTCTGGTATTAGTTATCTGGTGTCTGGTATTAGTTTTTGGTGTCTGGTATTAGATATCTGGTGTCTGGTATTAGTTATCTGGTGTCTGGTATTAGTTTCTGGTGTCTGGTATTAGTTTCTGGTGTCTGGTATTAGTTATCTGGTGTCTGGTATTAGTTTCTGGTGTCTGGTATTAGTTTCTGGTGTCTGGTATTAGTTATCTGGTGTCTGGTATTAGTTTCTGGTGTCTGGTATTAGATATCTGGTGTCTGGTATTAGTTTCTGGTGTCTGGTATTAGTTTCTGGTGTCTGGTATTAGTTATCTGGTGTCTGGTATTAGTCATCTGGTGTCTGGTATTAGTTATTTGGTGTCTGGTATTAGTTTTTGGTGTCTGGTATTAGATATCTGGTGTCTGGTATTAGTTATCTGGTGTCTGGTATTAGTTTCCTGGTGTCTGGTATTAGTTTCTGGTGTCTGGTATTAGGAATCTGGTGTCTGGTATTAGATATCTGGTGTCTGGTATTAGTTATCTGGTGTCTGGTATTAGTTTCTGGTGTCTGGTGTTAGTTTCTGGTGTCTGGTATTAGTTATCTGGTGTCTGGTATTAGGAATCTGGTGTCTGGTATTAGTTATCTGGTGTCTGGTATTAGTTTCTGGTGTCTGGTATTAGTTATCTGGTGTCTGGTATTAGATATCTGGTGTCTGGTATTAGTTTCTGGTGTCTGGTATTAGTTATCTGGTGTCTGGTATTAGTCATCTGGTGTCTGGTATTAGTTATCTGGTGTCTGGTATTAGATATCTGGTGTCTGGTATTAGGAATTTGGTGTCTGGTATTAGTTATCTGGGGTCTAATATTAGTTATCTGGTGTCTGGTATTAGTTATCTGCTGTCTGGTATTAGTTATCTGGTGTCTGGTATTAGTTATCTGGTGTCTGGTATTAGTTATCTGGTATCTGGTGTTAGTTTCTGGTGTCTGGTATTAGTAATCTGGTGTCTGGTATTAGGAATCTGGTGTCTGGTATTAGGAATCTGGTGTCTGGTATTAGTTATCTGGTGTCTGGTATTAGGAATCTGGTGTCTGGTATTAGTTTCTGGTGTCTGGTATTAGTTATCTGGTGTCTGGTATTAGTTTCTGGTGTCTGGTATTAGTTATCTGGTGTCTGGTATTAGTTATCTGCTGTCTAGTATTAGTTATCTGGGTTCTGGTATTAGATATCTGGTGTCTGGTATTAGTTATCTGGTGTCTGGTATTAGTTTCTGGTGTCTGGTTCTAGATATCTGGTGTCTGATATTAGTTATCTGGTGTCTGGTATTAGTTTCTGGTGTCTGGTATTAGTTATCTGGTGTCTGGTATTAGTTATCTGGTGTCTGGTATTAGTTATCTGGTGTCTGGTATTAGTTTCTGGTGTCTGGTATTAGTTATCTGGTGTCTGGTATTAGTCATCTGATGTCTGGTATTAGTTATCTGGTGTCTGGTATTAGATATCTGGTGTCTGGTATTAGATATCTGGTGTCTGGTATTAGTTTCTGGTGTCTGGTATTAGATATCTGGTGTCTGGTATTAGTTATCTGGTGTCTGGTACTAGTTTCTGGTGTCTGGTATTAGTTATCTGGTGACTGGTATTAGATATCTGGTGTCTGGTATTAGTTATCTGGTGTCTGGTATTAGTTATCTGGTGTCTGGTATTAGTTATCTGGTGTCTGGTTCTAGATATCTGGTGTCTGGTATTAGTTATCTGGTGTCTGGTATTAGTTTCTGGTGTCTGGTTCTAGTTTCTGGTGTCTGGTATTAGATATCTGGTGTCTGGTATTAGGAATCTGGTGTCTGGTATTAGTTATCTGGTATCTGGTATTAGGAATCTGGTGTCTGGTATTAGTTATCTGGTGTCTGGTATTAGTTATCTGCTGTCTGGTATTAGTTATCTGGTGTCTGGTATTAGTTATCTGGTGTCTGGTATTAGTTATCTGGTATCTGGTGTTAGTTTCTGGTGTCTGGTATTAGTAATCTGGTGTCTGGTATTAGGAATCTGGTGTCTGGTACTAGTTTCTGGTGTCTGGTATTAGTTATCTGGTGTCTGGTATTAGGAATCTGGTGTCTGGTATTAGTTTCTGGTGTCTGGTATTAGTTATCTGGTGTCTGGTATTAGTTTCTGGTGTCTGGTATTAGTTATCTGGTGTCTGGTATTAGTTATCTGCTGTCTAGTATTAGTTATCTGGGTTCTGGTATTAGATATCTGGTGTCTGGTATTAGTTATCTGGTGTCTGGTATTAGTTTCTGGTGTCTGGTTCTAGATATCTGGTGTCTGATATTAGTTATCTGGTGTCTGGTATTAGTTTCTGGTGTCTGGTATTAGTTATCTGGTGTCTGGTATTAGTTATCTGGTGTCTGGTATTAGTTATCTGGTGTCTGGTATTAGTTTCTGGTGTCTGGTATTAGTTATCTGGTGTCTGGTATTAGTCATCTGATGTCTGGTATTAGTTATCTGGTGTCTGGTATTAGATATCTGGTGTCTGGTATTAGATATCTGGTGTCTGGTATTAGTTTCTGGTGTCTGGTATTAGATATCTGGTGTCTGGTATTAGTTATCTGGTGTCTGGTACTAGTTTCTGGTGTCTGGTATTAGTTATCTGGTGACTGGTATTAGATATCTGGTGTCTGGTATTAGTTATCTGGTGTCTGGTATTAGTTATCTGGTGTCTGGTATTAGTTATCTGGTGTCTGGTTCTAGATATCTGGTGTCTGGTATTAGTTATCTGGTGTCTGGTATTAGTTTCTGGTGTCTGGTTCTAGTTTCTGGTGTCTGGTATTAGATATCTGGTGTCTGGTATTAGGAATCTGGTGTCTGGTATTAGTTATCTGGTATCTGGTATTAGGAATCTGGTGTCTGGTATTAGGAATCTGGTGTCTGGTATTAGAAATCTGGTGTCTGGTATTAGTTATTTGGTGTCTAGTATTAGTTTCTGGTGTCTGGTATTAGTTATCTGGTGTCTGGTATTAGTTATCTGGTATCTGGTATTAGGAATCTGGTGTCTGGTATTAGTTATCTGGAGTCTGGTATTAGTTATCTGGTGTCTGGTATTAGTTTCTGATGTCTGGTATTAGTTATCTGGTGTCTGGTATTAGGAATCTGGTGTCTGGTATTAGTTTCTGGTGTCTGGTATTAGTTATCTGGTGTCTGGTATTAGTTTCTGGTGACTATTATAAGTTATCTGGTGTCTGGTATTAGAAATCTGGTGTCTGGTATTAGTTATCTGGTGTCTGGTATTAGTTTCTGGTGTCTGGTATTAGTTATCTGGTATCTGGTATTAGGAATCTGGTGTCTGGTATTAGTTATCTGGAGTCTGGTATTATTTATCTGGTGTCTGGTATTAGTTTCTGGTGTCTGGTATTAGTTATCTGGTGTCTGGTATTAGGAATCTGGTGTCTGGTATTAGTTTCTGGAGTCTGGTATTAGTTATCTGGTGTCTGGTATTAGTTTCTGGTGACTAGTATTAGTTATCTGGTGTCTGGTATTAGTTATCTGGTGTCTGGTATTAGTTATCTGGTGTCTGGTATTAGTTTCTGGTGTCTGGTATTAGTTTCTGGGGTCTGGTATTAGTTTCTGGTGTCTGGTATTAGTTATCTGGTGTCTGGTATTAGTTATCTGTTGTCTGGTATTAGTTTCTGGTGTCTGGTATTAGGAATCTGGTGTCTGGTATTAGTTATCTGGTGTCTGGTATTAGTTTCTGGTGTCTGGTATTAGGAATCTGGTGTCTGGTATTAGGAATCTGGTGTCTGGTATTAGTCATCTGGTGTCTGGTATTAGTTATCTGGTGTCTGGTATTAGATATCTGGTGTCTGGTATTAGGAATCTGGTGTCTGGTATTATTTATTTATTTATTTATTTATTTGTATGTTCAAGTCCTATACAACAAGAATTAATCTTATATTTATAGTACAGGAAAGTAGTATCCATAACTTAATTACGGCAGCAAACATATAAACAGACATTAAGATACAAATTTACAAAATTTATTAATTTCATATATTATAGGAACAATATTTATGAATTTCTAATTTGAGAAGTAATTAAATAAAAATTGCTTAAAGCTAGTTGCGTTGCTATTAAGTTGTTGTGTATGTGGAAGAGTATTCCAGAGACGCGCAGCATGTATATAAAACTGCCATTCAGAAACAAGTAGACGATGTAAAGGTACTATGATCTTTTTCCCCCTAACTGATCTTGCAAACCTTATTTTATCAGTAAGATATCGTGGCATTTCAGAATAAATAATTTTATGAAGAAATAAAAGCACACGTATATTAAGAAGATTGTTGAACGAAATGCCATATAGTTTCGAGGAAAATTGAGAAACATGATCATATCTTTTCAATCCGTATACATACCTAATAATATTGTTGTATAAAGCGTTAAGCTTTCTTTTGCTAATTGAGTCACAGCTAGCATAAAGTTCACAACCGTAGATTAGGCCAGGAACTATATAAGACTTAGCAAGAAGTTGCCTTATATTGAAAGGAGTATAGTGCTGTGATGACCAAAGACATCTCAGCTTTGAGTAACTCTGGCCGACAACTGCGTTAACATGGTTTGACCAGGTAAGGTTGTTATTAAAAATTATTCCAAGATTTTTGGCAGCATTTACAATAGTAATTTTTTCTCTGTTTATTAAGATCTCAACATCGGCAATATTATTAATTGTTTTCTTACGTACGATGATACATTTTGATTTGTGCGGGTTCAAACAGAGTCCATTTGCAGTTGCCCAAAGATAAATTCTATTTAGATCATCATTAAGTCTTGAAATATTATCAGCAACAGAATTGACTGGACTACTCAAATACAACTGAACATCATCAGCATACATATGAATTTTGCAGTGCAAAAGTTGTTTAGGCAAATCATTTGCATATATAGAAAAAAGTAGTGGTCCAAGGATTGACCCTTGAGGCACTCCCCTTGACAAATTTAATGCTGAGGATCGGTGGTTGCTCGCGTAAACAAATTGCCTTCGGCTAGAGAGATATGATGATAGCAGTCTAATTGACGTAAAAGAAAAATTAAAGAAATACTGAAGTTTCATGCAAAGCGTACTATGGTCGACCGTGTCAAAGGCCTTAGAATGATCTAGAAGAATCAAAAAATTAATTTTTCCTTCGTCAAGTTCACGTCGTATGTTTTCAGTTACATCCATTAAAGCGGAGACACAGCTATGATTTTGACGAAAACCTGATTGCATATTAGACAACAAATTATTATTTTTTATATAAAGCGACATCTGATTATAAAGAATTTTTTCAAAAGCCTTAGATATAAAGCACAGTATGGTATTAGTTATCTGGTGTCTGGTATTAGTTATCTGGTGTCTGGTATTAGTTATCTGGTGTCTGGTATTAGTTATCTGGTGTCTGGTATTAGATATCTGGTGTCTGGTATTAGTTTCTGGTGTCTGGTATTAGATATCTGGTGTCTGGTATTAGATATCTGGTGTCTGGTATTAGTTATCTGGTGTCTGGTATTAGTTTCTGGTGTCTGGTTCTAGATATCTGGTGTCTGGTATTAGATATATGGTGTCTGGTATTAGGAATCTGGTGTCTGGTACTAGTTTCTGGTGTCTGGTATTAGTTATCTGGTGTCTGGTACTAGTTTCTGGTGTCTGGTATTAGTTTCTGGTGTCTGGTATTAGTTATCTGGTGTCTGGTTTTAGAAATCTGGTGTCTGGTATTAGTTATTTGGTGTCTGGTATTAGTTATCTGCTGTCTGGTATTAGTTATCTGGTGTCTGGTATTAGTTATCTGGTGTCTGGTATTAGTTATCTGGTATCTGGTGTTAGTTTCTGGTGTCTGGTATTAGTTATCTGGTGTCTGGTATTAGGAATCTGGTGTCTGGTACTAGTTTCTGGTGTCTGGTATTAGTTATCTGGTGTCTTGTATTAGGAATCTGGTGTCTGGTATTAGTTTCTGGTGTCTGGTATTAGTTATCTGGTGTCTGGTATTAGTTTCTGGTGTCTGGTATTAGTTATCTGGTGTCTGGTATTAGTTATCTGCTGTCTGGTATTAGTTATCTGGGTTCTGGTATTAGTTATCTGGTGTCTGGTATTAGTTTCTGGTGTCTGGTTCTAGATATCTGGTGTCTGGTATTAGTTATCTGGTGTCTGGTATTAGTTTCTGGTGTCTGGTATTAGTTATCTGGTGTCTGGTATTAGTTATTTGGTGTCTGGTATTAGTTTCTGGTGTCTGGTTCTAGATATCTGGTGTCTGATATTAGTTATCTGGTGTCTGGTATTAGTTTCTGGTGTCTGGTATTAGTTATCTGGTGTCTGGTATTAGTTATCTGGTGTCTGGTATTAGTTTCTGGTGTCTGGTATTAGTTATCTGGTGTCTGGTATTAGTCATCTGATGTCTGGTATTAGTTATCTGGTGTCTGGTATTAGATATCTGGTGTCTGGTATTAGATATCTGGTGTCTGGTATTAGTTTCTGGTGTCTGGTATTAGATATCTGGTGTCTGGTATTAGTTATCTGGTGTCTGGTACTAGTTTCTGGTGTCTGGTATTAGTTATCTGGTGACTGGTATTAGATATCTGGTGTCTGGTATTAGTTATCTGGTGTCTGGTATTAGTTATCTGGTGTCTGGTATTAGTTATCTGGTGTCTGGTTCTAGATATCTGGTGTCTGGTATTAGTTATCTGGTGTCTGGTATTAGTTTCTGGTGTCTGGTTCTAGTTTCTGGTGTCTGGTATTAGATATCTGGTGTCTGGTATTAGGAATCTGGTGTCTGGTATTAGTTATCTGGTATCTGGTATTAGGAATCTGGTGTCTGGTATTAGGAATCTGGTGTCTGGTATTAGAAATCTGGTGTCTGGTATTAGTTATTTGGTGTCTAGTATTAGTTTCTGGTGTCTGGTATTAGTTATCTGGTGTCTGGTATTAGTTATCTGGTATCTGGTATTAGGAATCTGGTGTCTGGTATTAGTTATCTGGAGTCTGGTATTAGTTATCTGGTGTCTGGTATTAGTTTCTGGTGTCTGGTATTAGTTATCTGGTGTCTGGTATTAGGAATCTGGTGTCTGGTATTAGTTTCTGGTGTCTGGTATTAGTTATCTGGTGTCTGGTATTAGTTTCTGGTGACTATTATAAGTTATCTGGTGTCTGGTATTAGAAATCTGGTGTCTGGTATTAGTTATCTGGTGTCTGGTATTAGTTTCTGGTGTCTGGTATTAGTTATCTGGTATCTGGTATTAGGAATCTGGTGTCTGGTATTAGTTATCTGGAGTCTGGTATTATTTATCTGGTGTCTGGTATTAGTTTCTGGTGTCTGGTATTAGTTATCTGGTGTCTGGTATTAGGAATCTGGTGTCTGGTATTAGTTTCTGGAGTCTGGTATTAGTTATCTGGTGTCTGGTATTAGTTTCTGGTGACTAGTATTAGTTATCTGGTGTCTGGTATTAGTTATCTGGTGTCTGGTATTAGTTATCTGGTGTCTGGTATTAGTTTCTGGTGTCTGGTATTAGTTTCTGGGGTCTGGTATTAGTTTCTGGTGTCTGGTATTAGTTATCTGGTGTCTGGTATTAGTTATCTGTTGTCTGGTATTAGTTTCTGGTGTCTGGTATTAGGAATCTGGTGTCTGGTATTAGTTATCTGGTGTCTGGTATTAGTTTCTGGTGTCTGGTATTAGGAATCTGGTGTCTGGTATTAGGAATCTGGTGTCTGGTATTAGTCATCTGGTGTCTGGTATTAGTTATCTGGTGTCTGGTATTAGATATCTGGTGTCTGGTATTAGGAATCTGGTGTCTGGTATTAGTTATCTGGTGTCTGGTATTAGTTATCTGGTGTCTGGTATTAGTTATCTGGTGTCTGGTATTAGTTATCTGGTGTCTGGTATTAGATATCTGGTGTCTGGTATTAGTTATCTGGTGTCTGGTTCTAGATATCTGGTGTCTGGTATTAGTTATCTGGTGTCTGGTATTAGTTTCTGGTGTCTGGTTCTAGTTTCTGGTGTCTGGTATTAGATATCTGGTGTCTGGTATTAGGAATCTGGTGTCTGGTATTAGTTATCTGGTATCTGGTATTAGGAATCTGGTGTCTGGTATTAGGAATCTGGTGTCTGGTATTAGAAATCTGGTGTCTGGTATTAGTTATTTGGTGTCTAGTATTAGTTTCTGGTGTCTGGTATTAGTTATCTGGTGTCTGGTATTAGTTATCTGGTATCTGGTATTAGGAATCTGGTGTCTGGTATTAGTTATCTGGAGTCTGGTATTAGTTATCTGGTGTCTGGTATTAGTTTCTGATGTCTGGTATTAGTTATCTGGTGTCTGGTATTAGGAATCTGGTGTCTGGTATTAGTTTCTGGTGTCTGGTATTAGTTATCTGGTGTCTGGTATTAGTTTCTGGTGACTATTATAAGTTATCTGGTGTCTGGTATTAGAAATCTGGTGTCTGGTATTAGTTATCTGGTGTCTGGTATTAGTTTCTGGTGTCTGGTATTAGTTATCTGGTATCTGGTATTAGGAATCTGGTGTCTGGTATTAGTTATCTGGTGTCTGGTATTATTTATCTGGTGTCTGGTATTAGTTTCTGGTGTCTGGTATTAGTTATCTGGTGTCTGGTATTAGGAATCTGGTGTCTGGTATTAGTTTCTGGAGTCTGGTATTAGTTATCTGGTGTCTGGTATTAGTTTCTGGTGACTAGTATTAGTTATCTGGTGTCTGGTATTAGTTATCTGGTGTCTGGTATTAGTTATCTGGTGTCTGGTATTAGTTTCTGGTGTCTGGTATTAGTTTCTGGGGTCTGGTATTAGTTTCTGGTGTCTGGTATTAGTTATCTGGTGTCTGGTATTAGTTATCTGTTGTCTGGTATTAGTTTCTGGTGTCTGGTATTAGTTATTTGGTGTCTGGTATTAGTTATCTGGTGTCTGGTATTAGTTTCTGGTGTCTGGTATTAGGAATCTGGTGTCTGGTATTAGGAATCTGGTGTCTGGTATTAGTCATCTGGTGTCTGGTATTAGTTATCTGGTGTCTGGTATTAGATATCTGGTGTCTGGTATTAGGAATCTGGTGTCTGGTATTATTTATTTATTTATTTATTTATTTGTATGTTCAAGTCCTATACAACAAGAATTAATCTTATATTTATAGTACAGGAAAGTAGTATCCATAACTTAATTACGGCAGCAAACATATAAACAGACATTAAGATACAAATTTACAAAATTTATTAATTTCATATATTATAGGAACAATATTTATGAATTTCTAATTTGAGAAGTAATTAAATAAAAATTGCTTAAAGCTAGTTGCGTTGCTATTAAGTTGTTGTGTATGTGGAAGAGTATTCCAGAGACGCGCAGCATGTATATAAAACTGCCATTCAGAAACAAGTAGACGATGTAAAGGTACTATGATCTTTTTCCCCCTAACTGATCTTGCAAACCTTATTTTATCAGTAAGATATCGTGGCATTTCAGAATAAATAATTTTATGAAGAAATAAAAGCACACGTATATTAAGAAGATTGTTGAACGAAATGCCATATAGTTTCGAGGAAAATTGAGAAACATGATCATATCTTTTCAATCCGTATACATACCTAATAATATTGTTGTATAAAGCGTTAAGCTTTCTTTTGCTAATTGAGTCACAGCTAGCATAAAGTTCACAACCGTAGATTAGGCCAGGAACTATATAAGACTTAGCAAGAAGTTGCCTTATATTGAAAGGAGTATAGTGCTGTGATGACCAAAGACATCTCAGCTTTGAGTAACTCTGGCCGACAACTGCGTTAACATGGTTTGACCAGGTAAGGTTGTTATTAAAAATTATTCCAAGATTTTTGGCAGCATTTACAATAGTAATTTTTTCTCTGTTTATTAAGATCTCAACATCGGCAATATTATTAATTGTTTTCTTACGTACGATGATACATTTTGATTTGTGCGGGTTCAAACAGAGTCCATTTGCAGTTGCCCAAAGATAAATTCTATTTAGATCATCATTAAGTCTTGAAATATTATCAGCAACAGAATTGACTGGACTACTCAAATACAACTGAACATCATCAGCATACATATGAATTTTGCAGTGCAAAAGTTGTTTAGGCAAATCATTTGCATATATAGAAAAAAGTAGTGGTCCAAGGATTGACCCTTGAGGCACTCCCCTTGACAAATTTAATGCTGAGGATCGGTGGTTGCTCGCGTAAACAAATTGCCTTCGGCTAGAGAGATATGATGATAGCAGTCTAATTGACGTAAAAGAAAAATTAAAGAAATACTGAAGTTTCATGCAAAGCGTACTATGATCGACCGTGTCAAAGGCCTTAGAATGATCTAGAAGAATCAAAAAATTAATTTTTCCTTCGTCAAGTTCACGTCGTATGTTTTCAGTTACATCCATTAAAGCGGAGACACAGCTATGATTTTGACGAAAACCTGATTGCATATTAGACAACAAATTATTATTTTTTATATAAAGCGACATCTGATTATAAAGAATTTTTTCAAAAGCCTTAGATATAAAGCACAGTATGGTATTAGTTATCTGGTGTCTGGTATTAGTTATCTGGTGTCTGGTATTAGTTATCTGGTGTCTGGTATTAGTTATCTGGTGTCTGGTATTAGATATCTGGTGTCTGGTATTAGTTTCTGGTGTCTGGTATTAGATATCTGGTGTCTGGTATTAGATATCTGGTGTCTGGTATTAGTTATCTGGTGTCTGGTATTAGTTTCTGGTGTCTGGTTCTAGATATCTGGTGTCTGGTATTAGATATATGGTGTCTGGTATTAGGAATCTGGTGTCTGGTACTAGTTTCTGGTGTCTGGTATTAGTTATCTGGTGTCTGGTACTAGTTTCTGGTGTCTGGTATTAGTTTCTGGTGTCTGGTATTAGTTATCTGGTGTCTGGTTTTAGAAATCTGGTGTCTGGTATTAGTTATTTGGTGTCTGGTATTAGTTATCTGCTGTCTGGTATTAGTTATCTGGTGTCTGGTATTAGTTATCTGGTGTCTGGTATTAGTTATCTGGTATCTGGTGTTAGTTTCTGGTGTCTGGTATTAGTTATCTGGTGTCTGGTATTAGGAATCTGGTGTCTGGTACTAGTTTCTGGTGTCTGGTATTAGTTATCTGGTGTCTTGTATTAGGAATCTGGTGTCTGGTATTAGTTTCTGGTGTCTGGTATTAGTTATCTGGTGTCTGGTATTAGTTTCTGGTGTCTGGTATTAGTTATCTGGTGTCTGGTATTAGTTATCTGCTGTCTGGTATTAGTTATCTGGGTTCTGGTATTAGTTATCTGGTGTCTGGTATTAGTTTCTGGTGTCTGGTTCTAGATATCTGGTGTCTGGTATTAGTTATCTGGTGTCTGGTATTAGTTTCTGGTGTCTGGTATTAGTTATCTGGTGTCTGGTATTAGTTATTTGGTGTCTGGTATTAGTTTCTGGTGTCTGGTTCTAGATATCTGGTGTCTGATATTAGTTATCTGGTGTCTGGTATTAGTTTCTGGTGTCTGGTATTAGTTATCTGGTGTCTGGTATTAGTTATCTGGTGTCTGGTATTAGTTATCTGGTGTCTGGTATTAGTTTCTGGTGTCTGGTATTAGTTATCTGGTGTCTGGTATTAGTCATCTGATGTCTGGTATTAGTTATCTGGTGTCTGGTATTAGATATCTGGTGTCTGGTATTAGATATCTGGTGTCTGGTATTAGTTTCTGGTGTCTGGTATTAGATATCTGGTGTCTGGTATTAGTTATCTGGTGTCTGGTACTAGTTTCTGGTGTCTGGTATTAGTTATCTGGTGACTGGTATTAGATATCTGGTGTCTGGTATTAGTTATCTGGTGTCTGGTATTAGTTATCTGGTGTCTGGTATTAGTTATCTGGTGTCTGGTTCTAGATATCTGGTGTCTGGTATTAGTTATCTGGTGTCTGGTATTAGTTTCTGGTGTCTGGTTCTAGTTTCTGGTGTCTGGTATTAGATATCTGGTGTCTGGTATTAGGAATCTGGTGTCTGGTATTAGTTATCTGGTATCTGGTATTAGGAATCTGGTGTCTGGTATTAGGAATCTGGTGTCTGGTATTAGAAATCTGGTGTCTGGTATTAGTTATTTGGTGTCTAGTATTAGTTTCTGGTGTCTGGTATTAGTTATCTGGTGTCTGGTATTAGTTATCTGGTATCTGGTATTAGGAATCTGGTGTCTGGTATTAGTTATCTGGAGTCTGGTATTAGTTATCTGGTGTCTGGTATTAGTTTCTGGTGTCTGGTATTAGTTATCTGGTGTCTGGTATTAGGAATCTGGTGTCTGGTATTAGTTTCTGGTGTCTGGTATTAGTTATCTGGTGTCTGGTATTAGTTTCTGGTGACTATTATAAGTTATCTGGTGTCTGGTATTAGAAATCTGGTGTCTGGTATTAGTTATCTGGTGTCTGGTATTAGTTTCTGGTGTCTGGTATTAGTTATCTGGTATCTGGTATTAGGAATCTGGTGTCTGGTATTAGTTATCTGGAGTCTGGTATTATTTATCTGGTGTCTGGTATTAGTTATCTGGTGTCTGGTATTAGGAATCTGGTGTCTGGTATTAGTTTCTGGAGTCTGGTATTAGTTATCTGGTGTCTGGTATTAGTTTCTGGTGACTAGTATTAGTTATCTGGTGCTTGGTATTAGTTATCTGGTGTCTGGTATTAGTTATCTGGTGTCTGGTATTAGTTTCTGGTGTCTGGTATTAGTTTCTGGTGTCTGGTATTAGTTTCTGGGGTCTGGTATTAGTTTCTGGTGTCTGGTATTAGTTATCTGGTGTCTGGTATTAGTTATCTGTTGTCTGGTATTAGTTTCTGGTGTCTGGTATTAGGAATCTGGTGTCTGGTATTAGTTATCTGGTGTCTGGTATTAGTTTCTGGTGTCTGGTATTAGGAATCTGGTGTCTGGTATTAGGAATCTGGTGTCTGGTATTAGTCATCTGGTGTCTGGTATTAGTTATCTGGTGTCTGGTATTAGATATCTGGTGTCTGGTATTAGGAATCTGGTGTCTGGTATTAGTTATCTGGTGTCTGGTATTAGTTATCTGGTGTCTGGTATTAGTTATCTGGTGTCTGGTATTAGTTATCTGGTGTCTGGTATTAGATATCTGGTGTCTGGTATTAGTTTCTGGTGTCTGGTATTAGATATCTGGTGTCTGGTATTAGATATCTGGTGTCTGGTATTAGTTATCTGGTGTCTGGTATTAGTTTCTGGTGTCTGGTTCTAGATATCTGGTGTCTGGTATTAGATATATGGTGTCTGGTATTAGGAATCTGGTGTCTGGTACTAGTTTCTGGTGTCTGGTATTAGTTATCTGGTGTCTGGTACTAGTTTCTGGTGTCTGGTATTAGTTTCTGGTGTCTGGTATTAGTTATCTGGTGTCTGGTTTTAGAAATCTGGTGTCTGGTATTAGTTATTTGGTGTCTGGTATTAGTTATCTGCTGTCTGGTATTAGTTATCTGGTGTCTGGTATTAGTTATCTGGTGTCTGGTATTAGTTATCTGGTATCTGGTGTTAGTTTCTGGTGTCTGGTATTAGTTATCTGGTGTCTGGTATTAGGAATCTGGTGTCTGGTACTAGTTTCTGGTGTCTGGTATTAGTTATCTGGTGTCTTGTATTAGGAATCTGGTGTCTGGTATTAGTTTCTGGTGTCTGGTATTAGTTATCTGGTGTCTGGTATTAGTTTCTGGTGTCTGGTATTAGTTATCTGGTGTCTGGTATTAGTTATCTGCTGTCTGGTATTAGTTATCTGGGTTCTGGTATTAGTTATCTGGTGTCTGGTATTAGTTTCTGGTGTCTGGTTCTAGATATCTGGTGTCTGGTATTAGTTATCTGGTGTCTGGTATTAGTTTCTGGTGTCTGGTATTAGTTATCTGGTGTCTGGTATTAGTTATTTGGTGTCTGGTATTAGTTTCTGGTGTCTGGTATTAGTTATCTGGTGTCTGGTTTTAGTCATCTGGTGTCTGGTATTAGTTATCTGGTGTCTGGTATTAGTTATCTGGTGTCTGGTATTAGTTATCTGGTGTCTGGTATTAGTTATCTGGTGTCTGGTTCTAGATATCTGGTGTCTGGTATTAGTTTCTGGTGTCTGGTATTAGGAATCTGGTGTCTGGTATTAGGAATCTGGTGTCTGGTATTAGATATCTGGTGTCTGGTATTAGGAATCTGTTGTCTGGTATTAGTTATCTGGTATCTGGTATTAGGAATCTGGTGTCTGGTATTAGGAATCTGGTATCTGGTATTAGGAATCTGGTGTCTGGTATTAGGAATCTGGTGTCTGGTATTAGAAATCTGGTGTCTGGTATTAGTTATTTGGTGTCTAGTATTAGTTTCTGGTGTCTGGTATTAGTTATCTGGTGTCTGGTATTAGTTATCTGGTGTCTGGTATTAGTTTCTGGTGTCTGGTATTAGGAATCTGGTGTCTGGTATTAGGAATCTGGTGTCTGGTATTAGTTATCTGGTGTCTGGTATTAGGAATCTGGTGTCTGGTACTAGTTTCTGGTGTCTGGTATTAGTTATCTGGTGTCTGGTATTAGTTTCTGGTGTCTGGTATTAGTTATTTGGTGTCTGGTATTAGTTATATGGTGTCTGGTATTAGTTATCTGGTGTCTGGTATTAGTTATCTGCTGTCTAGTATTAGTTATCTGGTGTCTGGTATTAGATATCTGGTGTCTATTACTAGTTATCTGGTGTCTGATATTAGTTATCTGGTGTCTGGTATTAGTTTCTGGTGTCTAATATTAGATATCTGGTGTCTGGTATTAGTTATCTGGTGTCTGGTATTAGTTTGTGGTGTCTGGTATTAGTTTCTGGTGTCTGGTATTAGGTTCTGGTGTCTGGTATTAGTTATCTGGTGTCTGGTATTAGTTATCTGTTGTCTGGTATTAGTTTCTGGTGTCTGGTATTATGAATCTGGTGTCTGGTATTAGTTATCTGGTGTCTGGTATTAGTTATCTGGTGTCTGGTATTAGTTATCTGGTGTCTGGTTCTAGATATCTGGTGTCTGGTATTAGTTTCTGGTGTCTGGTATTAGTTATCTGGTGTCTGGTACTAGTTTCTGGTGTCTGGTATTAGTTTCTGGTGTCTGGTATTAGTTTCTGGTGTCTGGTATTAGATATCTGGTGTCTGGTATTAGATATCTGGTGTCTGGTATTAGTTATCTGGTGTCTGGTATTAGTTTCTGGTGTCTGGTTCTAGATATCTGGTGTCTGGTATTAGATATATGGTGTCTGGTATTAGGAATCTGGTGTCTGGTACTAGTTTCTGGTGTCTGGTATTAGTTATCTGGTGTCTGGTACTAGTTTCTGGTGTCTGGTATTAGTTTCTGGTGTCTGGTATTAGTTATCTGGTGTCTGGTTTTAGAAATCTGGTGTCTGGTATTAGTTATTTGGTGTCTGGTATTAGTTATCTGCTGTCTGGTATTAGTTATCTGGTGTCTGGTATTAGTTATCTGGTGTCTGGTATTAGTTATCTGGTATCTGGTGTTAGTTTCTGGTGTCTGGTATTAGTTATCTGGTGTCTGGTATTAGGAATCTGGTGTCTGGTACTAGTTTCTGGTGTCTGGTATTAGTTATCTGGTGTCTTGTATTAGGAATCTGGTGTCTGGTATTAGTTTCTGGTGTCTGGTATTAGTTATCTGGTGTCTGGTATTAGTTTCTGGTGTCTGGTATTAGTTATCTGGTGTCTGGTATTAGTTATCTGCTGTCTGGTATTAGTTATCTGGGTTCTGGTATTAGTTATCTGGTGTCTGGTATTAGTTTCTGGTGTCTGGTTCTAGATATCTGGTGTCTGGTATTAGTTATCTGGTGTCTGGTATTAGTTTCTGGTGTCTGGTATTAGTTATCTGGTGTCTGGTATTAGTTATTTGGTGTCTGGTATTAGTTTCTGGTGTCTGGTTCTAGATATCTGGTGTCTGATATTAGTTATCTGGTGTCTGGTATTAGTTTCTGGTGTCTGGTATTAGTTATCTGGTGTCTGGTATTAGTTATCTGGTGTCTGGTATTAGTTATCTGGTGTCTGGTATTAGTTTCTGGTGTCTGGTATTAGTTATCTGGTGTCTGGTATTAGTCATCTGATGTCTGGTATTAGTTATCTGGTGTCTGGTATTAGATATCTGGTGTCTGGTATTAGATATCTGGTGTCTGGTATTAGTTTCTGGTGTCTGGTATTAGATATCTGGTGTCTGGTATTAGTTATCTGGTGTCTGGTACTAGTTTCTGGTGTCTGGTATTAGTTATCTGGTGACTGGTATTAGATATCTGGTGTCTGGTATTAGTTATCTGGTGTCTGGTATTAGTTATCTGGTGTCTGGTTCTAGATATCTGGTGTCTGGTATTAGTTATCTGGTGTCTGGTATTAGTTTCTGGTGTCTGGTTCTAGTTTCTGGTGTCTGGTATTAGATATCTGGTGTCTGGTATTAGGAATCTGGTGTCTGGTATTAGTTATCTGGTATCTGGTATTAGGAATCTGGTGTCTGGTATTAGGAATCTGGTGTCTGGTATTAGAAATCTGGTGTCTGGTATTAGTTATTTGGTGTCTAGTATTAGTTTCTGGTGTCTGGTATTAGTTATCTGGTGTCTGGTATTAGTTATCTGGTATCTGGTATTAGGAATCTGGTGTCTGGTATTAGTTATCTGGAGTCTGGTATTAGTTATCTGGTGTCTGGTATTAGTTTCTGGTGTCTGGTATTAGTTATCTGGTGTCTGGTATTAGGAATCTGGTGTCTGGTATTAGTTTCTGGTGTCTGGTATTAGTTATCTGGTGTCTGGTATTAGTTTCTGGTGACTATTAAAAGTTATCTGGTGTCTGGTATTAGAAATCTGGTGTCTGGTATTAGTTATCTGGTGTCTGGTATTAGTTTCTGGTGTCTGGTATTAGTTATCTGGTATCTGGTATTAGGAATCTGGTGTCTGGTATTAGTTATCTGGAGTCTGGTATTATTTATCTGGTGTCTGGTATTAGTTTCTGGTGTCTGGTATTAGTTATCTGGTGTCTGGTATTAGGAATCTGGTGTCTGGTATTAGTTTCTGGAGTCTGGTATTAGTTATCTGGTGTCTGGTATTAGTTTCTGGTGACTAGTATTAGTTATCTGGTGTCTGGTATTAGTTATCTGGTGTCTGGTATTAGTTATCTGGTGTCTGGTATTAGTTTCTGGTGTCTGGTATTAGTTTCTGGGGTCTGGTATTAGTTTCTGGTGTCTGGTATTAGTTATCTGGTGTCTGGTATTAGTTATCTGTTGTCTGGTATTAGTTTCTGGTGTCTGGTATTAGGAATCTGGTGTCTGGTATTAGTTATCTGGTGTCTGGTATTAGTTTCTGGTGTCTGGTATTAGGAATCTGGTGTCTGGTATTAGGAATCTGGTGTCTGGTATTAGTCATCTGGTGTCTGGTATTAGTTATCTGGTGTCTGGTATTAGATATCTGGTGTCTGGTATTAGGAATCTGGTGTCTGGTATTAGTTATCTGGTGTCTGGTATTAGTTATCTGGTGTCTGCTATTAGTTATCTGGTGTCTGGTATTAGTTATCTGGTGTCTGGTATTAGATATCTGGTGTCTGGTATTAGTTTCTGGTGTCTGGTATTAGATATCTGGTGTCTGGTATTAGATATCTGGTGTCTGGTATTAGTTATCTGGTGTCTGGTATTAGTTTCTGGTGTCTGGTTCTAGATATCTGGTGTCTGGTATTAGATATATGGTGTCTGGTATTAGGAATCTGGTGTCTGGTACTAGTTTCTGGTGTCTGGTATTAGTTATCTGGTGTCTGGTACTAGTTTCTGGTGTCTGGTATTAGTTTCTGGTGTCTGGTATTAGTTATCTGGTGTCTGGTTTTAGAAATCTGGTGTCTGGTATTAGTTATTTGGTGTCTGGTATTAGTTATCTGCTGTCTGGTATTAGTTATCTGGTGTCTGGTATTAGTTATCTGGTGTCTGGTATTAGTTATCTGGTATCTGGTGTTAGTTTCTGGTGTCTGGTATTAGTTATCTGGTGTCTGGTATTAGGAATCTGGTGTCTGGTACTAGTTTCTGGTGTCTGGTATTAGTTATCTGGTGTCTTGTATTAGGAATCTGGTGTCTGGTATTAGTTTCTGGTGTCTGGTATTAGTTATCTGGTGTCTGGTATTAGTTTCTGGTGTCTGGTATTAGTTATCTGGTGTCTGGTATTAGTTATCTGCTGTCTGGTATTAGTTATCTGGGTTCTGGTATTAGTTATCTGGTGTCTGGTATTAGTTTCTGGTGTCTGGTTCTAGATATCTGGTGTCTGGTATTAGTTATCTGGTGTCTGGTATTAGTTTCTGGTGTCTGGTATTAGTTATCTGGTGTCTGGTATTAGTTATTTGGTGTCTGGTATTAGTTTCTGGTGTCTGGTATTAGTTATCTGGTGTCTGGTTTTAGTCATCTGGTGTCTGGTATTAGTTATCTGGTGTCTGGTATTAGTTATCTGGTGTCTGGTATTAGTTATCTGGTGTCTGGTATTAGTTATCTGGTGTCTGGTTCTAGATATCTGGTGTCTGGTATTAGTTTCTGGTGTCTGGTATTAGGAATCTGGTGTCTGGTATTAGGAATCTGGTGTCTGGTATTAGATATCTGGTGTCTGGTATTAGGAATCTGTTGTCTGGTATTAGTTATCTGGTATCTGGTATTAGGAATCTGGTGTCTGGTATTAGGAATCTGGTATCTGGTATTAGGAATCTGGTGTCTGGTATTAGGAATCTGGTGTCTGGTATTAGAAATCTGGTGTCTGGTATTAGTTATTTGGTGTCTAGTATTAGTTTCTGGTGTCTGGTATTAGTTATCTGGTGTCTGGTATTAGTTATCTGGTGTCTGGTATTAGTTTCTGGTGTCTGGTATTAGGAATCTGGTGTCTGGTATTAGGAATCTGGTGTCTGGTATTAGTTATCTGGTGTCTGGTATTAGGAATCTGGTGTCTGGTACTAGTTTCTGGTGTCTGGTATTAGTTATCTGGTGTCTGGTATTAGTTTCTGGTGTCTGGTATTAGTTATTTGGTGTCTGGTATTAGTTATATGGTGTCTGGTATTAGTTATCTGGTGTCTGGTATTAGTTATCTGCTGTCTAGTATTAGTTATCTGGTGTCTGGTATTAGATATCTGGTGTCTATTACTAGTTATCTGGTGTCTGATATTAGTTATCTGGTGTCTGGTATTAGTTTCTGGTGTCTAATATTAGATATCTGGTGTCTGGTATTAGTTATCTGGTGTCTGGTATTAGTTTGTGGTGTCTGGTATTAGTTTCTGGTGTCTGGTATTAGGTTCTGGTGTCTGGTCTTAGTTATCTGGTGTCTGGTATTAGTTATCTGTTGTCTGGTATTAGTTTCTGGTGTCTGGTATTATGAATCTGGTGTCTGGTATTAGTTATCTGGTGTCTGGTATTAGTTATCTGGTGTCTGGTATTAGTTATCTGGTGTCTGGTTCTAGATATCTGGTGTCTGGTATTAGTTTCTGGTGTCTGGTATTAGGAATCTGGTGTCTGGTATTAGGAATCTGGTGTCTGGTATTAGATATCTGGTGTCTGGTATTAGGAATATGGTGTCTGGTACTAGTTTCTGGTGTCTGGTATTAGTTATCTGGTGTCTGGTACTAGTTTCTGGTGTCTGGTATTAGTTTCTGGTGTCTGGTATTAGTTTCTGGTGTCTGGTATTAGTTATCTGGTGTCTGGTTTTAGAAATCTGGTGTCTGGTATTAGTTATTTGGTGTCTGGTATTAGTTATCTGCTGTCTGGTATTAGTTATCTGGTGTCTGGTATTAGTTATCTGGTGTCTGGTATTAGTTATCTGGTATCTGGTGTTAGTTTCTGGTGTCTGGTATTAGTTACCTGGTGTCTGGTATTAGGAATCTGGTGTCTGGTACTAGTTTCTGGTGTCTGGTATTAGTTATCTGGTGTCTGGTATTAGGAATCTGGTGTCTGGTATTAGTTTCTGGTGTCTGGTATTAGTTATCTGGTGTCTGGTATTAGTTTCTGGTGTCTGGTATTAGTTATCTGGTGTCTGGTATTAGTTATCTGCTGTCTGGTATTAGTTATCTGGGTTCTGGTATTAGATATCTGGTGTCTAGTATTAGTTATCTGGTGTCTGGTATTAGTTTCTGGTGTCTGGTATTAGTTATTTGGTGTCTAGTATTAGTTTCTGGTGTCAGGTATTAGTTATCTGGTGTCTGGTATTAGTTATCTGGTGTCTGGTATTAGTTTCTGGTGTCTGGTATTAGGAATCTGGTGTCTGGTATTAGGAATCTGGTGTCTGGTATTAGTTATCTGGTGTCTGGTATTAGTTTCTGGTGTCTGGTATTAGTTATCTGGTGTCTGGTATTAGTTATATGGTGTCTGGTATTAGTTATCTGGTGTCTGGTATTAGTTATCTGCTGTCTAGTATTAGTTATCTGGTGTCTGGTATTAGATATCTGGTGTCTATTACTAGTTATCTGGTGTCTGGTATTAGTTATCTGGTGTCTGGTATTAGTTTCTGGTGTCTAATATTAGATATCTGGTGTCTGGTATTAGTTATCTGGTGTCTGGTATTAGTTTCTGGTGTCTGGTATTAGTTTCTGGTGTCTGGTATTAGTTTCTGGTGTCTGGTATTAGTTATCTGGTGTCTGGTATTAGTTATCTGTTGTCTGGTATTAGTTCCTGGTGTCTGGTATTATGAACCTGGTGTCTGGTATTAGAAATCTGGTGTCTGGTATTAGTTATCTGGTGTCTGGTATTAGTTTCTGGTGTCTGGTGTTAGTTATCTGGTGTCTGGTATTAGTTATCTGGTGTCTGGTATTAGTTTCTGGTGTCTGGTATTAGGAATCTGGTGTCTGGTTTTTAGAAATCTGGTGTCTGGTATTAGTTATCTGGTGTCTGGTATTAGTTATCTGGTGTCTGGTATTAGTTATCTGTTGTCTGGTATTAGTTTCTGGTGTCTGGTATTATGAATCTGGTGTCTGGTATTAGTTGTCTGGTGTCTGGTATTAGATATCTGGTGGCTGGTATTAGGAATCTGGTGTCTGGTATTAGTTATCTGGTGTCTGGTATTAGTTATCTGGTGTCTGGTATTAGTTATCTGGTGTCTGGTATTAGTTATCTGGTGTCTGGTATTAGTTATCTGGTGTCTGGTATTAGTTATCTGGTGTCTGGTATTAGATATCTGGTGTCTGGTATTAGTTATCTGGTGTCTGGTATTAGTTTCTGTTGTCTGGTATTAGTTTCTGGTGTCTGGTATTAGGAATCTGGTGTCTGGTATTAGATATCTGGTGTCTGGTATTAGTTATCTGGTGTCTGGTATTATTTTCTGGTGTCTGGAGTTAGTTTCTGGTGTCTGGTATTAAATATCTGGTGTCTGGTATTAGGAATCTGGTGTCTGGTATTAGTTATCTGGTGTCTGGTATTAGTTTTTGGTGTCTGGTGTTAGTTATCTGGTGTCTGGTATTAGATATCTGGTGTCTGGTATTAGTTCCTGGTGTCTGGTATTAGTTATCTGGTGTCTGGTATTAGTCATCTGGTGTCTAGTATTAGTTATCTGGTGTCTGGTATTAGGAATCTGGTGTCTGGTATTAGTTATCTGGTGTCTGGTATTAGTTATCTGCTGTCTGGTATTAGTTATCTGCTGTCTGGTATTAGTTATCTGGTGTCTGGTATTAGTTATCTGGTGTCTGGTATTAGTTATCTGGTATCTGGTGTTAGTTTCTGGTGTCTGGTATTAGTTATCTGGTATCTGGTGTTAGTTTCTGGTGTCTGGTATTAGGAATCTGGTGTCTGGTTTAAGTTTCTGGTGTCTGGTATTAGTTATCTGGTGTCTGGTATTAGTTATCTGCTGTCTGGTATTAGTTTCTGGTGTCTGGTATTAGTTATCTGGTGTCTGGTATTAGTTATATGGTGTCTGGTATTAGTTATCTGCTGTCTGGTATTAGTTATCTGCTGTCTGGTATTAGTTATCTGGTGTCTGGTATTAGTTATCTGGTGTCTGGTATTAGTTATCTGGTGTCTGGTATTAGTTATCTGGTGTCTAGTATTAGTTATCTGGTGTCTGGTATTAGTTATCTGGTGTCTGGTATTAGTTATCTGGTGTCTGGTATTAGTTATCTGCTGTCTGGTATTAGTTATCTGCTGTCTGGTATTAGTTATCTGGTGTCTGGTATTAGTTATCTGGTATCTGGTATTAGTTATCTGGTATCTGGTGTTAGTTTCTGGTGTCTGGTATTAGTTATCTGGTGTCTGGTATTAGATATCTGGTGTCTGGTATTAGATATCTGGTGTCTAATATTAGTTATCTGGTGTCTGGTATTAGTCATCTGGTGTCTGGTATTAGTTATTTGGTGTCTGGTATTAGTTTTTAGTGTCTGGTATTAGTTATCTGGTGTCTGGTATTAGTTTCTGTTGTCTGGTATTAGTTTCTGGTGTCTGGTATTAGGAATCTGGTGTCTGGTATTAGATATCTGGTGTCTGGTATTAGTTATCTGGTGTCTGGTATTATTTTCTGGTGTCTGGAGTTAGTTTCTGGTGTCTGGTATTAAATATCTGGTGTCTGGTATTAGGAATCTGGTGTCTGGTATTAGTTATCTGGTGTCTGGTATTAGATATCTGGTGTCTGGTATTAGGAATCTGGTGTCTGGTATTAGTTATCTGGTGTCTGGTATTAGTTATCTGGTGTCTGGTATTAGTTTCTGGTGTCTGAATCTAGATATCTGGTGTCTGGTATTAGTTATCTGGTGTCTGGTATTAGTTTCTGGTGTCTGGTATTAGTTATCTGGTGTCTGGTATTAGTTATCTGCTGTCTGGTATTAGTTTCTGGTGTCTGGTATTAGTTATCTGGTGTCTGGTTTTAGTCATCTGGTGTCTGGTATTAGTTATCTGGTGTCTGGTATTAGTTATCTGGTGTCTGGTATTAGTTATCTGGTGTCTGGTATTAGTTATCTGGTGTCTGGTTCTAGATATCTGGTGTCTGGTATTAGTTTCTGGTGTCTGGTATTAGGAATCTGGTGTCTGGTATTAGGAATCTGGTGTCTGGTATTAGATATCTGGTGTCTGGTATTAGGAATCTGTTGTCTGGTATTAGTTATCTGGTATCTGGTATTAGGAATCTGGTGTCTGGTATTAGGAATCTGGTATCTGGTATTAGGAATCTGGTGTCTGGTATTAGGAATCTGGTGTCTGGTATTAGAAATCTGGTGTCTGGTATTAGTTATTTGGTGTCTAGTATTAGTTTCTGGTGTCTGGTATTAGTTATCTGGTGTCTGGTATTAGTTATCTGGTGTCTGGTATTAGTTTCTGGTGTCTGGTATTAGGAATCTGGTGTCTGGTATTAGGAATCTGGTGTCTGGTATTAGTTATCTGGTGTCTGGTATTAGGAATCTGGTGTCTGGTACTAGTTTCTGGTGTCTGGTATTAGTTATCTGGTGTCTGGTATTAGTTTCTGGTGTCTGGTATTAGTTATTTGGTGTCTGGTATTAGTTATATGGTGTCTGGTATTAGTTATCTGGTGTCTGGTATTAGTTATCTGCTGTCTAGTATTAGTTATCTGGTGTCTGGTATTAGATATCTGGTGTCTATTACTAGTTATCTGGTGTCTGATATTAGTTATCTGGTGTCTGGTATTAGTTTCTGGTGTCTAATATTAGATATCTGGTGTCTGGTATTAGTTATCTGGTGTCTGGTATTAGTTTGTGGTGTCTGGTATTAGTTTCTGGTGTCTGGTATTAGGTTCTGGTGTCTGGTCTTAGTTATCTGGTGTCTGGTATTAGTTATCTGTTGTCTGGTATTAGTTTCTGGTGTCTGGTATTATGAATCTGGTGTCTGGTATTAGTTATCTGGTGTCTGGTATTAGTTATCTGGTGTCTGGTATTAGTTATCTGGTGTCTGGTTCTAGATATCTGGTGTCTGGTATTAGTTTCTGGTGTCTGGTATTAGGAATCTGGTGTCTGGTATTAGGAATCTGGTGTCTGGTATTAGATATCTGGTGTCTGGTATTAGGAATATGGTGTCTGGTACTAGTTTCTGGTGTCTGGTATTAGTTATCTGGTGTCTGGTACTAGTTTCTGGTGTCTGGTATTAGTTTCTGGTGTCTGGTATTAGTTTCTGGTGTCTGGTATTAGTTATCTGGTGTCTGGTTTTAGAAATCTGGTGTCTGGTATTAGTTATTTGGTGTCTGGTATTAGTTATCTGCTGTCTGGTATTAGTTATCTGGTGTCTGGTATTAGTTATCTGGTGTCTGGTATTAGTTATCTGGTATCTGGTGTTAGTTTCTGGTGTCTGGTATTAGTTACCTGGTGTCTGGTATTAGGAATCTGGTGTCTGGTACTAGTTTCTGGTGTCTGGTATTAGTTATCTGGTGTCTGGTATTAGGAATCTGGTGTCTGGTATTAGTTTCTGGTGTCTGGTATTAGTTATCTGGTGTCTGGTATTAGTTTCTGGTGTCTGGTATTAGTTATCTGGTGTCTGGTATTAGTTATCTGCTGTCTGGTATTAGTTATCTGGGTTCTGGTATTAGATATCTGGTGTCTAGTATTAGTTATCTGGTGTCTGGTATTAGTTTCTGGTGTCTGGTATTAGTTATTTGGTGTCTAGTATTAGTTTCTGGTGTCAGGTATTAGTTATCTGGTGTCTGGTATTAGTTATCTGGTGTCTGGTATTAGTTTCTGGTGTCTGGTATTAGGAATCTGGTGTCTGGTATTAGGAATCTGGTGTCTGGTATTAGTTATCTGGTGTCTGGTATTAGTTTCTGGTGTCTGGTATTAGTTATCTGGTGTCTGGTATTAGTTATATGGTGTCTGGTATTAGTTATCTGGTGTCTGGTATTAGTTATCTGCTGTCTAGTATTAGTTATCTGGTGTCTGGTATTAGATATCTGGTGTCTATTACTAGTTATCTGGTGTCTGGTATTAGTTATCTGGTGTCTGGTATTAGTTTCTGGTGTCTAATATTAGATATCTGGTGTCTGGTATTAGTTATCTGGTGTCTGGTATTAGTTTCTGGTGTCTGGTATTAGTTTCTGGTGTCTGGTATTAGTTTCTGGTGTCTGGTATTAGTTATCTGGTGTCTGGTATTAGTTATCTGTTGTCTGGTATTAGTTCCTGGTGTCTGGTATTATGAACCTGGTGTCTGGTATTAGAAATCTGGTGTCTGGTATTAGTTATCTGGTGTCTGGTATTAGTTTCTGGTGTCTGGTGTTAGTTATCTGGTGTCTGGTATTAGTTATCTGGTGTCTGGTATTAGTTTCTGGTGTCTGGTATTAGGAATCTGGTGTCTGGTTTTTAGAAATCTGGTGTCTGGTATTAGTTATCTGGTGTCTGGTATTAGTTATCTGGTGTCTGGTATTAGTTATCTGTTGTCTGGTATTAGTTTCTGGTGTCTGGTATTATGAATCTGGTGTCTGGTATTAGTTGTCTGGTGTCTGGTATTAGATATCTGGTGTCTGGTATTAGGAATCTGGTGTCTGGTATTAGTTATCTGGTGTCTGGTATTAGTTATCTGGTGTCTGGTATTAGTTATCTGGTGTCTGGTATTAGTTATCTGGTGTCTGGTATTAGTTATCTGGTGTCTGGTATTAGTTATCTGGTGTCTGGTATTAGATATCTGGTGTCTGGTATTAGTTATCTGGTGTCTGGTATTAGTTTCTGTTGTCTGGTATTAGTTTCTGGTGTCTGGTATTAGGAATCTGGTGTCTGGTATTAGATATCTGGTGTCTGGTATTAGTTATCTGGTGTCTGGTATTATTTTCTGGTGTCTGGAGTTAGTTTCTGGTGTCTGGTATTAAATATCTGGTGTCTGGTATTAGGAATCTGGTGTCTGGTATTAGTTATCTGGTGTCTGGTATTAGTTTTTGGTGTCTGGTGTTAGTTATCTGGTGTCTGGTATTAGATATCTGGTGTCTGGTATTAGTTCCTGGTGTCTGGTATTAGTTATCTGGTGTCTGGTATTAGTCATCTGGTGTCTAGTATTAGTTATCTGGTGTCTGGTATTAGGAATCTGGTGTCTGGTATTAGTTATCTGGTGTCTGGTATTAGTTATCTGCTGTCTGGTATTAGTTATCTGCTGTCTGGTATTAGTTATCTGGTGTCTGGTATTAGTTATCTGGTGTCTGGTATTAGTTATCTGGTATCTGGTGTTAGTTTCTGGTGTCTGGTATTAGTTATCTGGTATCTGGTGTTAGTTTCTGGTGTCTGGTATTAGGAATCTGGTGTCTGGTATTAGTTTCTGGTGTCTGGTATTAGTTATCTGGTGTCTGGTATTAGTTATCTGCTGTCTGGTATTAGTTTCTGGTGTCTGGTATTAGTTATCTGGTGTCTGGTATTAGTTATATGGTGTCTGGTATTAGTTATCTGCTGTCTGGTATTAGTTATCTGCTGTCTGGTATTAGTTATCTGGTGTCTGGTATTAGTTATCTGGTGTCTGGTATTAGTTATCTGGTGTCTGGTATTAGTTATCTGGTGTCTAGTATTAGTTATCTGGTGTCTGGTATTAGTTATCTGGTGTCTGGTATTAGTTATCTGGTGTCTGGTATTAGTTATCTGCTGTCTGGTATTAGTTATCTGCTGTCTGGTATTAGTTATCTGGTGTCTGGTATTAGTTATCTGGTATCTGGTATTAGTTATCTGGTATCTGGTGTTAGTTTCTGGTGTCTGGTATTAGTTATCTGGTGTCTGGTATTAGATATCTGGTGTCTGGTATTAGATATCTGGTGTCTAATATTAGTTATCTGGTGTCTGGTATTAGTCATCTGGTGTCTGGTATTAGTTATTTGGTGTCTGGTATTAGTTTTTAGTGTCTGGTATTAGTTATCTGGTGTCTGGTATTAGTTTCTGTTGTCTGGTATTAGTTTCTGGTGTCTGGTATTAGGAATCTGGTGTCTGGTATTAGATATCTGGTGTCTGGTATTAGTTATCTGGTGTCTGGTATTATTTTCTGGTGTCTGGAGTTAGTTTCTGGTGTCTGGTATTAAATATCTGGTGTCTGGTATTAGGAATCTGGTGTCTGGTATTAGTTATCTGGTGTCTGGTATTAGATATCTGGTGTCTGGTATTAGGAATCTGGTGTCTGGTATTAGTTATCTGGTGTCTGGTATTAGTTATCTGGTGTCTGGTATTAGTTTCTGGTGTCTGAATCTAGATATCTGGTGTCTGGTATTAGTTATCTGGTGTCTGGTATTAGTTTCTGGTGTCTGGTATTAGTTATCTGGTGTCTGGTATTAGTTATCTGCTGTCTGGTATTAGTTATCTGCTGTCTGGTATTAGTTATCTGGTGTCTGGTATTAGTTATCTGGTGTCTGGTATTAGTTATCTGGTATCTGGTGTTAGTTTCTGGTGTCTGGTATTAGGAATCTGGTGTCTGGTATTAGTTTCTGGTGTCTGGTATTAGTTATCTGGTGTCTGGTATTAGTTATCTGCTGTCTGGTATTAGTTTCTGGTGTCTGGTATTAGTTATCTGGTGTCTGGTATTAGTTATATGGTGTCTGGTATTAGTTATCTGGTGTCTGGTATTAGTTATCTGCTGTCTAGTATTAGTTATCTGGTGTCTGGTATTAGATATCTGATGTCTATTACTAGTTATCTGGTGTCTGGTATTAGTTATCTGGTGTCTGGTATTAGTTTCTGGTGTCTGGTATTAGTTATCTGGTGTCTGGTATTAGTTATATGGTGTCTGGTATTAGTTATCTGGTATCTGGTATTAGTTATCTGCTGTCTAGTATTAGTTATCTGGTGTCTGGTATTAGATATCTGGTGTATATTACTAGTTATCTGGTGTCTGGTATTAGTTATCTGGTGTCTGGTATTAGTTTCTGGTGTCTAATATTAGATATCTGGTGTCTGGTATTAGTTATCTGGTGTCTGGTATTAGTTTCTGGTGTCTGGTATTAGCTTCTGGTGTCTGGTATTAGTTTCTGGTGTCTAATATTAGATATCTGGTGTCTGGTATTAGTTATCTGGTGTCTGGTATTAGTTTCTGGTGTCTGGTATTAGTTATCTGCTGTGTGGTATTAGTTATCTGGTGTCTGGTATTAGTTATCTGGTGTCTGGTATTAGTTATCTGGTATCTGGTGTTAGTTTCTGGTGTCTGGTATTAGGAATCTGGTGTCTGGTACTAGTTTCTGGTGTCTGGTATTAGTTATCTGGTGTCTGGTATTAGGAATCTGGTGTCTGGTATTAGTTTCTGGTGTCTGGTATTAGTTATCTGGTGTCTGGTATTAGTTATCTGGTGTCTGGTATTAGTTTCTGGTGTCTGAATCTAGATATCTGGTGTCTGTTATTAGTTATCTGGTGTCTGGTATTAGTTTCTGGTGTCTGGTATTAGTTATCTGGTGTCTGGTATTAGTTATCTGGTGTCTGGTATTAGATATCTGGTGTCTGGTATTAGTTCCTGGTGTCTGGTATTAGTTATCTGGTGTCTGGTATTAGTCATCTGGTGTCTAGTATTAGTTATCTGGTGTCTGGTATTAGATATCTGGTGTCTGGTATTAGGAATCTGGTGTCTGGTATTAGTTATCTGGTGTCTAATATTAGTTATCTGGTGTCTGGTATTAGTTATCTGCTGTCTGGTATTAGTTATCTGGTGTCTGGTATTAGTTATCTGGTGTCTGGTATTAGTTATCTGGTATCTGGTGTTAGTTTCTGGTGTCTGGTATTAGTTTCTGGTGTCTGGTATTAGTTATCTGGTGTCTGGTATTAGTTATCTGCTGTCTGGTATTAGTTATCTGGGTTCTGGTATTAGATATCTGGTGTCTGGTATTAGTTATCTGGTGTCTGGTATTAGTTTCTGGTGTCTGAATCTAGATATCTGGTGTCTGGTATTAGTTATCTGGTGTCTGGTATTAGTTTCTGGTGTCTGGTATTAGTTATCTGGTGTCTTATATTAGTTATCTGGTGTCTGGTATTAGTTATCTGGGTTCTGGTATTAGATATCTGGTGTCTGGTATTAGTTATCTGGTGTCTGGTATTAGTTTCTGGTGTCTGAATCTAGATATCTGGTGTCTGGTATTAGTTATCTGGTGTCTGGTATTAGTTTCTGGTGTCTGGTATTAGTTATCTGGTGTCTGGTATTAGTTATCTGCTGTCTGGTATTAGTTATCTGGGTTCTGGTATTAGATATCTGGTGTCTGGTATTAGTTATCTGGTGTCTGGTATTAGTTTCTGGTGTCTGAATCTAGATATCTGGTGTCTGGTATTAGTTATCTGGTGTCTGGTATTAGTTTCTGGTGTCTGGTATTAGTTATCTGGTGTCTGGTATTAGTTATCTGCTGTCTGGTATTAGTTATCTGGTGTCTGGTATTAGTTATCTGGTGTCTGGTATTAGTTATCTGGTATCTGGTGTTAGTTTCTGGTGTCTGGTATTAGGAATCTGGTGTCTGGTACTAGTTTCTGGTGTCTGGTATTAGTTATCTGGTGTCTGGTATTAGGAATCTGGTGTCTGGTATTAGTTTCTGGTGTCTGGTATTAGTTATCTGGTGTCTGGTATTAGTTATCTGGTGTCTGGTATTAGTTTCTGGTGTCTGAATCTAGATATCTGGTGTCTGGTATTAGTTATCTGGTGTCTGGTATTAGTTTCTGGTGTCTGGTATTAGTTATCTGGTGTCTGGTATTAATTATCTGGTGTCTGGTATTAGATATCTGGTGTCTGGTATTAGTTCCTGGTGTCTGGTATTAGTTATCTGGTGTCTGGTATTAGTCATCTGGTGTCTAGTATTAGTTATCTGGTGTCTGGTATTAGATATCTGGTGTCTGGTATTAGGAATCTGGTGTCTGGTATTAGTTATCTGCTGTCTGGTATTAGTTATCTGGTGTCTGGTATTAGTTATCTGGTGTCTGGTATTAGTTATCTGGTATCTGGTGTTAGTTTCTGGTGTCTGGTATTAGGAATCTGGTGTCTGGTATTAGTTTCTGGTGTCTGGTATTAGTTATCTGGTGTCTGGTATTAGTTATCTGCTGTCTGGTATTAGTTATCTGGGTTCTGGTATTAGATATCTGGTGTCTGGTATTAGTTATCTGGTGTCTGGTATTAGTTTCTGGTGTCTGAATCTAGATATCTGGTGTCTGGTATTAGTTTCTGGTGTCTGGTATTAGTCATCTGGTGTCTGGTATTAGTTATCTGGTGTCTGGTATTAGATATCTGGTGTCTGGTATTAGATATCTGGTGTCTGGTATTAGTTTCTGGTGTCTGGTATTAGATATCTGGTGTCTGGTATTAGTTATCTGGTGTCTGGTACTAGTTTCTGGTGTCTGGTATTAGTTATCTGGTGACTGGTATTAGATATCTGGTGTCTGGTATTAGTTATCTGGTGTCTGGTATTAGTTATCTGGTGTCTGGTATTAGATATCTGGTGTCTGGTATTAGATATCTGGTGTCTGGTATTAGTTATCTGGTGTCTGGTACTAGTTTCTGGTGTCTGGTATTAGTTATCTGGTGACTGGTATTAGATATCTGGTGTCTGGTATTAGTTATCTGGTGTCTGGTATTAGTTATCTGGTGTCTGGTATTAGTTATCTGGTGTCTGGTATTAGATATCTGGTGTCTGGTATTAGTTCCTGGTGTCTGGTATTAGTTATCTGGTGTCTGGTATTAGTCATCTGGTGTCTAGTATTAGTTATCTGGTGTCTGGTATTAGATATCTGGTGTCTGGTATTAGGAATCTGGTGTCTGGTATTAGTTATCTGGTGTCTAATATTAGTTATCTGGTGTCTGGTATTAGTTATCTGCTATCTGGTATTAGTTATCTGGTGTCTGGTATTAGTTATCTGGTGTCTGGTATTAGTTATCTGGTATCTGGTGTTAGTTTCTGGTGTCTGGTATTAGGAATCTGGTGTCTGGTATTAGTTTCTGGTGTCTGGTATTAGTCATCTGGTGTCTGGTATTAGTTATCTGGTATCTGGTGTTAGTTTCTGGTGTCTGGTATTAGGAATCTGGTGTCTGGTATTAGTTTCTGGTGTCTGGTTTTAGTTATCTGGTGTCTGGTATTAGTTATCTGCTGTCTAGTATTAGTTATCTGGGTTCTGGTATTAGTTTCTGGTGTCTGGTATTAGTTATCTGGTGTCTGGTATTAGTTATCTGGTGTCTGGTATTAGTTATCTGGTGTCTGGTATTAGTTTCTGGTGTCTGGTATTAGTTATCTGGTGTCTGGTATTAGTCATCTGGTGTCTGGTATTAGTTATCTGATGTCTGGTATTAGATATCTGGTGTCTGGTATTAGATATCTGGTGTCTGGTATTAGTTTCTGGTGTCTGGTATTAGATATCTGGTGTCTGGTATTAGTTATCTGGTGTCTGGTACTAGTTTCTGGTGTCTGGTATTAGTTATCTGGTGACTGGTATTAGATATCTGGTGTCTCGTATTAGTTATCTGGTGTCTGGTATTAGTTATCTGGTGTCTGGTATTAGTTATCTGGTGTCTGGTTCTAGATATCTGGTGTCTGGTATTAGTTATCTGGTGTCTGGTATTAGTTTCTGGTGTCTGGTATTAGTTTCTGGTGTCTGGTATTAGATATCTGGTGTCTGGTATTAGGAATCTGGTGTCTGGTATTAGTTATCTGGTATCTGGTATTAGGAATCTGGTGTCTGGTATTAGGAATCTGGTGTCTGGTATTAGAAATCTGGTGTCTGGTATTAGTTTCTGGTGTCTGGTATTAGATATCTGGTGTCTGGTATTAGTTATCTGGTGTCCGGTATTAGTTATCTGGTGTCTGGTATTAGATATCTGGTGTCTGGCATTAGTTTCTGCTGTCTGGTATTAGTTATCTGGTGTCTGGTATTAGTTATCTGCTGTCTGGTATTAGTTATCTGGTGTCTGGTATTAGATATCTGGTGTCTGGTATTAGCTATCTGGTGTCTGGTATTAGTTATCTGGTGTCTGGTATTAGTTATCTGTTGTCTGGTATTAGTTTCTGGTGTCTGGTATTAGTTTCTGGTGTCTGGTATTAGTTATCTGGTGTCTGGTATTAGAAATCTGGTGTCTGGTATTAGTTTCTGGTGTCTGGTATTAGTTATCTGGTGTCTGGTATTAGGAATCTGGTGTCTGGTACTAGTTTCTGGTGTCTGGTATTAGTTATCTGGTGTCTGGTATTAAATTCTGGTGTCTGGTATTAGTTATCTGGTGTCTGGTATTAGTTTCTGGTGTCTGGTATTAGTTATCTGGTGTCTATTATTAGTCATCTGGTGTCTGGTATTAGTTATCTGGTGTCTGGTATTAGATATCTGGTGTCTGGTATTAGGAATCTGGTGTCTGGTACTAGTTTCTGGTGTCTGGTATTAGTTTCTGGTGTCTGGTACTAGTTTCTGGTGTCTGGTATTAGTTTCTGGTGTCTGGTATTAGTTATCTGCTGTCTGGTATTAGTTATCTG
Source organism: Tachina lurida (assembly GCA_944452675.1). Classification (NCBI taxonomy): domain Eukaryota; kingdom Metazoa; phylum Arthropoda; class Insecta; order Diptera; family Tachinidae; genus Tachina; species Tachina lurida. The sequence continues at coordinate 2,454,436 of CALYBX010000001.1, forward strand.
TTGTCTGGTATTAGTTTCTGGTGACTAGTATTAGTTATCTGGTGTCTGGTATTAGTTATCTGGTGTCTGGTATTAGTTATCTGGTGACTGGTATTAGATATCTGGTGTCTGGTATTAGTTATCTGGTGTCTGGTATTAGTTATCTGGTGTCTGGTATTAGATATCTGGTGTCTGGTATTAGTTTCTGGTGTCTGGTATTAGTTATCTGGTGTCTGGTATTAGTCATCTGGTGTCTGGTATTAGTTATCTGGTGTCAGGTATTAGATATCTGGTGTCTGGTATTAGGAATCTGGTGTCTGGTACTAGTTTCTGGTGTCTGGTATTAGTTTCTGGTGTCTGGTACTAGTTATCTGGTGTCTGGTATTAGTTTTTGGTGTCTGGTATTAGATATCTGGTGTCTGGTATTAGTTATCTGGTGTCTGGTATTAGTTTCTGGTGTCTGGTATTAGTTTCTGGCGTCTGGTATTAGGAATCTGGTGTCTGGTATTAGTTTCTGGTGTCTGGTATTAGTTATCTGGTGTCTGGTATTAGTTTCTGGTGTCTGGTGTTAGTTTCTGGTGTCTGGTATTAGTTATCTGGTGTCTGGTATTAGGAATCTGGTGTCTGGTATTAGTTATCTGGTGTCTGGTATTAGTTTCTGGTGTCTGGTGTTAGTTATCTGGTGTCTGGTATTAGTTATCTGGTGTCTGGTATTAGAAATCTGGTGTCTGGTATTAGTTATTTGGTGTCTGGTATTAGTTTCTGGTGTCTGGTATTAGTTATCTGGTGTCTGGTATTAGGAATCTGGTGTCTTGTACTAGTTATCTGGTGTCTGGTATTAGTTATCTGCTGTCTGGTATTAGTTATCTGGGTTCTGGTATTAGATATCTGGTGTCTGGTATTAGTTATCTGGGTTCTGGTATTAGATATCTGGTGTCTGGTATTAGTTATCTGGTGTCTGGTATTAGTTTCTGGTGTCTGGTTCTAGATATCTGGTGTCTGGTATTAGTTATCTGGTGTCTGGTATTAGTTTCTGGTGTCTGGTATTAGTTATCTGGTGTCTGGTATTAGTTATCTGCTGTCTGGTATTAGTTATCTGGTGTCTGGTATTAGATATCTGGTGTCTGGTATTAGTTATCTGGTGTCTGGTATTAGTTATCTGGTGTCTGGTATTAGTTATCTGGTGTCTGGTATTAGTTATCTGGTGTCTGGTATTAGTTTCTGGTGTCTGGTATTAGAAATCTGGTGTCTGGTATTAGTTATCTGGTGTCTGGTATTAGTTATCTGCTGTCTGGTATTAGATATCTGGTGTCTATTATTAGTTATCTGGTGTCTGGTATTAGTTATCTGGTGTCTGGTATTAGTTATCTGGTGTCTGGTATTAGGAATCTGGTGTCTGGTACTAGTTTCTGGTGTCTGGTACTAGTTATCTGGTGTCTGGTATTAGTTTCTGGTGTCTGGTATTAGTAATCTGGTGTCTGGTATTAGTTATCTGGTGTCTGGTATTAGTTATTTGGTGTCTTGTATTAGTTTCTGGTGTCTGGTATTAGTTATCTGTTGTCTGGTAATAGGAATCTGGTGTCTGGTACTAGTTTCTGGTGTCTGGTATTAGTTATCTGGTGTCTGGTATTAGTTTCTGGTGTCTGGTATTAGTTATCTGGTGTCTGGTATTAGTTATCTGGTGTCTGGTATTAGATATCTGGTGTCTGGTATTAGGAATCTGGTGTCTGGTATTATTTATCTGGTGTCTGGTATTAGTTTCTGGTGTCTGGTATTAGTTATCTGGTGTCTGGTATTAGTTATCTGCTGTCTGGTATTAGTTATCTGGGTTCTGGTATTAGATATCTGGTGTCTGGTATTAGTTATCTGGTGTCTGGTATTAGTTTCTGGTGTCTGGTTCTAGATATCTGGTGTCTGATATTAGTTATCTGGTGTCTGGTATTAGTTTCTGGTGTCTGGTATTAGTTATCTGGTGTCTGGTATTAGTTATCTGCTGTCTGGTATTAGTTATCTGGTGTCTGGTATTAGATATCTGGTGTCTGGTATTAGTTATCTGGTGTCTGGTATTAGTTATCTGGTGTCTGGTATTAGTTTCTGGTGTCTGGTATTAGGAATCTGGTGTCTGGTATTAGTTATCTGGTGTCTGGTATTAGTTATCTGCTGTCTGGTATTAGTTATCTGGTGTCTGGTATTAGAAATCTGGTGTCTGGTATTAGTTATTTGGTGTCTTGTATTAGTTTCTGGTAACTGGTATTAGTTATCTGGTGTCTGGTATTAGGAATCTGGTGTCTGGTACTAGTTTCTGGTGTCTGGTATTAGTTATCTGGTGTCTGGTATTAGTTTCTGGTGTCTGGTATTAGTTATCTGGTGTCTGGTATTAGTTATCTGGTGTCTGGTATTAGTTTCTGGTGTCTGGTATTAGTTATCTGGTGTCTGGTATTAGTCATCTGGTGTCTGGTATTAGTTATCTGGTGTCTGGTATTAGGAATCTGGTGTCTGGTACTAGTTTCTGGTGTCTGGTATTAGTTATCTGGTGTCTGGTATTAGTTTCTGGTGTCTGGTATTAGTTATCTGGTGTCTGGTATTAGTTTCTGGTGTCTGGTATTAGTTATCTGGTGTCTGGTATTAGTTATCTAGTGACTGGTATTAGTTTTTGGTGTCTGGTATTAGTTATCTGGTGTCTAATATTAGTTATCTGGTGTCTGGTATTAGTTATCTGGTGTCTGGTATTAGTTATCTGGTGTCTGGTATTAGTTTCTGGTGTCTGGTATTAGTTATCTGGTATCTGGTATTAGGAATCTGGTGTCTGGTATTAGTTATCTGGAGTCTGGTATTAGTTATCTGGTGTCTGGTATTAGTTATCTGGGTTCTGGTATTAGAAATCTGGTGTCTGGTATTAGTTATCTGGTGTCTGGTATTAGTTTCTGGTGACTAGTATTAGTTATCTGGTGTCTGGTATTAGTTTTTGGTGTCTGGTATTAGATATCTGGTGTCTGGTATTAGTTATCTGGTGTCTGGTATTAGTTATCTGGTGTCTAATATTAGTTATCTGGTGTCTGGTATTAGTTATCTGCTGTCTGGTGTTAGTTATCTGGTGTCTGGTATTAGTTATCTGCTGTCTGGTATTAGTTATCTGGTGTCTGGTATTGGATATCTGGTGTCTGGTATTAGTTATCTGGTATCTGGTATTAGTTTCTGGTGTCTGGTGTTAGATATCTGGTGTCTGGTATTAGTTATCTGGTGTCTGGTATTAGTTTTTGGTGTCTGGTGTTAGTTATCTGGTGTTTGGTATTAGTTATTTGGTGTCTGGTATTAGTTATCTGGTGTCTGGTATTAGTTTCTGGTGTCTGGTATTAGTTATCTGGTGTCTGGTATTAGTTTCTGGTGTCTGGTGTTAGATATCTGGTGTCTGGTATTAGTTATCTGGTGTCTGGTATTAGAAATCTGGTGTCTGGTATTAGTTATTTGGTGTCTGGTATTAGTTTCTGGTGTCTGGTATTAGTTATCTGGTGTCTGAGATTAGGAATTTGGTGTCTTGTACTAGTTATCTGGTGTCTGGTATTAGTTATCTGGTGTCTGGTATTAGTTATCTGGTGTCTGGTATTAGATATCTGGTGTCTGGTATTAGATATCTGTTGTCTGGTATTAGTTATCTGGTGTCTGGTATTAGTTATCTGGTGTCTAATATTAGTTATCTGGTGTCTGGTATTAGTTATCTGCTGTCTGGTGTTAGTTATCTGGTGTCTGGTATTAGTTATCTGCTGTCTGGTATTAGTTATCTGGTGTCTGGTATTAGATATCTGGTGTCTGGTATTAGTTATCTGGTGTCTGGTATTAGTTTCTGGTGTCTGGTGTTAGATATCTGGTGTCTGGTATTAGTTATCTGGTGTCTGGTATTAGTTTCTGGTGTCTGGTGTTAGTTATCTGGTGTCTGGTATTAGGAATCTGGTGTCTGGTATTAGTTATCTGTTGTCTGGTATTAGTTTCTGGTGTCTGGTATTAGTTATCTGGTGTCTGGTATTAGTTATCTGGTGTCTGGTATTAGAAATCTGGTGTCTGGTATTAGTTATTTGGTGTCTGGTATTAGTTTCTGGTGTCTGGTATTAGTTATCTGGTGTCTGGTATTAGGAATTTGGTGTCTTGTACTAGTTATCTGGTGTCTGGTATTAGTTATCTGCTGTCTGGTATTAGTTATCTGGGTTCTGGTATTAGATATCTGGTGTCTGGTATTAGTTATCTGCTGTCTGGTATTAGTTATCTGGTGTCTAGTATTAGTTTCTGGTGTCTGGTATTAGTTTCTGGTGTCTGGTATTGATTTCTGGTGTCTGGTATTAGTTATCTGTTGTCTGGTATTAGTTTCTGGTGTCTGGTATTAGTTATCTGGTGTCTGGTATTAGTTATCTGCTGTCTGGTGTTAGTTATCTGGTGTCTGGTATTAGTTATCTGCTGTCTGGTATTAGTTATCTGGTGTCTGGTATTAGATATCTGGTGTCTGGTATTAGTTATCTGGTGTCTGGTATTAGTTTCTGGTGTCTGGTGTTAGATATCTGGTGTCTGGTATTAGTTATCTGGTGTCTGGTATTAGTTTCTGGTGACTAGTATTAGTTATCTGGTGTCTGGTATTAGTTTCTGGTGTCTGGTATTAGTTATCTGGTGTCTGGTATTAGTTTCTGGTGACTAGTATTAGTTATCTGGTGTCTAGTATTAGTTTCTGGTGTCTAGTATTAGTTATCTGGTGTCTGGTATTAGAAATCTGGTGTCTGGTATTAGTTATTTGGTGTCTAGTATTAGTTTCTGGTGCCTGGTATTAGTTTCTGGTGTCTGGTATTGATTTCTGGTGTCTGGTATTAGTTATCTGTTGTCTGGTATTAGTTTCTGGTGTCTGGTATTAGGAATCTGGTGTCTGGTATTAGAAATCTGGTGTCTGGTATTAGTTATCTGGTGTCTGGTATCAGTTTCTGGTGTCTGGTGTTAGTTATCTGGTGTCTAATATTAGTTATCTGGTGTCTGGTATTAGTTTCTGGTGTCTGGTATTAGGAATCTGGTGTCTGGTATTAGGAATCTGGTGTCTGGTATTAGTTATTTGGTGTCTTGTATTAGTTTCTGGTGTCTGGTATTAGTTATCTGCTGTCTGGTATTAGTTATCTGGTGTCTGGTATTAGGAATCTGGTGTCTGGTATTAGTTTCTGGTGTCTGGTATTAGTTATCTGGTGTCTGGTATTAGGAATCTGGTGTCTGGTACTAGTTTCTGGTATCTGGTATTAGTTATCTGGTGTCTGGTATTAGTTTCTGGTGTCTGGTATTAGTTGTCTGGTGTCTGGTATTATTTATCTGGTGTCTGGTATTAGTTATCTGGTGTCTGGTATTAGTTATCTGCTGTCTAATATTAGTTATCTGGTGTCTGGTATTAGATATCTGGTGTCTGGTATTAGTTATCTGGTGTCTGGTATTAGTTATCTGGTGTCTGGTATTAGTTTCTGGTGTCTGGTATTAGTTATCTGGTGTCTGGTATTAGTCATCTGGTGTCTGGTATTAGTTATCTGGTGTCTGGTATTAGATATCTGGTGTCTGGTATTAGGAATCTGGTGTCTGGTACTAGTTTCTGGTGTCTGGTATTAGTTTTTGGTGTCTGGTATTAGTTATCTGGTGTCTGGTATTAGTTTCTGGTGACTGGTATTAGTTATCTGGTGTCTGGTATTAGTTATCTGGTGTCTGGTATTAGTTATCTGGTGACTGGTATTAGATATCTGGTGTCTGGTATTAGTTATCTGTTGTCTGGTATTAGTTATCTGGTGTCTGGTATTAGTTTCTGGTGACTGGTATTAGTTATCTGGTGTCTGGTATTAGATATCTGGTGTCTGGTATTAGTTATCTGGTGTCTGGTATTAGTTATCTGGTGTCTGGTATTAGTTTCTGGTGTCTGGTATTAGTTATCTGGTGTCTGGTATTAGTTATCTGGTGTCTGGTATTAGTTTCTGGTGTCTGGTATTAGGAATCTGGTGTCTGGTATTAGAAATCTGGTGTCTGGTATTAGTTATTTGGTGTCTAGTATTAGTTTCTGGTGTCTGGTATTAGTTATCTGGTGTCTGGTATTAGGAATCTGGTGTCTGGTACTAGTTTCTGGTGTCTGGTATTAGTTATCTGGTGTCTGGTATTAGTTTCTGGTGTCTGGTATTAGTTTCTGGTGTCTGGTATTAGTTATCTGGTGTCTGGTATTAGGAATCTGGTGTCTGGTATTAGTTTCTGGTGTCTGGTATTAGTTATCTGGTGTCTGGTATTAGTTTCTGGTGACTAGTATTAGTTATCTGGTGTCTGGTATTTGATATCTGGTGTCTGGTATTAGTTATCTGGTGTCTGGTATTAGTTATCTGGTGTCTGGTATTAGTTTCTGGTGTCTGGTATTAGATATCTGGTGTCTGGTATTAGTTATCTGGTGTCTGGTATTAGTTATCTGGTGTCTGGTACTAGTTTCTGGTGTCTGGTATTAGTAATCTGGTGACTGGTATTAGATATCTGGTGTCTGGTATTAGTTATCTGGTGTCTGGTATTAGTTATCTGGTGACTGGTATTAGATATCTGGTGTCTGGTATTAGTTATCTGTTGTCTGGTATTAGTTATCTGGTGTCTGGTATTAGTTTCTGGTGACTGGTATTAGTTATCTGGTGTCTGGTATTAGTTATCTGGTGTCTAATATTAGTTATCTGGTGACTGGTATTAGAAATCTGGTGTCTGGTATTAGTTATTTGGTGTCTGGTATTAGTTTCTGGTGTCTGGTATTAGTTATCTGGTGTCTGGTATTAGTCATCTGGTGTCTGGTATTAGTTTTTGGTGTCTGGTATTAGTTATCTGGTGTCTGGTATTAGTTATCTGCTGTCTGGTGTTAGTTATCTGGTGTCTGGTATTAGTTATCTGCTGTCTGGTATTAGTTATCTGGTGTCTGGTATTAGATATCTGGTGTCTGGTATTAGTTATGTGGTGTCTAATATTAGTTATCTGGTGTCTGGTATTAGTTTCTGGTGTCTGGTATTAGGAATCTGGTGTCTGGTATTAGGAATCTGGTGTCTGGTATTAGTTATTTGGTGTCTTGTATTAGTTTCTGGTGTCTGGTATTAGTTATCTGCTGTCTGGTATTAGTTATCTGGTGTCTGGTATTAGGAATCTGGTGTCTGGTATTAGTTTCTGGTGTCTGGTATTAGTTATCTGGTGTCTGGTATTAGTTATCTGGTGTCTGGTATTAGTTTCTGGTGTCTGGTATTAGGAATCTGGTGTCTGGTATTAGTTATCTGGTGTCTGGTATTAGTTTCTGGTGTCTGGTATTAGGAATCTGGTGTCTGGTATTAGTTATCTGGTGTCTGGTATTAGATATCTGCTGTCTGGTATTAGATATCTGGTGTCTGGTATTAGTTATCTGGTGTCTGGTATTAGTTATCTGGTGTCTGGTATTAGTTATCTGGTGTCTGGTATTAGGAATCTGGTGTCTGGTACTAGTTTCTGGTGTCTGGTACTAGTTATCTGGTGTCTGGTATTAGTTTCTGGTGTCTGGTATTAGTAATCTGGTGTCTGGTATTAGTTATCTGGTGTCTGGTATTAGTTATTTGGTGTCTTGTATTAGTTTCTGGTGTCTGGTATTAGTTATCTGTTGTCTGGTAATAGGAATCTGGTGTCTGGTACTAGTTTCTGGTGTCTGGTATTAGTTATCTGGTGTCTGGTATTAGTTTCTGGTGTCTGGTATTAGTTATCTGGTGTCTGGTATTAGTTATCTGGTGTCTGGTATTAGATATCTGGTGTCTGGTATTAGGAATCTGGTGTCTGGTATTATTTATCTGGTGTCTGGTATTAGTTTCTGGTGCCTGGTATTAGTTATCTGGTGTCTGGTATTAGTTATCTGCTGTCTGGTATTAGTTATCTGGGTTCTGGTATTAGATATCTGGTGTCTGGTATTAGTTATCTGGTGTCTGGTATTAGTTTCTGGTGTCTGGTTCTAGATATCTGGTGTCTGATATTAGTTATCTGGTGTCTGGTATTAGTTTCTGGTGTCTGGTATTAGTTATCTGGTGTCTGGTATTAGTTATCTGCTGTCTGGTATTAGTTATCTGGTGTCTGGTATTAGATATCTGGTGTCTGGTATTAGTTATCTGGTGTCTGGTATTAGTTATCTGGTGTCTGGTATTAGTTTCTGGTGTCTGGTATTAGGAATCTGGTGTCTGGTATTAGTTATCTGGTGTCTGGTATTAGTTATCTGCTGTCTGGTATTAGTTATCTGGTGTCTGGTATTAGAAATCTGGTGTCTGGTATTAGTTATTTGGTGTCTTGTATTAGTTTCTGGTGTCTGGTATTAGTTATCTGGTGTCTGGTATTAGGAATCTGGTATCTGGTACTAGTTTCTGGTGTCTGGTATTAGTTATCTGGTGTCTGGTATTAGTTTCTGGTGTCTGGTATTAGTTATCTGGTGTCTGGTATTAGTTATCTGGTGTCTGGTATTAGTTTCTGGTGTCTGGTATTAGTTATCTGGTGTCTGGTATTAGTCATCTGGTGTCTGGTATTAGTTATCTGGTGTCTGGTATTAGGAATCTGGTGTCTGGTACTAGTTTCTGGTGTCTGGTATTAGTTATCTGGTGTCTGGTATTAGTTTCTGGTGTCTGGTATTAGTTATCTGGTGTCTGGTATTAGTTTCTGGTGTCTGGTATTAGTTATCTGGTGTCTGGTATTAGTTATCTAGTGACTGGTATTAGTTTTTGGTGTCTGGTATTAGTTATCTGGTGTCTAATATTAGTTATCTGGTGTCTGGTATTAGTTATCTGGTGTCTGGTATTAGTTATCTGGTGTCTGGTATTAGTTTCTGGTGTCTGGTATTAGTTATCTGGTATCTGGTATTAGGAATCTGGTGTCTGGTATTAGTTATCTGGAGTCTGGTATTAGTTATCTGGTGTCTGGTATTAGTTATCTGGGTTCTGGTATTAGGAATCTGGTGTCTGGTATTAGTTATCTGGTGTTTGGTATTAGTTTCTGGTGACTAGTATTAGTTATCTGGTGTCTGGTATTAGTTTTTGGTGTCTGGTATTAGATATCTGGTGTCTGGTATTAGATATCTGGTGTCTGGTATTAGTTATCTGGTGTCTGGTATTAGTTATCTGGTGTCTAATACTAGTTATCTGGTGTCTGGTATTAGTTATCTGCTGTCTGGTGTTAGTTATCTGGTGTCTGGTATTAGTTATCTGCTGTCTGGTATTAGTTATCTGGTGTCTGGTATTGGATATCTGGTGTCTGGTATTAGTTATCTGGTATCTGGTATTAGTTTCTGGTGTCTGGTGTTAGATATCTGGTGTCTGGTATTAGTTATCTGGTGTCTGGTATTAGTTTTTGGTGTCTGGTGTTAGTTATCTGGTGTCTGGTATTAGTTATTTGGTGTCTGGTATTAGTTATCTGGTGTCTGGTATTAGTTTCTGGTGTCTGGTATTAGTTATCTGGTGTCTGGTATTAGTTTCTGGTGTCTGGTGTTAGATATCTGGTGTCTGGTATTAGTTATCTGGTGTCTGGTATTAGTTATCTGGTATCTGGTATTAGGAATCTGGTGTCTGGTATTAGTTATCTGGAGTCTGGTATTAGTTATCTGGTGTCTGGTATTAGTTATCTGGGTTCTGGTATTAGGAATCTGGTGTCTGGTATTAGTTATCTGGTGTCTGGTATTAGTTTCTGGTGACTAGTATTAGTTATCTGGTGTCTGGTATTAGATATCTGGTGTCTGGTATTAGATATCTGTTGTCTGGTATTAGTTATCTGGTGTCTGGTATTAGTTATCTGGTGTCTAATATTAGTTATCTGGTGTCTGGTATTAGTTATCTGCTGTCTGGTGTTAGTTATCTGGTGTCTGGTATTAGTTATCTGCTGTCTGGTATTAGTTATCTGGTGTCTGGTATTAGATATCTGGTGTCTGGTATTAGTTATCTGGTGTCTGGTATTAGTTTCTGGTGTCTGGTGTTAGATATCTGGTGTCTGGTATTAGTTATCTGGTGTCTGGTATTAGTTTCTGGTGTCTGGTGTTAGTTATCTGGTGTCTGGTACTAGGAATCTGGTGTCTGGTATTAGTTATCTGGTGTCTGGTATTAGTTTCTGGTGTCTGGTATTAGTTATCTGGTGTCTGGTATTAGAAATCTGGTGTCTGGTATTAGTTATTTGGTGTCTGGTATTAGTTTCTGGTGTCTGGTATTAGTTATCTGGTGTCTGGTATTAGGAATTTGGTGTCTTGTACTAGTTATCTGGTGTCTGGTATTAGTTATCTGCTGTCTGGTATTAGTTATCTGGGTTCTGGTATTAGATATCTGGTGTCTGGTATTAGTTATCTGCTGTCTGGTATTAGTTATCTGGTGTCTAGTATTAGTTTCTGGTGTCTGGTATTAGTTTCTGGTGTCTGGTATTGATTTCTGGTGTCTGGTATTAGTTATCTGTTGTCTGGTATTAGTTTCTGGTGTCTGGTATTAGTTATCTGGTGTCTGGTATTAGTTATCTGCTGTCTGGTGTTAGTTATCTGGTGTCTGGTATTAGTTATCTGCTGTCTGGTATTAGTTATCTGGTGTCTGGTATTAGATATCTGGTGTCTGGTATTAGTTATCTGGTGTCTGGTATTAGTTTCTGGTGTCTGGTGTTAGATATCTGGTGTCTGGTATTAGTTATCTGGTGTCTGGTATTAGTTTCTGGTGACTAGTATTAGTTATCTGGTGTCTGGTATTAGTTTCTGGTGTCTGGTATTAGTTATCTGGTGTCTGGTATTAGTTTCTGGTGACTAGTATTAGTTATATGGTGTCTAGTATTAGTTTCTGGTGTCTAGTATTAGTTATCTGGTGTCTGGTATTAGAAATCTGGTGTCTATTATTAGTTATTTGGTGTCTAGTATTAGTTTCTGGTGTCTGGTATTAGTTTCTGGTGTCTGGTATTGATTTCTGGTGTCTGGTATTAGTTATCTGTTGTCTGGTATTAGTTTCTGGTGTCTGGTATTAGGAATCTGGTGTCTGGTATTAGAAATCTGGTGTCTGGTATTAGTTATCTGGTGTCTGGTATCAGTTTCTGGTGTCTGGTGTTAGTTATCTGGTGTCTAATATTAGTTATCTGGTGTCTGGTATTAGTTTCTGGTGTCTGGTATTAGGAATCTGGTGTCTGGTATTAGGAATCTGGTGTCTGGTATTAGTTATTTAGTGTCTTGTATTAGTTTCTGGTGTCTGGTATTAGTTATCTGCTGTCTGGTATTAGTTATCTGGTGTCTGGTATTAGGAATCTGGTGTCTGGTATTAGTTTCTGGTGTCTGGTATTAGTTATCTGGTGTCTGGTATTAGGAATCTGGTGTCTGGTACTAGTTTCTGGTGTCTGGTATTAGTTATCTGGTGTCTGGTATTAGTTTCTGGTGTCTGGTATTAGTTGTCTGGTGTCTGGTATTATTTATCTGGTGTCTGGTATTAGTTATCTGGTGTCTGGTATTAGTTATCTGCTGTCTGGTATTAGTTATCTGGTGTCTGGTATTAGATATCTGGTGTCTGGTATTAGTTATCTGGTGTCTGGTATTAGTTATCTGGTGTCTGGTATTAGTTTCTGGTGTCTGGTATTAGTTATCTGGTGTCTGGTATTAGTCATCTGGTGTCTGGTATTAGTTATCTGGTGTCTGGTATTAGATATCTGGTGTCTGGTATTAGGAATCTGGTGTCTGGTACTAGTTTCTGGTGTCTGGTATTAGTTTTTGGTGTCTGGTATTAGTTATCTGGTGTCTGGTATTAGTTTCTGGTGACTGGTATTAGTTATCTGGTGTCTGGTATTAGTTATCTGGTGTCTGGTATTAGTTATCTGGTGACTGGTATTAGATATCTGGTGTCTGGTATTAGTTATCTGTTGTCTGGTATTAGTTATCTGGTGTCTGGTATTAGTTTCTGGTGACTGGTATTAGTTATCTGGTGTCTGGTATTAGATATCTGGTGTCTGGTATTAGATATCTGGTGTCTGGTATTAGTTATCTGGTGTCTGGTATTAGTTTCTGGTGTCTGGTATTAGTTATCTGGTGTCTGGTATTAGTTATCTGGTGTCTGGTATTAGTTTCTGGTGTCTGGTATTAGGAATCTGGTGTCTGGTATTAGAAATCTGGTGTCTGGTATTAGTTATATGGTGTCTAGTATTAGTTTCTGGTGTCTGGTATTAGTTATCTGGTGTCTGGTATTAGGAATCTGGTGTCTGGTACTAGTTTCTGGTGTCTGGTATTAGTTATCTGGTGTCTGGTATTAGTTTCTGGTGTCTGGTATTAGTTTCTGGTGTCTGGTATTAGTTATCTGGTGTCTGGTATTAGGAATCTGGTGTCTGGTATTAGTTTCTGGTGTCTGGTATTAGTTATCTGGTGTCTGGTATTAGTTTCTGGTGACTAGTATTAGTTATCTGGTGTCTGGTATTTGATATCTGGTGTCTGGTATTAGTTATCTGGTGTCTGGTATTAGTTATCTGGTGTCTGGTATTAGTTTCTGGTGTCTGGTATTAGATATCTGGTGTCTGGTATTAGTTATCTGGTGTCTGGTATTAGTTATCTGGTGTCTGGTACTAGTTTCTGGTGTCTGGTATTAGTAATCTGGTGACTGGTATTAGATATCTGGTGTCTGGTATTAGTTATCTGGTGTCTGGTATTAGTTATCTGGTGACTGGTATTAGATATCTGGTGTCTGGTATTAGTTATCTGTTGTCTGGTATTAGTTATCTGGTGTCTGGTATTATTTTCTGGTGACTGGTATTAGTTATCTGGTGTCTGGTATTAGTTATCTGGTGTCTAATATTAGTTATCTGGTGACTGGTATTAGAAATCTGGTGTCTGGTATTAGTTATTTGGTGTCTGGTATTAGTTATCTGGTGTCTGGTATTAGTTATCTGGTATCTGGTATTAGGAATCTGGTGTCTGGTATTAGTTATCTGGTGTCTGGTCTTAGAAATCTGGTGTCTGGTATTAGTTATTTGGTGTCTAGTATTAGTTTCTGGTGTCTGGTATTAGTTATCTGGTGTCTAGTATTAGTTATCTGGTGTCTAGTATTAGTTTCTGGTGTCTGGTATTAGTTATCTGGTGTCTGGTATTAGTTATCTGGTATCTGGTATTAGGAATCTGGTGTCTGGTATTAGTTATCTGGAGTCTGGTATTAGTTATCTGATGTCTGGTATTAGTTTCTGGTGTCTGGTATTAGTTATCTGGTGTCTGGTATTAGGAATATGGTGTCTGGTATTAGTTTCTGGTGTCTGGTATTAGAAATCTGGTGTCTGGTATTAGTTATTTGGTGTCTAGTATTAGTTTCTGGTGTCTGGTATTAGTTATCTGGTGTCTGGTATTAGTTATCTGGTATCTGGTATTAGGAAGCTGGTGTCTGGTATTAGTTATCTGGAGTCTGGTATTAGTTATCTGGTGTCTGGTATTAGTTTCTGTTGTCTGGTATTAGTTATCTGGTGTCTGGTATTCGGAATCTGGTGTCTGGTATTAGTTTCTGGTGTCTGGTATTAGTTATCTGGTGTCTGGTATTAGTTTCTGGTGTCTGGTATTAGATATCTGGTGTCTGGTATTAGTTACCTGGTGTCTGGTACTAGTTTCTGGTGTCTGGTATTAGTTATCTGGTGACTGGTATTAGATATCTGGTGTCTGGTATTAGTTATCTGGTGTCTGGTATTAGATATCTGGTGTCTGGTATTAGTTTCTGGTGTCTGGTATTAGTTATCTGGTGTCTGGTATTAGTTATCTGGTGTCTGGTATTAGTTATCTGTTGTCTGGTATTAGTTTCTGGTGTCTGGTATTAGTTTCTGGTGTCTGGTATTAGTTATCTGGTGTCTGGTATTAGTTTTTGGTGTCTGGTATTAGTTATCTGGTGTCTGGTATTAGATATCTGGTGTCTGGTATTAGTTTCTGGTGTCTGGTATTAGTTATCTGGTGTCTGGTATTAGTTATCTGGTGTCTGGTATTAGTTTTTGGTGTCTGGTATTAGTTATCTGGTGTCTGGTATTAGATATCTGGTGTCTGGTATTAGTTTCTGGTGTCTGGTATTAGTTATCTGGTGTCTGGTATTAGTTATCTGGTGTCTGGTATTAGTTATCTGGTGTCTGGTATTAGTTTCTGGTGTCTGGTATTAGTTATCTGGTGTCTGGTATTAGTCATCTGGTGTCTGGTATTAGTTATCTGGTGTCTGGTTTTAGTTATCTGGTGTCTGGTATTAGTTATCTGGTGTCTGGTATTAGAAATCTGGTGTCTGGTATTAGTTATTTGGTGTCTGGTATTAGTTTCTGGTGTCTGGTACTAGTTTCTGGTGTCTGGTATTAGTTATCTGGTGTCTGGTATTAGTTATCTGGTGTCTAATATTAGTTATCTGGTGTCTGGTATTAGTTATCTGCTGTCTGGTATTAGTTATCTGGTGTCTGGTATTAGTTATGTGGTGTCTGGTATTAGTTATCTGGTATCTGGTGTTAGTTTCTGGTGTCTGGTATTAGTTATCTGGTGTCTGGTATTAGGAATCTGGTGTCTGGTACTAGTTTCTGGTGTCTGGTATTAGTTATCTGGTGTCTGGTATTAGAAATCAGGTGTCTGGTATTAGTTTCTGGTGTCTGGTATTAGTTATCTGGTGTCTGGTGTTAGTTTCTGGTGTCTGGTATTAGTTATCTGGTGTCTGGTATTAGAAATCTGGTGTCTGGTATTAGTTATTTGGTGTCTGGTATTAGTTTCTGGTGTCTGGTATTAGTTATCTGGTGTCTGGTATTAGGAATTTGGTGTCTTGTACTAGTTATCTGGTGTCTGGTATTAGTTATCTGCTGTCTGGTATTAGTTATCTGGGTTCTGGTATTAGATATCTGGTGTCTGGTATTAGTTATCTGCTGTCTGGTATTAGTTTCTGGTGTCTGGTATTAGTTATCTGGTGTCTGGTATTAGAAATCTGGTGTCTGGTATTAGTTTCTGGTGTCTGGTATTAGTTATCTGGTGTCTGGTGTTAGTTTCTGGTGTCTGGTATTAGTTATCTGGTGTCTGGTATTAGAAATCTGGTGTCTGGTATTAGTTATTTGGTGTCTGGTATTAGTTTCTGGTGTCTGGTATTAGTTATCTGGTGTCTGGTATTAGGAATTTGGTGTCTTGTACTAGTTATCTGGTGTCTGGTATTAGTTATCTGCTGTCTGGTATTAGTTATCTGGGTTCTGGTATTAGATATCTGGTGTCTGGTATTAGTTATCTGCTGTCTGGTATTAGTTTCTGGTGTCTGGTATTAGTTATCTGGTGTCTGGTATTAGAAATCTGGTGTCTGGTATTAGTTTCTGGTGTCTGGTATTAGTTATCTGGTGTCTGGTATTAGTTTCTGGTGTCTGGTATTAGGAATCTGGTGTCTGGTATTAGGAATCTGGTGTCTGGTATTAGTCATCTGGTGTCTGGTATTAGTTATCTGGTGTCTGGTATTAGATATCTGGTGTCTGGTATTAGGAATCTGGTGTCTGGTATTAGTTATCTGGTGTCTGGTATTAGTTATCTGGTGTCTGGTATTAGTTATCTGGTGTCTGGTATTAGTTATCTGGTGTCTGGTATTAGATATCTGGTGTCTGGTATTAGTTTCTGGTGTCTGGTATTAGATATCTGGTGTCTGGTATTAGATATCTGGTGTCTGGTATTAGTTATCTGGTGTCTGGTATTAGTTTCTGGTGTCTGGTTCTAGATATCTGGTGTCTGGTATTAGATATATGGTGTCTGGTATTAGGAATCTGGTGTCTGGTACTAGTTTCTGGTGTCTGGTATTATTTTCTGGTGTCTGGTTCTAGATATCTGGTGTCTGGTATTAGTTATCTGGTGTCTGGTATTAGTTTCTGATGTCTGGTATTAGTTATCTGGTGTCTGGTATTAGTTATCTGGTGTCTGGTATTAGGAATCTGGTGTCTGGTACTAGTTTCTGGTGTCTGGTATTAGTTATCTGGTGTCTGGTATTAGAAATCTGGTGTCTGGTATTAGTTTCTGGTGTCTGGTATTAGTTATCTGGTGTCTGGTATTAGTTTCTGGTGTCTGGTATTAGTTATCTGGTGTCTGGTATTAGAAATCTGGTGTCTGGTATTAGTTATTTGGTGTCTGGTATTAGTTTCTGGTGTCTGGTATTAGTTATCTGGTGTCTGGTATTAGGAATTTGGTGTCTTGTACTAGTTATCTGGTGTCTGGTATTAGTTATCTGCTGTCTGGTATTAGTTATCTGGGTTCTGGTATTAGATATCTGGTGTCTGGTATTAGTTATCTGCTGTCTGGTATTAGTTATCTGGTGTCTAGTATTAGTTTCTGGTGTCTGGTATTAGTTTCTGGTGTCTGGTATTGATTTCTGGTGTCTGGTATTAGTTATCTGTTGTCTGGTATTAGTTTCTGGTGTCTGGTATTAGTTATCTGGTGTCTGGTATTAGTTATCTGCTGTCTGGTGTTAGTTATCTGGTGTCTGGTATTAGTTATCTGCTGTCTGGTATTAGTTATCTGGTGTCTGGTATTAGATATCTGGTGTCTGGTATTAGTTATCTGGTGTCTGGTATTAGTTTCTGGTGTCTGGTGTTAGATATCTGGTGTCTGGTATTAGTTATCTGGTGTCTGGTATTAGTTTCTGGTGACTAGTATTAGTTATCTGGTGTCTGGTATTAGTTTCTGGTGTCTGGTATTAGTTATCTGGTGTCTGGTATTAGTTTCTGGTGACTAGTATTAGTTATCTGGTGTCTAGTATTAGTTTCTGGTGTCTAGTATTAGTTATCTGGTGTCTGGTATTAGAAATCTGGTGTCTATTATTAGTTATTTGGTGTCTAGTATTAGTTTCTGGTGTCTGGTATTAGTTTCTGGTGTCTGGTATTGATTTCTGGTGTCTGGTATTAGTTATCTGTTGTCTGGTATTAGTTTCTGGTGTCTGGTATTAGGAATCTGGTGTCTGGTATTAGAAATCTGGTGTCTGGTATTAGTTATCTGGTGTCTGGTATCAGTTTCTGGTGTCTGGTGTTAGTTATCTGGTGTCTAATATTAGTTATCTGGTGTCTGGTATTAGTTTCTGGTGTCTGGTATTAGGAATCTGGTGTCTGGTATTAGGAATCTGGTGTCTGGTATTAGTTATTTAGTGTCTTGTATTAGTTTCTGGTGTCTGGTATTAGTTATCTGCTGTCTGGTATTAGTTATCTGGTGTCTGGTATTAGGAATCTGGTGTCTGGTATTAGTTTCTGGTGTCTGGTATTAGTTATCTGGTGTCTGGTATTAGGAATCTGGTGTCTGGTACTAGTTTCTGGTGTCTGGTATTAGTTATCTGGTGTCTGGTATTAGTTTCTGGTGTCTGGTATTAGTTGTCTGGTGTCTGGTATTATTTATCTGGTGTCTGGTATTAGTTATCTGGTGTCTGGTATTAGTTATCTGCTGTCTGGTATTAGTTATCTGGTGTCTGGTATTAGATATCTGGTGTCTGGTATTAGTTATCTGGTGTCTGGTATTAGTTATCTGGTGTCTGGTATTAGTTTCTGGTGTCTGGTATTAGTTATCTGGTGTCTGGTATTAGTCATCTGGTGTCTGGTATTAGTTATCTGGTGTCTGGTATTAGATATCTGGTGTCTGGTATTAGGAATCTGGTGTCTGGTACTAGTTTCTGGTGTCTGGTATTAGTTTTTGGTGTCTGGTATTAGTTATCTGGTGTCTGGTATTAGTTTCTGGTGACTGGTATTAGTTATCTGGTGTCTGGTATTAGTTATCTGGTGTCTGGTATTAGTTATCTGGTGACTGGTATTAGATATCTGGTGTCTGGTATTAGTTATCTGTTGTCTGGTATTAGTTATCTGGTGTCTGGTATTAGTTTCTGGTGACTGGTATTAGTTATCTGGTATCTGGTATTAGATATCTGGTGTCTGGTATTAGATATCTGGTGTCTGGTATTAGTTATCTGGTGTCTGGTATTAGTTTCTGGTGTCTGGTATTAGTTATCTGGTGTCTGGTATTAGTTATCTGGTGTCTGGTATTAGTTTCTGGTGTCTGGTATTAGGAATCTGGTGTCTGGTATTAGAAATCTGGTGTCTGGTATTAGTTATATGGTGTCTAGTATTAGTTTCTGGTGTCTGGTATTAGTTATCTGGTGTCTGGTATTAGGAATCTGGTGTCTGGTACTAGTTTCTGGTGTCTGGTATTAGTTATCTGGTGTCTGGTATTAGTTTCTGGTGTCTGGTATTAGTTTCTGGTGTCTGGTATTAGTTATCTGGTGTCTGGTATTAGGAATCTGGTGTCTGGTATTAGTTTCTGGTGTCTGGTATTAGTTATCTGGTGTCTGGTATTAGTTTCTGGTGACTAGTATTAGTTATCTGGTGTCTGGTATTTGATATCTGGTGTCTGGTATTAGTTATCTGGTGTCTGGTATTAGTTATCTGGTGTCTGGTATTAGTTTCTGGTGTCTGGTATTAGATATCTGGTGTCTGGTAGTAATTATCTGGTGTCTGGTATTAGTTATCTGGTGTCTGGTACTAGTTTCTGGTGTCTGGTATTAGTAATCTGGTGACTGGTATTAGATATCTGGTGTCTGGTATTAGTTATCTGGTGTCTGGTATTAGTTATCTGGTGACTGGTATTAGATATCTGGTGTCTGGTATTAGTTATCTGTTGTCTGGTATTAGTTATCTGGTGTCTGGTATTATTTTCTGGTGACTGGTATTAGTTATCTGGTGTCTGGTATTAGTTATCTGGTGTCTAATATTAGTTATCTGGTGACTGGTATTAGAAATCTGGTGTCTGGTATTAGTTATTTGGTGTCTGGTATTAGTTATCTGGTGTCTGGTATTAGTTATCTGGTATCTGGTATTAGGAATCTGGTGTCTGGTATTAGTTATCTGGTGTCTGGTCTTAGAAATCTGGTGTCTGGTATTAGTTATTTGGTGTCTAGTATTAGTTTCTGGTGTCTGGTATTAGTTATCTGGTGTCTAGTATTAGTTATCTGGTGTCTAGTATTAGTTTCTGGTGTCTGGTATTAGTTATCTGGTGTCTGGTATTAGTTATCTGGTATCTGGTATTAGGAATCTGGTGTCTGGTATTAGTTATCTGGAGTCTGGTATTAGTTATCTGATGTCTGGTATTAGTTTCTGGTGTCTGGTATTAGTTATCTGGTGTCTGGTATTAGGAATATGGTGTCTGGTATTAGTTTCTGGTGTCTGGTATTAGAAATCTGGTGTCTGGTATTAGTTATTTGGTGTCTAGTATTAGTTTCTGGTGTCTG
Source organism: Tachina lurida (assembly GCA_944452675.1). Lineage (NCBI taxonomy): Eukaryota > Metazoa > Arthropoda > Insecta > Diptera > Tachinidae > Tachina > Tachina lurida. The sequence continues at coordinate 2,473,638 of CALYBX010000001.1, forward strand.
GTATTAGTTATCTGGTGTCTGGTATTAGTTATCTGGTATCTGGTATTAGGAAGCTGGTGTCTGGTATTAGTTATCTGGAGTCTGGTATTAGTTATCTGGTGTCTGGTATTAGTTTCTGTTGTCTGGTATTAGTTATCTGGTGTCTGGTATTCGGAATCTGGTGTCTGGTATTAGTTTCTGGTGTCTGGTATTAGTTATCTGGTGTCTGGTATTAGTTTCTGGTGTCTGGTATTAGATATCTGGTGTCTGGTATTAGTTACCTGGTGTCTGGTACTAGTTTCTGGTGTCTGGTATTAGTTATCTGGTGACTGGTATTAGATATCTGGTGTCTGGTATTAGTTATCTGGTGTCTGGTATTAGATATCTGGTGTCTGGTATTAGTTTCTGGTGTCTGGTATTAGTTATCTGGTGTCTGGTATTAGTTATCTGGTGTCTGGTATTAGTTATCTGTTGTCTGGTATTAGTTTCTGGTGTCTGGTATTAGTTTCTGGTGTCTGGTATTAGTTATCTGGTGTCTGGTATTAGTTTTTGGTGTCTGGTATTAGTTATCTGGTTTCTGGAATTAGTTATCTGCTGTCTGGTATTAGTTATCTGGGTTCTGGTATTAGATATCTGGTGTCTGGTATTAGTTATCTGGTGTCTGGTATTATTTTCTGGTGTCTGGTTCTAGATATCTGGTGTCTGGTATTAGTTATCTGGTGTCTGGTATTAGTTTCTGATGTCTGGTATTAGTTATCTGGTGTCTGGTATTAGTTATCTGGTGTCTGGTATTAGTTTCTGGTGTCTGGTATTAGTTATCTGGTGTCTGGTATTAGTCATCTGGTGTCTGGTATTAGTTATCTGGTGTCTGGTATTAGTTATCTGGTGTCTGGTATTAGATATCTGGTGTATGGTATTAGATATCTGGTGTCTGGTATTAGTTTCTGGTGTCTGGTATTAGATATCTGGTGTCTGGTATTAGTTACCTGGTGTCTGGTACTAGTTTCTGGTGTCTGGTATTAGTTATCTGGTGACTGGTATTAGATATCTGGTGTCTGGTATTAGTTATCTGGTGTCTGGTATTAGATATCTGGTGTCTGGTATTAGTTTCTGGTGTCTGGTATTAGTTATCTGGTGTCTGGTATTAGTTATCTGGTGTCTGGTATTAGTTATCTGTTGTCTGGTATTAGTTTCTGGTGTCTGGTATTAGTTTCTGGTGTCTGGTATTAGTTATCTGGTGTCTGGTATTAGTTTTTGGTGTCTGGTATTAGTTATCTGGTGTCTGGAATTAGTTATCTGCTGTCTGGTATTAGTTATCTGGGTTCTGGTATTAGATATCTGGTGTCTGGTATTAGTTATCTGGTGTCTGGTATTATTTTCTGGTGTCTGGTTCTAGATATCTGGTGTCTGGTATTAGTTATCTGGTGTCTGGTATTAGTTTCTGATGTCTGGTATTAGTTATCTGGTGTCTGGTATTAGTTATCTGGTGTCTGGTATTAGTTATCTGGTGTCTGGTATTAGTTTCTGGTGTCTGGTATTAGTTATCTGGTGTCTGGTATTAGTCATCTGGTGTCTGGTATTAGTTATCTGGTGTCTGGTTTTAGTTATCTGGTGTCTGGTATTAGGAATCTGGTGTCTTTTATTAGGAATCTGGTGTCTGATATTAGTTATTTGGTGTCTTGTATTAGTTTCTGGTGTCTGGTATTAGTTTCTGGTGTCTGGTATTAGATATCTGGTGTCTGGTAGTAGGAATCTGGTGTCTGGTACTAGTTTCTGGTGTCTGGTATTAGTTATCTGGTGTCTGGTATTAGTTATCTGGTGTCTAATATTAGTTATCTGGTGTCTGGTATTAGTTATCTGCTGTCTGGTATTAGTTATCTGGTGTCTGGTATTAGTTATGTGGTGTCTGGTATTAGTTATCTGGTATCTGGTGTTAGTTTCTGGTGTCTGGTATTAGTTATCTGGTGTCTGGTATTAGGAATCTGGTGTCTGGTACTAGTTTCTAGTGTCTGGTATTAGTTATCTGGTGTCTGGTATTAGAAATCTGGTGTCTGGTATTAGTTTCTGGTGTCTGGTATTAGTTATCTGGTGTCTGGTGTTAGTTTCTGGTGTCTGGTATTAGTTATCTGGTGTCTGGTATTAGTTATCTGGTGTCTAATATTAGTTATCTGGTGTCTGGTATTAGTTATCTGGTGTCTGGTATTAGTTATCTGTTGTCTGGTATTAGTTTCTGGTGTCTGGTATTAGGAATCTGGTGTCTGGTATTAGATATCTGGTGTCTGGTATTAGTTATCTGGTGTCTGGTATTAGTTTTTGGTGTCTGGTATTAGATATCTGGTGTCTGGTATTAGTTATCTGGTGTCTGGTATTAGTTTCTGGTGTCTGGTATTAGTTTCTGGTGTCTGGTATTAGTTATCTGGTGTCTGGTATTAGTTTCTGGTGTCTGGTATTAGTTTCTGGTGTCTGGTATTAGTTATCTGGTGTCTGGTATTAGTTTCTGGTGTCTGGTATTAGATATCTGGTGTCTGGTATTAGTTTCTGGTGTCTGGTATTAGTTTCTGGTGTCTGGTATTAGTTATCTGGTGTCTGGTATTAGTCATCTGGTGTCTGGTATTAGTTATTTGGTGTCTGGTATTAGTTTTTGGTGTCTGGTATTAGATATCTGGTGTCTGGTATTAGTTATCTGGTGTCTGGTATTAGTTTCCTGGTGTCTGGTATTAGTTTCTGGTGTCTGGTATTAGGAATCTGGTGTCTGGTATTAGATATCTGGTGTCTGGTATTAGTTATCTGGTGTCTGGTATTAGTTTCTGGTGTCTGGTGTTAGTTTCTGGTGTCTGGTATTAGTTATCTGGTGTCTGGTATTAGGAATCTGGTGTCTGGTATTAGTTATCTGGTGTCTGGTATTAGTTTCTGGTGTCTGGTATTAGTTATCTGGTGTCTGGTATTAGATATCTGGTGTCTGGTATTAGTTTCTGGTGTCTGGTATTAGTTATCTGGTGTCTGGTATTAGTCATCTGGTGTCTGGTATTAGTTATCTGGTGTCTGGTATTAGATATCTGGTGTCTGGTATTAGGAATCTGGTGTCTGGTATTAGTTATCTGGTGTCTAATATTAGTTATCTGGTGTCTGGTATTAGTTATCTGCTGTCTGGTATTAGTTATCTGGTGTCTGGTATTAGTTATCTGGTGTCTGGTATTAGTTATCTGGTATCTGGTGTTAGTTTCTGGTGTCTGGTATTAGTAATCTGGTGTCTGGTATTAGGAATCTGGTGTCTGGTACTAGTTTCTGGTGTCTGGTATTAGTTATCTGGTGTCTGGTATTAGGAATCTGGTGTCTGGTATTAGTTTCTGGTGTCTGGTATTAGTTATCTGGTGTCTGGTATTAGTTTCTGGTGTCTGGTATTAGTTATCTGGTGTCTGGTATTAGTTATCTGCTGTCTAGTATTAGTTATCTGGGTTCTGGTATTAGATATCTGGTGTCTGGTATTAGTTATCTGGTGTCTGGTATTAGTTTCTGGTGTCTGGTTCTAGATATCTGGTGTCTGATATTAGTTATCTGGTGTCTGGTATTAGTTTCTGGTGTCTGGTATTAGTTATCTGGTGTCTGGTATTAGTTATCTGGTGTCTGGTATTAGTTATCTGGTGTCTGGTATTAGTTTCTGGTGTCTGGTATTAGTTATCTGGTGTCTGGTATTAGTCATCTGATGTCTGGTATTAGTTATCTGGTGTCTGGTATTAGATATCTGGTGTCTGGTATTAGATATCTGGTGTCTGGTATTAGTTTCTGGTGTCTGGTATTAGATATCTGGTGTCTGGTATTAGTTATCTGGTGTCTGGTACTAGTTTCTGGTGTCTGGTATTAGTTATCTGGTGACTGGTATTAGATATCTGGTGTCTGGTATTAGTTATCTGGTGTCTGGTATTAGTTATCTGGTGTCTGGTATTAGTTATCTGGTGTCTGGTTCTAGATATCTGGTGTCTGGTATTAGTTATCTGGTGTCTGGTATTAGTTTCTGGTGTCTGGTTCTAGTTTCTGGTGTCTGGTATTAGATATCTGGTGTCTGGTATTAGGAATCTGGTGTCTGGTATTAGTTATCTGGTATCTGGTATTAGGAATCTGGTGTCTGGTATTAGGAATCTGGTGTCTGGTATTAGAAATCTGGTGTCTGGTATTAGTTATTTGGTGTCTAGTATTAGTTTCTGGTGTCTGGTATTAGTTATCTGGTGTCTGGTATTAGTTATCTGGTATCTGGTATTAGGAATCTGGTGTCTGGTATTAGTTATCTGGAGTCTGGTATTAGTTATCTGGTGTCTGGTATTAGTTTCTGGTGTCTGGTATTAGTTATCTGGTGTCTGGTATTAGGAATCTGGTGTCTGGTATTAGTTTCTGGTGTCTGGTATTAGTTATCTGGTGTCTGGTATTAGTTTCTGGTGACTATTATAAGTTATCTGGTGTCTGGTATTAGAAATCTGGTGTCTGGTATTAGTTATCTGGTGTCTGATATTAGTTTCTGGTGTCTGGTATTAGTTATCTGGTATCTGGTATTAGGAATCTGGTGTCTGGTATTAGTTATCTGGAGTCTGGTATTATTTATCTGGTGTCTGGTATTAGTTTCTGGTGTCTGGTATTAGTTATCTGGTGTCTGGTATTAGGAATCTGGTGTCTGGTATTAGTTTCTGGAGTCTGGTATTAGTTATCTGGTGTCTGGTATTAGTTTCTGGTGACTAGTATTAGTTATCTGGTGTCTGGTATTAGTTATCTGGTGTCTGGTATTAGTTATCTGGTGTCTGGTATTAGTTTCTGGTGTCTGGTATTAGTTTCTGGGGTCTGGTATTAGTTTCTGGTGTCTGGTATTAGTTATCTGGTGTCTGGTACTAGTTATCTGTTGTCTGGTATTAGTTTCTGGTGTCTGGTATTAGGAATCTGGTGTCTGGTATTAGTTATCTGGTGTCTGGTATTAGTTTCTGGTGTCTGGTATTAGGAATCTGGTGTCTGGTATTAGGAATCTGGTGTCTGGTATTAGTCATCTGGTGTCTGGTATTAGTTATCTGGTGTCTGGTATTAGATATCTGGTGTCTGGTATTAGGAATCTGGTGTCTGGTATTAGTTATCTGGTGTCTGGTATTAGTTATCTGGTGTCTGGTATTAGTTATCTGGTGTCTGGTATTAGTTATCTGGTGTCTGGTATTAGATATCTGGTGTCTGGTATTAGTTTCTGGTGTCTGGTATTAGATATCTGGTGTCTGGTATTAGATATCTGGTGTCTGGTATTAGTTATCTGGTGTCTGGTATTAGTTTCTGGTGTCTGGTTCTAGATATCTGGTGTCTGGTATTAGATATATGGTGTCTGGTATTAGGAATCTGGTGTCTGGTACTAGTTTCTGGTGTCTGGTATTAGTTATCTGGTGTCTGGTACTAGTTTCTGGTGTCTGGTATTAGTTTCTGGTGTCTGGTATTAGTTATCTGGTGTCTGGTTTTAGAAATCTGGTGTCTGGTATTAGTTATTTGGTGTCTGGTATTAGTTATCTGCTGTCTGGTATTAGTTATCTGGTGTCTGGTATTAGTTATCTGGTGTCTGGTATTAGTTATCTGGTATCTGGTGTTAGTTTCTGGTGTCTGGTATTAGTTATCTGGTGTCTGGTATTAGGAATCTGGTGTCTGGTACTAGTTTCTGGTGTCTGGTATTAGTTATCTGGTGTCTTGTATTAGGAATCTGGTGTCTGGTATTAGTTTCTGGTGTCTGGTATTAGTTATCTGGTGTCTGGTATTAGTTTCTGGTGTCTGGTATTAGTTATCTGGTGTCTGGTATTAGTTATCTGCTGTCTGGTATTAGTTATCTGGGTTCTGGTATTATTTATCTGGTGTCTGGTATTAGTTTCTGGTGTCTGGTTCTAGATATCTGGTGTCTGGTATTAGTTATCTGGTGTCTGGTATTAGTTTCTGGTGTCTGGTATTAGTTATCTGGTGTCTGGTATTAGTTATTTGGTGTCTGGTATTAGTTTCTGGTGTCTGGTTCTAGATATCTGGTGTCTGATATTAGTTATCTGGTGTCTGGTATTAGTTTCTGGTGTCTGGTATTAGTTATCTGGTGTCTGGTATTAGTTATCTGGTGTCTGGTATTAGTTATCTGGTGTCTGGTATTAGTTTCTGGTGTCTGGTATTAGTTATCTGGTGTCTGGTATTAGTCATCTGATGTCTGGTATTAGTTATCTGGTGTCTGGTATTAGATATCTGGTGTCTGGTATTAGATATCTGGTGTCTGGTATTAGTTTCTGGTGTCTGGTATTAGATATCTGGTGTCTGGTATTAGTTATCTGGTGTCTGGTACTAGTTTCTGGTGTCTGGTATTAGTTATCTGGTGACTGGTATTAGATATCTGGTGTCTGGTATTAGTTATCTGGTGTCTGGTATTAGTTATCTGGTGTCTGGTATTAGTTATCTGGTGTCTGGTTCTAGATATCTGGTGTCTGGTATTAGTTATCTGGTGTCTGGTATTAGTTTCTGGTGTCTGGTTCTAGTTTCTGGTGTCTGGTATTAGATATCTGGTGTCTGGTATTAGGAATCTGGTGTCTGGTATTAGTTATCTGGTATCTGGTATTAGGAATCTGGTGTCTGGTATTAGGAATCTGGTGTCTGGTATTAGAAATCTGGTGTCTGGTATTAGTTATTTGGTGTCTAGTATTAGTTTCTGGTGTCTGGTATTAGTTATCTGGTGTCTGGTATTAGTTATCTGGTATCTGGTATTAGGAATCTGGTGTCTGGTATTAGTTATCTGGAGTCTGGTATTAGTTATCTGGTGTCTGGTATTAGTTTCTGGTGTCTGGTATTAGTTATCTGGTGTCTGGTATTAGGAATCTGGTGTCTGGTATTAGTTTCTGGTGTCTGGTATTAGTTATCTGGTGTCTGGTATTAGTTTCTGGTGACTATTATAAGTTATCTGGTGTCTGGTATTAGAAATCTGGTGTCTGGTATTAGTTATCTGGTGTCTGGTATTAGTTTCTGGTGTCTGGTATTAGTTATCTGGTATCTGGTATTAGGAATCTGGTGTCTGGTATTAGTTATCTGGAGTCTGGTATTATTTATCTGGTGTCTGGTATTAGTTTCTGGTGTCTGGTATTAGTTATCTGGTGTCTGGTATTAGGAATCTGGTGTCTGGTATTAGTTTCTGGAGTCTGGTATTAGTTATCTGGTGTCTGGTATTAGTTTCTGGTGACTAGTATTAGTTATCTGGTGTCTGGTATTAGTTATCTGGTGTCTGGTATTAGTTATCTGGTGTCTGGTATTAGTTTCTGGTGTCTGGTATTAGTTTCTGGGGTCTGGTATTAGTTTCTGGTGTCTGGTATTAGTTATCTGGTGTCTGGTATTAGTTATCTGTTGTCTGGTATTAGTTTCTGGTGTCTGGTATTAGGAATCTGGTGTCTGGTATTAGTTATCTGGTGTCTGGTATTAGTTTCTGGTGTCTGGTATTAGGAATCTGGTGTCTGGTATTAGGAATCTGGTGTCTGGTATTAGTCATCTGGTGTCTGGTATTAGTTATCTGGTGTCTGGTATTAGATATCTGGTGTCTGGTATTAGGAATCTGGTGTCATGGTATTAGTTATCTGGTGTCTGGTATTAGTTATCTGGTGTCTGGTATTAGTTATCTGGTGTCTGGTATTAGTTATCTGGTGTCTGGTATTAGATATCTGGTGTCTGGTATTAGTTTCTGGTGTCTGGTATTAGATATCTGGTGTCTGGTATTAGATATCTGGTGTCTGGTATTAGTTATCTGGTGTCTGGTATTAGTTTCTGGTGCCTGGTTCTAGATATCTGGTGTCTGGTATTAGATATATGGTGTCTGGTATTAGGAATCTGGTGTCTGGTACTAGTTTCTGGTAACTGGTATTAGTTATCTGGTGTCTGGTACTAGTTTCTGGTGTCTGGTATTAGTTTCTGGTGTCTGGTATTAGTTATCTGGTGTCTGGTTTTAGAAATCTGGTGTCTGGTATTAGTTATTTGGTGTCTGGTATTAGTTATCTGCTGTCTGGTATTAGTTATCTGGTGTCTGGTATTAGTTATCTGGTGTCTGGTATTAGTTATCTGGTATCTGGTGTTAGTTTCTGGTGTCTGGTATTAGTTATCTGGTGTCTGGTATTAGGAATCTGGTGTCTGGTACTAGTTTCTGGTGTCTGGTATTAGTTATCTGGTGTCTTGTATTAGGAATCTGGTGTCTGGTATTAGTTTCTGGTGTCTGGTATTAGTTATCTGGTGTCTGGTATTAGTTTCTGGTGTCTGGTATTAGTTATCTGGTGTCTGGTATTAGTTATCTGCTGTCTGGTATTAGTTATCTGGGTTCTGGTATTAGTTATCTGGTGTCTGGTATTAGTTTCTGGTGTCTGGTTCTAGATATCTGGTGTCTGGTATTAGTTATCTGGTGTCTGGTATTAGTTTCTGGTGTCTGGTATTAGTTATCTGGTGTCTGGTATTAGTTATTTGGTGTCTGGTATTAGTTTCTGGTGTCTGGTATTAGTTATCTGGTGTCTGGTTTTAGTCATCTGGTGTCTGGTATTAGTTATCTGGTGTCTGGTATTAGTTATCTGGTGTCTGGTATTAGTTATCTGGTGTCTGGTATTAGTTATCTGGTGTCTGGTTCTAGATATCTGGTGTCTGGTATTAGTTTCTGGTGTCTGGTATTAGGAATCTGGTGTCTGGTATTAGGAATCTGGTGTCTGGTATTAGATATCTGGTGTCTGGTATTAGGAATCTGTTGTCTGGTATTAGTTATCTGGTATCTGGTATTAGGAATCTGGTGTCTGGTATTAGGAATCTGGTATCTGGTATTAGGAATCTGGTGTCTGGTATTAGGAATCTGGTGTCTGGTATTAGAAATCTGGTGTCTGGTATTAGTTATTTGGTGTCTAGTATTAGTTTCTGGTGTCTGGTATTAGTTATCTGGTGTCTGGTATTAGTTATCTGGTGTCTGGTATTAGTTTCTGGTGTCTGGTATTAGGAATCTGGTGTCTGGTATTAGGAATCTGGTGTCTGGTATTAGTTATCTGGTGTCTGGTATTAGGAATCTGGTGTCTGGTACTAGTTTCTGGTGTCTGGTATTAGTTATCTGGTGTCTGGTATTAGTTTCTGGTGTCTGGTATTAGTTATTTGGTGTCTGGTATTAGTTATATGGTGTCTGGTATTAGTTATCTGGTGTCTGGTATTAGTTATCTGCTGTCTAGTATTAGTTATCTGGTGTCTGGTATTAGATATCTGGTGTCTATTACTAGTTATCTGGTGTCTGATATTAGTTATCTGGTGTCTGGTATTAGTTTCTGGTGTCTAATATTAGATATCTGGTGTCTGGTATTAGTTATCTGGTGTCTGGTATTAGTTTGTGGTGTCTGGTATTAGTTTCTGGTGTCTGGTATTAGGTTCTGGTGTCTGGTATTAGTTATCTGGTGTCTGGTATTAGTTATCTGTTGTCTGGTATTAGTTTCTGGTGTCTGGTATTATGAATCTGGTGTCTGGTATTAGTTATCTGGTGTCTGGTATTAGTTATCTGGTGTCTGGTATTAGTTATCTGGTGTCTGGTTCTAGATATCTGGTGTCTGGTATTAGTTTCTGGTGTCTGGTATTAGGAATCTGGTGTCTGGTATTAGGAATCTGGTGTCTGGTATTAGATATCTGGTGTCTGGTATTAGGAATCTGGTGTCTGGTACTAGTTTCTGGTGTCTGGTATTAGTTATCTGGTGTCTGGTACTAGTTTCTGGTGTCTGGTATTAGTTTCTGGTGTCTGGTATTAGTTATCTGGTGTCTGGTTTTAGAAATCTGGTGTCTGGTATTAGTTATTTGGTGTCTGGTATTAGTTATCTGCTGTCTGGTATTAGTTATCTGGTGTCTGGTATTAGTTATCTGGTGTCTGGTATTAGTTATCTGGTATCTGGTGTTAGTTTCTGGTGTCTGGTATTAGTTACCTGGTGTCTGGTATTAGGAATCTGGTGTCTGGTACTAGTTTCTGGTGTCTGGTATTAGTTATCTGGTGTCTGGTATTAGGAATCTGGTGTCTGGTATTAGTTTCTGGTGTCTGGTATTAGTTATCTGGTGTCTGGTATTAGTTTCTGGTGTCTGGTATTAGTTATCTGGTGTCTGGTATTAGTTATCTGCTGTCTGGTATTAGTTATCTGGGTTCTGGTATTAGATATCTGGTGTCTAGTATTAGTTATCTGGTGTCTGGTATTAGTTTCTGGTGTCTGGTATTAGTTATTTGGTGTCTAGTATTAATTTCTGGTGTCAGGTATTAGTTATCTGGTGTCTGGTATTAGTTATCTGGTGTCTGGTATTAGTTTCTGGTGTCTGGTATTAGGAATCTGGTGTCTGGTATTAGGAATCTGGTGTCTGGTATTAGTTATCTGGTGTCTGGTATTAGTTTCTGGTGTCTGGTATTAGTTATCTGGTGTCTGGTATTAGTAATATGGTGTCTGGTATTAGTTATCTGGTGTCTGGTATTAGTTATCTGCTGTCTAGTATTAGTTATCTGGTGTCTGGTATTAGATATCTGGTGTCTATTACTAGTTATCTGGTGTCTGGTATTAGTTATCTGGTGTCTGGTATTAGTTTCTGGTGTCTAATATTAGATATCTGGTGTCTGGTATTAGTTATCTGGTGTCTGGTATTAGTTTCTGGTGTCTGGTATTAGTTTCTGGTGTCTGGTATTAGTTTCTGGTGTCTGGTATTAGTTATCTGGTGTCTGGTATTAGTTATCTGTTGTCTGGTATTAGTTCCTGGTGTCTGGTATTATGAACCTGGTGTCTGGTATTAGAAATCTGGTGTCTGGTATTAGTTATCTGGTGTCTGGTATTAGTTTCTGGTGTCTGGTGTTAGTTATCTGGTGTCTGGTATTAGTTATCTGGTGTCTGGTATTAGTTTCTGGTGTCTGGTATTAGGAATCTGGTGTCTGGTTTTTAGGAATCTGGTGTCTGGTATTAGTTATCTGGTGTCTGGTATTAGTTATCTGGTGTCTGGTATTAGTTATCTGTTGTCTGGTATTAGTTTCTGGTGTCTGGTATTATGAATCTGGTGTCTGGTATTAGTTGTCTGGTGTCTGGTATTAGATATCTGGTGTCTGGTATTAGGAATCTGGTGTCTGGTATTAGTTATCTGGTGTCTGGTATTAGTTATCTGGTGTCTGGTATTAGTTATCTGGTGTCTGGTATTAGTTATCTGGTGTCTGGTATTAGTTATCTGGTGTCTGGTATTAGTTATCTGGTGTCTGGTATTAGATATCTGGTGTCTGGTATTAGTTATCTGGTGTCTGGTATTAGTTTCTGTTGTCTGGTATTAGTTTCTGGTGTCTGGTATTAGGAATCTGGTGTCTGGTATTAGATATCTGGTGTCTGGTATTAGTTATCTGGTGTCTGGTATTATTTTCTGGTGTCTGGAGTTAGTTTCTGGTGTCTGGTATTAAATATCTGGTGTCTGGTATTAGGAATCTGGTGTCTGGTATTAGTTATCTGGTGTCTGGTATTAGTTTTTGGTGTCTGGTGTTAGTTATCTGGTGTCTGGTATTAGATATCTGGTGTCTGGTATTAGTTCCTGGTGTCTGGTATTAGTTATCTGGTGTCTGGTATTAGTCATCTGGTGTCTAGTATTAGTTATCTGGTGTCTGGTATTAGGAATCTGGTGTCTGGTATTAGTTATCTGGTATCTGGTGTTAGTTTCTGGTGTCTGGTATTAGTTATCTGGTATCTGGTGTTAGTTTCTGGTGTCTGGTATTAGGAATCTGGTGTCTGGTATTAGTTTCTGGTGTCTGGTATTAGTTATCTGGTGTCTGGTATTAGTTATCTGCTGTCTGGTATTAGTTTCTGGTGTCTGGTATTAGTTATCTGGTGTCTGGTATTAGTTATATGGTGTCTGGTATTAGTTATCTGCTGTCTGGTATTAGTTATCTGCTGTCTGGTATTAGTTATCTGGTGTCTGGTATTAGTTATCTGGTGTCTGGTATTAGTTATCTGGTGTCTGGTATTAGTTATCTGGTGTCTAGTATTAGTTATCTGGTGTCTGGTATTAGTTATCTGGTGTCTGGTATTAGTTATCTGGTGTCTGGTATTAAATATCTGCTGTCTGGTATTAGTTATCTGCTGTCTGGTATTAGTTATCTGGTGTCTGGTATTAGTTATCTGGTATCTGGTATTAGTTATCTGGTATCTGGTGTTAGTTTCTGGTGTCTGGTATTAGTTATCTGGTGTCTGGTATTAGATATCTGGTGTCTGGTATTAGATATCTGGTGTCTAATATTAGTTATCTGGTGTCTGGTATTAGTCATCTGGTGTCTGGTATTAGTTATTTGGTGTCTGGTATTAGTTTTTAGTGTCTGGTATTAGATATCTGGTGTCTGGTATTAGTTATCTGGTGTCTGGTATTAGTTTCTGTTGTCTGGTATTAGTTTCTGGTGTCTGGTATTAGGAATCTGGTGTCTGGTATTAGATATCTGGTGTCTGGTATTAGTTATCTGGTGTCTGGTATTATTTTCTGGTGTCTGGAGTTAGTTTCTGGTGTCTGGTATTAAATATCTGGTGTCTGGTATTAGGAATCTGGTGTCTGGTATTAGTTATCTGGTGTCTGGTATTAGATATCTGGTGTCTGGTATTAGGAATCTGGTGTCTGGTATTAGTTATCTGGTGTCTGGTATTAGTTATCTGGTGTCTGGTATTAGTTTCTGGTGTCTGAATCTAGATATCTGGTGTCTGGTATTAGTTATCTGCTGTCTGGTATTAGTTTCTGGTGTCTGGTATTAGTTATCTGGTGTCTGGTATTAGTTATCTGGTATCTGGTGTTAGTTTCTGGTGTCTGGTATTAGGAATCTGGTGTCTGGTATTAGTTTCTGGTGTCTGGTATTAGTTATCTGGTATCTGGTGTTAGTTTCTGGTGTCTGGTATTAGGAATCTGGTGTCTGGTATTAGTTTCTGGTGTCTGGTATTAGTTATCTGGTGTCTGGTATTAGTTATCTGGTGTCTGGTATTAGTTATCTGCTGTCTAGTATTAGTTATCTGGTGTCTGGTATTAGATATCTGATGTCTATTACTAGTTATCTGGTGTCTGGTATTAGTTATCTGGTGTCTGGTATTAGTTTCTGGTGTCTGGTATTAGTTATCTGGTGTCTGGTGTTAGTTTCTGGTGTCTGGTATTAGGAATCTGGTGTCTGGAGTTAGTTTCTGGTGTCTGGTATTAGTTATCTGGTATCTGGTGTTAGTTTCTGGTGTCTGGTATTAGGAATCTGGTGTCTGGAGTTAGTTTCTGGTGTCTGGTATTAAATATCTGGTGTCTGGTATTAGGAATCTGGTGTCTGGTATTAGTTTCCGGTGTCTGGTATTAGTTATCTGGTATCTAATGTTAGTTTCTGGTGTCTGGTATTAGGAATCTGGTGTCTGGTATTAGGAATCTGGTGTCTGGTATTAGTTATCTGGTGTCTGGTATTAGGAATCTGGTGTCTGGTATTAGTTTCTGGTGTCTGGTATTAGTTATCTGGTATCTGGTGTTAGTTTCTGGTGTCTGGTATTAGGAATCTGGTGTCTGGAGTTAGTTTCTGGTGTCTGGTATTAAATATCTGGTGTCTGGTATTAGGAATCTGGTGTCTGGTATTAGTTATCTGGTGTCTGGTATTAGTTATCTGGTGTCTGGTATTAGTTATCTGGTATCTGGTGTTAGTTTCTGGTGTCTGGTATTAGGAATCTGGTGTCTGGTATTAGTTTCTGGTGTCTGGTATTAGTTATCTGGTGTCTGGTATTAGTTATCTGCTGTCTGGTATTAGTTTCTGGTGTCTGGTATTAGTTATCTGGTGTCTGGTATTAGTTATATGGTGTCTGGTATTAGTTATCTGGTGTCTGGTATTAGTTATCTGCTGTCTAGTATTAGTTATCTGGTGTCTGGTATTAGATATCTGATGTCTATTACTAGTTATCTGGTGTCTGGTATTAGTTATCTGGTGTCTGGTATTAGTTTCTGGTGTCTGGTATTAGTTATCTGGTGTCTGGTATTAGTTATATGGTGTCTGGTATTAGTTATCTGGTATCTGGTATTAGTTATCTGCTGTCTAGTATTAGTTATCTGGTGTCTGGTATTAGATATCTGGTGTATATTACTAGTTATCTGGTGTCTGGTATTAGTTATCTGGTGTCTGGTATTAGTTTCTGGTGTCTAATATTAGATATCTGGTGTCTGGTATTAGTTATCTGGTGTCTGGTATTAGTTTCTGGTGTCTGGTATTAGTTTCTGGTGTCTGGTATTAGTTTCTGGTGTCTAATATTAGATATCTGGTGTCTGGTATTAGTTATCTGGTGTCTGGTATTAGTTTCTGGTGTCTGGTATTAGTTATCTGCTGTGTGGTATTAGTTATGTGGTGTCTGGTATTAGTTATCTGGTGTCTGGTATTAGTTATCTGGTATCTGGTGTTAGTTTCTGGTGTCTGGTATTAGGAATCTGGTGTCTGGTACTAGTTTCTGGTGTCTGGTATTAGTTATCTGGTGTCTGGTATTAGGAATCTGGTGTCTGGTATTAGTTTCTGGTGTCTGGTATTAGTTATCTGGTGTCTGGTATTAGTTATCTGGTGTCTGGTATTAGTTTCTGGTGTCTGAATCTAGATATCTGGTGTCTGTTATTAGTTATCTGGTGTCTGGTATTAGTTTCTGGTGTCTGGTATTAGTTATCTGGTGTCTGGTATTAGTTATCTGGTGTCTGGTATTAGATATCTGGTGTCTGGTATTAGTTCCTGGTGTCTGGTATTAGTTATCTGGTGTCTGGTATTAGTCATCTGGTGTCTAGTATTAGTTATCTGGTGTCTGGTATTAGATATCTGGTGTCTGGTATTAGGAATCTGGTGTCTGGTATTAGTTATCTGGTGTCTAATATTAGTTATCTGGTGTCTGGTATTAGTTATCTGCTGTCTGGTATTAGTTATCTGGTGTCTGGTATTAGTTATCTGGTGTCTGGTATTAGTTATCTGGTATCTGGTGTTAGTTTCTGGTGTCTGGTATTAGTTTCTGGTGTCTGGTATTAGTTATCTGGTGTCTGGTATTAGTTATCTGCTGTCTGGTATTAGTTATCTGGGTTCTGGTATTAGATATCTGGTGTCTGGTATTAGTTATCTGGTGTCTGGTATTAGTTTCTGGTGTCTGAATCTAGATATCTGGTGTCTGGTATTAGTTATCTGGTGTCTGGTATTAGTTTCTGGTGTCTGGTATTAGTTATCTGGTGTCTTATATTAGTTATCTGGTGTCTGGTATAAGTTATCTGGGTTCTGGTATTAGATATCTGGTGTCTGGTATTAGTTATCTGGTGTCTGGTATTAGTTTCTGGTGTCTGAATCTAGATATCTGGTGTCTGGTATTAGTTATCTGGTGTCTGGTATTAGTTTCTGGTGTCTGGTATTAGTTATCTGGTGTCTGGTATTAGTTATCTGCTGTCTGGTATTAGTTATCTGGGTTCTGGTATTAGATATCTGGTGTCTGGTATTAGTTATCTGGTGTCTGGTATTAGTTTCTGGTGTCTGAATCTAGATATCTGGTGTCTGGTATTAGTTATCTGGTGTCTGGTATTAGTTTCTGGTGTCTGGTATTAGTTATCTGCTGTCTGGTATTAGTTATCTGGTGTCTGGTATTAGTTATCTGGTGTCTGGTATTAGTTATCTGGTATCTGGTGTTAGTTTCTGGTGTCTGGTATTAGGAATCTGGTGTCTGGTACTAGTTTCTGGTGTCTGGTATTAGTTATCTGGTGTCTGGTATTAGGAATCTGGTGTCTGGTATTAGTTTCTGGTGTCTGGTATTAGTTATCTGGTGTCTGGTATTAGTTATCTGGTGTCTGGTATTAGTTTCTGGTGTCTGAATCTAGATATCTGGTGTCTGGTATTAGTTATCTGGTGTCTGGTATTAGTTTCTGGTGTCTGGTATTAGTTATCTGGTGTCTGGTATTAGTTATCTGGTGTCTGGTATTAGATATCTGGTGTCTGGTATTAGTTCCTGGTGTCTGGTATTAGTTATCTGGTGTCTGGTATTAGTCATCTGGTGTCTAGTATTAGTTATCTGGTGTCTGGTATTAGATATCTGGTGTCTGGTATTAGGAATCTGGTGTCTGGTATTAGTTATCTGGTGTCTAAAATTAGTTATCTGGTGTCTGGTATTAGTTATCTGCTGTCTGGTATTAGTTATCTGGTGTCTGGTATTAGTTATCTGGTGTCTGGTATTAGTTATCTGGTATCTGGTGTTAGTTTCTGGTGTCTGGTATTAGGAATCTGGTGTCTGGTATTAGTTTCTGGTGTCTGGTATTAGTTATCTGGTGTCTGGTATTAGTTATCTGCTGTCTGGTATTAGTTATCTGGGTTCTGGTATTAGATATCTGGTGTCTGGTATTAGTTATCTGGTGTCTGGTATTAGTTTCTGGTGTCTGAATCTAGATATCTGGTGTCTGGTATTAGTTTCTGGTGTCTGGTATTAGTCATCTGGTGTCTGGTATTAGTTATCTGGTGTCTGGTATTAGATATCTGGTGTCTGGTATTAGATATCTGGTGTCTGGTATTAGTTTCTGGTGTCTGGTATTAGATATCTGGTGTCTGGTATTAGTTATCTGGTGTCTGGTACTAGTTTCTGGTGTCTGGTATTAGTTATCTGGTGACTGGTATTAGATATCTGGTGTCTGGTATTAGTTATCTGGTGTCTGGTATTAGTTATCTGGTGTCTGGTATTAGATATCTGGTGTCTGGTATTAGATATCTGGTGTCTGGTATTAGTTATCTGGTGTCTGGTACTAGTTTCTGGTGTCTGGTATTAGTTATCTGGTGACTGGTATTAGATATCTGGTGTCTGGTATTAGTTATCTGGTGTCTGGTATTAGTTATCTGGTGTCTGGTATTAGTTATCTGGTGTCTGGTATTAGATATCTGGTGTCTGGTATTAGTTCCTGGTGTCTGGTATTAGTTATCTGGTGTCTGGTATTAGTCATCTGGTGTCTAGTATTTGTTATCTGGTGTCTGGTATTAGATATCTGGTGTCTGGTATTAGGAATCTGGTGTCTGGTATTAGTTATCTGGTGTCTAATATTAGTTATCTGGTGTCTGGTATTAGTTATCTGCTATCTGGTATTAGTTATCTGGTGTCTGGTATTAGTTATCTGGTGTCTGGTATTAGTTATCTGGTATCTGGTGTTAGTTTCTGGTGTCTGGTATTAGGAATCTGGTGTCTGGTATTAGTTTCTGGTGTCTGGTATTAGTCATCTGGTGTCTGGTATTAGTTATCTGGTATCTGGTGTTAGTTTCTGGTGTCTGGTATTAGGAATCTGGTGTCTGGTATTAGTTTCTGGTGTCTGGTTTTAGTTATCTGGTGTCTGGTATTAGTTATCTGCTGTCTAGTATTAGTTATCTGGGTTCTGGTATTAGTTTCTGGTGTCTGGTATTAGTTATCTGGTGTCTGGTATTAGTTATCTGGTGTCTGGTATTAGTTATCTGGTGTCTGGTATTAGTTTCTGGTGTCTGGTATTAGTTATCTGGTGTCTGGTATTAGTCATCTGGTGTCTGGTATTAGTTATTTGATGTCTGGTATTAGATATCTGGTGTCTGGTATTAGATATCTGGTGTCTGGTATTAGTTTCTGGTGTCTGGTATTAGATATCTGGTGTCTGGTATTAGTTATCTGGTGTCTGGTACTAGTTTCTGGTGTCTGGTATTAGTTATCTGGTGACTGGTATTAGATATCTGGTGTCTCGTATTAGTTATCTGGTGTCTGGTATTAGTTATCTGGTGTCTGGTATTAGTTATCTGGTGTCTGGTTCTAGATATCTGGTGTCTGGTATTAGTTATCTGGTGTCTGGTATTAGTTTCTGGTGTCTGGTATTAGTTTCTGGTGTCTGGTATTAGATATCTGGTGTCTGGTATTAGGAATCTGGTGTCTGGTATTAGTTATCTGGTATCTGGTATTAGGAATCTGGTGTCTGGTATTAGGAATCTGGTGTCTGGTATTAGAAATCTGGTGTCTGGTATTAGTTTCTGGTGTCTGGTATTAGATATCTGGTGTCTGGTATTAGTTATCTGGTGTCCGGTATTAGTTATCTGGTGTCTGGTATTAGATATCTGGTGTCTGGCATTAGTTTCTGCTGTCTGGTATTAGTTATCTGGTGTCTGGTATTAGTTATCTGCTGTCTGGTATTAGTTATCTGGTGTCTGGTATTAGATATCTGGTGTCTGGTATTAGCTATCTGGTGTCTGGTATTAGTTATCTGGTGTCTGGTATTAGTTATCTGTTGTCTGGTATTAGTTTCTGGTGTCTGGTATTAGTTTCTGGTGTCTGGTATTAGTTATCTGGTGTGTGGTATTAGAAATCTGGTGTCTGGTATTAGTTTCTGGTGTCTGGTATTAGTTATCTGGTGTCTGGTATTAGGAATCTGGTGTCTGGTACTAGTTTCTGGTGTCTGGTATTAGTTATCTGGTGTCTGGTATTAAATTCTGGTGTCTGGTATTAGTTATCTGGTGTCTGGTATTAGTTTCTGGTGTCTGGTATTAGTTATCTGGTGTCTATTATTAGTCATCTGGTGTCTGGTATTAGTTATCTGGTGTCTGGTATTAGATATCTGGTGTCTGGTATTAGGAATCTGGTGTCTGGTACTAGTTTC
This sequence comes from Tachina lurida, assembly GCA_944452675.1. Lineage (NCBI taxonomy): Eukaryota > Metazoa > Arthropoda > Insecta > Diptera > Tachinidae > Tachina > Tachina lurida. The sequence goes on from CALYBX010000001.1 coordinate 2,492,241, forward strand.
TGGTGTCTGGTATTAGTTTCTGGTGTCTGGTACTAGTTTCTGGTGTCTGGTATTAGTTTCTGGTGTCTGGTATTAGTTATCTGCTGTCTGGTATTAGTTATCTGTTGTCTGGTATTAGTTTCTGGTGACTAGTATTAGTTATCTGGTGTCTGGTATTAGTTATCTGGTGTCTGGTATTAGTTATCTGGTGACTGGTATTAGATATCTGGTGTCTGGTATTAGTTATCTGGTGTCTGGTATTAGTTATCTGGTGTCTGGTATTAGATATCTGGTGTCTGGTATTAGTTTCTGGTGTCTGGTATTAGTTATCTGGTGTCTGGTATTAGTCATCTGGTGTCTGGTATTAGTTATCTGGTGTCAGGTATTAGATATCTGGTGTCTGGTATTAGGAATCTGGTGTCTGGTATTATTTATCTGGTGTCTGGTATTAGTTTCTGGTGTCTGGTATTAGTTATCTGGTGTCTGGTATTAGTTATCTGCTGTCTGGTATTAGTTATCTGGGTTCTGGTATTAGATATCTGGTGTCTGGTATTAGTTATCTGGTGTCTGGTATTAGTTTCTGGTGTCTGGTTCTAGATATCTGGTGTCTGATATTAGTTATCTGGTGTCTGGTATTAGTTTCTGGTGTCTGGTATTAGTTATCTGGTGTCTGGTATTAGTTATCTGCTGTCTGGTATTAGTTATCTGGTGTCTGGTATTAGATATCTGGTGTCTGGTATTAGTTATCTGGTGTCTGGTATTAGTTATCTGGTGTCTGGTATTAGTTTCTGGTGTCTGGTATTAGGAATCTGGTGTCTGGTATTAGTTATCTGGTGTCTGGTATTAGTTATCTGCTGTCTGGTATTAGTTATCTGGTGTCTGGTATTAGAAATCTGGTGTCTGGTATTAGTTATTTGGTGTCTTGTATTAGTTTCTGGTGTCTGGTATTAGTTATCTGGTGTCTGGTATTAGGAATCTGGTGTCTGGTACTAGTTTCTGGTGTCTGGTATTAGTTATCTGGTGTCTGGTATTAGTTTCTGGTGTCTGGTATTAGTTATCTGGTGTCTGGTATTAGTTATCTGGTGTCTGGTATTAGTTTCTGGTGTCTGGTATTAGTTATCTGGTGTCTGGTATTAGTCATCTGGTGTCTGGTATTAGTTATCTGGTGTCTGGTATTAGGAATCTGGTGTCTGGTACTAGTTTCTGGTGTCTGGTATTAGTTATCTGGTGTCTGGTATTAGTTTCTGGTGTCTGGTATTAGTTATCTGGTGTCTGGTATTAGTTTCTGGTGTCTGGTATTAGTTATCTGGTGTCTGGTATTAGTTATCTAGTGACTGGTATTAGTTTTTGGTGTCTGGTATTAGTTATCTGGTGTCTAATATTAGTTATCTGGTGTCTGGTATTAGTTATCTGGTGTCTGGTATTAGTTATCTGGTGTCTGGTATTAGTTTCTGGTGTCTGGTATTAGTTATCTGGTATCTGGTATTAGGAATCTGGTGTCTGGTATTAGTTATCTGGAGTCTGGTATTAGTTATCTGGTGTCTGGTATTAGTTATCTGGGTTCTGGTATTAGGAATCTGGTGTCTGGTATTAGTTATCTGGTGTCTGGTATTAGTTTCTGGTGACTAGTATTAGTTATCTGGTGTCTGGTATTAGTTTTTGGTGTCTGGTATTAGATATCTGGTGTCTGGTATTAGATATCTGGTGTCTGGTATTAGTTATCTGGTGTCTGGTATTAGTTATCTGGTGTCTAATATTAGTTATCTGGTGTCTGGTATTAGTTATCTGCTGTCTGGTGTTAGTTATCTGGTGTCTGGTATTAGTTATCTGCTGTCTGGTATTAGTTATCTGGTGTCTGGTATTGGATATCTGGTGTCTGGTATTAGTTATCTGGTATCTGGTATTAGTTTCTGGTGTCTGGTGTTAGATATCTGGTGTCTGGTATTAGTTATCTGGTGTCTGGTATTAGTTTTTGGTGTCTGGTGTTAGTTATCTGGTGTTTGGTATTAGTTATTTGGTGTCTGGTATTAGTTATCTGGTGTCTGGTATTAGTTTCTGGTGTCTGGTATTAGTTATCTGGTGTCTGGTATTAGTTTCTGGTGTCTGGTGTTAGATATCTGGTGTCTGGTATTAGTTATCTGGTGTCTGGTATTAGAAATCTGGTGTCTGGTATTAGTTATTTGGTGTCTGGTATTAGTTTCTGGTGTCTGGTATTAGTTATCTGGTGTCTGAGATTAGGAATTTGGTGTCTTGTACTAGTTATCTGGTGTCTGGTATTAGTTATCTGGTGTCTGGTATTAGTTATCTGGTGTCTGGTATTAGATATCTGGTGTCTGGTATTAGATATCTGTTGTCTGGTATTAGTTATCTGGTGTCTGGTATTAGTTATCTGGTGTCTAATATTAGTTATCTGGTGTCTGGTATTAGTTATCTGCTGTCTGGTGTTAGTTATCTGGTGTCTGGTATTAGTTATCTGCTGTCTGGTATTAGTTATCTGGTGTCTGGTATTAGATATCTGGTGTCTGGTATTAGTTATCTGGTGTCTGGTATTAGTTTCTGGTGTCTGGTGTTAGATATCTGGTGTCTGGTATTAGTTATCTGGTGTCTGGTATTAGTTTCTGGTGTCTGGTGTTAGTTATCTGGTGTCTGGTATTAGGAATCTGGTGTCTGGTATTAGTTATCTGTTGTCTGGTATTAGTTTCTGGTGTCTGGTATTAGTTATCTGGTGTCTGGTATTAGTTATCTGGTGTCTGGTATTAGAAATCTGGTGTCTGGTATTAGTTATTTGGTGTCTGGTATTAGTTTCTGGTGTCTGGTATTAGGAATCTGGTGTCTGGTATTAGTTATTTGGTGTCTTGTATTAGTTTCTGGTGTCTGGTATTAGTTATCTGCTGTCTGGTATTAGTTATCTGGTGTCTGGTATTAGGAATCTGGTGTCTGGTATTAGTTTCTGGTGTCTGGTATTAGTTATCTGGTGTCTGGTATTAGGAATCTGGTGTCTGGTACTAGTTTCTGGTATCTGGTATTAGTTATCTGGTGTCTGGTATTAGTTTCTGGTGTCTGGTATTAGTTGTCTGGTGTCTGGTATTATTTATCTGGTGTCTGGTATTAGTTATCTGGTGTCTGGTATTAGTTATCTGCTGTCTAATATTAGTTATCTGGTGTCTGGTATTAGATATCTGGTGTCTGGTATTAGTTATCTGGTGTCTGGTATTAGTTATCTGGTGTCTGGTATTAGTTTCTGGTGTCTGGTATTAGTTATCTGGTGTCTGGTATTAGTCATCTGGTGTCTGGTATTAGTTATCTGGTGTCTGGTATTAGATATCTGGTGTCTGGTATTAGGAATCTGGTGTCTGGTACTAGTTTCTGGTGTCTGGTATTAGTTTTTGGTGTCTGGTATTAGTTATCTGGTGTCTGGTATTAGTTTCTGGTGACTGGTATTAGTTATCTGGTGTCTGGTATTAGTTATCTGGTGTCTGGTATTAGTTATCTGGTGACTGGTATTAGATATCTGGTGTCTGGTATTAGTTATCTGTTGTCTGGTATTAGTTATCTGGTGTCTGGTATTAGTTTCTGGTGACTGGTATTAGTTATCTGGTGTCTGGTATTAGATATCTGGTGTCTGGTATTAGATATCTGGTGTCTGGTATTAGTTATCTGGTGTCTGGTATTAGTTTCTGGTGTCTGGTATTAGTTATCTGGTGTCTGGTATTAGTTATCTGGTGTCTGGTATTAGTTTCTGGTGTCTGGTATTAGGAATCTGGTGTCTGGTATTAGAAATCTGGTGTCTGGTATTAGTTATTTGGTGTCTAGTATTAGTTTCTGGTGTCTGGTATTAGTTATCTGGTGTCTGGTATTAGGAATCTGGTGTCTGGTACTAGTTTCTGGTGTCTGGTATTAGTTATCTGGTGTCTGGTATTAGTTTCTGGTGTCTGGTATTAGTTTCTGGTGTCTGGTATTAGTTATCTGGTGTCTGGTATTAGGAATCTGGTGTCTGGTATTAGTTTCTGGTGTCTGGTATTAGTTATCTGGTGTCTGGTATTAGTTTCTGGTGACTAGTATTAGTTATCTGGTGTCTGGTATTTGATATCTGGTGTCTGGTATTAGTTATCTGGTGTCTGGTATTAGTTATCTGGTGTCTGGTATTAGTTTCTGGTGTCTGGTATTAGATATCTGGTGTCTGGTATTAGTTATCTGGTGTCTGGTATTAGTTATCTGGTGTCTGGTACTAGTTTCTGGTGTCTGGTATTAGTAATCTGGTGACAGGTATTAGATATCTGGTGTCTGGTATTAGTTATCTGGTGTCTGGTATTAGTTATCTGGTGACTGGTATTAGATATCTGGTGTCTGGTATTAGTTATCTGTTGTCTGGTATTAGTTATCTGGTGTCTGGTATTAGTTTCTGGTGACTGGTATTAGTTATCTGGTGTCTGGTATTAGTTATCTGGTGTCTAATATTAGTTATCTGGTGACTGGTATTAGAAATCTGGTGTCTGGTATTAGTTATTTGGTGTCTGGTATTAGTTTCTGGTGTCTGGTATTAGTTATCTGGTGTCTGGTATTAGTCATCTGGTGTCTGGTATTAGTTTTTGGTGTCTGGTATTAGTTATCTGGTGTCTGGTATTAGTTATCTGCTGTCTGGTGTTAGTTATCTGGTGTCTGGTATTAGTTATCTGCTGTCTGGTATTAGTTATCTGGTGTCTGGTATTAGATATCTGGTGTCTGGTATTAGTTATCTGGTGTCTAATATTAGTTATCTGGTGTCTGGTATTAGTTTCTGGTGTCTGGTATTAGGAATCTGGTGTCTGGTGTTAGGAATCTGGTGTCTGGTATTAGTTATTTGGTGTCTTGTATTAGTTTCTGGTGTCTGGTATTAGTTATCTGCTGTCTGGTATTAGTTATCTGGTGTCTGGTATTAGGAATCTGGTGTCTGGTATTAGTTTCTGGTGTCTGGTATTAGTTATCTGGTGTCTGGTATTAGTTATCTGGTGTCTGGTATTAGTTTCTGGTGTCTGGTATTAGGAATCTGGTGTCTGGTATTAGTTATCTGGTGTCTGGTATTAGTTTCTGGTGTCTGGTATTAGGAATCTGGTGTCTGGTATTAGTTATCTGGTGTCTGGTATTAGATATCTGCTGTCTGGTATTAGATATCTGGTGTCTGGTATTAGTTATCTGGTGTCTGGTATTAGTTATCTGGTGTCTGGTATTAGTTATCTGGTGTCTGGTATTAGGAATCTGGTGTCTGGTACTAGTTTCTGGTGTCTGGTACTAGTTATCTGGTGTCTGGTATTAGTTTCTGGTGTCTGGTATTAGTAATCTGGTGTCTGGTATTAGTTATCTGGTGTCTGGTATTAGTTATTTGGTGTCTTGTATTAGTTTCTGGTGTCTGGTATTAGTTATCTGTTGTCTGGTAATAGGAATCTGGTGTCTGGTACTAGTTTCTGGTGTCTGGTATTAGTTATCTGGTGTCTGGTATTAGTTTCTGGTGTCTGGTATTAGTTATCTGGTGTCTGGTATTAGTTATCTGGTGTCTGGTATTAGATATCTGGTGTCTGGTATTAGGAATCTGGTGTCTGGTATTATTTATCTGGTGTCTGGTATTAGTTTCTGGTGCCTGGTATTAGTTATCTGGTGTCTGGTATTAGTTATCTGCTGTCTGGTATTAGTTATCTGGGTTCTGGTATTAGATATCTGGTGTCTGGTATTAGTTATCTGGTGTCTGGTATTAGTTTCTGGTGTCTGGTTCTAGATATCTGGTGTCTGATATTAGTTATCTGGTGTCTGGTATTAGTTTCTGGTGTCTGGTATTAGTTATCTGGTGTCTGGTATTAGTTATCTGCTGTCTGGTATTAGTTATCTGGTGTCTGGTATTAGATATCTGGTGTCTGGTATTAGTTATCTGGTGTCTGGTATTAGTTATCTGGTGTCTGGTATTAGTTTCTGGTGTCTGGTATTAGGAATCTGGTGTCTGGTATTAGTTATCTGGTGTCTGGTATTAGTTATCTGCTGTCTGGTATTAGTTATCTGGTGTCTGGTATTAGAAATCTGGTGTCTGGTATTAGTTATTTGGTGTCTTGTATTAGTTTCTGGTGTCTGGTATTAGTTATCTGGTGTCTGGTATTAGGAATCTGGTATCTGGTACTAGTTTCTGGTGTCTGGTATTAGTTATCTGGTGTCTGGTATTAGTTTCTGGTGTCTGGTATTAGTTATCTGGTGTCTGGTATTAGTTATCTGGTGTCTGGTATTAGTTTCTGGTGTCTGGTATTAGTTATCTGGTGTCTGGTATTAGTCATCTGGTATCTGGTATTAGTTATCTGGTGTCTGGTATTAGGAATCTGGTGTCTGGTACTAGTTTCTGGTGTCTGGTATTAGTTATCTGGTGTCTGGTATTAGTTTCTGGTGTCTGGTATTAGTTATCTGGTGTCTGGTATTAGTTTCTGGTGTCTGGTATTAGTTATCTGGTGTCTGGTATTAGTTATCTAGTGACTGGTATTAGTTTTTGGTGTCTGGTATTAGTTATCTGGTGTCTAATATTAGTTATCTGGTGTCTGGTATTAGTTATCTGGTGTCTGGTATTAGTTATCTGGTGTCTGGTATTAGTTTCTGGTGTCTGGTATTAGTTATCTGGTATCTGGTATTAGGAATCTGGTGTCTGGTATTAGTTATCTGGAGTCTGGTATTAGTTATCTGGTGTCTGGTATTAGTTATCTGGGTTCTGGTATTAGGAATCTGGTGTCTGGTATTAGTTATCTGGTGTCTGGTATTAGTTTCTGGTGACTAGTTTTAGTTATCTGGTGTCTGGTATTAGTTTTTGGTGTCTGGTATTAGATATCTGGTGTCTGGTATTAGATATCTGGTGTCTGGTATTAGTTATCTGGTGTCTGGTATTAGTTATCTGGTGTCTAATACTAGTTATCTGGTGTCTGGTATTACTTATCTGCTGTCTGGTGTTAGTTATCTGGTGTCTGGTATTAGTTATCTGCTGTCTGGTATTAGTTATCTGGTGTCTGGTATTGGATATCTGGTGTCTGGTATTAGTTATCTGGTATCTGGTATTAGTTTCTGGTGTCTGGTGTTAGATATCTGGTGTCTGGTATTAGTTATCTGGTGTCTGGTATTAGTTATCTGGTATCTGGTATTAGGAATCTGGTGTCTGGTATTAGTTATCTGGAGTCTGGTATTAGTTATCTGGTGTCTGGTATTAGTTTCTGGTGACTAGTATTAGTTATCTGGTGTCTGGTATTAGATATCTGGTGTCTGGTATTAGATATCTGTTGTCTGGTATTAGTTATCTGGTGTCTGGTATTAGTTATCTGGTGTCTAATATTAGTTATCTGGTGTCTGGTATTAGTTATCTGCTGTTTGGTGTTAGTTATCTGGTGTCTGGTATTAGTTATCTGCTGTCTGGTATTAGTTATCTGGTGTCTGGTATTAGATATCTGGTGTCTGGTATTAGTTATCTGGTGTCTGGTATTAGTTTCTGGTGTCTGGTGTTAGATATCTGGTGTCTGGTATTAGTTATCTGGTGTCTGGTATTAGTTTCTGGTGTCTGGTGTTAGTTATCTGGTGTCTGGTACTAGGAATCTGGTGTCTGGTATTAGTTATCTGGTGTCTGGTATTAGTTTCTGGTGTCTGGTATTAGTTATCTGGTGTCTGGTATTAGAAATCTGGTGTCTGGTATTAGTTATTTGGTGTCTGGTATTAGTTTCTGGTGTCTGGTATTAGTTATCTGGTGTCTGGTATTAGGAATTTGGTGTCTTGTACTAGTTATCTGGTGTCTGGTATTAGTTATCTGCTGTCTGGTATTAGTTATCTGGGTTCTGGTATTAGATATCTGGTGTCTGGTATTAGTTATCTGCTGTCTGGTATTAGTTATCTGGTGTCTAGTATTAGTTTCTGGTGTCTGGTATTAGTTTCTGGTGTCTGGTATTGATTTCTGGTGTCTGGTATTAGTTATCTGTTGTCTGGTATTAGTTTCTGGTGTCTGGTATTAGTTATCTGGTGTCTGGTATTAGTTATCTGCTGTCTGGTGTTAGTTATCTGGTGTCTGGTATTAGTTATCTGCTGTCTGGTATTAGTTATCTGGTGTCTGGTATTAGATATCTGGTGTCTGTTATTAGTTATCTGGTGTCTGGTATTAGTTTCTGGTGTCTGGTGTTAGATATCTGGTGTCTGGTATTAGTTATCTGGTGTCTGGTATTAGTTTCTGGTGACTAGTATTAGTTATCTGGTGTCTGGTATTAGTTTCTGGTGTCTGGTATTAGTTATCTGGTGTCTGGTATTAGTTTCTGGTGACTAGTATTAGTTATCTGGTGTCTAGTATTAGTTTCTGGTGTCTATTATTAGTTATCTGGTGTCTGGTATTAGAAATCTGGTGTCTATTATTAGTTATTTGGTGTCTAGTATTAGTTTCTGGTGTCTGGTATTAGTTTCTGGTGTCTGGTATTGATTTCTGGTGTCTGGTATTAGTTATCTGTTGTCTGGTATTAGTTTCTGGTGTCTGGTATTAGGAATCTGGTGTCTGGTATTAGAAATCTGGTGTCTGGTATTAGTTATCTGGTGTCTGGTATCAGTTTCTGGTGTCTGGTGTTAGTTATCTGGTGTCTAATATTAGTTATCTGGTGTCTGGTATTAGTTTCTGGTGTCTGGTATTAGGAATCTGGTGTCTGGTATTAGGAATCTGGTGTCTGGTATTAGTTATTTAGTGTCTTGTATTAGTTTCTGGTGTCTGGTATTAGTTATCTGCTGTCTGGTATTAGTTATCTGGTGTCTGGTATTAGGAATCTGGTGTCTGGTATTAGTTTCTGGTGTCTGGTATTAGTTATCTGGTGTCTGGTATTAGGAATCTGGTGTCTGGTACTAGTTTCTGGTGTCTGGTATTAGTTATCTGGTGTCTGGTATTAGTTTCTGGTGTCTGGTATTAGTTGTCTGGTGTCTGGTATTATTTATCTGGTGTCTGGTATTAGTTATCTGGTGTCTGGTATTAGTTATCTGCTGTCTGGTATTAGTTATCTGGTGTCTGGTATTAGATATCTGGTGTCTGGTATTAGTTATCTGGTGTCTGGTATTAGTTATCTGGTGTCTGGTATTAGTTTCTGGTGTCTGGTATTAGTTATCTGGTGTCTGGTATTAGTCATCTGGTGTCTGGTATTAGTTATCTGGTGTCTGGTATTAGATATCTGGTGTCTGGTATTAGGAATCTGGTGTCTGGTACTAGTTTCTGGTGTCTGGTATTAGTTTTTGGTGTCTGGTATTAGTTATCTGGTGTCTGGTATTAGTTTCTGGTGACTGGTATTAGTTATCTGGTGTCTGGTATTAGTTATCTGGTGTCTGGTATTAGTTATCTGGTGACTGGTATTAGATATCTGGTGTCTGGTATTAGTTATCTGTTGTCTGGTATTAGTTATCTGGTGTCTGGTATTAGTTTCTGGTGACTGGTATTAGTTATCTGGTGTCTGGTATTAGATATCTGGTGTCTGGTATTAGATATCTGGTGTCTGGTATTAGTTATCTGGTGTCTGGTATTAGTTTCTGGTGTCTGGTATTAGTTATCTGGTGTCTGGTATTAGTTATCTGGTGTCTGGTATTAGTTTCTGGTGTCTGGTATTAGGAATCTGGTGTCTGGTATTAGAAATCTGGTGTCTGGTATTAGTTATATGGTGTCTAGTATTAGTTTCTGGTGTCTGGTATTAGTTATCTGGTGTCTGGTATTAGGAATCTGGTGTCTGGTACTAGTTTCTGGTGTCTGGTATTAGTTATCTGGTGTCTGGTATTAGTTTCTGGTGTCTGGTATTAGTTTCTGGTGTCTGGTATTAGTTATCTGGTGTCTGGTATTAGGAATCTGGTGTCTGGTATTAGTTTCTGGTGTCTGGTATTAGTTATCTGGTGTCTGGTATTAGTTTCTGGTGACTAGTATTAGTTATCTGGTGTCTGGTATTTGATATCTGGTGTCTGGTATTAGTTATCTGGTGTCTGGTATTAGTTATCTGGTGTCTGGTATTAGTTTCTGGTGTCTGGTATTAGATATCTGGTGTCTGGTATTAGTTATCTGGTGTCTGGTATTAGTTATCTGGTGTCTGGTACTAGTTTCTGGTGTCTGGTATTAGTAATCTGGTGACTGGTATTAGATATCTGGTGTCTGGTATTAGTTATCTGGTGTCTGGTATTAGTTATCTGGTGACTGGTATTAGATATCTGGTGTCTGGTATTAGTTATCTGTTGTCTGGTATTAGTTATCTGGTGTCTGGTATTATTTTCTGGTGACTGGTATTAGTTATCTGGTGTCTGGTATTAGTTATCTGGTGTCTAATATTAGTTATCTGGTGACTGGTATTAGAAATCTGGTGTCTGGTATTAGTTATTTGGTGTCTGGTATTAGTTATCTGGTGTCTGGTATTAGTTATCTGGTATCTGGTATTAGGAATCTGGTGTCTGGTATTAGTTATCTGGTGTCTGGTCTTAGAAATCTGGTGTCTGGTATTAGTTATTTGGTGTCTAGTATTAGTTTCTGGTGTCTGGTATTAGTTATCTGGTGTCTAGTATTAGTTATCTGGTGTCTAGTATTAGTTTCTGGTGTCTGGTATTAGTTATCTGGTGTCTGGTATTAGTTATCTGGTATCTGGTATTAGGAATCTGGTGTCTGGTATTAGTTATCTGGAGTCTGGTATTAGTTATCTGATGTCTGGTATTAGTTTCTGGTGTCTGGTATTAGTTATCTGGTGTCTGGTATTAGGAATATGGTGTCTGGTATTAGTTTCTGGTGTCTGGTATTAGAAATCTGGTGTCTGGTATTAGTTATTTGGTGTCTAGTATTAGTTTCTGGTGTCTGGTATTAGTTATCTGGTGTCTGGTATTAGTTATCTGGTATCTGGTATTAGGAAGCTGGTGTCTGGTATTAGTTATCTGGAGTCTGGTATTAGTTATCTGGTGTCTGGTATTAGTTTCTGTTGTCTGGTATTAGTTATCTGGTGTCTGGTATTCGGAATCTGGTGTCTGGTATTAGTTTCTGGTGTCTGGTATTAGTTATCTGGTGTCTGGTATTAGTTTCTGGTGACTAGTATTAGTTATCTGGTGTCTGGTATTAGTTTCTGGTGTCTGGTATTAGTTATCTGGTGTCTGGTATTAGTTTCTGGTGACTAGTATTAGTTATCTGGTGTCTAGTATTAGTTTCTGGTGTCTGGTATTAGTTATCTGGTGTCTGGTATTAGAAATCTGGTGTCTGGTATTAGTTATTTGGTAACTAGTATTAGTTTCTGGTGTCTGGTATTAGTTATCTGGTGTCTGGTATTAGTTATCTGGTATCTGGTATTAGGAATCTGGTGTCTGGTATTAGTTATCTGGAGTCTGGTATTAGTTATCTGGTGTCTGGTATTAGTTTCTGGTGTCTGGTATTAGTTATCTGGTGTCTGGTATTAGGAATCTGGTGTCTGGTATTAGTTTCTGGTGTCTGGTATTAGTTATCTGGTGTCTAATATTAGTTTCTGGTGACTAGTATTAGTTATCTGGTGTCTGGTATTAGGAATCTGGTGTCTGGTATTAGTTATCTGGTGTGCGGTATTAGTTATCTGGTATCTGGTATTAGGAACTGGTGTCTGGTATTAGGAATCTGGTGTCTGGTATTAGTTATCTGGAGTCTGGTATTAGTTATCTGGTGTCTGGTATTAGTTTCTGGTGTCTAATATTAGTTATCTGGTGTCTGGTATTAGGAATCTGGTGTCTGGTATTAGTTTCTGGTGTCTGGTATTAGTTATCTGGTGTCTGGTATTAGTTTCTGGTGACTAGTATTAGGTATCTGGTGTCTGGTATTAGTTATTTGATGTCTGGTATTAGTTATCTGGTGTCTGGTATTAGTTTCTGGTGTCTGGTACTAGTTTCTGGTGTCTGGTATTAGTTATCTGGTGTCTGGTATTAGTTATCTGTTGTCTGGTATTAGTTTCTGGTGTCTGGTATTAGGAATCTGGTGTCTGGTATTAGTTATCTGGTGTCTGGTATTAGTTTCTGGTGTCTGGTATTAGATATCTGGTGTCTGGTATTAGTTATCTGGTGTCTGGTATTAGTTATCTGGTGTCTGGTACTAGTTTCTGGTGTCTGGTATTAGTAATCTGGTGACTGGTATTAGATATCTGGTGTCTGGTATTCGTTATCTGGTGTCTGGTATTAGTTATCTGGTGACTGGTATTAGATATCTGGTGTCTGGTATTAGTTATCTGTTGTCTGGTATTAGTTATCTGGTGTCTGGTATTAGTTTCTGGTGACTGGTATTAGTTATCTGGTGTCTGGTATTAGTTATCTGGTGTCTAATATTAGTTATCTGGTGACTGGTATTAGAAATCTGGTGTCTGGTATTAGTTATTTGGTGTCTGGTATTAGTTATCTGGTGTCTGGTATTAGTTATCTGGTATCTGGTATTAGGAATCTGGTGTCTGGTATTAGTTATCTGGTGTCTGGTCTTAGAAATCTGGTGTCTGGTATTAGTTATTTGGTGTCTAGTATTAGTTTCTGGTGTCTGGTATTAGTTATCTGGTGTCTAGTATTAGTTATCTGGTGTCTAGTATTAGTTTCTGGTGTCTGGTATTAGTTATCTGGTGTCTGGTATTAGTTATCTGGTATCTGGTATTAGGAATCTGGTGTCTGGTATTAGTTATCTGGAGTCTAGTATTAGTTATCTGATGTCTGGTATTAGTTTCTGGTGTCTGGTCTTAGAAATCTGGTGTCTGGTATTAGTTATCTGGTGTCTAGTATTAGTTATCTGGTGTCTAGTATTAGTTTCTGGTGTCTGGTATTAGTTATCTGGTGTCTGGTATTAGGAATATGGTGTCTGGTATTAGTTTCTGGTGTCTGGTATTAGAAATCTGGTGTCTGGTATTAGTTATTTGGTGTCTAGTATTAGTTTCTGGTGTCTGGTATTAGTTATCTGGTGTCTGGTATTAGTTATCTGGTATCTGGTATTAGGAAGCTGGTGTCTGGTATTAGTTATCTGGAGTCTGGTATTAGTTATCTGGTGTCTGGTATTAGTTTCTGTTGTCTGGTATTAGTTATCTGGTGTCTGGTATTCGGAATCTGGTGTCTGGTATTAGTTTCTGGTGTCTGGTATTAGTTATCTGGTGTCTGGTATTAGTTTCTGGTGACTAGTATTAGTTATCTGGTGTCTGGTATTAGTTTCTGGTGTCTAGTATTAGTTATCTGGTGTCTGGTATTAGTTTCTGGTGACTAGTATTAGTTATCTGGTGTCTAGTATTAGTTTCTGGTGTCTGGTATTAGTTATCTGGTGTCTGGTATTAGAAATCTGGTGTCTGGTATTAGTTATTTGGTGTCTAGTATTAGTTTCTGGTGTCTGGTATTAGTTATCTGGTGTCTGGTATTAGTTATCTGGTATCTGGTATTAGGAATCTGGTGTCTGGTATTAGTTATCTGGAATCTGGTATTAGTTATCTGGTGTCTGGTATTAGTTTCTGGTGTCTGGTATTAGTTATCTGGTGTCTGGTATTAGGAATCTGGTGTCTGGTATTAGTTTCTGGTGTCTGGTATTAGTTATCTGGTGTCTAATATTAGTTTCTGGTAACTAGTATTAGTTATCTGGTGTCTGGTATTAGGAATCTGGTGTCTGGTATTAGTTATCTGGTGTGCGGTATTAGTTATCTGGTATCTGGTATTAGGAACTGGTGTCTGATATTAGGAATCTGATGTCTGGTATTAGTTATCTGGAGTCTAGTATTAGTTATCTGGTGTCTGGTATTAGTTTCTGGTGTCTAATATTAGTTATCTGGTGTCTGGTATTAGGAATCTGGTGTCTGGTATTAGTTTCTGGTGTCTGGTATTAGTTATCTGGTGTCTGGTATTAGTTTCTGGTGACTAGTATTAGTTATCTGGTGTCTGGTATTAGTTATTTGATGTCTGGTATTAGTTATCTGGTGTCTGGTATTAGTTTCTGGTGTCTGGTACTAGTTTCTGGTGTCTGGTATTAGTTATCTGGTGTCTGGTATTAGTTATCTGTTGTCTGGTATTAGTTTCTGGTGTCTGGTATTAGGAATCTGGTGTCTGGTATTAGTTATCTGGTGTCTGGTATTAGTTTCTGGTGTCTGGTGTTAGTTATCTGGTGTCTGGTATTAGTTATCTGGTGTCTGGTATTAGTTTCTGGTGTCTGGTATTAGGAATCTGGTGTCTGGTATTAGGAATCTGGTGTCTGGTATTAGTTATTTGGTGTCTTGTATTAGTTTCTGGTGTCTGGTATTAGTTATCTGGTATCTGGTATTAGTTATCTGGTGTCTGGTATTAGGAATCTGGTGTCTGGTATTAGTTTCTGGTGTCTGGTATTAGTTATCTGGTGTCTGGTATTAGGAATCTGGTGTCTGGTACTAGTTTCTGGTGTCTGGTATTAGTTATCTGGTGTCTGGTATTAGTTTCTGGTGTCTGGTATTAGTTATCTAGTGTCTGGTATTAGTTATCTGGTGTCTGGTATTAGTTATCTGGTGTCTGGTATTAGTTATCTGCTGTCTGGTATTAGTTTCTGGTGACTAGTATTAGTTATCTGGTGTCTAGTATTAGTTTCTGGTGTCTGGTATTAGTTATCTGGTGTCTAGTATTAGTTTCTGGTGTCTGGTATTAGTTATCTGGTGTCTGGTATTAGTTATCTGGTGTCTGGTATTAGTTATCTGGTGTCTGATATTAGTTTCTGGTGTCTGGTATTAGTTATCTGGTGTCTGGTATTAGTTTCTAGTGACTAGTATTAGTTATCTGGTGTCTAGTATTAGTTTCTGGTGTCTGGTATTAGTTATCTGGTGTCTTGTATTAGAAATCTGGTGTCTGGTATTAGTTATTTGGTGTCTAGTATTAGTTTCTGGTGTCTGGTATTAGTTATCTGGTGTCTGGTATTAGTTATCTGGTATCTGGTATTAGGAAGCTGGTGTCTGGTATTAGTTATCTGGAGTCTGGTATTAGTTATCTGGTGTCTGGTATTAGTTTCTGGTGTCTGGTATTAGTTATCTGGTGTCTGGTATTAGGAATCTGGTGTCTGGTATTAGTTTCTGGTGTCTGGTATTAGTTATCTGGTGTCTGGTATTAGTTTCTGGTGACTAGTATTAGTTATCTGGTGTCTGGTATTAGTTTCTGGTGTCTGGTATTAGTTATCTGGTGTCTGGTATTAGTTTCTGGTGACTAGTATTAGTTATCTGGTGTCTAGTATTAGTTTCTGGTGTCTGGTATTAGTTATCTGGTGTCTGGTATTAGAAATTTGGTGTCTGGTATTAGTTATTTGGTGTCTAGTATTAGTTATCTGTTGTCTGGTATTAGTTTCTGGTGTCTGGTATTAGGAATCTGGTGTCTGGTATTAGTTATCTGGAGTCTGGTATTAGTTATCTGGTGTCTGGTATTAGTTTCTGGTGTCTGGTATTAGTTATCTGGTGTCTGGTATTAGGAATCTGGTGTCTGGTATTAGTTTCTGGTGTCTGGTATTAGTTATCTGGTGTCTGGTATTAGTTTCTGGTGACTAGTATTAGTTATCTGGTGTCTGGTATTAGGAATCTGGTGTCTGGTATTAGTTATCTGGTGTCTGGTATTAGTTTCTGGTGTGCGGTATTAGTTATCTGGTATCTGGTATTAGGAATCTGGTGTCTGGTATTAGTTATCTGGAGTCTGGTATTAGTTATCTGGTGTCTGGTATTAGTTTCTGGTGTCTGGTATTAGTTATCTGCTGTCTGGTATTAGTAATCTGGTGTCTGGTATTAGTTTCTGGTGTCTGGTACTAGTTATCTGGTGTCTGGTATTAGTTTCTGGTGACTAGTATTAGTTATCTGGTGTCTAGTATTAGTTATTTGGTGTCTGGTATTAGTTATCTGGTGTCTGGTATTAGTTTCTGGTGTCTGGTATTAGTTTCTGGTGTCTGGTATTAGTTATCTGGTGTCTGGTATTAGTTATCTGTTGTCTGGTATTAGTTTCTGGTGTCTGGTATTAGGAATCTGGTGTCTGGTATTAGTTATCTGGTGTCTGGTATTAGTTTCTGGTGTCTGGTGTTAGTTATCTGGTGTCTGGTATTAGTTATCTGGTGTCTGGTATTAGTTTCTGGTGTCTGGTATTAGGAATCTGGTGTCTGGTATTTGGAATCTGGTGTCTGGTATTAGTTATTTGGTGTCTTGTATTAGTTTCTGGTGTCTGGTATTAGTTATCTGGTGTCTGGTATTAGTTATCTGGTGTCTGGTATTAGGAATCTGGTGTCTGGTATTAGTTTCTGGTGTCTGGTATTAGTTATCTGGTGTCTGGTATTAGGAATCTGGTGTCTGGTACTAGTTTCTGGTGTCTGGTATTAGTTATCTGGTGTCTGGTATTAGTTTCTGGTGTCTGGTATTAGTTATCTGGTGTCTGGTATTAGTTATCTGGTGACTCGTATTAGTTATCTGGTGTCTGGTATTAGGAATCTGGTGTCTGGTATTAGTTTCTGGTGTCTGGTATTAGTTATCTGGTGTCTGGTATTAGTTTCTGGTGACTAGTATTAGTTATCTGGTGTCTGGTATTAGGAATCTGGTGTCTGGTATTAGTTATCTGGTGTCTGGTATTAGTTTCTGGTGTGCGGTATTAGTTATCTGGTATCTGGTATTAGGAATCTGGTGTCTGGTATTAGTTATCTGGAGTCTGGTATTAGTTATCTGGTGTCTGGTATTAGTTTCTGGTGTCTGGTATTAGTTATCTGCTGTCTGGTATTAGTAATCTGGTGTCTGGTATTAGTTTCTGGTGTCTGGTACTAGTTATCTGGTGTCTGGTATTAGTTTCTGGTGACTAGTATTAGTTATCTGGTGTCTAGTATTAGTTATTTGGTGTCTGGTATTAGTTATCTGGTGTCTGGTATTAGTTTCTGGTGTCTGGTATTAGTTTCTGGTGTCTGGTATTAGTTATCTGGTGTCTGGTATTAGTTATCTGTTGTCTGGTATTAGTTTCTGGTGTCTGGTATTAGGAATCTGGTGTCTGGTATTAGTTATCTGGTGTCTGGTATTAGTTTCTGGTGTCTGGTGTTAGTTATCTGGTGTCTGGTATTAGTTATCTGGTGTCTGGTATTAGTTTCTGGTGTCAGGTATTAGGAATCTGGTGTCTGGTATTTGGAATCTGGTGTCTGGTATTAGTTATTTGGTGTCTTGTATTAGTTTCTGGTGTCTGGTATTAGTTATCTGGTGTCTGGTATTAGTTATCTGGTGTCTGGTATTAGGAATCTGGTGTCTGGTATTAGTTTCTGGTGTCTGGTATTAGTTATCTGGTGTCTGGTATTAGGAATCTGGTGTCTGGTACTAGTTTCTGGTGTCTGGTATTAGTTATCTGGTGTCTGGTATTAGTTTCTGGTGTCTGGTATTAGTTATCTGGTGTCTGGTATTAGTTATCTGGTGACTAGTATTAGTTATCTGGTGTCTGGTATTAGGAATCTGGTGTCTGGTATTAGTTATCTGGTGTGCGGTATTAGTTATCTGGTATCTGGTATTAGGAACTGGTGTCTGGTATTAGGAATCTGGTGTCTGGTATTAGTTATCTGGAGTCTGGTATTAGTTATCTGGTGTCTGGTATTAGTTTCTGGTGACTAGTATTAGTTATCTGGTGTCTGGTATTAGGAATCTGGTGTCTGGTATTAGTTATCTGGTGTGCGGTATTAGTTATCTGGTATCTGGTATTAGGAACTGGTGTCTGGTATTAGGAATCTGGTGTCTGGTATTAGTTATCTGGAGTCTGGTATTAGTTATCTGGTGTCTGGTATTAGTTTCTGGTGTCTAATATTAGTTATCTGATGTCTGGTATTAGGAATCTGGTGTCTGGTATTAGTTTCTGGTGTCTAGTATTAGTTATCTGGTGTCTGGTATTAGTTTCTGGTGACTAGTATTAGTTATCTGGTGTCTGGTATTAGTTTCTGGTGACTAGTATTAGTTATCTGGTGTCTGGTATTAGGAATCTGGTGTCTGGTATTAGTTATCTGGTGTGCGGTATTAGTTATCTGGTATCTGGTATTAGTTATCTGGTGTCTGGTATTAGTTTCTGGTGTCTGGTACTAGTTTCTGGTGTCTGGTATTAGTTATCTGGTGTCTGGTATTAGTTATCTGTTGTCTGGTATTAGTTTCTGGTGTCTGGTATTAGGAATCTGGTGTCTGGTATTAGTTATCTGGTGTCTGGTATTAGTTATCTGGTGTCTGGTATTAGTTATCTGGTGTCTGGTATTAGGAATCTGGTGTCTGGTATTAGTTTCTGGTGTCTGGTATTAGTTATCTGCTGTCTGGTATTAGTAATCTTGTGTCTGGTATTAGTTTCTGGTGTCTGGTATTAGTTATCTGGTGTCTGGTATTAGTTTCTGGTGACTAGTATTAGTTATCTGGTGTCTAGTATTAGTTATTTGGTGTCTGGTATTAGTTATCTGGTGTCTGGTATTAGTTTTTGGTGTGCGGTATTAGTTATCTGGTATCTGGTATTAGGAATCTGGTGTCTGGTATTAGTTATCTGCTGTCTGGTATTAGTAATCTGGTGTCTGGTATTAGTTTCTGGTGTCTGGTATTAGTTATCTGCTGTCTGGTATTAGTAATCTGGTGTCTGGTATTAGTTTCTGGTGTCTGGTATTAGTTATCTGGTGTCTGGTATTAGTTTCTGGTGACTAGTATTAGTTATCTGGTGTCTAGTATTAGTTATTTGGTGTCTGGTATTAGTTATCTGGTGTCTGGTATTAGTTTCTGGTGTCTGGTATTAGTTTCTGGTGTCTGGTATTAGTTATCTGGTGTCTGGTATTAGTTATCTGTTGTCTGGTATTAGTTTCTGGTGTCTGGTATTAGGAATCTGGTGTCTGGTATTAGTTATCTGGTGTCTGGTATTAGTTTCTGGTGTCTGGTTTTAGTTATCTGGTGTCTGGTATTAGTTATCTGGTGTCTGGTATTAGTTTCTGGTGTCTGGTATTAGGAATCTGGTGTCTGGTATTAGGAATCTGGTGTCTGGTATTAGTTATTTGGTGTCTTGTATTAGTTTCTGGTGTCTGGTATTAGTTATCTGGTGTCTGGTATTAGTTATCTGGTGTCTGGTATTAGGAATCTGGTGTCTGGTATTAGTTTCTGGTGTCTGGTATTAGTTATCTGGTGTCTGGTATTAGGAATCTGGTGTCTGGTACTAGTTTCTGGTGTCTGGTATTAGTTATCTGGTGTCTGGTATTAGTTTCTGGTGTCTGGTATTAGTTATCTGGTGTCTGGTATTAGTTATCTGGTGTCTGGTATTAGTTATCTGCTGTCTGGTATTAGTTATCTGGTGTCTGGTATTAGATATCTGGTGTCTGGTATTAGTTATCTGGTGTCTGGTATTAGTTATCTGGTGTCTGGTATTAGTTATCTGGAGTCTGGTATTAGTTATCTGGTGTCTGGTATTAGTTTCTGGTGTCTGGTATTAGTTATCTGGTGTCTGGTATTAGGAATCTGGTGTCTGGTATTAGTTTCTGGTGTCTGGTATTAGTTATCTGGTGTCTGGTATTAGGAATCTGGTGTCTGGTACTAGTTTCTGGTGTCTGGTATTAGTTATCTGGTGTCTGGTATTAGTTTCTGGTGTCTGGTATTAGTTATCTGGTGTCTGGTATTAGTTATCTGGTGTCTGGTATTAGTTTCTGGTGTCTAATATTAGTTATCTGGTGTCTGGTATTAGGAATCTGGTGTCTGGTATTAGTTTCTGGTGTCTGGTACTAGTTTCTGGTGTCTGGTATTAGTTATCTGGTGTCTGGTATTAGGAATCTGGTGTCTGGTACTAGTTTCTGGTGTCTGGTATTAGTTATCTGGTGTCTGGTATTAGTTATCTGCTGTCTGGTATTAGTTATCTGGAGTCTGGTATTAGTTATCTGGTGTCTGGTATTAGTTTCTGGTGTCTAATATTAGTTATCTGGTGTCTGGTATTAGGAATCTGGTGTCTGGTATTAGTTTCTGGTGTCTGGTACTAGTTTCTGGTGTCTGGTATTAGTTATCTGGTGTCTGGTATTAGTTATCTGGTGTCTGGTATTAGTTTCTGGTGTCTGGTACTAGTTTCTGGTGTCTGGTATTAGTTATCTGGTGTCTGGTATTAGTTATCTGTTGTCTGGTATTAGTTTCTGGTGTCTGGTATTAGGAATCTGGTGTCTGGTATTAGTTATCTGGTGTCTGGTATTAGTTATCTGGAGTCTGGTATTAGTTATCTGGTGTCTGGTATTAGTTTCTGGTGTCTAATATTAGTTATCTGGTGTCTGGTATTAGAAATCTGGTGTCTGGTATTAGTTTCTGGTGTCTGGTACTAGTTTCTGGTGTCTGGTATTAGTTATCTGGTGTCTGGTATTAGTTATCTGGTGTCTGGTATTAGTTTCTGGTGTCTAGTATTAGTTTCTGGTGTCTGGTATTAGTTATCTGGTGTCTGGTATTAGTTATCTGGTGTCTGGTATTAGTTATCTGGTGTCTGGTATTAGTTTCTGGTGTCTGGTATTAGTTATCTGGTGTCTGGTATTAGTTTCTGGTGACTAGTATTAGTTATCTGGTGTCTAGTATTAGTTTCTGTTGTCTGGTATTAGTTATCTGGAGTCTTGTATTAGAAATCTGGTGTCTGGTATTAGTTATTTGGTGTCTAGTATTATTTTCTGGTGTCTGGTATTAGTTATCTGGTGTCTGGTATTAGTTATCTGGTGTCTGGTATTAGTTATCTGGTGTCTGGTATTAGTTATCTGCTGTCTGGTATTAGTTTCTGGTGTCTAATATTAGTTATCTGGTGTCTGGTATTAGGAATCTGGTGTCTGGTATTAGTTTCTGGTGTCTGGTATTAGTTATCTGGTGTCTGGTATTAGTTTCTGGTGACTAGTATTAGTTATCTGGTGTCTGGTATTAGTTATTTGGTGTCTGGTATTAGTTATCTGGTGTCTGGTATTAGTTTCTGGTGTCTGGTACTAGTTTCTGGTGTCTGGTATTAGTTATCTGGTGTCTGGTATTAGTTATCTGTTGTCTGGTATTAGTTTCTGGTGTCTGGTATTAGGAATCTGGTGTCTGGTATTAGTTATCTGGTGTCTGGTATTAGTTTCTGGTGTCTGGTGTTAGTTATCTGGTGTCTGGTATTAGTTATCTGGTGTCTGGTATTAGTTTCTGGTGTCTGGTATTAGGAATCTGGTGTCTGGTATTAGGAATCTGGTGTCTGGTATTAGTTATTTGGTGTCTTGTATTAGTTTCTGGTGTCTGGTATTAGTTATCTGGTATCTGGTATTAGTTATCTGGTGTCTGGTATTAGGAATCTGGTGTCTGGTATTAGTTTCTGGTGTCTGGTATTAGTTATCTGGTGTCTGGTATTAGTTTCTGGTGTCTGGTATTAGTTATCTGGTGTCTGGTATTAGGAATCTGGTGTCTGGTACTAGTTTCTGGTGTCTGGTATTAGTTATCTGGTGTCTGGTATTAGTTTCTGGTGTCTGGTATTAGTTATCTGGTGTCTGGTATTAGTTATCTGGTGTCTGGTATTAGTTATCTGCTGTCTGGTATTAGTTATCTGGTGTCTGGTATTAGATATCTGGTGTCTGGTATTAGTTATCTGGTGTCTGGTATTAGTTATCTGGTGTCTGGTATTAGTTATCTGGAGTCTGGTATTAGTTATCTGGTGTCTGGTATTAGTTTCTGGTGTCTGGTATTAGTTATCTGGTGTCTGGTATTAGGAATCTGGTGTCTGGTATTAGTTTCTGGTGTCTGGTATTAGTTATCTGGTGTCTGGTATTAGGAATCTGGTGTCTGGTACTAGTTTCTGGTGTCTGGTATTAGTTATCTGGTGTCTGGTATTAGTTTCTGGTGTCTGGTATTA
Organism: Tachina lurida; assembly: GCA_944452675.1. Classification (NCBI taxonomy): domain Eukaryota; kingdom Metazoa; phylum Arthropoda; class Insecta; order Diptera; family Tachinidae; genus Tachina; species Tachina lurida. The sequence goes on from CALYBX010000001.1 coordinate 2,514,003, forward strand.
GTTATCTGGTGTCTGGTATTAGTTATCTGGTGTCTGGTATTAGTTTCTGGTGTCTAATATTAGTTATCTGGTGTCTGGTATTAGGAATCTGGTGTCTGGTATTAGTTTCTGGTGTCTGGTACTAGTTTCTGGTGTCTGGTATTAGTTATCTGGTGTCTGGTATTAGGAATCTGGTGTCTGGTACTAGTTTCTGGTGTCTGGTATTAGTTATCTGGTGTCTGGTATTAGTTATCTGCTGTCTGGTATTAGTTATCTGGAGTCTGGTATTAGTTATCTGGTGTCTGGTATTAGTTTCTGGTGTCTAATATTAGTTATCTGGTGTCTGGTATTAGGAATCTGGTGTCTGGTATTAGTTTCTGGTGTCTGGTACTAGTTTCTGGTGTCTGGTATTAGTTATCTGGTGTCTGGTATTAGTTATCTGGTGTCTGGTATTAGTTTCTGGTGTCTGGTACTAGTTTCTGGTGTCTGGTATTAGTTATCTGGTGTCTGGTATTAGTTATCTGTTGTCTGGTATTAGTTTCTGGTGTCTGGTATTAGGAATCTGGTGTCTGGTATTAGTTATCTGGTGTCTGGTATTAGTTATCTGGAGTCTGGTATTAGTTATCTGGTGTCTGGTATTAGTTTCTGGTGTCTAATATTAGTTATCTGGTGTCTGGTATTAGAAATCTGGTGTCTGGTATTAGTTTCTGGTGTCTGGTACTAGTTTCTGGTGTCTGGTATTAGTTATCTGGTGTCTGGTATTAGTTATCTGGTGTCTGGTATTAGTTTCTGGTGTCTAGTATTAGTTTCTGGTGTCTGGTATTAGTTATCTGGTGTCTGGTATTAGTTATCTGGTGTCTGGTATTAGTTATCTGGTGTCTGGTATTAGTTTCTGGTGTCTGGTATTAGTTATCTGGTGTCTGGTATTAGTTTCTGGTGACTAGTATTAGTTATCTGGTGTCTAGTATTAGTTTCTGTTGTCTGGTATTAGTTATCTGGAGTCTTGTATTAGAAATCTGGTGTCTGGTATTAGTTATTTGGTGTCTAGTATTATTTTCTGGTGTCTGGTATTAGTTATCTGGTGTCTGGTATTAGTTATCTGGTGTCTGGTATTAGTTATCTGGTGTCTGGTATTAGTTATCTGCTGTCTGGTATTAGTTTCTGGTGTCTAATATTAGTTATCTGGTGTCTGGTATTAGGAATCTGGTGTCTGGTATTAGTTTCTGGTGTCTGGTATTAGTTATCTGGTGTCTGGTATTAGTTTCTGGTGACTAGTATTAGTTATCTGGTGTCTGGTATTAGTTATTTGGTGTCTGGTATTAGTTATCTGGTGTCTGGTATTAGTTTCTGGTGTCTGGTACTAGTTTCTGGTGTCTGGTATTAGTTATCTGGTGTCTGGTATTAGTTATCTGTTGTCTGGTATTAGTTTCTGGTGTCTGGTATTAGGAATCTGGTGTCTGGTATTAGTTATCTGGTGTCTGGTATTAGTTTCTGGTGTCTGGTGTTAGTTATCTGGTGTCTGGTATTAGTTATCTGGTGTCTGGTATTAGTTTCTGGTGTCTGGTATTAGGAATCTGGTGTCTGGTATTAGGAATCTGGTGTCTGGTATTAGTTATTTGGTGTCTTGTATTAGTTTCTGGTGTCTGGTATTAGTTATCTGGTATCTGGTATTAGTTATCTGGTGTCTGGTATTAGGAATCTGGTGTCTGGTATTAGTTTCTGGTGTCTGGTATTAGTTATCTGGTGTCTGGTATTAGGAATCTGGTGTCTGGTACTAGTTTCTGGTGTCTGGTATTAGTTATCTGGTGTCTGGTATTAGTTTCTGGTGTCTGGTATTAGTTATCTGGTGTCTGGTATTAGTTATCTGGTGTCTGGTATTAGTTATCTGGTGTCTGGTATTAGTTATCTGCTGTCTGGTATTAGTTTCTGGTGACTAGTATTAGTTATCTGTACTCTAGTATTAGTTTCTGGTGTCTGGTATTACTTATCTGGTGTCTAGTATTAGTTTCTGGTGTCTGGTATTAGTTATCTGGTGTCTGGTATTAGTTATCTGGTGTCTGGTATTAGTTATCTGGTGTCTGGTATTAGTTTCTGGTGTCTGGTATTAGTTATCTGGTGTCTGGTATTAGTTTCTGGTGACTAGTATTAGTTATCTGGTGTCTAGTATTAGTTTCTGGTGTCTGGTATTAGTTATCTGGTGTCTTGTATTAGAAATCTGGTGTCTGGTATTAGTTATTTGGTGTCTAGTATTAGTTTCTGGTGTCTGGTATTAGTTATCTGGTGTCTGGTATTAGTTATCTGGTATCTGGTATTAGGAAGCTGGTGTCTGGTATTAGTTATCTGGAGTCTGGTATTAGTTATCTGGTGTCTGGTATTAGTTTCTGGTGTCTGGTATTAGTTATCTGGTGTCTGGTATTAGGAATCTGGAGTCTGGTATTAGTTTCTGGTGTCTGGTATTAGTTATCTGGTGTCTGGTATTAGTTAATGGTGACTAGTATTAGTTATCTGGTGTCTGGTATTAGTTTCTGGTGTCTGGTATTAGTTATCTGGTGTCTGGTATTAGTTTCTGGTGACTAGTATTAGTTATCTGGTGTCTAGTATTAGTTTCTGGTGTCTGGTATTAGTTATCTGGTGTCTGGTATTAGAAATCTGGTGTCTGGTATTAGTTATTTGGTGTCTAGTATTAGTTTCTGGTGTCTGGTATTAGTTATCTGGTGTCTGGTATTAGGAATCTGGTGTCTGGTATTAGTTATCTGGAGTCTGGTATTAGTTATCTGGTGTCTGGTATTAGTTTCTGGTGTCTGGTATTAGTTATCTGGTGTCTGGTATTAGGAATCTGGTGTCTGGTATTAGTTTCTGGTGTCTGGTATTAGTTATCTGGTGTCTGGTATTAGTTTCTGGTGACTAGTATTAGTTATCTGGTGTCTGGTATTAGGAATCTGGTGTCTGGTATTAGTTATCTGGTGTCTGGTATTAGTTTCTGGTGTGCGGTATTAGTTATCTGGTATCTGGTATTAGGAATCTGGTGTCTGGTATTAGTTTTCTGGAGTCTGGTATTAGTTATCTGGTGTCTGGTATTAGTTTCTGGTGTCTGGTATTAGTTATCTGCTGTCTGGTATTAGTAATCTGGTGTCTGGTATTAGTTTCTGGTGTCTGGTACTAGTTATCTGGTGTCTGGTATTAGTTTCTGGTGACTAGTATTAGTTATCTGGTGTCTAGTATTAGTTATTTGGTGTCTGGTATTAGTTATCTGGTGTCTGGTATTAGTTTCTGGTGTCTGGTATTAGTTTCTGGTGTCTGGTATTAGTTATCTGGTGTCTGGTATTAGTTATCTGTTGTCTGGTATTAGTTTCTGGTGTCTGGTATTAGGAATCTGGTGTCTGGTATTAGTTATCTGGTGTCTGGTATTAGTTTCTGGTATCTGGTGTTAGTTATCTGGTGTCTGGTATTAGTTATCTGGTGTCTGGTATTAGTTTCTGGTGTCTGGTATTAGGAATCTGGTGTCTGGTATTAGGAATCTGGTGTCTGGTATTAGTTATTTGGTGTCTTGTATTAGTTTCTGGTGTCTGGTATTAGTTATCTGGTGTCTGGTATTAGTTATCTGGTGTCTGGTATTAGGAATCTGGTGTCTGGTATTAGTTTCTGGTGTCTGGTATTAGTTATCTGGTGTCTGGTATTAGGAATCTGGTGTCTGGTACTAGTTTCTGGTGTCTGGTATTAGTTATCTGGTGTCTGGTATTAGTTTCTGGTGTCTGGTATTAGTTATCTGGTGTCTGGTATTAGTTATCTGGTGTCTGGTATTAGTTATCTTGTGTCTGGTATTAGTTATCTGCTGTCTGGTATTAGTTATCTGGTGTCTGGTATTAGATATCTGGTGTCTGGTATTAGTTATCTGGTGTCTGGTATTAGTTATCTGGTGTCTGGTATTAGTTATCTGGAGTCTGGTATTAGTTATCAGGTGTCTGGTATTAGTTTCTGGTGTCTGGTATTAGTTATCTGGTGTCTGGTATTAGGAATCTGGTGTCTGGTATTAGTTTCTGGTGTCTGGTATTAGTTATCTGGAGTCTGGTATTAGTTATCTGGTGTCTGGTATTAGTTTCTGGTGTCTGGTATTAGTTATCTGGTGTCTGGTATTAGGAATCTGGTGTCTGGTATTAGTTTCTGGTGTCTGGTATTAGTTATCTGGTGTCTGGTATTAGTTTCTGGTGACTAGTATTAGTTATCTGGTGTCTGGTATTAGGAATCTGGTGTCTGGTATTAGTTATCTGGTGTGCGGTATTAGTTATCTGGTATCTGGTATTAGGAATCTGGTGTCTGGTATTAGGAATCTGGTGTCTGGTATTAGTTATCTGGAGTCTGGTATTAGTTATCTGGTGTCTGGTATTAGTTTCTGGTGTCTAATATTAGTTATCTGGTGTCTGGTATTAGGAATCTGGTGTCTGGTATTAGTTTCTGGTGTCTGGTATTAGTTATCTGGTGTCTGGTATTAGTTTCTGGTGACTAGTATTAGTTATCTGGTGTCTGGTATTAGTTATTTGGTGTCTGGTATTAGTTATCTGGTGTCTGGTATTAGTTTTTGGTGCCTGGTATTAGTTTCTGGTGTCTGGTATTAGTTATCTGGTGTCTGGTATTAGCTATCTGTTGTCTGGTATTAGTTTCTGGTGTCTGGTATTAGGAATCTGGTGTCTGGTATTAGTTATCTGGTGTCTGGTATTAGTTTCTGGTGTCTGGTGTTAGTTATCTGGTGTCTGGTATTAGTTATCTGGTGTCTGGTATTAGTTTCTGGTGTCTGGTATTAGGAATCTGGTGTCTGGTATTAGGAATCTGGTGTCTGGTATTAGTTATTTGGTGTCTTGTATTAGTTTCTGGTGTCTGGTATTAGTTATCTGGTGTCTGGTATTAGTTATCTGGTGTCTGGTATTAGGAATCTGGTGTCTGGTATTAGTTTCTGGTGTCTGGTATTAGTTATCTGGTGTCTGGTATTAGGAATCTGGTGTCTGGTACTAGTTTCTGGTGTCTGGTATTAGTTATCTGGTGTCTGGTATTAGTTTCTGGTGTCTGGTATTAGTTATCTGGTGTCTGGTATTAGTTATCTGGTGTCTGGTATTAGTTATCTGGTGTCTGGTATTAGTTATCTGCTGTCTGGTATTAGTTTCTGGTGACTAGTATTAGTTATCTGGTGTCTAGTATTAGTTTCTGGTGTCTGGTATTAGTTATCTGGTGTCTAGTATTAGTTTCTGGTGTCTGGTATTAGTTATCTGGTGTCTGGTATTAGTTATCTGGTGTCTGGTATTAGTTATCTGGTGTCTGGTATTAGTTTCTGGTGTCTGGTATTAGTTATCTGGTGTCTGGTATTAGTTTCTGGTGACTAGTATTAGTTATCTGGTGTCTAGTATTAGTTTATGGTGTCTGGTATTAGTTATCTGGAGTCTTGTATTAGAAATCTGGTGTCTGGTATTAGTTATTTGGTGTCTAGTATTAGTTTCTGGTGTCTGGTATTAGTTATCTGGTGTCTGGTATTAGTTATCTGGTATCTGGTATTAGGAAGCTGGTGTCTGGTATTAGTTATCTGGTGTCTGGTATTAGTTATCTGGTGTCTGGTATTAGTTTCTGGTGTCTGGTATTAGTTATCTGGTGTCTGGTATTAGTTTCTGGTGACTAGTATTAGTTATCTAGTGTCTAGTATTAGTTTCTGGTGTCTGGTATTAGTTATCTGGTGTCTGGTATTAGAAATCTGTTGTCTGGTATTAGTTATTTGGTGTCTAGTATTAGTTTCTGGTGTCTGGTATTAGTTATCTGGTGTCTGGTATTAGTTATCTGGTATCTGGTATTAGGAATCTGGTGTCTGGTATTAGTTATCTGGAGTCTGGTATTAGTTATCTGGTGTCTGGTATTATATTCTGGTGTCTGGTATTAGTTATCTGGTGTCTGGTATTAGGAATCTGGTGTCTGGTATTATATTCTGGTGTCTGGTATTAGTTATCTGGTGTCTGGTATTAGGAATCTGGTGTCTGGTATTAGTTTCTGGTGTCTGGTATTAGTTATCTGGTGTCTGATATTAGTTTCTGGTGACTAGTATTAGTTATCTGGTGTCTGGTATTAGTTATCTGGTGTCTGGTATTAGTTATCTGGTGTCTGGTATTAGTTATCTTGTGTCTGGTATTAGTTATCTGCTGTCTGGTATTAGTTATCTGGTGTCTGGTATTAGATATCTGGTGTCTGGTATTAGTTATCTGGTGTCTGGTATTAGTTATCTGGTGTCTGGTATTAGTTATCTGGAGTCTGGTATTAGTTATCAGGTGTCTGGTATTAGTTTCTGGTGTCTGGTATTAGTTATCTGGTGTCTGGTATTAGGAATCTGGTGTCTGGTATTAGTTTCTGGTGTCTGGTATTAGTTATCTGGAGTCTGGTATTAGTTATCTGGTGTCTGGTATTAGTTTCTGGTGTCTGGTATTAGTTATCTGGTGTCTGGTATTAGGAATCTGGTGTCTGGTATTAGTTTCTGGTGTCTGGTATTAGTTATCTGGTGTCTGGTATTAGTTTCTGGTGACTAGTATTAGTTATCTGGTGTCTGGTATTAGGAATCTGGTGTCTGGTATTAGTTATCTGGTGTGCGGTATTAGTTATCTGGTATCTGGTATTAGGAATCTGGTGTCTGGTATTAGGAATCTGGTGTCTGGTATTAGTTATCTGGAGTCTGGTATTAGTTATCTGGTGTCTGGTATTAGTTTCTGGTGTCTAATATTAGTTATCTGGTGTCTGGTATTAGGAATCTGGTGTCTGGTATTAGTTTCTGGTGTCTGGTATTAGTTATCTGGTGTCTGGTATTAGTTTCTGGTGACTAGTATTAGTTATCTGGTGTCTGGTATTAGTTATTTGGTGTCTGGTATTAGTTATCTGGTGTCTGGTATTAGTTTTTGGTGCCTGGTATTAGTTGCTGGTGTCTGGTATTAGTTATCTGGTGTCTGGTATTAGTTATCTGTTGTCTGGTATTAGTTTCTGGTGTCTGGTATTAGGAATCTGGTGTCTGGTATTAGTTATCTGGTGTCTGGTATTAGTTTCTGGTGTCTGGTGTTAGTTATCTGGTGTCTGGTATTAGTTATCTGGTGTCTGGTATTAGTTTCTGGTGTCTGGTATTAGGAATCTGGTGTCTGGTATTAGGAATCTGGTGTCTGGTATTAGTTATTTGGTGTCTTGTATTAGTTTCTGGTGTCTGGTATTAGTTATCTGGTGTCTGGTATTAGTTATCTGGTGTCTGGTATTAGGAATCTGGTGTCTGGTATTAGTTTCTGGTGTCTGGTATTAGTTATCTGGTGTCTGGTATTAGGAATCTGGTGTCTGGTACTAGTTTCTGGTGTCTGGTATTAGTTATCTGGTGTCTGGTATTAGTTTCTGGTGTCTGGTATTAGTTATCTGGTGTCTGGTATTAGTTATCTGGTGTCTGGTATTAGTTATCTGGTGTCTGGTATTAGTTATCTGCTGTCTGGTATTAGTTTCTGGTGACTAGTATTAGTTATCTGGTGTCTAGTATTAGTTTCTGGTGTCTGGTATTAGTTATCTGGTGTCTAGTATTAGTTTCTGGTGTCTGGTATTAGTTATCTGGTGTCTGGTATTAGTTATCTGGTGTCTGGTATTAGTTATCTGGTGTCTGGTATTAGTTTCTGGTGTCTGGTATTAGTTATCTGGTGTCTGGTATTAGTTTCTGGTGACTAGTATTAGTTATCTGGTGTCTAGTATTAGTTTCTGGTGTCTGGTATTAGTTATCTGGAGTCTTGTATTAGAAATCTGGTGTCTGGTATTAGTTATTTGGTGTCTAGTATTAGTTTCTGGTGTCTGGTATTAGTTATCTGGTGTCTGGTATTAGTTATCTGGTATCTGGTATTAGGAAGCTGGTGTCTGGTATTAGTTATCTGGTGTCTGGTATTAGTTATCTGGTGTCTGGTATTAGTTTCTGGTGTCTGGTATTAGTTATCTGGTGTCTGGTATTAGTTTCTGGTGACTAGTATTAGTTATCTAGTGTCTAGTATTAGTTTCTGGTGTCTGGTATTAGTTATCTGGTGTCTGGTATTAGAAATCTGTTGTCTGGTATTAGTTATTTGGTGTCTAGTATTAGTTTCTGGTGTCTGGTATTAGTTATCTGGTGTCTGGTATTAGTTATCTGGTATCTGGTATTAGGAATCTGGTGTCTGGTATTAGTTATCTGGAGTCTGGTATTAGTTATCTGGTGTCTGGTATTATATTCTGGTGTCTGGTATTAGTTATCTGGTGTCTGGTATTAGGAATCTGGTGTCTGGTATTAGTTTCTGGTGTCTGGTATTAGTTATCTGGTGTCTGATATTAGTTTCTGGTGACTAGTATTAGTTATCTGGTGTCTGGTATTAGGAATCTGGTGTCTGGTATTAGTTATCTGGTGTCTGGTATTAGTTTTTAGTGTGCGGTATTAGTTATCTGGTATCTGGTATTAGGAATCTGGTGTCTGGTATTAGTTATCTGGAGTCTGATATTAGTTATCTGGTGTCTGGTATTAGTTTCTGGTGTCTGGTATTAGTTATCTGCTGTCTGGTATTAGTAATCTGGTGTCTGGTATTAGTTTCTGGTGTCTGGTATTAGTTATCTGGTGTCTGGTATTAGTTTCTGGTGACTAGTATTAGTTATCTGGTGTCTAGTATTAGTTATTTGGTGTCTGGTATTAGTTATCTGGTGTCTGGTATTAGTTATTGGTGTCTGGTATTAGTTTCTGGTGTCTGGTATTAGTTATCTGGTGTCTGGTATTAGTTATCTGTTGTCTGGTATTAGTTTCTGGTGTCTGGTATTAGGAATCTGGTGTCTGGTATTAGTTATCTGGTGTCTGGTATTAGTTTCTGGTGTCTGGTTTTAGTTATCTGGTGTCTGGTATTAGTTATCTGGTGTCTGGTATTAGTTTCTGGTGTCTGGTATTAGGAATCTGGTGTCTGGTATTAGGAATCTGGTGTCTGGTATTAGTTATTTGGTGTCTTGTATTAGTTTCTGGTGTCTGGTATTAGTTATCTGGTGTCTGGTATTAGTTATCTGGTGTCTGGTATTAGGAATCTGGTGTCTGGTATTAGTTTCTGGTGTCTGGTATTAGTTATCTGGTGTCTGGTATTAGGAATCTGGTGTCTGGTACTAGTTTCTGGTGTCTGGTATTAGTTATCTGGTGTCTGGTATTAGTTTCTGGTGTCTGGTATTAGTTATCTGGTGTCTGGTATTAGTTATCTGGTGTCTGGTATTAGTTATCTGCTGTCTGGTATTAGTTATCTGGTGTCTGGTATTAGATATCTGGTGTCTGGTATTAGTTATCTGGTGTCTGGTATTAGTTATCTGGTGTCTGGTATTAGTTATCTGGAGTCTGGTATTAGTTATCTGGTGTCTGGTATTAGTTATCTGGTGTCTGGTATTAGTTATCTGGTGTCTGGTATTAGTTATCTGCTGTCTGGTATTAGTTATCTGGTGTCTGGTATTAGATATCTGGTGTCTGGTATTAGTTATCTGGTGTCTGGTATTAGTTATCTGGTGTCTGGTATTAGTTATCTGGTGTCTGGTATTAGTTTCTGGTGTCTGGTAATAGGAATCTGGTGTCTGGTATTAGGAATCTGGTGTCTGGTATTAGGAATCTGGTGTCTGGTATTAGAAATCTGGTGTCTGGTATTAGGAATCTGGTGTCTGGTATTAGTTATCTGGTATCTGGTATTAGGAATCTGGTGTCTGGTATTAGGAATCTGGTGTCTGGTATTAGAAATCTGGTGTCTGGTATTAGTTATTTGGTGTCTAGTATTAGTTTCTGGTGTCTGGTATTAGTTATCTGGTGTCTGGTATTAGTTATCTGGTATCTGGTATTAGGAATCTGGTGTCTGGTATTAGTTATCTGGAGTCTGGTATTAGTTATCTGGTGTCTGGTATTAGTTTCTGGTGTCTAGTATTAGTTATCTGGTGTCTGGTATTAGGAATCTGGTGTCTAGTATTAGTTTCTGGTGTCTGGTATTAGTTATCTGGTGTCTGGTATTAGTTTCTGGTGACTAGTATTAGTTATCTGGTGTCTGGTATTAGGAATCTGGTGTCTGGTATTAGTTATCTGGTGTCTGGTATTAGTTTCTGGTGTCTGGTATTAGTTATCTGGTATCTGGTATTAGGAATCTGGTGTCTGGTATTAGTTATCTGGAGTCTGGTATTAGTTATCTGGTGTCTGGTATTAGTTTCTGGTGTCTGGTATTAGTTATCTGGTGTCTGGTATTAGGAATCTGGTGTCTGGTATTAGTTTCTGGTGTCTGGTATTAGTTATCTGGTGTCTAGTATTAGTTTCTGGTGACTAGTATTAGTTATCTGGTGTCTGGTATTAGTTATCTGGTGTCTGGTATTAGTTATCTGGTGTCTGGTATTAGTTATCGGGTGTCTGGTATTAGATATCTGGTGTCTGGTATTAGTTTCTGGTGTCTGGTATTAGATATCTGGTGTCTGGTATTAGATATCTGGTGTCTGGTATTAGTTATCTGGTGTCTGGTATTAGTTTTTGGTGTCTGGTTCTAGATATCTGGTGTCTGGTATTAGTTATCTGGTGTCTGGTATTAGTTTCTGGTGTCTGGTATTAGTTATCTGGTGTCTGGTATTAGTTATCTGGTGTCTGGTATTAGTTATCTGGTGTCTGGTATTAGTTTCTGGTGTCTGGTATTAGTTATCTGGTGTCTGGTATTAGTCATCTGGTGTCTGGTATTAGTTATCTGGTGTCTGGTATTAGATATCTGGTGTCTGGTATTAGGAATCTGGTGTCTGGTATTAGTTATCTGGTGTCTAATATTAGTTATCTGGTGTCTGGTATTAGTTATCTGCTGTCTGGTATTAGTTATCTGGTGTCTGGTATTAGTTATCTGCTGTCTATTATTAGTTATCTGGGTTCCGGTATTAGATATCTGGTGTCTGGTATTAGTTATCTGGTGTCTGGTATTAGTTTCTGGTGTCTGGTATTAGAAATCTGGTGTCTGGTATTAGTTATTTGGTGTCTGGTATTAGTTATCTGGTGTCTGGTATTAGTTATCTGGTGTCTGGTATTAGTTATCTGGTGTCTGGTATTAGTTTCTGGTGTCTGGTATTAGTTTCTGGTGTCTGGTATTAGTTTCTGGTGTCTGGTATTAGTTATCTGGTGTCTGGTATTAGTTATCTGTTGTCTGGTATTAGTTTCTGGTGTCTGGTATTAGGAATCTGGTGTCTGGTATTAGAAATCTGGTGTCTGGTATTAGTTATCTGGTGTCTGGTATTAGTTATCTGCTGTCTGGTATTAGGAATCTGGTGTGTGGTATTAGTTATCTGGTGTCTGGTATTAGGAATCTGGTGTCTTGTACTAGTTTCTGGTGTCTGGTATTAGTTATCTGGTGTCTGGTATTAGTTTCTGGTGTCTGGTACTAGTTTTTGGTGTCTGGTATTAGTTTCTGGTGTCTGGTATTAGTTATCTGGTGTCTGGTATTAGTTTCTGGTGACTGGTATTAGTTTCTGGTGTCTGGTATTAGTTTCTGGTGTCTGGTATTAGTTATCTGGTGTCTGGTATTAGTTTCTGGTGTCTGGTATTAGTTATTTGGTGTCTTGTATTAGTTTCTGGTGTCTAAAATTAGTTTCTGGTGTCTGGTATTAGTTATTTGGTGTCTTGTATTAGTTTCTGGTGTCTAAAATTAGTTTCTGGTGTCTGGTGTTAGTTATCTGGTGTCTGGTATTAGTTATCTGGTGTCTGGTATTAGTTTCTGGTGTCTGGTATTAGAAATCTGGTGTCTGGTATTAGTTATTTGGTGTCTGGTATTAGTTTCTGGTGTCTGGTATTAGTTATCTGGTGTCTGGTATTAGTTATCTGTTATCTGGTATTAGGAATCTGGTGTCTGGTATTAGTTATCTGGAGTCTGGTATTAGTTATCTGGTGTCTGGTATTAGTTTCTGGTGTCTGGTATTAGTTTCTGGTGACTAGTATTAGTTATCTGGTGTCTGGTATTAGTTATCTGGTGTCTGGTATTAGTTATCTGGTGTCTGGTATTAGTTTCTGGTGTCTGGTATTAGTTTCTGGTGTCTGGTATTAGTTATCTGGTGTCTGGTATTAGTTATCTGTTGTTTGGTATTAGTTTCTGGTGTCTGGTATTAGGAATCTGGTGTCTGGTATTAGAAATCTGGTGTCTGGTATTAGTTATCTGGTGTCTGGTATTAGTTATCTGCTGTCTGGTATTAGGAATCTGGTGTCTGGTATTAGTTATCTGGTGCCTGGTATTAGGAATCTGGTGTCTGGTATTAGTTGTCTGGTGTCTGGTATTATTTATCTGGTGTCTGGTATTAGTTATCTGGTGTCTGGTATTAGTTATCTGCTGTCTGGTATTAGTTATCTGGTGTCTGGTATTAGATATCTGGTGTCTGGTATTAGTTATCTGGTGTCTGGTATTAGTTATCTGGTGTCTGGTATTAGTTTCTGGTGTCTGGTATTAGTTATCTGGTGTCTGGTATTAGTCATCTGGTGTCTGGTATTAGTTATCTGGTGTCTGGTATTAGATATCTGGTGTCTGGTATTAGGAATCTGGTGTCTGGTACTAGTTTCTGGTGTCTGGTATTAGTTTTTGGTGTCTGGTATTAGTTATCTGGTGTCTGGTATTAGTTTCTGGTGACTGGTATTAGTTATCTGGTGTCTGGTATTAGTTATCTGGTGTCTGGTATTAGTTATCTGGTGACTGGTATTAGATATCTGGTGTCTGGTATTAGTTATCTGTTGTCTGGTATTAGTTATCTGGTGTCTGGTATTAGTTTCTGGTGACTGGTATTAGTTATCTGGTGTCTGGTATTAGATATCTGGTGTCTGGTATTAGATATCTGGTGTCTGGTATTAGTTATCTGGTGTCTGGTATTAGTTTCTGGTGTCTGGTATTAGTTATCTGGTGTCTGGTATTAGTTATCTGGTGTCTGGTATTAGTTTCTGGTGTCTGGTATTAGGAATCTGGTGTCTGGTATTAGAAATCTGGTGTCTGGTATTAGTTATATGGTGTCTAGTATTAGTTTCTGGTGTCTGGTATTAGTTATCTGGTGTCTGGTATTAGGAATCTGGTGTCTGGTACTAGTTTCTGGTGTCTGGTATTAGTTATCTGGTGTCTGGTATTAGTTTCTGGTGTCTGGTATTAGTTTCTGGTGTCTGGTATTAGTTATCTGGTGTCTGGTATTAGGAATCTGGTGTCTGGTATTAGTTTCTGGTGTCTGGTATTAGTTATCTGGTGTCTGGTATTAGTTTCTGGTGACTAGTATTAGTTATCTGGTGTCTGGTATTTGATATCTGGTGTCTGGTATTAGTTATCTGGTGTCTGGTATTAGTTATCTGGTGTCTGGTATTAGTTTCTGGTGTCTGGTATTAGATATCTGGTGTCTGGTATTAGTTATCTGGTGTCTGGTATTAGTTATCTGGTGTCTGGTACTAGTTTCTGGTGTCTGGTATTAGTAATCTGGTGACTGGTATTAGATATCTGGTGTCTGGTATTAGTTATCTGGTGTCTGGTATTAGTTATCTGGTGACTGGTATTAGATATCTGGTGTCTGGTATTAGTTATCTGTTGTCTGGTATTAGTTATCTGGTGTCTGGTATTATTTTCTGGTGACTGGTATTAGTTATCTGGTGTCTGGTATTAGTTATCTGGTGTCTAATATTAGTTATCTGGTGACTGGTATTAGAAATCTGGTGTCTGGTATTAGTTATTTGGTGTCTGGTATTAGTTATCTGGTGTCTGGTATTAGTTATCTGGTATCTGGTATTAGGAATCTGGTGTCTGGTATTAGTTATCTGGTGTCTGGTCTTAGAAATCTGGTGTCTGGTATTAGTTATTTGGTGTCTAGTATTAGTTTCTGGTGTCTGGTATTAGTTATCTGGTGTCTAGTATTAGTTATCTGGTGTCTAGTATTAGTTTCTGGTGTCTGGTATTAGTTATCTGGTGTCTGGTATTAGTTATCTGGTATCTGGTATTAGGAATCTGGTGTCTGGTATTAGTTATCTGGAGTCTGGTATTAGTTATCTGATGTCTGGTATTAGTTTCTGGTGTCTGGTATTAGTTATCTGGTGTCTGGTATTAGGAATATGGTGTCTGGTATTAGTTTCTGGTGTCTGGTATTAGAAATCTGGTGTCTGGTATTAGTTATTTGGTGTCTAGTATTAGTTTCTGGTGTCTGGTATTAGTTATCTGGTGTCTGGTATTAGTTATCTGGTATCTGGTATTAGGAAGCTGGTGTCTGGTATTAGTTATCTGGAGTCTGGTATTAGTTATCTGGTGTCTGGTATTAGTTTCTGTTGTCTGGTATTAGTTATCTGGTGTCTGGTATTCGGAATCTGGTGTCTGGTATTAGTTTCTGGTGTCTGGTATTAGTTATCTGGTGTCTGGTATTAGTTTCTGGTGTCTGGTATTAGATATCTGGTGTCTGGTATTAGTTACCTGGTGTCTGGTACTAGTTTCTGGTGTCTGGTATTAGTTATCTGGTGACTGGTATTAGATATCTGGTGTCTGGTATTAGTTATCTGGTGTCTGGTATTAGATATCTGGTGTCTGGTATTAGTTTCTGGTGTCTGGTATTAGTTATCTGGTGTCTGGTATTAGTTATCTGGTGTCTGGTATTAGTTATCTGTTGTCTGGTATTAGTTTCTGGTGTCTGGTATTAGTTTCTGGTGTCTGGTATTAGTTATCTGGTGTCTGGTATTAGTTTTTGGTGTCTGGTATTAGTTATCTGGTGTCTGGTATTAGATATCTGGTGTCTGGTATTAGTTTCTGGTGTCTGGTATTAGTTATCTGGTGTCTGGTATTAGTTATCTGGTGTCTGGTATTAGTTATCTGGTGTCTGGTATTAGTTTCTGGTGTCTGGTATTAGTTATCTGGTGTCTGGTATTAGTCATCTGGTGTCTGGTATTAGTTATCTGGTGTCTGGTTTTAGTTATCTGGTGTCTGGTATTAGTTATCTGGTGTCTGGTATTAGAAATCTGGTGTCTGGTATTAGTTATTTGGTGTCTGGTATTAGTTTCTGGTGTCTGGTACTAGTTTCTGGTGTCTGGTATTAGTTATCTGGTGTCTGGTATTAGTTATCTGGTGTCTAATATTAGTTATCTGGTGTCTGGTATTAGTTATCTGCTGTCTGGTATTAGTTATCTGGTGTCTGGTATTAGTTATGTGGTGTCTGGTATTAGTTATCTGGTATCTGGTGTTAGTTTCTGGTGTCTGGTATTAGTTATCTGGTGTCTGGTATTAGGAATCTGGTGTCTGGTACTAGTTTCTGGTGTCTGGTATTAGTTATCTGGTGTCTGGTATTAGAAATCAGGTGTCTGGTATTAGTTTCTGGTGTCTGGTATTAGTTATCTGGTGTCTGGTGTTAGTTTCTGGTGTCTGGTATTAGTTATCTGGTGTCTGGTATTAGAAATCTGGTGTCTGGTATTAGTTATTTGGTGTCTGGTATTAGTTTCTGGTGTCTGGTATTAGTTATCTGGTGTCTGGTATTAGGAATTTGGTGTCTTGTACTAGTTATCTGGTGTCTGGTATTAGTTATCTGCTGTCTGGTATTAGTTATCTGGGTTCTGGTATTAGATATCTGGTGTCTGGTATTAGTTATCTGCTGTCTGGTATTAGTTTCTGGTGTCTGGTATTAGTTATCGGGTGTCTGGTATTAGAAATCTGGTGTCTGGTATTAGTTTCTGGTGTCTGGTATTAGTTATCTGGTGTCTGGTGTTAGTTTCTGGTGTCTGGTATTAGTTATCTGGTGTCTGGTATTAGAAATCTGGTGTCTGGTATTAGTTATTTGGTGTCTGGTATTAGTTTCTGGTGTCTGGTATTAGTTATCTGGTGTCTGGTATTAGGAATTTGGTGTCTTGTACTAGTTATCTGGTGTCTGGTATTAGTTATCTGCTGTCTGGTATTAGTTATCTGGGTTCTGGTATTAGATATCTGGTGTCTGGTATTAGTTATCTGCTGTCTGGTATTAGTTTCTGGTGTCTGGTATTAGTTATCTGGTGTCTGGTATTAGAAATCTGGTGTCTGGTATTAGTTTCTGGTGTCTGGTATTAGTTATCTGGTGTCTGGTATTAGTTTCTGGTGTCTGGTATTAGGAATCTGGTGTCTGGTATTAGGAATCTGGTGTCTGGTATTAGTCATCTGGTGTCTGGTATTAGTTATCTGGTGTCTGGTATTAGATATCTGGTGTCTGGTATTAGGAATCTGGTGTCTGGTATTAGTTATCTGGTGTCTGGTATTAGTTATCTGGTGTCTGGTATTAGTTATCTGGTGTCTGGTATTAGTTATCTGGTGTCTGGTATTAGATATCTGGTGTCTGGTATTAGTTTCTGGTGTCTGGTATTAGATATCTGGTGTCTGGTATTAGATATCTGGTGTCTGGTATTAGTTATCTGGTGTCTGGTATTAGTTTCTGGTGTCTGGTTCTAGATATCTGGTGTCTGGTATTAGATATATGGTGTCTGGTATTAGGAATCTGGTGTCTGGTACTAGTTTCTGGTGTCTGGTATTATTTTCTGGTGTCTGGTTCTAGATATCTGGTGTCTGGTATTAGTTATCTGGTGTCTGGTATTAGTTTCTGATGTCTGGTATTAGTTATCTGGTGTCTGGTATTAGTTATCTGGTGTCTGGTATTAGGAATCTGGTGTCTGGTACTAGTTTCTGGTGTCTGGTATTAGTTATCTGGTGTCTGGTATTAGAAATCTGGTGTCTGGTATTAGTTTCTGGTGTCTGGTATTAGTTATCTGGTGTCTGGTATTAGTTTCTGGTGTCTGGTATTAGTTATCTGGTGTCTGGTATTAGAAATCTGGTGTCTGGTATTAGTTATTTGGTGTCTGGTATTAGTTTCTGGTGTCTGGTATTAGTTATCTGGTGTCTGGTATTAGGAATTTGGTGTCTTGTACTAGTTATCTGGTGTCTGGTATTAGTTATCTGCTGTCTGGTATTAGTTATCTGGGTTCTGGTATTAGATATCTGGTGTCTGGTATTAGTTATCTGCTGTCTGGTATTAGTTATCTGGTGTCTAGTATTAGTTTCTGGTGTCTGGTATTAGTTTCTGGTGTCTGGTATTGATTTCTGGTGTCTGGTATTAGTTATCTGTTGTCTGGTATTAGTTTCTGGTGTCTGGTATTAGTTATCTGGTGTCTGGTATTAGTTATCTGCTGTCTGGTGTTAGTTATCTGGTGTCTGGTATTAGTTATCTGCTGTCTGGTATTAGTTATCTGGTGTCTGGTATTAGATATCTGGTGTCTGGTATTAGTTATCTGGTGTCTGGTATTAGTTTCTGGTGTCTGGTGTTAGATATCTGGTGTCTGGTATTAGTTATCTGGTGTCTGGTATTAGTTTCTGGTGACTAGTATTAGTTATCTGGTGTCTGGTATTAGTTTCTGGTGTCTGGTATTAGTTATCTGGTGTCTGGTATTAGTTTCTGGTGACTAGTATTAGTTATCTGGTGTCTAGTATTAGTTTCTGGTGTCTAGTATTAGTTATCTGGTGTCTGGTATTAGAAATCTGGTGTCTATTATTAGTTATTTGGTGTCTAGTATTAGTTTCTGGTGTCTGGTATTAGTTTCTGGTGTCTGGTATTGATTTCTGGTGTCTGGTATTAGTTATCTGTTGTCTGGTATTAGTTTCTGGTGTCTGGTATTAGGAATCTGGTGTCTGGTATTAGAAATCTGGTGTCTGGTATTAGTTATCTGGTGTCTGGTATCAGTTTCTGGTGTCTGGTGTTAGTTATCTGGTGTCTAATATTAGTTATCTGGTGTCTGGTATTAGTTTCTGGTGTCTGGTATTAGGAATCTGGTGTCTGGTATTAGGAATCTGGTGTCTGGTATTAGTTATTTAGTGTCTTGTATTAGTTTCTGGTGTCTGGTATTAGTTATCTGCTGTCTGGTATTAGTTATCTGGTGTCTGGTATTAGGAATCTGGTGTCTGGTATTAGTTTCTGGTGTCTGGTATTAGTTATCTGGTGTCTGGTATTAGGAATCTGGTGTCTGGTACTAGTTTCTGGTGTCTGGTATTAGTTATCTGGTGTCTGGTATTAGTTTCTGGTGTCTGGTATTAGTTGTCTGGTGTCTGGTATTATTTATCTGGTGTCTGGTATTAGTTATCTGGTGTCTGGTATTAGTTATCTGCTGTCTGGTATTAGTTATCTGGTGTCTGGTATTAGATATCTGGTGTCTGGTATTAGTTATCTGGTGTCTGGTATTAGTTATCTGGTGTCTGGTATTAGTTTCTGGTGTCTGGTATTAGTTATCTGGTGTCTGGTATTAGTCATCTGGTGTCTGGTATTAGTTATCTGGTGTCTGGTATTAGATATCTGGTGTCTGGTATTAGGAATCTGGTGTCTGGTACTAGTTTCTGGTGTCTGGTATTAGTTTTTGGTGTCTGGTATTAGTTATCTGGTGTCTGGTATTAGTTTCTGGTGACTGGTATTAGTTATCTGGTGTCTGGTATTAGTTATCTGGTGTCTGGTATTAGTTATCTGGTGACTGGTATTAGATATCTGGTGTCTGGTATTAGTTATCTGTTGTCTGGTATTAGTTATCTGGTGTCTGGTATTAGTTTCTGGTGACTGGTATTAGTTATCTGGTATCTGGTATTAGATATCTGGTGTCTGGTATTAGATATCTGGTGTCTGGTATTAGTTATCTGGTGTCTGGTATTAGTTTCTGGTGTCTGGTATTAGTTATCTGGTGTCTGGTATTAGTTATCTGGTGTCTGGTATTAGTTTCTGGTGTCTGGTATTAGGAATCTGGTGTCTGGTATTAGTTTCTGGTGTCTGGTATTAGTTATCTGGTGTCTGGTATTAGTTTCTGGTGACTAGTATTAGTTATCTGGTGTCTGGTATTTGATATCTGGTGTCTGGTATTAGTTATCTGGTGTCTGGTATTAGTTATCTGGTGTCTGGTATTAGTTTCTGGTGTCTGGTATTAGATATCTGGTGTCTGGTAGTAGTTATCTGGTGTCTGGTATTAGTTATCTGGTGTCTGGTACTAGTTTCTGGTGTCTGGTATTAGTAATCTGGTGACTGGTATTAGATATCTGGTGTCTGGTATTAGTTATCTGGTGTCTGGTATTAGTTATCTGGTGACTGGTATTAGATATCTGGTGTCTGGTATTAGTTATCTGTTGTCTGGTATTAGTTATCTGGTGTCTGGTATTATTTTCTGGTGACTGGTATTAGTTATCTGGTGTCTGGTATTAGTTATCTGGTGTCTAATATTAGTTATCTGGTGACTGGTATTAGAAATCTGGTGTCTGGTATTAGTTATTTGGTGTCTGGTATTAGTTATCTGGTGTCTGGTATTAGTTATCTGGTATCTGGTATTAGGAATCTGGTGTCTGGTATTAGTTATCTGGTGTCTGGTCTTAGAAATCTGGTGTCTGGTATTAGTTATTTGGTGTCTAGTATTAGTTTCTGGTGTCTGGTATTAGTTATCTGGTGTCTAGTATTAGTTATCTGGTGTCTAGTATTAGTTTCTGGTGTCTGGTATTAGTTATCTGGTGTCTGGTATTAGTTATCTGGTATCTGGTATTAGGAATCTGGTGTCTGGTATTAGTTATCTGGAGTCTGGTATTAGTTATCTGATGTCTGGTATTAGTTTCTGGTGTCTGGTATTAGTTATCTGGTGTCTGGTATTAGGAATATGGTGTCTGGTATTAGTTTCTGGTGTCTGGTATTAGAAATCTGGTGTCTGGTATTAGTTATTTGGTGTCTAGTATTAGTTTCTGGTGTCTGGTATTAGTTATCTGGTGTCTGGTATTAGTTATCTGGTATCTGGTATTAGGAAGCTGGTGTCTGGTATTAGTTATCTGGAGTCTGGTATTAGTTATCTGGTGTCTGGTATTAGTTTCTGTTGTCTGGTATTAGTTATCTGGTGTCTGGTATTCGGAATCTGGTGTCTGGTATTAGTTTCTGGTGTCTGGTATTAGTTATCTGGTGTCTGGTATTAGTTTCTGGTGTCTGGTATTAGATATCTGGTGTCTGGTATTAGTTACCTGGTGTCTGGTACTAGTTTCTGGTGTCTGGTATTAGTTATCTGGTGACTGGTATTAGATATCTGGTGTCTGGTATTAGTTATCTGGTGTCTGGTATTAGATATCTGGTGTCTGGTATTAGTTTCTGGTGTCTGGTATTAGTTATCTGGTGTCTGGTATTAGTTATCTGGTGTCTGGTATTAGTTATCTGTTGTCTGGTATTAGTTTCTGGTGTCTGGTATTAGTTTCTGGTGTCTGGTATTAGTTATCTGGTGTCTGGTATTAGTTTTTGGTGTCTGGTATTAGTTATCTGGTTTCTGGAATTAGTTATCTGCTGTCTGGTATTAGTTATCTGGGTTCTGGTATTAGATATCTGGTGTCTGGTATTAGTTATCTGGTGTCTGGTATTATTTTCTGGTGTCTGGTTCTAGATATCTGGTGTCTGGTATTAGTTATCTGGTGTCTGGTATTAGTTTCTGATGTCTGGTATTAGTTATCTGGTGTCTGGTATTAGTTATCTGGTGTCTGGTATTAGTTTCTGGTGTCTGGTATTAGTTATCTGGTGTCTGGTATTAGTCATCTGGTGTCTGGTATTAGTTATCTGGTGTCTGGTATTAGTTATCTGGTGTCTGGTATTAGATATCTGGTGTATGGTATTAGATATCTGGTGTCTGGTATTAGTTTCTGGTGTCTGGTATTAGATATCTGGTGTCTGGTATTAGTTACCTGGTGTCTGGTACTAGTTTCTGGTGTCTGGTATTAGTTATCTGGTGACTGGTATTAGATATCTGGTGTCTGGTATTAGTTATCTGGTGTCTGGTATTAGATATCTGGTGTCTGGTATTAGTTTCTGGTGTCTGGTATTAGTTATCTGGTGTCTGGTATTAGTTATCTGGTGTCTGGTATTAGTTATCTGTTGTCTGGTATTAGTTTCTGGTGTCTGGTATTAGTTTCTGGTGTCTGGTATTAGTTATCTGGTGTCTGGTATTAGTTTTTGGTGTCTGGTATTAGTTATCTGGTGTCTGGAATTAGTTATCTGCTGTCTGGTATTAGTTATCTGGGTTCTGGTATTAGATATCTGGTGTCTGGTATTAGTTATCTGGTGTCTGGTATTATTTTCTGGTGTCTGGTTCTAGATATCTGGTGTCTGGTATTAGTTATCTGGTGTCTGGTATTAGTTTCTGATGTCTGGTATTAGTTATCTGGTGTCTGGTATTAGTTATCTGGTGTCTGGTATTAGTTATCTGGTGTCTGGTATTAGTTTCTGGTGTCTGGTATTAGTTATCTGGTGTCTGGTATTAGTCATCTGGTGTCTGGTATTAGTTATCTGGTGTCTGGTTTTAGTTATCTGGTGTCTGGTATTAGGAATCTGGTGTCTTTTATTAGGAATCTGGTGTCTGATATTAGTTATTTGGTGTCTTGTATTAGTTTCTGGTGTCTGGTATTAGTTTCTGGTGTCTGGTATTAGATATCTGGTGTCTGGTAGTAGGAATCTGGTGTCTGGTACTAGTTTCTGGTGTCTGGTATTAGTTATCTGGTGTCTGGTATTAGTTATCTGGTGTCTAATATTAGTTATCTGGTGTCTGGTATTAGTTATCTGCTGTCTGGTATTAGTTATCTGGTGTCTGGTATTAGTTATGTGGTGTCTGGTATTAGTTATCTGGTATCTGGTGTTAGTTTCTGGTGTCTGGTATTAGTTATCTGGTGTCTGGTATTAGGAATCTGGTGTCTGGTACTAGTTTCTGGTGTCTGGTATTAGTTATCTGGTGTCTGGTATTAGAAATCTGGTGTCTGGTATTAGTTTCTGGTGTCTGGTATTAGTTATCTGGTGTCTGGTGTTAGTTTCTGGTGTCTGGTATTAGTTATCTGGTGTCTGGTATTAGTTATCTGGTGTCTAATATTAGTTATCTGGTGTCTGGTATTAGTTATCTGGTGTCTGGTATTAGTTATCTGTTGTCTGGTATTAGTTTCTGGTGTCTGGTATTAGGAATCTGGTGTCTGGTATTAGATATCTGGTGTCTGGTATTAGTTATCTGGTGTCTGGTATTAGTTTTTGGTGTCTGGTATTAGATATCTGGTGTCTGGTATTAGTTATCTGGTGTCTGGTATTAGTTTCTGGTGTCTGGTATTAGTTTCTGGTGTCTGGTATTAGTTATCTGGTGTCTGGTATTAGTTTCTGGTGTCTGGTATTAGTTTCTGGTGTCTGGTATTAGTTATCTGGTGTCTGGTATTAGTTTCTGGTGTCTGGTATTAGATATCTGGTGTCTGGTATTAGTTTCTGGTGTCTGGTATTAGTTTCTGGTGTCTGGTATTAGTTATCTGGTGTCTGGTATTAGTCATCTGGTGTCTGGTATTAGTTATTTGGTGTCTGGTATTAGTTTTTGGTGTCTGGTATTAGATATCTGGTGTCTGGTATTAGTTATCTGGTGTCTGGTATTAGTTTCCTGGTGTCTGGTATTAGTTTCTGGTGTCTGGTATTAGGAATCTGGTGTCTGGTATTAGATATCTGGTGTCTGGTATTAGTTATCTGGTGTCTGGTATTAGTTTCTGGTGTCTGGTGTTAGTTTCTGGTGTCTGGTATTAGTTATCTGGTGTCTGGTATTAGGAATCTGGTGTCTGGTATTAGTTATCTGGTGTCTGGTATTAGTTTCTGGTGTCTGGTATTAGTTATCTGGTGTCTGGTATTAGATATCTGGTGTCTGGTATTAGTTTCTGGTGTCTGGTATTAGTTATCTGGTGTCTGGTATTAGTCATCTGGTGTCTGGTATTAGTTATCTGGTGTCTGGTATTAGATATCTGGTGTCTGGTATTAGGAATCTGGTGTCTGGTATTAGTTATCTGGTGTCTAATATTAGTTATCTGGTGTCTGGTATTAGTTATCTGCTGTCTGGTATTAGTTATCTGGTGTCTGGTATTAGTTATCTGGTGTCTGGTATTAGTTATCTGGTATCTGGTGTTAGTTTCTGGTGTCTGGTATTAGTAATCTGGTGTCTGGTATTAGGAATCTGGTGTCTGGTACTAGTTTCTGGTGTCTGGTATTAGTTATCTGGTGTCTGGTATTAGGAATCTGGTGTCTGGTATTAGTTTCTGGTGTCTGGTATTAGTTATCTGGTGTCTGGTATTAGTTTCTGGTGTCTGGTATTAGTTATCTGGTGTCTGGTATTAGTTATCTGCTGTCTAGTATTAGTTATCTGGGTTCTGGTATTAGATATCTGGTGTCTGGTATTAGTTATCTGGTGTCTGGTATTAGTTTCTGGTGTCTGGTTCTAGATATCTGGTGTCTGATATTAGTTATCTGGTGTCTGGTATTAGTTTCTGGTGTCTGATATTAGTTATCTGGTGTCTGGTATTAGTTATCTGGTGTCTGGTATTAGTTATCTGGTGTCTGGTATTAGTTTCTGGTGTCTGGTATTAGTTATCTGGTGTCTGGTATTAGTCATCTGATGTCTGGTATTAGTTATCTGGTGTCTGGTATTAGATATCTGGTGTCTGGTATTAGATATCTGGTGTCTGGTATTAGTTTCTGGTGTCTGGTATTAGATATCTGGTGTCTGGTATTAGTTATCTGGTGTCTGGTACTAGTTTCTGGTGTCTGGTATTAGTTATCTGGTGACTGGTATTAGATATCTGGTGTCTGGTATTAGTTATCTGGTGTCTGGTATTAGTTATCTGGTGTCTGGTATTAGTTATCTGGTGTCTGGTTCTAGATATCTGGTGTCTGGTATTAGTTATCTGGTGTCTGGTATTAGTTTCTGGTGTCTGGTTCTAGTTTCTGGTGTCTGGTATTAGATATCTGGTGTCTGGTATTAGGAATCTGGTGTCTGGTATTAGTTATCTGGTATCTGGTATTAGGAATCTGGTGTCTGGTATTAGGAATCTGGTGTCTGGTATTAGAAATCTGGTGTCTGGTATTAGTTATTTGGTGTCTAGTATTAGTTTCTGGTGTCTGGTATTAGTTATCTGGTGTCTGGTATTAGTTATCTGGTATCTGGTATTAGGAATCTGGTGTCTGGTATTAGTTATCTGGAGTCTGGTATTAGTTATCTGGTGTCTGGTATTAGTTTCTGGTGTCTGGTATTAGTTATCTGGTGTCTGGTATTAGGAATCTGGTGTCTGGTATTAGTTTCTGGTGTCTGGTATTAGTTATCTGGTGTCTGGTATTAGTTTCTGGTGACTATTATAAGTTATCTGGTGTCTGGTATTAGAAATCTGGTGTCTGGTATTAGTTATCTGGTGTCTGATATTAGTTTCTGGTGTCTGGTATTAGTTATCTGGTATCTGGTATTAGGAATCTGGTGTCTGGTATTAGTTATCTGGAGTCTGGTATTATTTATCTGGTGTCTGGTATTAGTTTCTGGTGTCTGGTATTAGTTATCTGGTGTCTGGTATTAGGAATCTGGTGTCTGGTATTAGTTTCTGGAGTCTGGTATTAGTTATCTGGTGTCTGGTATTAGTTTCTGGTGACTAGTATTAGTTATCTGGTGTCTGGTATTAGTTATCTGGTGTCTGGTATTAGTTATCTGGTGTCTGGTATTAGTTTCTGGTGTCTGGTATTAGTTTCTGGGGTCTGGTATTAGTTTCTGGTGTCTGGTATTAGTTATCTGGTGTCTGGTACTAGTTATCTGTTGTCTGGTATTAGTTTCTGGTGTCTGGTATTAGGAATCTGGTGTCTGGTATTAGTTATCTGGTGTCTGGTATTAGTTTCTGGTGTCTGGTATTAGGAATCTGGTGTCTGGTATTAGGAATCTGGTGTCTGGTATTAGTCATCTGGTGTCTGGTATTAGTTATCTGGTGTCTGGTATTAGATATCTGGTGTCTGGTATTAGGAATCTGGTGTCTGGTATTAGTTATCTGGTGTCTGGTATTAGTTATCTGGTGTCTGGTATTAGTTATCTGGTGTCTGGTATTAGTTATCTGGTGTCTGGTATTAGATATCTGGTGTCTGGTATTAGTTTCTGGTGTCTGGTATTAGATATCTGGTGTCTGGTATTAGATATCTGGTGTCTGGTATTAGTTATCTGGTGTCTGGTATTAGTTTCTGGTGTCTGGTTCTAGATATCTGGTGTCTGGTATTAGATATATGGTGTCTGGTATTAGGAATCTGGTGTCTGGTACTAGTTTCTGGTGTCTGGTATTAGTTATCTGGTGTCTGGTACTAGTTTCTGGTGTCTGGTATTAGTTTCTGGTGTCTGGTATTAGTTATCTGGTGTCTGGTTTTAGAAATCTGGTGTCTGGTATTAGTTATTTGGTGTCTGGTATTAGTTATCTGCTGTCTGGTATTAGTTATCTGGTGTCTGGTATTAGTTATCTGGTGTCTGGTATTAGTTATCTGGTATCTGGTGTTAGTTTCTGGTGTCTGGTATTAGTTATCTGGTGTCTGGTATTAGGAATCTGGTGTCTGGTACTAGTTTCTGGTGTCTGGTATTAGTTATCTGGTGTCTTGTATTAGGAATCTGGTGTCTGGTATTAGTTTCTGGTGTCTGGTATTAGTTATCTGGTGTCTGGTATTAGTTTCTGGTGTCTGGTATTAGTTATCTGGTGTCTGGTATTAGTTATCTGCTGTCTGGTATTAGTTATCTGGGTTCTGGTATTATTTATCTGGTGTCTGGTATTAGTTTCTGGTGTCTGGTTCTAGATATCTGGTGTCTGGTATTAGTTATCTGGTGTCTGGTATTAGTTTCTGGTGTCTGGTATTAGTTATCTGGTGTCTGGTATTAGTTATTTGGTGTCTGGTATTAGTTTCTGGTGTCTGGTTCTAGATATCTGGTGTCTGATATTAGTTATCTGGTGTCTGGTATTAGTTTCTGGTGTCTGGTATTAGTTATCTGGTGTCTGGTATTAGTTATCTGGTGTCTGGTATTAGTTATCTGGTGTCTGGTATTAGTTTCTGGTGTCTGGTATTAGTTATCTGGTGTCTGGTATTAGTCATCTGATGTCTGGTATTAGTTATCTGGTGTCTGGTATTAGATATCTGGTGTCTGGTATTAGATATCTGGTGTCTGGTATTAGTTTCTGGTGTCTGGTATTAGATATCTGGTGTCTGGTATTAGTTATCTGGTGTCTGGTACTAGTTTCTGGTGTCTGGTATTAGTTATCTGGTGACTGGTATTAGATATCTGGTGTCTGGTATTAGTTATCTGGTGTCTGGTATTAGTTATCTGGTGTCTGGTATTAGTTATCTGGTGTCTGGTTCTAGATATCTGGTGTCTGGTATTAGTTATCTGGTGTCTGGTATTAGTTTCTGGTGTCTGGTTCTAGTTTCTGGTGTCTGGTATTAGATATCTGGTGTCTGGTATTAGGAATCTGGTGTCTGGTATTAGTTATCTGGTATCTGGTATTAGGAATCTGGTGTCTGGTATTAGGAATCTGGTGTCTGGTATTAGAAATCTGGTGTCTGGTATTAGTTATTTGGTGTCTAGTATTAGTTTCTGGTGTCTGGTATTAGTTATCTGGTGTCTGGTATTAGTTATCTGGTATCTGGTATTAGGAATCTGGTGTCTGGTATTAGTTATCTGGAGTCTGGTATTAGTTATCTGGTGTCTGGTATTAGTTTCTGGTGTCTGGTATTAGTTATCTGGTGTCTGGTATTAGGAATCTGGTGTCTGGTATTAGTTTCTGGTGTCTGGTATTAGTTATCTGGTGTCTGGTATTAGTTTCTGGTGACTATTATAAGTTATCTGGTGTCTGGTATTAGAAATCTGGTGTCTGGTATTAGTTATCTGGTGTCTGGTATTAGTTTCTGGTGTCTGGTATTAGTTATCTGGTATCTGGTATTAGGAATCTGGTGTCTGGTATTAGTTATCTGGAGTCTGGTATTATTTATCTGGTGTCTGGTATTAGTTTCTGGTGTCTGGTATTAGTTATCTGGTGTCTGGTATTAGGAATCTGGTGTCTGGTATTAGTTTCTGGAGTCTGGTATTAGTTATCTGGTGTCTGGTATTAGTTTCTGGTGACTAGTATTAGTTATCTGGTGTCTGGTATTAGTTATCTGGTGTCTGGTATTAGTTATCTGGTGTCTGGTATTAGTTTCTGGTGTCTGGTATTAGTTTCTGGGGTCTGGTATTAGTTTCTGGTGTCTGGTATTAGTTATCTGGTGTCTGGTATTAGTTATCTGTTGTCTGGTATTAGTTTCTGGTGTCTGGTATTAGGAATCTGGTGTCTGGTATTAGTTATCTGGTGTCTGGTATTAGTTTCTGGTGTCTGGTATTAGGAATCTGGTGTCTGGTATTAGGAATCTGGTGTCTGGTATTAGTCATCTGGTGTCTGGTATTAGTTATCTGGTGTCTGGTATTAGATATCTGGTGTCTGGTATTAGGAATCTGGTGTCATGGTATTAGTTATCTGGTGTCTGGTATTAGTTATCTGGTGTCTGGTATTAGTTATCTGGTGTCTGGTATTAGTTATCTGGTGTCTGGTATTAGATATCTGGTGTCTGGTATTAGTTTCTGGTGTCTGGTATTAGATATCTGGTGTCTGGTATTAGATATCTGGTGTCTGGTATTAGTTATCTGGTGTCTGGTATTAGTTTCTGGTGCCTGGTTCTAGATATCTGGTGTCTGGTATTAGATATATGGTGTCTGGTATTAGGAATCTGGTGTCTGGTACTAGTTTCTGGTAACTGGTATTAGTTATCTGGTGTCTGGTACTAGTTTCTGGTGTCTGGTATTAGTTTCTGGTGTCTGGTATTAGTTATCTGGTGTCTGGTTTTAGAAATCTGGTGTCTGGTATTAGTTATTTGGTGTCTGGTATTAGTTATCTGCTGTCTGGTATTAGTTATCTGGTGTCTGGTATTAGTTATCTGGTGTCTGGTATTAGTTATCTGGTATCTGGTGTTAGTTTCTGGTGTCTGGTATTAGTTATCTGGTGTCTGGTATTAGGAATCTGGTGTCTGGTACTAGTTTCTGGTGTCTGGTATTAGTTATCTGGTGTCTTGTATTAGGAATCTGGTGTCTGGTATTAGTTTCTGGTGTCTGGTATTAGTTATCTGGTGTCTGGTATTAGTTTCTGGTGTCTGGTATTAGTTATCTGGTGTCTGGTATTAGTTATCTGCTGTCTGGTATTAGTTATCTGGGTTCTGGTATTAGTTATCTGGTGTCTGGTATTAGTTTCTGGTGTCTGGTTCTAGATATCTGGTGTCTGGTATTAGTTATCTGGTGTCTGGTATTAGTTTCTGGTGTCTGGTATTAGTTATCTGGTGTCTGGTATTAGTTATTTGGTGTCTGGTATTAGTTTCTGGTGTCTGGTATTAGTTATCTGGTGTCTGGTTTTAGTCATCTGGTGTCTGGTATTAGTTATCTGGTGTCTGGTATTAGTTATCTGGTGTCTGGTATTAGTTATCTGGTGTCTGGTATTAGTTATCTGGTGTCTGGTTCTAGATATCTGGTGTCTGGTATTAGTTTCTGGTGTCTGGTATTAGGAATCTGGTGTCTGGTATTAGGAATCTGGTGTCTGGTATTAGATATCTGGTGTCTGGTATTAGGAATCTGTTGTCTGGTATTAGTTATCTGGTATCTGGTATTAGGAATCTGGTGTCTGGTATTAGGAATCTGGTATCTGGTATTAGGAATCTGGTGTCTGGTATTAGGAATCTGGTGTCTGGTATTAGAAATCTGGTGTCTGGTATTAGTTATTTGGTGTCTAGTATTAGTTTCTGGTGTCTGGTATTAGTTATCTGGTGTCTGGTATTAGTTATCTGGTGTCTGGTATTAGTTTCTGGTGTCTGGTATTAGGAATCTGGTGTCTGGTATTAGGAATCTGGTGTCTGGTATTAGTTATCTGGTGTCTGGTATTAGGAATCTGGTGTCTGGTACTAGTTTCTGGTGTCTGGTATTAGTTATCTGGTGTCTGGTATTAGTTTCTGGTGTCTGGTATTAGTTATTTGGTGTCTGGTATTAGTTATATGGTGTCTGGTATTAGTTATCTGGTGTCTGGTATTAGTTATCTGCTGTCTAGTATTAGTTATCTGGTGTCTGGTATTAGATATCTGGTGTCTATTACTAGTTATCTGGTGTCTGATATTAGTTATCTGGTGTCTGGTATTAGTTTCTGGTGTCTAATATTAGATATCTGGTGTCTGGTATTAGTTATCTGGTGTCTGGTATTAGTTTGTGGTGTCTGGTATTAGTTTCTGGTGTCTGGTATTAGGTTCTGGTGTCTGGTATTAGTTATCTGGTGTCTGGTATTAGTTATCTGTTGTCTGGTATTAGTTTCTGGTGTCTGGTATTATGAATCTGGTGTCTGGTATTAGTTATCTGGTGTCTGGTATTAGTTATCTGGTGTCTGGTATTAGTTATCTGGTGTCTGGTTCTAGATATCTGGTGTCTGGTATTAGTTTCTGGTGTCTGGTATTAGGAATCTGGTGTCTGGTATTAGGAATCTGGTGTCTGGTATTAGATATCTGGTGTCTGGTATTAGGAATCTGGTGTCTGGTACTAGTTTCTGGTGTCTGGTATTAGTTATCTGGTGTCTGGTACTAGTTTCTGGTGTCTGGTATTAGTTTCTGGTGTCTGGTATTAGTTATCTGGTGTCTGGTTTTAGAAATCTGGTGTCTGGTATTAGTTATTTGGTGTCTGGTATTAGTTATCTGCTGTCTGGTATTAGTTATCTGGTGTCTGGTATTAGTTATCTGGTGTCTGGTATTAGTTATCTGGTATCTGGTGTTAGTTTCTGGTGTCTGGTATTAGTTACCTGGTGTCTGGTATTAGGAATCTGGTGTCTGGTACTAGTTTCTGGTGTCTGGTATTAGTTATCTGGTGTCTGGTATTAGGAATCTGGTGTCTGGTATTAGTTTCTGGTGTCTGGTATTAGTTATCTGGTGTCTGGTATTAGTTTCTGGTGTCTGGTATTAGTTATCTGGTGTCTGGTATTAGTTATCTGCTGTCTGGTATTAGTTATCTGGGTTCTGGTATTAGATATCTGGTGTCTAGTATTAGTTATCTGGTGTCTGGTATTAGTTTCTGGTGTCTGGTATTAGTTATTTGGTGTCTAGTATTAGTTTCTGGTGTCACGTATTAGTTATCTGGTGTCTGGTATTAGTTATCTGGTGTCTGGTATTAGTTTCTGGTGTCTGGTATTAGGAATCTGGTGTCTGGTATTAGGAATCTGGTGTCTGGTATTAGTTATCTGGTGTCTGGTATTAGTTTCTGGTGTCTGGTATTAGTTATCTGGTGTCTGGTATTAGTAATATGGTGTCTGGTATTAGTTATCTGGTGTCTGGTATTAGTTATCTGCTGTCTAGTATTAGTTATCTGGTGTCTGGTATTAGATATCTGGTGTCTATTACTAGTTATCTGGTGTCTGGTATTAGTTATCTGGTGTCTGGTATTAGTTTCTGGTGTCTAATATTAGATATCTGGTGTCTGGTATTAGTTATCTGGTGTCTGGTATTAGTTTCTGGTGTCTGGTATTAGTTTCTGGTGTCTGGTATTAGTTTCTGGTGTCTGGTATTAGTTATCTGGTGTCTGGTATTAGTTATCTGTTGTCTGGTATTAGTTCCTGGTGTCTGGTATTATGAACCTGGTGTCTGGTATTAGAAATCTGGTGTCTGGTATTAGTTATCTGGTGTCTGGTATTAGTTTCTGGTGTCTGGTGTTAGTTATCTGGTGTCTGGTATTAGTTATCTGGTGTCTGGTATTAGTTTCTGGTGTCTGGTATTAGGAATCTGGTGTCTGGTTTTTAGGAATCTGGTGTCTGGTATTAGTTATCTGGTGTCTGGTATTAGTTATCTGGTGTCTGGTATTAGTTATCTGTTGTCTGGTATTAGTTTCTGGTGTCTGGTATTATGAATCTGGTGTCTGGTATTAGTTGTCTGGTGTCTGGTATTAGATATCTGGTGTCTGGTATTAGGAATCTGGTGTCTGGTATTAGTTATCTGGTGTCTGGTATTAGTTATCTGGTGTCTGGTATTAGTTATCTGGTGTCTGGTATTAGTTATCTGGTGTCTGGTATTAGTTATCTGGTGTCTGGTATTAGTTATCTGGTGTCTGGTATTAGATATCTGGTGTCTGGTATTAGTTATCTGGTGTCTGGTATTAGTTTCTGTTGTCTGGTATTAGTTTCTGGTGTCTGGTATTAGGAATCTGGTGTCTGGTATTAGATATCTGGTGTCTGGTATTAGTTATCTGGTGTCTGGTATTATTTTCTGGTGTCTGGAGTTAGTTTCTGGTGTCTGGTATTAAATATCTGGTGTCTGGTATTAGGAATCTGGTGTCTGGTATTAGTTATCTGGTGTCTGGTATTAGTTTTTGGTGTCTGGTGTTAGTTATCTGGTGTCTGGTATTAGATATCTGGTGTCTGGTATTAGTTCCTGGTGTCTGGTATTAGTTATCTGGTGTCTGGTATTAGTCATCTGGTGTCTAGTATTAGTTATCTGGTGTCTGGTATTAGGAATCTGGTGTCTGGTATTAGTTATCTGCTGTCTGGTATTAGTTATCTGCTGTCTGGTATTAGTTATCTGGTGTCTGGTATTAGTTATCTGGTGTCTGGTATTAGTTATCTGGTATCTGGTGTTAGTTTCTGGTGTCTGGTATTAGTTATCTGGTATCTGGTGTTAGTTTCTGGTGTCTGGTATTAGGAATCTGGTGTCTGGTATTAGTTTCTGGTGTCTGGTATTAGTTATCTGGTGTCTGGTATTAGTTATCTGCTGTCTGGTATTAGTTTCTGGTGTCTGGTATTAGTTATCTGGTGTCTGGTATTAGTTATATGGTGTCTGGTATTAGTTATCTGCTGTCTGGTATTAGTTATCTGCTGTCTGGTATTAGTTATCTGGTGTCTGGTATTAGTTATCTGGTGTCTGGTATTAGTTATCTGGTGTCTGGTATTAGTTATCTGGTGTCTAGTATTAGTTATCTGGTGTCTGGTATTAGTTATCTGGTGTCTGGTATTAGTTATCTGGTGTCTGGTATTAAATATCTGCTGTCTGGTATTAGTTATCTGCTGTCTGGTATTAGTTATCTGGTGTCTGGTATTAGTTATCTGGTATCTGGTATTAGTTATCTGGTATCTGGTGTTAGTTTCTGGTGTCTGGTATTAGTTATCTGGTGTCTGGTATTAGATATCTGGTGTCTGGTATTAGATATCTGGTGTCTAATATTAGTTATCTGGTGTCTGGTATTAGTCATCTGGTGTCTGGTATTAGTTATTTGGTGTCTGGTATTAGTTTTTAGTGTCTGGTATTAGATATCTGGTGTCTGGTATTAGTTATCTGGTGTCTGGTATTAGTTTCTGTTGTCTGGTATTAGTTTCTGGTGTCTGGTATTAGGAATCTGGTGTCTGGTATTAGATATCTGGTGTCTGGTATTAGTTATCTGGTGTCTGGTATTATTTTCTGGTGTCTGGAGTTAGTTTCTGGTGTCTGGTATTAAATATCTGGTGTCTGGTATTAGGAATCTGGTGTCTGGTATTAGTTATCTGGTGTCTGGTATTAGATATCTGGTGTCTGGTATTAGGAATCTGGTGTCTGGTATTAGTTATCTGGTGTCTGGTATTAGTTATCTGGTGTCTGGTATTAGTTTCTGGTGTCTGAATCTAGATATCTGGTGTCTGGTATTAGTTATCTGCTGTCTGGTATTAGTTTCTGGTGTCTGGTATTAGTTATCTGGTGTCTGGTATTAGTTATCTGGTATCTGGTGTTAGTTTCTGGTGTCTGGTATTAGGAATCTGGTGTCTGGTATTAGTTTCTGGTGTCTGGTATTAGTTATCTGGTATCTGGTGTTAGTTTCTGGTGTCTGGTATTAGGAATCTGGTGTCTGGTATTAGTTTCTGGTGTCTGGTATTAGTTATCTGGTGTCTGGTATTAGTTATCTGGTGTCTGGTATTAGTTATCTGCTGTCTAGTATTAGTTATCTGGTGTCTGGTATTAGATATCTGATGTCTATTACTAGTTATCTGGTGTCTGGTATTAGTTATCTGGTGTCTGGTATTAGTTTCTGGTGTCTGGTATTAGTTATCTGGTGTCTGGTGTTAGTTTCTGGTGTCTGGTATTAGGAATCTGGTGTCTGGAGTTAGTTTCTGGTGTCTGGTATTAGTTATCTGGTATCTGGTGTTAGTTTCTGGTGTCTGGTATTAGGAATCTGGTGTCTGGAGTTAGTTTCTGGTGTCTGGTATTAAATATCTGGTGTCTGGTATTAGGAATCTGGTGTCTGGTATTAGTTTCTGGTGTCTGGTATTAGTTATCTGGTATCTAATGTTAGTTTCTGGTGTCTGGTATTAGGAATCTGGTGTCTGGTATTAGGAATCTGGTGTCTGGTATTAGTTATCTGGTGTCTGGTATTAGGAATCTGGTGTCTGGTATTAGTTTCTGGTGTCTGGTATTAGTTATCTGGTATCTGGTGTTAGTTTCTGGTGTCTGGTATTAGGAATCTGGTGTCTGGAGTTAGTTTCTGGTGTCTGGTATTAAATATCTGGTGTCTGGTATTAGGAATCTGGTGTCTGGTATTAGTTATCTGGTGTCTGGTATTAGTTATCTGGTGTCTGGTATTAGTTATCTGGTATCTGGTGTTAGTTTCTGGTGTCTGGTATTAGGAATCTGGTGTCTGGTATTAGTTTCTGGTGTCTGGTATTAGTTATCTGGTGTCTGGTATTAGTTATCTGCTGTCTGGTATTAGTTTCTGGTGTCTGGTATTAGTTATCTGGTGTCTGGTATTAGTTATATGGTGTCTGGTATTAGTTATCTGGTGTCTGGTATTAGTTATCTGCTGTCTAGTATTAGTTATCTGGTGTCTGGTATTAGATATCTGATGTCTATTACTAGTTATCTGGTGTCTGGTATTAGTTATCTGGTGTCTGGTATTAGTTTCTGGTGTCTGGTATTAGTTATCTGGTGTCTGGTATTAGTTATATGGTGTCTGGTATTAGTTATCTGGTATCTGGTATTAGTTATCTGCTGTCTAGTATTAGTTATCTGGTGTCTGGTATTAGATATCTGGTGTATATTACTAGTTATCTGGTGTCTGGTATTAGTTATCTGGTGTCTGGTATTAGTTTCTGGTGTCTAATATTAGATATCTGGTGTCTGGTATTAGTTATCTGGTGTCTGGTATTAGTTTCTGGTGTCTGGTATTAGTTTCTGGTGTCTGGTATTAGTTTCTGGTGTCTAATATTAGATATCTGGTGTCTGGTATTAGTTATCTGGTGTCTGGTATTAGTTTCTGGTGTCTGGTATTAGTTATCTGCTGTGTGGTATTAGTTATGTGGTGTCTGGTATTAGTTATCTGGTGTCTGGTATTAGTTATCTGGTATCTGGTGTTAGTTTCTGGTGTCTGGTATTAGGAATCTGGTGTCTGGTACTAGTTTCTGGTGTCTGGTATTAGTTATCTGGTGTCTGGTATTAGGAATCTGGTGTCTGGTATTAGTTTCTGGTGTCTGGTATTAGTTATCTGGTGTCTGGTATTAGTTATCTGGTGTCTGGTATTAGTTTCTGGTGTCTGAATCTAGATATCTGGTGTCTGTTATTAGTTATCTGGTGTCTGGTATTAGTTTCTGGTGTCTGGTATTAGTTATCTGGTGTCTGGTATTAGTTATC
Source organism: Tachina lurida (assembly GCA_944452675.1). NCBI lineage: Eukaryota > Metazoa > Arthropoda > Insecta > Diptera > Tachinidae > Tachina > Tachina lurida. The sequence goes on from CALYBX010000001.1 coordinate 2,548,485, forward strand.
TGGTGTCTGGTATTAGATATCTGGTGTCTGGTATTAGTTCCTGGTGTCTGGTATTAGTTATCTGGTGTCTGGTATTAGTCATCTGGTGTCTAGTATTAGTTATCTGGTGTCTGGTATTAGATATCTGGTGTCTGGTATTAGGAATCTGGTGTCTGGTATTAGTTATCTGGTGTCTAATATTAGTTATCTGGTGTCTGGTATTAGTTATCTGCTGTCTGGTATTAGTTATCTGGTGTCTGGTATTAGTTATCTGGTGTCTGGTATTAGTTATCTGGTATCTGGTGTTAGTTTCTGGTGTCTGGTATTAGTTTCTGGTGTCTGGTATTAGTTATCTGGTGTCTGGTATTAGTTATCTGCTGTCTGGTATTAGTTATCTGGGTTCTGGTATTAGATATCTGGTGTCTGGTATTAGTTATCTGGTGTCTGGTATTAGTTTCTGGTGTCTGAATCTAGATATCTGTTGTCTGGTATTAGTTATCTGGTGTCTGGTATTAGTTTCTGGTGTCTGGTATTAGTTATCTGGTGTCTTATATTAGTTATCTGGTGTCTGGTATAAGTTATCTGGGTTCTGGTATTAGATATCTGGTGTCTGGTATTAGTTATCTGGTGTCTGGTATTAGTTTCTGGTGTCTGAATCTAGATATCTGGTGTCTGGTATTAGTTATCTGGTGTCTGGTATTAGTTTCTGGTGTCTGGTATTAGTTATCTGGTGTCTGGTATTAGTTATCTGCTGTCTGGTATTAGTTATCTGGGTTCTGGTATTAGATATCTGGTGTCTGGTATTAGTTATCTGGTGTCTGGTATTAGTTTCTGGTGTCTGAATCTAGATATCTGGTGTCTGGTATTAGTTATCTGGTGTCTGGTATTAGTTTCTGGTGTCTGGTATTAGTTATCTGCTGTCTGGTATTAGTTATCTGGTGTCTGGTATTAGTTATCTGGTGTCTGGTATTAGTTATCTGGTATCTGGTGTTAGTTTCTGGTGTCTGGTATTAGGAATCTGGTGTCTGGTACTAGTTTCTGGTGTCTGGTATTAGTTATCTGGTGTCTGGTATTAGGAATCTGGTGTCTGGTATTAGTTTCTGGTGTCTGGTATTAGTTATCTGGTGTCTGGTATTAGTTATCTGGTGTCTGGTATTAGTTTCTGGTGTCTGAATCTAGATATCTGGTGTCTGGTATTAGTTATCTGGTGTCTGGTATTAGTTTCTGGTGTCTGGTATTAGTTATCTGGTGTCTGGTATTAGTTATCTGGTGTCTGGTATTAGATATCTGGTGTCTGGTATTAGTTCCTGGTGTCTGGTATTAGTTATCTGGTGTCTGGTATTAGTCATCTGGTGTCTAGTATTAGTTATCTGGTGTCTGGTATTAGATATCTGGTGTCTGGTATTAGGAATCTGGTGTCTGGTATTAGTTATCTGGTGTCTAAAATTAGTTATCTGGTGTCTGGTATTAGTTATCTGCTGTCTGGTATTAGTTATCTGGTGTCTGGTATTAGTTATCTGGTGTCTGGTATTAGTTATCTGGTATCTGGTGTTAGTTTCTGGTGTCTGGTATTAGGAATCTGGTGTCTGGTATTAGTTTCTGGTGTCTGGTATTAGTTATCTGGTGTCTGGTATTAGTTATCTGCTGTCTGGTATTAGTTATCTGGGTTCTGGTATTAGATATCTGGTGTCTGGTATTAGTTATCTGGTGTCTGGTATTAGTTTCTGGTGTCTGAATCTAGATATCTGGTGTCTGGTATTAGTTTCTGGTGTCTGGTATTAGTCATCTGGTGTCTGGTATTAGTTATCTGGTGTCTGGTATTAGATATCTGGTGTCTGGTATTAGATATCTGGTGTCTGGTATTAGTTTCTGGTGTCTGGTATTAGATATCTGGTGTCTGGTATTAGTTATCTGGTGTCTGGTACTAGTTTCTGGTGTCTGGTATTAGTTATCTGGTGACTGGTATTAGATATCTGGTGTCTGGTATTAGTTATCTGGTGTCTGGTATTAGTTATCTGGTGTCTGGTATTAGATATCTGGTGTCTGGTATTAGATATCTGGTGTCTGGTATTAGTTATCTGGTGTCTGGTACTAGTTTCTGGTGTCTGGTATTAGTTATCTGGTGACTGGTATTAGATATCTGGTGTCTGGTATTAGTTATCTGGTGTCTGGTATTAGTTATCTGGTGTCTGGTATTAGTTATCTGGTGTCTGGTATTAGATATCTGGTGTCTGGTATTAGTTCCTGGTGTCTGGTATTAGTTATCTGGTGTCTGGTATTAGTCATCTGGTGTCTAGTATTTGTTATCTGGTGTCTGGTATTAGATATCTGGTGTCTGGTATTAGGAATCTGGTGTCTGGTATTAGTTATCTGGTGTCTAATATTAGTTATCTGGTGTCTGGTATTAGTTATCTGCTATCTGGTATTAGTTATCTGGTGTCTGGTATTAGTTATCTGGTGTCTGGTATTAGTTATCTGGTATCTGGTGTTAGTTTCTGGTGTCTGGTATTAGGAATCTGGTGTCTGGTATTAGTTTCTGGTGTCTGGTATTAGTCATCTGGTGTCTGGTATTAGTTATCTGGTATCTGGTGTTAGTTTCTGGTGTCTGGTATTAGGAATCTGGTGTCTGGTATTAGTTTCTGGTGTCTGGTTTTAGTTATCTGGTGTCTGGTATTAGTTATCTGCTGTCTAGTATTAGTTATCTGGGTTCTGGTATTAGTTTCTGGTGTCTGGTATTAGTTATCTGGTGTCTGGTATTAGTTATCTGGTGTCTGGTATTAGTTATCTGGTGTCTGGTATTAGTTTCTGGTGTCTGGTATTAGTTATCTGGTGTCTGGTATTAGTCATCTGGTGTCTGGTATTAGTTATTTGATGTCTGGTATTAGATATCTGGTGTCTGGTATTAGATATCTGGTGTCTGGTATTAGTTTCTGGTGTCTGGTATTAGATATCTGGTGTCTGGTATTAGTTATCTGGTGTCTGGTACTAGTTTCTGGTGTCTGGTATTAGTTATCTGGTGACTGGTATTAGATATCTGGTGTCTCGTATTAGTTATCTGGTGTCTGGTATTAGTTATCTGGTGTCTGGTATTAGTTATCTGGTGTCTGGTTCTAGATATCTGGTGTCTGGTATTAGTTATCTGGTGTCTGGTATTAGTTTCTGGTGTCTGGTATTAGTTTCTGGTGTCTGGTATTAGATATCTGGTGTCTGGTATTAGGAATCTGGTGTCTGGTATTAGTTATCTGGTATCTGGTATTAGGAATCTGGTGTCTGGTATTAGGAATCTGGTGTCTGGTATTAGAAATCTGGTGTCTGGTATTAGTTTCTGGTGTCTGGTATTAGATATCTGGTGTCTGGTATTAGTTATCTGGTGTCCGGTATTAGTTATCTGGTGTCTGGTATTAGATATCTGGTGTCTGGCATTAGTTTCTGCTGTCTGGTATTAGTTATCTGGTGTCTGGTATTAGTTATCTGCTGTCTGGTATTAGTTATCTGGTGTCTGGTATTAGATATCTGGTGTCTGGTATTAGCTATCTGGTGTCTGGTATTAGTTATCTGGTGTCTGGTATTAGTTATCTGTTGTCTGGTATTAGTTTCTGGTGTCTGGTATTAGTTTCTGGTGTCTGGTATTAGTTATCTGGTGTGTGGTATTAGAAATCTGGTGTCTGGTATTAGTTTCTGGTGTCTGGTATTAGTTATCTGGTGTCTGGTATTAGGAATCTGGTGTCTGGTACTAGTTTCTGGTGTCTGGTATTAGTTATCTGGTGTCTGGTATTAAATTCTGGTGTCTGGTATTAGTTATCTGGTGTCTGGTATTAGTTTCTGGTGTCTGGTATTAGTTATCTGGTGTCTATTATTAGTCATCTGGTGTCTGGTATTAGTTATCTGGTGTCTGGTATTAGATATCTGGTGTCTGGTATTAGGAATCTGGTGTCTGGTACTAGTTTCTGGTGTCTGGTATTAGTTTCTGGTGTCTGGTACTAGTTTCTGGTGTCTGGTATTAGTTTCTGGTGTCTGGTATTAGTTATCTGCTGTCTGGTATTAGTTATCTGCTGTCTGGTATTAGTTTCTGGTGACTAGTATTAGTTATCTGGTGTCTGGTATTAGTTATCTGGTGTCTGGTATTAGTTATCTGGTGACTGGTATTAGATATCTGGTGTCTGGTATTAGTTATCTGGTGTCTGGTATTAGTTATCTGGTGTCTGGTATTAGATATCTGGTGTCTGGTATTAGTTTCTGGTGTCTGGTATTAGTTATCTGGTGTCTGGTATTAGTCATCTGGTGTCTGGTATTAGTTATCTGGTGTCAGGTATTAGATATCTGGTGTCTGGTATTAGGAATCTGGTGTCTGGTATTATTTATCTGGTGTCTGGTATTAGTTTCTGGTGTCTGGTATTAGTTATCTGGTGTCTGGTATTAGTTATCTGCTGTCTGGTATTAGTTATCTGGGTTCTGGTATTAGATATCTGGTGTCTGGTATTAGTTATCTGGTGTCTGGTATTAGTTTCTGGTGTCTGGTTCTAGATATCTGGTGTCTGATATTAGTTATCTGGTGTCTGGTATTAGTTTCTGGTGTCTGGTATTAGTTATCTGGTGTCTGGTATTAGTTATCTGCTGTCTGGTATTAGTTATCTGGTGTCTGGTATTAGATATCTGGTGTCTGGTATTAGTTATCTGGTGTCTGGTATTAGTTATCTGGTGTCTGGTATTAGTTTCTGGTGTCTGGTATTAGGAATCTGGTGTCTGGTATTAGTTATCTGGTGTCTGGTATTAGTTATCTGCTGTCTGGTATTAGTTATCTGGTGTCTGGTATTAGAAATCTGGTGTCTGGTATTAGTTATTTGGTGTCTTGTATTAGTTTCTGGTGTCTGGTATTAGTTATCTGGTGTCTGGTATTAGGAATCTGGTGTCTGGTACTAGTTTCTGGTGTCTGGTATTAGTTATCTGGTGTCTGGTATTAGTTTCTGGTGTCTGGTATTAGTTATCTGGTGTCTGGTATTAGTTATCTGGTGTCTGGTATTAGTTTCTGGTGTCTGGTATTAGTTATCTGGTGTCTGGTATTAGTCATCTGGTGTCTGGTATTAGTTATCTGGTGTCTGGTATTAGGAATCTGGTGTCTGGTACTAGTTTCTGGTGTCTGGTATTAGTTATCTGGTGTCTGGTATTAGTTTCTGGTGTCTGGTATTAGTTATCTGGTGTCTGGTATTAGTTTCTGGTGTCTGGTATTAGTTATCTGGTGTCTGGTATTAGTTATCTAGTGACTGGTATTAGTTTTTGGTGTCTGGTATTAGTTATCTGGTGTCTAATATTAGTTATCTGGTGTCTGGTATTAGTTATCTGGTGTCTGGTATTAGTTATCTGGTGTCTGGTATTAGTTTCTGGTGTCTGGTATTAGTTATCTGGTATCTGGTATTAGGAATCTGGTGTCTGGTATTAGTTATCTGGAGTCTGGTATTAGTTATCTGGTGTCTGGTATTAGTTATCTGGGTTCTGGTATTAGGAATCTGGTGTCTGGTATTAGTTATCTGGTGTCTGGTATTAGTTTCTGGTGACTAGTATTAGTTATCTGGTGTCTGGTATTAGTTTTTGGTGTCTGGTATTAGATATCTGGTGTCTGGTATTAGATATCTGGTGTCTGGTATTAGTTATCTGGTGTCTGGTATTAGTTATCTGGTGTCTAATATTAGTTATCTGGTGTCTGGTATTAGTTATCTGCTGTCTGGTGTTAGTTATCTGGTGTCTGGTATTAGTTATCTGCTGTCTGGTATTAGTTATCTGGTGTCTGGTATTGGATATCTGGTGTCTGGTATTAGTTATCTGGTATCTGGTATTAGTTTCTGGTGTCTGGTGTTAGATATCTGGTGTCTGGTATTAGTTATCTGGTGTCTGGTATTAGTTTTTGGTGTCTGGTGTTAGTTATCTGGTGTTTGGTATTAGTTATTTGGTGTCTGGTATTAGTTATCTGGTGTCTGGTATTAGTTTCTGGTGTCTGGTATTAGTTATCTGGTGTCTGGTATTAGTTTCTGGTGTCTGGTGTTAGATATCTGGTGTCTGGTATTAGTTATCTGGTGTCTGGTATTAGAAATCTGGTGTCTGGTATTAGTTATTTGGTGTCTGGTATTAGTTTCTGGTGTCTGGTATTAGTTATCTGGTGTCTGAGATTAGGAATTTGGTGTCTTGTACTAGTTATCTGGTGTCTGGTATTAGTTATCTGGTGTCTGGTATTAGTTATCTGGTGTCTGGTATTAGATATCTGGTGTCTGGTATTAGATATCTGTTGTCTGGTATTAGTTATCTGGTGTCTGGTATTAGTTATCTGGTGTCTAATATTAGTTATCTGGTGTCTGGTATTAGTTATCTGCTGTCTGGTGTTAGTTATCTGGTGTCTGGTATTAGTTATCTGCTGTCTGGTATTAGTTATCTGGTGTCTGGTATTAGATATCTGGTGTCTGGTATTAGTTATCTGGTGTCTGGTATTAGTTTCTGGTGTCTGGTGTTAGATATCTGGTGTCTGGTATTAGTTATCTGGTGTCTGGTATTAGTTTCTGGTGTCTGGTGTTAGTTATCTGGTGTCTGGTATTAGGAATCTGGTGTCTGGTATTAGTTATCTGTTGTCTGGTATTAGTTTCTGGTGTCTGGTATTAGTTATCTGGTGTCTGGTATTAGTTATCTGGTGTCTGGTATTAGAAATCTGGTGTCTGGTATTAGTTATTTGGTGTCTGGTATTAGTTTCTGGTGTCTGGTATTAGGAATCTGGTGTCTGGTATTAGTTATTTGGTGTCTTGTATTAGTTTCTGGTGTCTGGTATTAGTTATCTGCTGTCTGGTATTAGTTATCTGGTGTCTGGTATTAGGAATCTGGTGTCTGGTATTAGTTTCTGGTGTCTGGTATTAGTTATCTGGTGTCTGGTATTAGGAATCTGGTGTCTGGTACTAGTTTCTGGTATCTGGTATTAGTTATCTGGTGTCTGGTATTAGTTTCTGGTGTCTGGTATTAGTTGTCTGGTGTCTGGTATTATTTATCTGGTGTCTGGTATTAGTTATCTGGTGTCTGGTATTAGTTATCTGCTGTCTAATATTAGTTATCTGGTGTCTGGTATTAGATATCTGGTGTCTGGTATTAGTTATCTGGTGTCTGGTATTAGTTATCTGGTGTCTGGTATTAGTTTCTGGTGTCTGGTATTAGTTATCTGGTGTCTGGTATTAGTCATCTGGTGTCTGGTATTAGTTATCTGGTGTCTGGTATTAGATATCTGGTGTCTGGTATTAGGAATCTGGTGTCTGGTACTAGTTTCTGGTGTCTGGTATTAGTTTTTGGTGTCTGGTATTAGTTATCTGGTGTCTGGTATTAGTTTCTGGTGACTGGTATTAGTTATCTGGTGTCTGGTATTAGTTATCTGGTGTCTGGTATTAGTTATCTGGTGACTGGTATTAGATATCTGGTGTCTGGTATTAGTTATCTGTTGTCTGGTATTAGTTATCTGGTGTCTGGTATTAGTTTCTGGTGACTGGTATTAGTTATCTGGTGTCTGGTATTAGATATCTGGTGTCTGGTATTAGATATCTGGTGTCTGGTATTAGTTATCTGGTGTCTGGTATTAGTTTCTGGTGTCTGGTATTAGTTATCTGGTGTCTGGTATTAGTTATCTGGTGTCTGGTATTAGTTTCTGGTGTCTGGTATTAGGAATCTGGTGTCTGGTATTAGAAATCTGGTGTCTGGTATTAGTTATTTGGTGTCTAGTATTAGTTTCTGGTGTCTGGTATTAGTTATCTGGTGTCTGGTATTAGGAATCTGGTGTCTGGTACTAGTTTCTGGTGTCTGGTATTAGTTATCTGGTGTCTGGTATTAGTTTCTGGTGTCTGGTATTAGTTTCTGGTGTCTGGTATTAGTTATCTGGTGTCTGGTATTAGGAATCTGGTGTCTGGTATTAGTTTCTGGTGTCTGGTATTAGTTATCTGGTGTCTGGTATTAGTTTCTGGTGACTAGTATTAGTTATCTGGTGTCTGGTATTTGATATCTGGTGTCTGGTATTAGTTATCTGGTGTCTGGTATTAGTTATCTGGTGTCTGGTATTAGTTTCTGGTGTCTGGTATTAGATATCTGGTGTCTGGTATTAGTTATCTGGTGTCTGGTATTAGTTATCTGGTGTCTGGTACTAGTTTCTGGTGTCTGGTATTAGTAATCTGGTGACTGGTATTAGATATCTGGTGTCTGGTATTAGTTATCTGGTGTCTGGTATTAGTTATCTGGTGACTGGTATTAGATATCTGGTGTCTGGTATTAGTTATCTGTTGTCTGGTATTAGTAATCTGGTGTCTGGTATTAGTTTCTGGTGACTGGTATTAGTTATCTGGTGTCTGGTATTAGTTATCTGGTGTCTAATATTAGTTATCTGGTGACTGGTATTAGAAATCTGGTGTCTGGTATTAGTTATTTGGTGTCTGGTATTAGTTTCTGGTGTCTGGTATTAGTTATCTGGTGTCTGGTATTAGTCATCTGGTGTCTGGTATTAGTTTTTGGTGTCTGGTATTAGTTATCTGGTGTCTGGTATTAGTTATCTGCTGTCTGGTGTTAGTTATCTGGTGTCTGGTATTAGTTATCTGCTGTCTGGTATTAGTTATCTGGTGTCTGGTATTAGATATCTGGTGTCTGGTATTAGTTATCTGGTGTCTAATATTAGTTATCTGGTGTCTGGTATTAGTTTCTGGTGTCTGGTATTAGGAATCTGGTGTCTGGTATTAGGAATCTGGTGTCTGGTATTAGTTATTTGGTGTCTTGTATTAGTTTCTGGTGTCTGGTATTAGTTATCTGCTGTCTGGTATTAGTTATCTGGTGTCTGGTATTAGGAATCTGGTGTCTGGTATTAGTTTCTGGTGTCTGGTATTAGTTATCTGGTGTCTGGTATTAGTTATCTGGTGTCTGGTATTAGTTTCTGGTGTCTGGTATTAGGAATCTGGTGTCTGGTATTAGTTATCTGGTGTCTGGTATTAGTTTCTGGTGTCTGGTATTAGGAATCTGGTGTCTGGTATTAGTTATCTGGTGTCTGGTATTAGATATCTGCTGTCTGGTATTAGATATCTGGTGTCTGGTATTAGTTATCTGGTGTCTGGTATTAGTTATCTGGTGTCTGGTATTAGTTATCTGGTGTCTGGTATTAGGAATCTGGTGTCTGGTACTAGTTTCTGGTGTCTGGTACTAGTTATCTGGTGTCTGGTATTAGTTTCTGGTGTCTGGTATTAGTAATCTGGTGTCTGGTATTAGTTATCTGGTGTCTGGTATTAGTTATTTGGTGTCTTGTATTAGTTTCTGGTGTCTGGTATTAGTTATCTGTTGTCTGGTAATAGGAATCTGGTGTCTGGTACTAGTTTCTGGTGTCTGGTATTAGTTATCTGGTGTCTGGTATTAGTTTCTGGTGTCTGGTATTAGTTATCTGGTGTCTGGTATTAGTTATCTGGTGTCTGGTATTAGATATCTGGTGTCTGGTATTAGGAATCTGGTGTCTGGTATTATTTATCTGGTGTCTGGTATTAGTTTCTGGTGCCTGGTATTAGTTATCTGGTGTCTGGTATTAGTTATCTGCTGTCTGGTATTAGTTATCTGGGTTCTGGTATTAGATATCTGGTGTCTGGTATTAGTTATCTGGTGTCTGGTATTAGTTTCTGGTGTCTGGTTCTAGATATCTGGTGTCTGATATTAGTTATCTGGTGTCTGGTATTAGTTTCTGGTGTCTGGTATTAGTTATCTGGTGTCTGGTATTAGTTATCTGCTGTCTGGTATTAGTTATCTGGTGTCTGGTATTAGATATCTGGTGTCTGGTATTAGTTATCTGGTGTCTGGTATTAGTTATCTGGTGTCTGGTATTAGTTTCTGGTGTCTGGTATTAGGAATCTGGTGTCTGGTATTAGTTATCTGGTGTCTGGTATTAGTTATCTGCTGTCTGGTATTAGTTATCTGGTGTCTGGTATTAGAAATCTGGTGTCTGGTATTAGTTATTTGGTGTCTTGTATTAGTTTCTGGTGTCTGGTATTAGTTATCTGGTGTCTGGTATTAGGAATCTGGTATCTGGTACTAGTTTCTGGTGTCTGGTATTAGTTATCTGGTGTCTGGTATTAGTTTCTGGTGTCTGGTATTAGTTATCTGGTGTCTGGTATTAGTTATCTGGTGTCTGGTATTAGTTTCTGGTGTCTGGTATTAGTTATCTGGTGTCTGGTATTAGTCATCTGGTATCTGGTATTAGTTATCTGGTGTCTGGTATTAGGAATCTGGTGTCTGGTACTAGTTTCTGGTGTCTGGTATTAGTTATCTGGTGTCTGGTATTAGTTTCTGGTGTCTGGTATTAGTTATCTGGTGTCTGGTATTAGTTTCTGGTGTCTGGTATTAGTTATCTGGTGTCTGGTATTAGTTATCTAGTGACTGGTATTAGTTTTTGGTGTCTGGTATTAGTTATCTGGTGTCTAATATTAGTTATCTGGTGTCTGGTATTAGTTATCTGGTGTCTGGTATTAGTTATCTGGTGTCTGGTATTAGTTTCTGGTGTCTGGTATTAGTTATCTGGTATCTGGTATTAGGAATCTGGTGTCTGGTATTAGTTATCTGGAGTCTGGTATTAGTTATCTGGTGTCTGGTATTAGTTATCTGGGTTCTGGTATTAGGAATCTGGTGTCTGGTATTAGTTATCTGGTGTCTGGTATTAGTTTCTGGTGACTAGTTTTAGTTATCTGGTGTCTGGTATTAGTTTTTGGTGTCTGGTATTAGATATCTGGTGTCTGGTATTAGATATCTGGTGTCTGGTATTAGTTATCTGGTGTCTGGTATTAGTTATCTGGTGTCTAATACTAGTTATCTGGTGTCTGGTATTACTTATCTGCTGTCTGGTGTTAGTTATCTGGTGTCTGGTATTAGTTATCTGCTGTCTGGTATTAGTTATCTGGTGTCTGGTATTGGATATCTGGTGTCTGGTATTAGTTATCTGGTATCTGGTATTAGTTTCTGGTGTCTGGTGTTAGATATCTGGTGTCTGGTATTAGTTATCTGGTGTCTGGTATTAGTTATCTGGTATCTGGTATTAGGAATCTGGTGTCTGGTATTAGTTATCTGGAGTCTGGTATTAGTTATCTGGTGTCTGGTATTAGTTTCTGGTGACTAGTATTAGTTATCTGGTGTCTGGTATTAGATATCTGGTGTCTGGTATTAGATATCTGTTGTCTGGTATTAGTTATCTGGTGTCTGGTATTAGTTATCTGGTGTCTAATATTAGTTATCTGGTGTCTGGTATTAGTTATCTGCTGTTTGGTGTTAGTTATCTGGTGTCTGGTATTAGTTATCTGCTGTCTGGTATTAGTTATCTGGTGTCTGGTATTAGATATCTGGTGTCTGGTATTAGTTATCTGGTGTCTGGTATTAGTTTCTGGTGTCTGGTGTTAGATATCTGGTGTCTGGTATTAGTTATCTGGTGTCTGGTATTAGTTTCTGGTGTCTGGTGTTAGTTATCTGGTGTCTGGTACTAGGAATCTGGTGTCTGGTATTAGTTATCTGGTGTCTGGTATTAGTTTCTGGTGTCTGGTATTAGTTATCTGGTGTCTGGTATTAGAAATCTGGTGTCTGGTATTAGTTATTTGGTGTCTGGTATTAGTTTCTGGTGTCTGGTATTAGTTATCTGGTGTCTGGTATTAGGAATTTGGTGTCTTGTACTAGTTATCTGGTGTCTGGTATTAGTTATCTGCTGTCTGGTATTAGTTATCTGGGTTCTGGTATTAGATATCTGGTGTCTGGTATTAGTTATCTGCTGTCTGGTATTAGTTATCTGGTGTCTAGTATTAGTTTCTGGTGTCTGGTATTAGTTTCTGGTGTCTGGTATTGATTTCTGGTGTCTGGTATTAGTTATCTGTTGTCTGGTATTAGTTTCTGGTGTCTGGTATTAGTTATCTGGTGTCTGGTATTAGTTATCTGCTGTCTGGTGTTAGTTATCTGGTGTCTGGTATTAGTTATCTGCTGTCTGGTATTAGTTATCTGGTGTCTGGTATTAGATATCTGGTGTCTGTTATTAGTTATCTGGTGTCTGGTATTAGTTTCTGGTGTCTGGTGTTAGATATCTGGTGTCTGGTATTAGTTATCTGGTGTCTGGTATTAGTTTCTGGTGACTAGTATTAGTTATCTGGTGTCTGGTATTAGTTTCTGGTGTCTGGTATTAGTTATCTGGTGTCTGGTATTAGTTTCTGGTGACTAGTATTAGTTATCTGGTGTCTAGTATTAGTTTCTGGTGTCTATTATTAGTTATCTGGTGTCTGGTATTAGAAATCTGGTGTCTATTATTAGTTATTTGGTGTCTAGTATTAGTTTCTGGTGTCTGGTATTAGTTTCTGGTGTCTGGTATTGATTTCTGGTGTCTGGTATTAGTTATCTGTTGTCTGGTATTAGTTTCTGGTGTCTGGTATTAGGAATCTGGTGTCTGGTATTAGAAATCTGGTGTCTGGTATTAGTTATCTGGTGTCTGGTATCAGTTTCTGGTGTCTGGTGTTAGTTATCTGGTGTCTAATATTAGTTATCTGGTGTCTGGTATTAGTTTCTGGTGTCTGGTATTAGGAATCTGGTGTCTGGTATTAGGAATCTGGTGTCTGGTATTAGTTATTTAGTGTCTTGTATTAGTTTCTGGTGTCTGGTATTAGTTATCTGCTGTCTGGTATTAGTTATCTGGTGTCTGGTATTAGGAATCTGGTGTCTGGTATTAGTTTCTGGTGTCTGGTATTAGTTATCTGGTGTCTGGTATTAGGAATCTGGTGTCTGGTACTAGTTTCTGGTGTCTGGTATTAGTTATCTGGTGTCTGGTATTAGTTTCTGGTGTCTGGTATTAGTTGTCTGGTGTCTGGTATTATTTATCTGGTGTCTGGTATTAGTTATCTGGTGTCTGGTATTAGTTATCTGCTGTCTGGTATTAGTTATCTGGTGTCTGGTATTAGATATCTGGTGTCTGGTATTAGTTATCTGGTGTCTGGTATTAGTTATCTGGTGTCTGGTATTAGTTTCTGGTGTCTGGTATTAGTTATCTGGTGTCTGGTATTAGTCATCTGGTGTCTGGTATTAGTTATCTGGTGTCTGGTATTAGATATCTGGTGTCTGGTATTAGGAATCTGGTGTCTGGTACTAGTTTCTGGTGTCTGGTATTAGTTTTTGGTGTCTGGTATTAGTTATCTGGTGTCTGGTATTAGTTTCTGGTGACTGGTATTAGTTATCTGGTGTCTGGTATTAGTTATCTGGTGTCTGGTATTAGTTATCTGGTGACTGGTATTAGATATCTGGTGTCTGGTATTAGTTATCTGTTGTCTGGTATTAGTTATCTGGTGTCTGGTATTAGTTTCTGGTGACTGGTATTAGTTATCTGGTGTCTGGTATTAGATATCTGGTGTCTGGTATTAGATATCTGGTGTCTGGTATTAGTTATCTGGTGTCTGGTATTAGTTTCTGGTGTCTGGTATTAGTTATCTGGTGTCTGGTATTAGTTATCTGGTGTCTGGTATTAGTTTCTGGTGTCTGGTATTAGGAATCTGGTGTCTGGTATTAGAAATCTGGTGTCTGGTATTAGTTATATGGTGTCTAGTATTAGTTTCTGGTGTCTGGTATTAGTTATCTGGTGTCTGGTATTAGGAATCTGGTGTCTGGTACTAGTTTCTGGTGTCTGGTATTAGTTATCTGGTGTCTGGTATTAGTTTCTGGTGTCTGGTATTAGTTTCTGGTGTCTGGTATTAGTTATCTGGTGTCTGGTATTAGGAATCTGGTGTCTGGTATTAGTTTCTGGTGTCTGGTATTAGTTATCTGGTGTCTGGTATTAGTTTCTGGTGACTAGTATTAGTTATCTGGTGTCTGGTATTTGATATCTGGTGTCTGGTATTAGTTATCTGGTGTCTGGTATTAGTTATCTGGTGTCTGGTATTAGTTTCTGGTGTCTGGTATTAGATATCTGGTGTCTGGTATTAGTTATCTGGTGTCTGGTATTAGTTATCTGGTGTCTGGTACTAGTTTCTGGTGTCTGGTATTAGTAATCTGGTGACTGGTATTAGATATCTGGTGTCTGGTATTAGTTATCTGGTGTCTGGTATTAGTTATCTGGTGACTGGTATTAGATATCTGGTGTCTGGTATTAGTTATCTGTTGTCTGGTATTAGTTATCTGGTGTCTGGTATTATTTTCTGGTGACTGGTATTAGTTATCTGGTGTCTGGTATTAGTTATCTGGTGTCTAATATTAGTTATCTGGTGACTGGTATTAGAAATCTGGTGTCTGGTATTAGTTATTTGGTGTCTGGTATTAGTTATCTGGTGTCTGGTATTAGTTATCTGGTATCTGGTATTAGGAATCTGGTGTCTGGTATTAGTTATCTGGTGTCTGGTCTTAGAAATCTGGTGTCTGGTATTAGTTATTTGGTGTCTAGTATTAGTTTCTGGTGTCTGGTATTAGTTATCTGGTGTCTAGTATTAGTTATCTGGTGTCTAGTATTAGTTTCTGGTGTCTGGTATTAGTTATCTGGTGTCTGGTATTAGTTATCTGGTATCTGGTATTAGGAATCTGGTGTCTGGTATTAGTTATCTGGAGTCTGGTATTAGTTATCTGATGTCTGGTATTAGTTTCTGGTGTCTGGTATTAGTTATCTGGTGTCTGGTATTAGGAATATGGTGTCTGGTATTAGTTTCTGGTGTCTGGTATTAGAAATCTGGTGTCTGGTATTAGTTATTTGGTGTCTAGTATTAGTTTCTGGTGTCTGGTATTAGTTATCTGGTGTCTGGTATTAGTTATCTGGTATCTGGTATTAGGAAGCTGGTGTCTGGTATTAGTTATCTGGAGTCTGGTATTAGTTATCTGGTGTCTGGTATTAGTTTCTGTTGTCTGGTATTAGTTATCTGGTGTCTGGTATTCGGAATCTGGTGTCTGGTATTAGTTTCTGGTGTCTGGTATTAGTTATCTGGTGTCTGGTATTAGTTTCTGGTGACTAGTATTAGTTATCTGGTGTCTGGTATTAGTTTCTGGTGTCTGGTATTAGTTATCTGGTGTCTGGTATTAGTTTCTGGTGACTAGTATTAGTTATCTGGTGTCTAGTATTAGTTTCTGGTGTCTGGTATTAGTTATCTGGTGTCTGGTATTAGAAATCTGGTGTCTGGTATTAGTTATTTGGTAACTAGTATTAGTTTCTGGTGTCTGGTATTAGTTATCTGGTGTCTGGTATTAGTTATCTGGTATCTGGTATTAGGAATCTGGTGTCTGGTATTAGTTATCTGGAGTCTGGTATTAGTTATCTGGTGTCTGGTATTAGTTTCTGGTGTCTGGTATTAGTTATCTGGTGTCTGGTATTAGGAATCTGGTGTCTGGTATTAGTTTCTGGTGTCTGGTATTAGTTATCTGGTGTCTAATATTAGTTTCTGGTGACTAGTATTAGTTATCTGGTGTCTGGTATTAGGAATCTGGTGTCTGGTATTAGTTATCTGGTGTGCGGTATTAGTTATCTGGTATCTGGTATTAGGAACTGGTGTCTGGTATTAGGAATCTGGTGTCTGGTATTAGTTATCTGGAGTCTGGTATTAGTTATCTGGTGTCTGGTATTAGTTTCTGGTGTCTAATATTAGTTATCTGGTGTCTGGTATTAGGAATCTGGTGTCTGGTATTAGTTTCTGGTGTCTGGTATTAGTTATCTGGTGTCTGGTATTAGTTTCTGGTGACTAGTATTAGGTATCTGGTGTCTGGTATTAGTTATTTGATGTCTGGTATTAGTTATCTGGTGTCTGGTATTAGTTTCTGGTGTCTGGTACTAGTTTCTGGTGTCTGGTATTAGTTATCTGGTGTCTGGTATTAGTTATCTGTTGTCTGGTATTAGTTTCTGGTGTCTGGTATTAGGAATCTGGTGTCTGGTATTAGTTATCTGGTGTCTGGTATTAGTTTCTGGTGTCTGGTATTAGATATCTGGTGTCTGGTATTAGTTATCTGGTGTCTGGTATTAGTTATCTGGTGTCTGGTACTAGTTTCTGGTGTCTGGTATTAGTAATCTGGTGACTGGTATTAGATATCTGGTGTCTGGTATTCGTTATCTGGTGTCTGGTATTAGTTATCTGGTGACTGGTATTAGATATCTGGTGTCTGGTATTAGTTATCTGTTGTCTGGTATTAGTTATCTGGTGTCTGGTATTAGTTTCTGGTGACTGGTATTAGTTATCTGGTGTCTGGTATTAGTTATCTGGTGTCTAATATTAGTTATCTGGTGACTGGTATTAGAAATCTGGTGTCTGGTATTAGTTATTTGGTGTCTGGTATTAGTTATCTGGTGTCTGGTATTAGTTATCTGGTATCTGGTATTAGGAATCTGGTGTCTGGTATTAGTTATCTGGTGTCTGGTCTTAGAAATCTGGTGTCTGGTATTAGTTATTTGGTGTCTAGTATTAGTTTCTGGTGTCTGGTATTAGTTATCTGGTGTCTAGTATTAGTTATCTGGTGTCTAGTATTAGTTTCTGGTGTCTGGTATTAGTTATCTGGTGTCTGGTATTAGTTATCTGGTATCTGGTATTAGGAATCTGGTGTCTGGTATTAGTTATCTGGAGTCTAGTATTAGTTATCTGATGTCTGGTATTAGTTTCTGGTGTCTGGTCTTAGAAATCTGGTGTCTGGTATTAGTTATCTGGTGTCTAGTATTAGTTATCTGGTGTCTAGTATTAGTTTCTGGTGTCTGGTATTAGTTATCTGGTGTCTGGTATTAGGAATATGGTGTCTGGTATTAGTTTCTGGTGTCTGGTATTAGAAATCTGGTGTCTGGTATTAGTTATTTGGTGTCTAGTATTAGTTTCTGGTGTCTGGTATTAGTTATCTGGTGTCTGGTATTAGTTATCTGGTATCTGGTATTAGGAAGCTGGTGTCTGGTATTAGTTATCTGGAGTCTGGTATTAGTTATCTGGTGTCTGGTATTAGTTTCTGTTGTCTGGTATTAGTTATCTGGTGTCTGGTATTCGGAATCTGGTGTCTGGTATTAGTTTCTGGTGTCTGGTATTAGTTATCTGGTGTCTGGTATTAGTTTCTGGTGACTAGTATTAGTTATCTGGTGTCTGGTATTAGTTTCTGGTGTCTAGTATTAGTTATCTGGTGTCTGGTATTAGTTTCTGGTGACTAGTATTAGTTATCTGGTGTCTAGTATTAGTTTCTGGTGTCTGGTATTAGTTATCTGGTGTCTGGTATTAGAAATCTGGTGTCTGGTATTAGTTATTTGGTGTCTAGTATTAGTTTCTGGTGTCTGGTATTAGTTATCTGGTGTCTGGTATTAGTTATCTGGTATCTGGTATTAGGAATCTGGTGTCTGGTATTAGTTATCTGGAATCTGGTATTAGTTATCTGGTGTCTGGTATTAGTTTCTGGTGTCTGGTATTAGTTATCTGGTGTCTGGTATTAGGAATCTGGTGTCTGGTATTAGTTTCTGGTGTCTGGTATTAGTTATCTGGTGTCTAATATTAGTTTCTGGTAACTAGTATTAGTTATCTGGTGTCTGGTATTAGGAATCTGGTGTCTGGTATTAGTTATCTGGTGTGCGGTATTAGTTATCTGGTATCTGGTATTAGGAACTGGTGTCTGGTATTAGGAATCTGATGTCTGGTATTAGTTATCTGGAGTCTAGTATTAGTTATCTGGTGTCTGGTATTAGTTTCTGGTGTCTAATATTAGTTATCTGGTGTCTGGTATTAGGAATCTGGTGTCTGGTATTAGTTTCTGGTGTCTGGTATTAGTTATCTGGTGTCTGGTATTAGTTTCTGGTGACTAGTATTAGTTATCTGGTGTCTGGTATTAGTTATTTGATGTCTGGTATTAGTTATCTGGTGTCTGGTATTAGTTTCTGGTGTCTGGTACTAGTTTCTGGTGTCTGGTATTAGTTATCTGGTGTCTGGTATTAGTTATCTGTTGTCTGGTATTAGTTTCTGGTGTCTGGTATTAGGAATCTGGTGTCTGGTATTAGTTATCTGGTGTCTGGTATTAGTTTCTGGTGTCTGGTGTTAGTTATCTGGTGTCTGGTATTAGTTATCTGGTGTCTGGTATTAGTTTCTGGTGTCTGGTATTAGGAATCTGGTGTCTGGTATTAGGAATCTGGTGTCTGGTATTAGTTATTTGGTGTCTTGTATTAGTTTCTGGTGTCTGGTATTAGTTATCTGGTATCTGGTATTAGTTATCTGGTGTCTGGTATTAGGAATCTGGTGTCTGGTATTAGTTTCTGGTGTCTGGTATTAGTTATCTGGTGTCTGGTATTAGGAATCTGGTGTCTGGTACTAGTTTCTGGTGTCTGGTATTAGTTATCTGGTGTCTGGTATTAGTTTCTGGTGTCTGGTATTAGTTATCTAGTGTCTGGTATTAGTTATCTGGTGTCTGGTATTAGTTATCTGGTGTCTGGTATTAGTTATCTGCTGTCTGGTATTAGTTTCTGGTGACTAGTATTAGTTATCTGGTGTCTAGTATTAGTTTCTGGTGTCTGGTATTAGTTATCTGGTGTCTAGTATTAGTTTCTGGTGTCTGGTATTAGTTATCTGGTGTCTGGTATTAGTTATCTGGTGTCTGGTATTAGTTATCTGGTGTCTGATATTAGTTTCTGGTGTCTGGTATTAGTTATCTGGTGTCTGGTATTAGTTTCTAGTGACTAGTATTAGTTATCTGGTGTCTAGTATTAGTTTCTGGTGTCTGGTATTAGTTATCTGGTGTCTTGTATTAGAAATCTGGTGTCTGGTATTAGTTATTTGGTGTCTAGTATTAGTTTCTGGTGTCTGGTATTAGTTATCTGGTGTCTGGTATTAGTTATCTGGTATCTGGTATTAGGAAGCTGGTGTCTGGTATTAGTTATCTGGAGTCTGGTATTAGTTATCTGGTGTCTGGTATTAGTTTCTGGTGTCTGGTATTAGTTATCTGGTGTCTGGTATTAGGAATCTGGTGTCTGGTATTAGTTTCTGGTGTCTGGTATTAGTTATCTGGTGTCTGGTATTAGTTTCTGGTGACTAGTATTAGTTATCTGGTGTCTGGTATTAGTTTCTGGTGTCTGGTATTAGTTATCTGGTGTCTGGTATTAGTTTCTGGTGACTAGTATTAGTTATCTGGTGTCTAGTATTAGTTTCTGGTGTCTGGTATTAGTTATCTGGTGTCTGGTATTAGAAATTTGGTGTCTGGTATTAGTTATTTGGTGTCTAGTATTAGTTATCTGTTGTCTGGTATTAGTTTCTGGTGTCTGGTATTAGGAATCTGGTGTCTGGTATTAGTTATCTGGAGTCTGGTATTAGTTATCTGGTGTCTGGTATTAGTTTCTGGTGTCTGGTATTAGTTATCTGGTGTCTGGTATTAGGAATCTGGTGTCTGGTATTAGTTTCTGGTGTCTGGTATTAGTTATCTGGTGTCTGGTATTAGTTTCTGGTGACTAGTATTAGTTATCTGGTGTCTGGTATTAGGAATCTGGTGTCTGGTATTAGTTATCTGGTGTCTGGTATTAGTTTCTGGTGTGCGGTATTAGTTATCTGGTATCTGGTATTAGGAATCTGGTGTCTGGTATTAGTTATCTGGAGTCTGGTATTAGTTATCTGGTGTCTGGTATTAGTTTCTGGTGTCTGGTATTAGTTATCTGCTGTCTGGTATTAGTAATCTGGTGTCTGGTATTAGTTTCTGGTGTCTGGTACTAGTTATCTGGTGTCTGGTATTAGTTTCTGGTGACTAGTATTAGTTATCTGGTGTCTAGTATTAGTTATTTGGTGTCTGGTATTAGTTATCTGGTGTCTGGTATTAGTTTCTGGTGTCTGGTATTAGTTTCTGGTGTCTGGTATTAGTTATCTGGTGTCTGGTATTAGTTATCTGTTGTCTGGTATTAGTTTCTGGTGTCTGGTATTAGGAATCTGGTGTCTGGTATTAGTTATCTGGTGTCTGGTATTAGTTTCTGGTGTCTGGTGTTAGTTATCTGGTGTCTGGTATTAGTTATCTGGTGTCTGGTATTAGTTTCTGGTGTCTGGTATTAGGAATCTGGTGTCTGGTATTTGGAATCTGGTGTCTGGTATTAGTTATTTGGTGTCTTGTATTAGTTTCTGGTGTCTGGTATTAGTTATCTGGTGTCTGGTATTAGTTATCTGGTGTCTGGTATTAGGAATCTGGTGTCTGGTATTAGTTTCTGGTGTCTGGTATTAGTTATCTGGTGTCTGGTATTAGGAATCTGGTGTCTGGTACTAGTTTCTGGTGTCTGGTATTAGTTATCTGGTGTCTGGTATTAGTTTCTGGTGTCTGGTATTAGTTATCTGGTGTCTGGTATTAGTTATCTGGTGACTCGTATTAGTTATCTGGTGTCTGGTATTAGGAATCTGGTGTCTGGTATTAGTTTCTGGTGTCTGGTATTAGTTATCTGGTGTCTGGTATTAGTTTCTGGTGACTAGTATTAGTTATCTGGTGTCTGGTATTAGGAATCTGGTGTCTGGTATTAGTTATCTGGTGTCTGGTATTAGTTTCTGGTGTGCGGTATTAGTTATCTGGTGTCTGGTATTAGTTTCTGGTGTCTGGTATTAGTTATCTGCTGTCTGGTATTAGTAATCTGGTGTCTGGTATTAGTTTCTGGTGTCTGGTACTAGTTATCTGGTGTCTGGTATTAGTTTCTGGTGACTAGTATTAGTTATCTGGTGTCTAGTATTAGTTATTTGGTGTCTGGTATTAGTTATCTGGTGTCTGGTATTAGTTTC
Organism: Tachina lurida; assembly: GCA_944452675.1. Lineage (NCBI taxonomy): Eukaryota > Metazoa > Arthropoda > Insecta > Diptera > Tachinidae > Tachina > Tachina lurida. Next base: position 2,569,172 of record CALYBX010000001.1, read on the forward strand.
TGGTGTCTGGTATTAGTTTCTGGTGTCTGGTATTAGTTATCTGGTGTCTGGTATTAGTTATCTGTTGTCTGGTATTAGTTTCTGGTGTCTGGTATTAGGAATCTGGTGTCTGGTATTAGTTATCTGGTGTCTGGTATTAGTTTCTGGTGTCTGGTGTTAGTTATCTGGTGTCTGGTATTAGTTATCTGGTGTCTGGTATTAGTTTCTGGTGTCAGGTATTAGGAATCTGGTGTCTGGTATTTGGAATCTGGTGTCTGGTATTAGTTATTTGGTGTCTTGTATTAGTTTCTGGTGTCTGGTATTAGTTATCTGGTGTCTGGTATTAGTTATCTGGTGTCTGGTATTAGGAATCTGGTGTCTGGTATTAGTTTCTGGTGTCTGGTATTAGTTATCTGGTGTCTGGTATTAGGAATCTGGTGTCTGGTACTAGTTTCTGGTGTCTGGTATTAGTTATCTGGTGTCTGGTATTAGTTTCTGGTGTCTGGTATTAGTTATCTGGTGTCTGGTATTAGTTATCTGGTGACTAGTATTAGTTATCTGGTGTCTGGTATTAGGAATCTGGTGTCTGGTATTAGTTATCTGGTGTGCGGTATTAGTTATCTGGTATCTGGTATTAGGAACTGGTGTCTGGTATTAGGAATCTGGTGTCTGGTATTAGTTATCTGGAGTCTGGTATTAGTTATCTGGTGTCTGGTATTAGTTTCTGGTGACTAGTATTAGTTATCTGGTGTCTGGTATTAGGAATCTGGTGTCTGGTATTAGTTATCTGGTGTGCGGTATTAGTTATCTGGTATCTGGTATTAGGAACTGGTGTCTGGTATTAGGAATCTGGTGTCTGGTATTAGTTATCTGGAGTCTGGTATTAGTTATCTGGTGTCTGGTATTAGTTTCTGGTGTCTAATATTAGTTATCTGATGTCTGGTATTAGGAATCTGGTGTCTGGTATTAGTTTCTGGTGTCTAGTATTAGTTATCTGGTGTCTGGTATTAGTTTCTGGTGACTAGTATTAGTTATCTGGTGTCTGGTATTAGTTTCTGGTGACTAGTATTAGTTATCTGGTGTCTGGTATTAGGAATCTGGTGTCTGGTATTAGTTATCTGGTGTGCGGTATTAGTTATCTGGTATCTGGTATTAGTTATCTGGTGTCTGGTATTAGTTTCTGGTGTCTGGTACTAGTTTCTGGTGTCTGGTATTAGTTATCTGGTGTCTGGTATTAGTTATCTGTTGTCTGGTATTAGTTTCTGGTGTCTGGTATTAGGAATCTGGTGTCTGGTATTAGTTATCTGGTGTCTGGTATTAGTTATCTGGTGTCTGGTATTAGTTATCTGGTGTCTGGTATTAGGAATCTGGTGTCTGGTATTAGTTTCTGGTGTCTGGTATTAGTTATCTGCTGTCTGGTATTAGTAATCTTGTGTCTGGTATTAGTTTCTGGTGTCTGGTATTAGTTATCTGGTGTCTGGTATTAGTTTCTGGTGACTAGTATTAGTTATCTGGTGTCTAGTATTAGTTATTTGGTGTCTGGTATTAGTTATCTGGTGTCTGGTATTAGTTTTTGGTGTGCGGTATTAGTTATCTGGTATCTGGTATTAGGAATCTGGTGTCTGGTATTAGTTATCTGCTGTCTGGTATTAGTAATCTGGTGTCTGGTATTAGTTTCTGGTGTCTGGTATTAGTTATCTGCTGTCTGGTATTAGTAATCTGGTGTCTGGTATTAGTTTCTGGTGTCTGGTATTAGTTATCTGGTGTCTGGTATTAGTTTCTGGTGACTAGTATTAGTTATCTGGTGTCTAGTATTAGTTATTTGGTGTCTGGTATTAGTTATCTGGTGTCTGGTATTAGTTTCTGGTGTCTGGTATTAGTTTCTGGTGTCTGGTATTAGTTATCTGGTGTCTGGTATTAGTTATCTGTTGTCTGGTATTAGTTTCTGGTGTCTGGTATTAGGAATCTGGTGTCTGGTATTAGTTATCTGGTGTCTGGTATTAGTTTCTGGTGTCTGGTTTTAGTTATCTGGTGTCTGGTATTAGTTATCTGGTGTCTGGTATTAGTTTCTGGTGTCTGGTATTAGGAATCTGGTGTCTGGTATTAGGAATCTGGTGTCTGGTATTAGTTATTTGGTGTCTTGTATTAGTTTCTGGTGTCTGGTATTAGTTATCTGGTGTCTGGTATTAGTTATCTGGTGTCTGGTATTAGGAATCTGGTGTCTGGTATTAGTTTCTGGTGTCTGGTATTAGTTATCTGGTGTCTGGTATTAGGAATCTGGTGTCTGGTACTAGTTTCTGGTGTCTGGTATTAGTTATCTGGTGTCTGGTATTAGTTTCTGGTGTCTGGTATTAGTTATCTGGTGTCTGGTATTAGTTATCTGGTGTCTGGTATTAGTTATCTGCTGTCTGGTATTAGTTATCTGGTGTCTGGTATTAGATATCTGGTGTCTGGTATTAGTTATCTGGTGTCTGGTATTAGTTATCTGGTGTCTGGTATTAGTTATCTGGAGTCTGGTATTAGTTATCTGGTGTCTGGTATTAGTTTCTGGTGTCTGGTATTAGTTATCTGGTGTCTGGTATTAGGAATCTGGTGTCTGGTATTAGTTTCTGGTGTCTGGTATTAGTTATCTGGTGTCTGGTATTAGGAATCTGGTGTCTGGTACTAGTTTCTGGTGTCTGGTATTAGTTATCTGGTGTCTGGTATTAGTTTCTGGTGTCTGGTATTAGTTATCTGGTGTCTGGTATTAGTTATCTGGTGTCTGGTATTAGTTTCTGGTGTCTAATATTAGTTATCTGGTGTCTGGTATTAGGAATCTGGTGTCTGGTATTAGTTTCTGGTGTCTGGTACTAGTTTCTGGTGTCTGGTATTAGTTATCTGGTGTCTGGTATTAGGAATCTGGTGTCTGGTACTAGTTTCTGGTGTCTGGTATTAGTTATCTGGTGTCTGGTATTAGTTATCTGCTGTCTGGTATTAGTTATCTGGAGTCTGGTATTAGTTATCTGGTGTCTGGTATTAGTTTCTGGTGTCTAATATTAGTTATCTGGTGTCTGGTATTAGGAATCTGGTGTCTGGTATTAGTTTCTGGTGTCTGGTACTAGTTTCTGGTGTCTGGTATTAGTTATCTGGTGTCTGGTATTAGTTATCTGGTGTCTGGTATTAGTTTCTGGTGTCTGGTACTAGTTTCTGGTGTCTGGTATTAGTTATCTGGTGTCTGGTATTAGTTATCTGTTGTCTGGTATTAGTTTCTGGTGTCTGGTATTAGGAATCTGGTGTCTGGTATTAGTTATCTGGTGTCTGGTATTAGTTATCTGGAGTCTGGTATTAGTTATCTGGTGTCTGGTATTAGTTTCTGGTGTCTAATATTAGTTATCTGGTGTCTGGTATTAGAAATCTGGTGTCTGGTATTAGTTTCTGGTGTCTGGTACTAGTTTCTGGTGTCTGGTATTAGTTATCTGGTGTCTGGTATTAGTTATCTGGTGTCTGGTATTAGTTTCTGGTGTCTAGTATTAGTTTCTGGTGTCTGGTATTAGTTATCTGGTGTCTGGTATTAGTTATCTGGTGTCTGGTATTAGTTATCTGGTGTCTGGTATTAGTTTCTGGTGTCTGGTATTAGTTATCTGGTGTCTGGTATTAGTTTCTGGTGACTAGTATTAGTTATCTGGTGTCTAGTATTAGTTTCTGTTGTCTGGTATTAGTTATCTGGAGTCTTGTATTAGAAATCTGGTGTCTGGTATTAGTTATTTGGTGTCTAGTATTATTTTCTGGTGTCTGGTATTAGTTATCTGGTGTCTGGTATTAGTTATCTGGTGTCTGGTATTAGTTATCTGGTGTCTGGTATTAGTTATCTGCTGTCTGGTATTAGTTTCTGGTGTCTAATATTAGTTATCTGGTGTCTGGTATTAGGAATCTGGTGTCTGGTATTAGTTTCTGGTGTCTGGTATTAGTTATCTGGTGTCTGGTATTAGTTTCTGGTGACTAGTATTAGTTATCTGGTGTCTGGTATTAGTTATTTGGTGTCTAGTATTAGTTATCTGGTGTCTGGTATTAGTTTCTGGTGTCTGGTACTAGTTTCTGGTGTCTGGTATTAGTTATCTGGTGTCTGGTATTAGTTATCTGTTGTCTGGTATTAGTTTCTGGTGTCTGGTATTAGGAATCTGGTGTCTGGTATTAGTTATCTGGTGTCTGGTATTAGTTTCTGGTGTCTGGTGTTAGTTATCTGGTGTCTGGTATTAGTTATCTGGTGTCTGGTATTAGTTTCTGGTGTCTGGTATTAGGAATCTGGTGTCTGGTATTAGGAATCTGGTGTCTGGTATTAGTTATTTGGTGTCTTGTATTAGTTTCTGGTGTCTGGTATTAGTTATCTGGTATCTGGTATTAGTTATCTGGTGTCTGGTATTAGGAATCTGGTGTCTGGTATTAGTTTCTGGTGTCTGGTATTAGTTATCTGGTGTCTGGTATTAGTTTCTGGTGTCTGGTATTAGTTATCTGGTGTCTGGTATTAGGAATCTGGTGTCTGGTACTAGTTTCTGGTGTCTGGTATTAGTTATCTGGTGTCTGGTATTAGTTTCTGGTGTCTGGTATTAGTTATCTGGTGTCTGGTATTAGTTATCTGGTGTCTGGTATTAGTTATCTGCTGTCTGGTATTAGTTATCTGGTGTCTGGTATTAGATATCTGGTGTCTGGTATTAGTTATCTGGTGTCTGGTATTAGTTATCTGGTGTCTGGTATTAGTTATCTGGAGTCTGGTATTAGTTATCTGGTGTCTGGTATTAGTTTCTGGTGTCTGGTATTAGTTATCTGGTGTCTGGTATTAGGAATCTGGTGTCTGGTATTAGTTTCTGGTGTCTGGTATTAGTTATCTGGTGTCTGGTATTAGGAATCTGGTGTCTGGTACTAGTTTCTGGTGTCTGGTATTAGTTATCTGGTGTCTGGTATTAGTTTCTGGTGTCTGGTATTAGTTATCTGGTGTCTGGTATTAGTTATCTGGTGTCTGGTATTAGTTTCTGGTGTCTAATATTAGTTATCTGGTGTCTGGTATTAGGAATCTGGTGTCTGGTATTAGTTTCTGGTGTCTGGTACTAGTTTCTGGTGTCTGGTATTAGTTATCTGGTGTCTGGTATTAGGAATCTGGTGTCTGGTACTAGTTTCTGGTGTCTGGTATTAGTTATCTGGTGTCTGGTATTAGTTATCTGCTGTCTGGTATTAGTTATCTGGAGTCTGGTATTAGTTATCTGGTGTCTGGTATTAGTTTCTGGTGTCTAATATTAGTTATCTGGTGTCTGGTATTAGGAATCTGGTGTCTGGTATTAGTTTCTGGTGTCTGGTACTAGTTTCTGGTGTCTGGTATTAGTTATCTGGTGTCTGGTATTAGTTATCTGGTGTCTGGTATTAGTTTCTGGTGTCTGGTACTAGTTTCTGGTGTCTGGTATTAGTTATCTGGTGTCTGGTATTAGTTATCTGTTGTCTGGTATTAGTTTCTGGTGTCTGGTATTAGGAATCTGGTGTCTGGTATTAGTTATCTGGTGTCTGGTATTAGTTATCTGGAGTCTGGTATTAGTTATCTGGTGTCTGGTATTAGTTTCTGGTGTCTAATATTAGTTATCTGGTGTCTGGTATTAGAAATCTGGTGTCTGGTATTAGTTTCTGGTGTCTGGTACTAGTTTCTGGTGTCTGGTATTAGTTATCTGGTGTCTGGTATTAGTTATCTGGTGTCTGGTATTAGTTTCTGGTGTCTAGTATTAGTTTCTGGTGTCTGGTATTAGTTATCTGGTGTCTGGTATTAGTTATCTGGTGTCTGGTATTAGTTATCTGGTGTCTGGTATTAGTTTCTGGTGTCTGGTATTAGTTATCTGGTGTCTGGTATTAGTTTCTGGTGACTAGTATTAGTTATCTGGTGTCTAGTATTAGTTTCTGTTGTCTGGTATTAGTTATCTGGAGTCTTGTATTAGAAATCTGGTGTCTGGTATTAGTTATTTGGTGTCTAGTATTATTTTCTGGTGTCTGGTATTAGTTATCTGGTGTCTGGTATTAGTTATCTGGTGTCTGGTATTAGTTATCTGGTGTCTGGTATTAGTTATCTGCTGTCTGGTATTAGTTTCTGGTGTCTAATATTAGTTATCTGGTGTCTGGTATTAGGAATCTGGTGTCTGGTATTAGTTTCTGGTGTCTGGTATTAGTTATCTGGTGTCTGGTATTAGTTTCTGGTGACTAGTATTAGTTATCTGGTGTCTGGTATTAGTTATTTGGTGTCTGGTATTAGTTATCTGGTGTCTGGTATTAGTTTCTGGTGTCTGGTACTAGTTTCTGGTGTCTGGTATTAGTTATCTGGTGTCTGGTATTAGTTATCTGTTGTCTGGTATTAGTTTCTGGTGTCTGGTATTAGGAATCTGGTGTCTGGTATTAGTTATCTGGTGTCTGGTATTAGTTTCTGGTGTCTGGTGTTAGTTATCTGGTGTCTGGTATTAGTTATCTGGTGTCTGGTATTAGTTTCTGGTGTCTGGTATTAGGAATCTGGTGTCTGGTATTAGGAATCTGGTGTCTGGTATTAGTTATTTGGTGTCTTGTATTAGTTTCTGGTGTCTGGTATTAGTTATCTGGTATCTGGTATTAGTTATCTGGTGTCTGGTATTAGGAATCTGGTGTCTGGTATTAGTTTCTGGTGTCTGGTATTAGTTATCTGGTGTCTGGTATTAGGAATCTGGTGTCTGGTACTAGTTTCTGGTGTCTGGTATTAGTTATCTGGTGTCTGGTATTAGTTTCTGGTGTCTGGTATTAGTTATCTGGTGTCTGGTATTAGTTATCTGGTGTCTGGTATTAGTTATCTGGTGTCTGGTATTAGTTATCTGCTGTCTGGTATTAGTTTCTGGTGACTAGTATTAGTTATCTGGTGTCTAGTATTAGTTTCTGGTGTCTGGTATTACTTATCTGGTGTCTAGTATTAGTTTCTGGTGTCTGGTATTAGTTATCTGGTGTCTGGTATTAGTTATCTGGTGTCTGGTATTAGTTATCTGGTGTCTGGTATTAGTTTCTGGTGTCTGGTATTAGTTATCTGGTGTCTGGTATTAGTTTCTGGTGACTAGTATTAGTTATCTGGTGTCTAGTATTAGTTTCTGGTGTCTGGTATTAGTTATCTGGTGTCTTGTATTAGAAATCTGGTGTCTGGTATTAGTTATTTGGTGTCTAGTATTAGTTTCTGGTGTCTGGTATTAGTTATCTGGTGTCTGGTATTAGTTATCTGGTATCTGGTATTAGGAAGCTGGTGTCTGGTATTAGTTATCTGGAGTCTGGTATTAGTTATCTGGTGTCTGGTATTAGTTTCTGGTGTCTGGTATTAGTTATCTGGTGTCTGGTATTAGGAATCTGGAGTCTGGTATTAGTTTCTGGTGTCTGGTATTAGTTATCTGGTGTCTGGTATTAGTTAATGGTGACTAGTATTAGTTATCTGGTGTCTGGTATTAGTTTCTGGTGTCTGGTATTAGTTATCTGGTGTCTGGTATTAGTTTCTGGTGACTAGTATTAGTTATCTGGTGTCTAGTATTAGTTTCTGGTGTCTGGTATTAGTTATCTGGTGTCTGGTATTAGAAATCTGGTGTCTGGTATTAGTTATTTGGTGTCTAGTATTAGTTTCTGGTGTCTGGTATTAGTTATCTGGTGTCTGGTATTAGGAATCTGGTGTCTGGTATTAGTTATCTGGAGTCTGGTATTAGTTATCTGGTGTCTGGTATTAGTTTCTGATGTCTGGTATTAGTTATCTGGTGTCTGGTATTAGGAATCTGGTGTCTGGTATTAGTTTCTGGTGTCTGGTATTAGTTATCTGGTGTCTGGTATTAGTTTCTGGTGACTAGTATTAGTTATCTGGTGTCTGGTATTAGGAATCTGGTGTCTGGTATTAGTTATCTGGTGTCTGGTATTAGTTTCTGGTGTGCGGTATTAGTTATCTGGTATCTGGTATTAGGAATCTGGTGTCTGGTATTAGTTTTCTGGAGTCTGGTATTAGTTATCTGGTGTCTGGTATTAGTTTCTGGTGTCTGGTATTAGTTATCTGCTGTCTGGTATTAGTAATCTGGTGTCTGGTATTAGTTTCTGGTGTCTGGTACTAGTTATCTGGTGTCTGGTATTAGTTTCTGGTGACTAGTATTAGTTATCTGGTGTCTAGTATTAGTTATTTGGTGTCTGGTATTAGTTATCTGGTGTCTGGTATTAGTTTCTGGTGTCTGGTATTAGTTTCTGGTGTCTGGTATTAGTTATCTGGTGTCTGGTATTAGTTATCTGTTGTCTGGTATTAGTTTCTGGTGTCTGGTATTAGGAATCTGGTGTCTGGTATTAGTTATCTGGTGTCTGGTATTAGTTTCTGGTATCTGGTGTTAGTTATCTGGTGTCTGGTATTAGTTATCTGGTGTCTGGTATTAGTTTCTGGTGTCTGGTATTAGGAATCTGGTGTCTGGTATTAGGAATCTGGTGTCTGGTATTAGTTATTTGGTGTCTTGTATTAGTTTCTGGTGTCTGGTATTAGTTATCTGGTGTCTGGTATTAGTTATCTGGTGTCTGGTATTAGGAATCTGGTGTCTGGTATTAGTTTCTGGTGTCTGGTATTAGTTATCTGGTGTCTGGTATTAGGAATCTGGTGTCTGGTACTAGTTTCTGGTGTCTGGTATTAGTTATCTGGTGTCTGGTATTAGTTTCTGGTGTCTGGTATTAGTTATCTGGTGTCTGGTATTAGTTATCTGGTGTCTGGTATTAGTTATCTTGTGTCTGGTATTAGTTATCTGCTGTCTGGTATTAGTTATCTGGTGTCTGGTATTAGATATCTGGTGTCTGGTATTAGTTATCTGGTGTCTGGTATTAGTTATCTGGTGTCTGGTATTAGTTATCTGGAGTCTGGTATTAGTTATCAGGTGTCTGGTATTAGTTTCTGGTGTCTGGTATTAGTTATCTGGTGTCTGGTATTAGGAATCTGGTGTCTGGTATTAGTTTCTGGTGTCTGGTATTAGTTATCTGGAGTCTGGTATTAGTTATCTGGTGTCTGGTATTAGTTTCTGGTGTCTGGTATTAGTTATCTGGTGTCTGGTATTAGGAATCTGGTGTCTGGTATTAGTTTCTGGTGTCTGGTATTAGTTATCTGGTGTCTGGTATTAGTTTCTGGTGACTAGTATTAGTTATCTGGTGTCTGGTATTAGGAATCTGGTGTCTGGTATTAGTTATCTGGTGTGCGGTATTAGTTATCTGGTATCTGGTATTAGGAATCTGGTGTCTGGTATTAGGAATCTGGTGTCTGGTATTAGTTATCTGGAGTCTGGTATTAGTTATCTGGTGTCTGGTATTAGTTTCTGGTGTCTAATATTAGTTATCTGGTGTCTGGTATTAGGAATCTGGTGTCTGGTATTAGTTTCTGGTGTCTGGTATTAGTTATCTGGTGTCTGGTATTAGTTTCTGGTGACTAGTATTAGTTATCTGGTGTCTGGTATTAGTTATTTGGTGTCTGGTATTAGTTATCTGGTGTCTGGTATTAGTTTTTGGTGCCTGGTATTAGTTTCTGGTGTCTGGTATTAGTTATCTGGTGTCTGGTATTAGTTATCTGTTGTCTGGTATTAGTTTCTGGTGTCTGGTATTAGGAATCTGGTGTCTGGTATTAGTTATCTGGTGTCTGGTATTAGTTTCTGGTGTCTGGTGTTAGTTATCTGGTGTCTGGTATTAGTTATCTGGTGTCTGGTATTAGTTTCTGGTGTCTGGTATTAGGAATCTGGTGTCTGGTATTAGGAATCTGGTGTCTGGTATTAGTTATTTGGTGTCTTGTATTAGTTTCTGGTGTCTGGTATTAGTTATCTGGTGTCTGGTATTAGTTATCTGGTGTCTGGTATTAGGAATCTGGTGTCTGGTATTAGTTTCTGGTGTCTGGTATTAGTTATCTGGTGTCTGGTATTAGGAATCTGGTGTCTGGTACTAGTTTCTGGTGTCTGGTATTAGTTATCTGGTGTCTGGTATTAGTTTCTGGTGTCTGGTATTAGTTATCTGGTGTCTGGTATTAGTTATCTGGTGTCTGGTATTAGTTATCTGGTGTCTGGTATTAGTTATCTGCTGTCTGGTATTAGTTTCTGGTGACTAGTATTAGTTATCTGGTGTCTAGTATTAGTTTCTGGTGTCTGGTATTAGTTATCTGGTGTCTAGTATTAGTTTCTGGTGTCTGGTATTAGTTATCTGGTGTCTGGTATTAGTTATCTGGTGTCTGGTATTAGTTATCTGGTGTCTGGTATTAGTTTCTGGTGTCTGGTATTAGTTATCTGGTGTCTGGTATTAGTTTCTGGTGACTAGTATTAGTTATCTGGTGTCTAGTATTAGTTTATGGTGTCTGGTATTAGTTATCTGGAGTCTTGTATTAGAAATCTGGTGTCTGGTATTAGTTATTTGGTGTCTAGTATTAGTTTCTGGTGTCTGGTATTAGTTATCTGGTGTCTGGTATTAGTTATCTGGTATCTGGTATTAGGAAGCTGGTGTCTGGTATTAGTTATCTGGTGTCTGGTATTAGTTATCTGGTGTCTGGTATTAGTTTCTGGTGTCTGGTATTAGTTATCTGGTGTCTGGTATTAGTTTCTGGTGACTAGTATTAGTTATCTAGTGTCTAGTATTAGTTTCTGGTGTGTGGTATTAGTTATCTGGTGTCTGGTATTAGAAATCTGTTGTCTGGTATTAGTTATTTGGTGTCTAGTATTAGTTTCTGGTGTCTGGTATTAGTTATCTGGTGTCTGGTATTAGTTATCTGGTATCTGGTATTAGGAATCTGGTGTCTGGTATTAGTTATCTGGAGTCTGGTATTAGTTATCTGGTGTCTGGTATTATATTCTGGTGTCTGGTATTAGTTATCTGGTGTCTGGTATTAGGAATCTGGTGTCTGGTATTATATTCTGGTGTCTGGTATTAGTTATCTGGTGTCTGGTATTAGGAATCTGGTGTCTGGTATTAGTTTCTGGTGTCTGGTATTAGTTATCTGGTGTCTGATATTAGTTTCTGGTGACTAGTATTAGTTATCTGGTGTCTGGTATTAGTTATCTGGTGTCTGGTATTAGTTATCTGGTGTCTGGTATTAGTTATCTTGTGTCTGGTATTAGTTATCTGCTGTCTGGTATTAGTTATCTGGTGTCTGGTATTAGATATCTGGTGTCTGGTATTAGTTATCTGGTGTCTGGTATTAGTTATCTGGTGTCTGGTATTAGTTATCTGGAGTCTGGTATTAGTTATCAGGTGTCTGGTATTAGTTTCTGGTGTCTGGTATTAGTTATCTGGTGTCTGGTATTAGGAATCTGGTGTCTGGTATTAGTTTCTGGTGTCTGGTATTAGTTATCTGGAGTCTGGTATTAGTTATCTGGTGTCTGGTATTAGTTTCTGGTGTCTGGTATTAGTTATCTGGTGTCTGGTATTAGGAATCTGGTGTCTGGTATTAGTTTCTGGTGTCTGGTATTAGTTATCTGGTGTCTGGTATTAGTTTCTGGTGACTAGTATTAGTTATCTGGTGTCTGGTATTAGGAATCTGGTGTCTGGTATTAGTTATCTGGTGTGCGGTATTAGTTATCTGGTATCTGGTATTAGGAATCTGGTGTCTGGTATTAGGAATCTGGTGTCTGGTATTAGTTATCTGGAGTCTGGTATTAGTTATCTGGTGTCTGGTATTAGTTTCTGGTGTCTAATATTAGTTATCTGGTGTCTGGTATTAGGAATCTGGTGTCTGGTATTAGTTTCTGGTGTCTGGTATTAGTTATCTGGTGTCTGGTATTAGTTTCTGGTGACTAGTATTAGTTATCTGGTGTCTGGTATTAGTTATTTGGTGTCTGGTATTAGTTATCTGGTGTCTGGTATTAGTTTTTGGTGCCTGGTATTAGTTTCTGGTGTCTGGTATTAGTTATCTGGTGTCTGGTATTAGTTATCTGTTGTCTGGTATTAGTTTCTGGTGTCTGGTATTAGGAATCTGGTGTCTGGTATTAGTTATCTGGTGTCTGGTATTAGTTTCTGGTGTCTGGTGTTAGTTATCTGGTGTCTGGTATTAGTTATCTGGTGTCTGGTATTAGTTTCTGGTGTCTGGTATTAGGAATCTGGTGTCTGGTATTAGGAATCTGGTGTCTGGTATTAGTTATTTGGTGTCTTGTATTAGTTTCTGGTGTCTGGTATTAGTTATCTGGTGTCTGGTATTAGTTATCTGGTGTCTGGTATTAGGAATCTGGTGTCTGGTATTAGTTTCTGGTGTCTGGTATTAGTTATCTGGTGTCTGGTATTAGGAATCTGGTGTCTGGTACTAGTTTCTGGTGTCTGGTATTAGTTATCTGGTGTCTGGTATTAGTTTCTGGTGTCTGGTATTAGTTATCTGGTGTCTGGTATTAGTTATCTGGTGTCTGGTATTAGTTATCTGGTGTCTGGTATTAGTTATCTGCTGTCTGGTATTAGTTTCTGGTGACTAGTATTAGTTATCTGGTGTCTAGTATTAGTTTCTGGTGTCTGGTATTAGTTATCTGGTGTCTAGTATTAGTTTCTGGTGTCTGGTATTAGTTATCTGGTGTCTGGTATTAGTTATCTGGTGTCTGGTATTAGTTATCTGGTGTCTGGTATTAGTTTCTGGTGTCTGGTATTAGTTATCTGGTGTCTGGTATTAGTTTCTGGTGACTAGTATTAGTTATCTGGTGTCTAGTATTAGTTTCTGGTGTCTGGTATTAGTTATCTGGAGTCTTGTATTAGAAATCTGGTGTCTGGTATTAGTTATTTGGTGTCTAGTATTAGTTTCTGGTGTCTGGTATTAGTTATCTGGTGTCTGGTATTAGTTATCTGGTATCTGGTATTAGGAAGCTGGTGTCTGGTATTAGTTATCTGGTGTCTGGTATTAGTTATCTGGTGTCTGGTATTAGTTTCTGGTGTCTGGTATTAGTTATCTGGTGTCTGGTATTAGTTTCTGGTGACTAGTATTAGTTATCTAGTGTCTAGTATTAGTTTCTGGTGTCTGGTATTAGTTATCTGGTGTCTGGTATTAGAAATCTGTTGTCTGGTATTAGTTATTTGGTGTCTAGTATTAGTTTCTGGTGTCTGGTATTAGTTATCTGGTGTCTGGTATTAGTTATCTGGTATCTGGTATTAGGAATCTGGTGTCTGGTATTAGTTATCTGGAGTCTGGTATTAGTTATCTGGTGTCTGGTATTATATTCTGGTGTCTGGTATTAGTTATCTGGTGTCTGGTATTAGGAATCTGGTGTCTGGTATTAGTTTCTGGTGTCTGGTATTAGTTATCTGGTGTCTGATATTAGTTTCTGGTGACTAGTATTAGTTATCTGGTGTCTGGTATTAGGAATCTGGTGTCTGGTATTAGTTATCTGGTGTCTGGTATTAGTTTTTAGTGTGCGGTATTAGTTATCTGGTATCTGGTATTAGGAATCTGGTGTCTGGTATTAGTTATCTGGAGTCTGATATTAGTTATCTGGTGTCTGGTATTAGTTTCTGGTGTCTGGTATTAGTTATCTGCTGTCTGGTATTAGTAATCTGGTGTCTGGTATTAGTTTCTGGTGTCTGGTATTAGTTATCTGGTGTCTGGTATTAGTTTCTGGTGACTAGTATTAGTTATCTGGTGTCTAGTATTAGTTATTTGGTGTCTGGTATTAGTTATCTGGTGTCTGGTATTAGTTATTGGTGTCTGGTATTAGTTTCTGGTGTCTGGTATTAGTTATCTGGTGTCTGGTATTAGTTATCTGTTGTCTGGTATTAGTTTCTGGTGTCTGGTATTAGGAATCTGGTGTCTGGTATTAGTTATCTGGTGTCTGGTATTAGTTTCTGGTGTCTGGTTTTAGTTATCTGGTGTCTGGTATTAGTTATCTGGTGTCTGGTATTAGTTTCTGGTGTCTGGTATTAGGAATCTGGTGTCTGGTATTAGGAATCTGGTGTCTGGTATTAGTTATTTGGTGTCTTGTATTAGTTTCTGGTGTCTGGTATTAGTTATCTGGTGTCTGGTATTAGTTATCTGGTGTCTGGTATTAGGAATCTGGTGTCTGGTATTAGTTTCTGGTGTCTGGTATTAGTTATCTGGTGTCTGGTATTAGGAATCTGGTGTCTGGTACTAGTTTCTGGTGTCTGGTATTAGTTATCTGGTGTCTGGTATTAGTTTCTGGTGTCTGGTATTAGTTATCTGGTGTCTGGTATTAGTTATCTGGTGTCTGGTATTAGTTATCTGCTGTCTGGTATTAGTTATCTGGTGTCTGGTATTAGATATCTGGTGTCTGGTATTAGTTATCTGGTGTCTGGTATTAGTTATCTGGTGTCTGGTATTAGTTATCTGGAGTCTGGTATTAGTTATCTGGTGTCTGGTATTAGTTATCTGGTGTCTGGTATTAGTTATCTGGTGTCTGGTATTAGTTATCTGCTGTCTGGTATTAGTTATCTGGTGTCTGGTATTAGATATCTGGTGTCTGGTATTAGTTATCTGGTGTCTGGTATTAGTTATCTGGTGTCTGGTATTAGTTATCTGGTGTCTGGTATTAGTTTCTGGTGTCTGGTAATAGGAATCTGGTGTCTGGTATTAGGAATCTGGTGTCTGGTATTAGGAATCTGGTGTCTGGTATTAGAAATCTGGTGTCTGGTATTAGGAATCTGGTGTCTGGTATTAGTTATCTGGTATCTGGTATTAGGAATCTGGTGTCTGGTATTAGGAATCTGGTGTCTGGTATTAGAAATCTGGTGTCTGGTATTAGTTATTTGGTGTCTAGTATTAGTTTCTGGTGTCTGGTATTAGTTATCTGGTGTCTGGTATTAGTTATCTGGTATCTGGTATTAGGAATCTGGTGTCTGGTATTAGTTATCTGGAGTCTGGTATTAGTTATCTGGTGTCTGGTATTAGTTTCTGGTGTCTAGTATTAGTTATCTGGTGTCTGGTATTAGGAATCTGGTGTCTAGTATTAGTTTCTGGTGTCTGGTATTAGTTATCTGGTGTCTGGTATTAGTTTCTGGTGACTAGTATTAGTTATCTGGTGTCTGGTATTAGGAATCTGGTGTCTGGTATTAGTTATCTGGTGTCTGGTATTAGTTTCTGGTGTCTGGTATTAGTTATCTGGTATCTGGTATTAGGAATCTGGTGTCTGGTATTAGTTATCTGGAGTCTGGTATTAGTTATCTGGTGTCTGGTATTAGTTTCTGGTGTCTGGTATTAGTTATCTGGTGTCTGGTATTAGGAATCTGGTGTCTGGTATTAGTTTCTGGTGTCTGGTATTAGTTATCTGGTGTCTAGTATTAGTTTCTGGTGACTAGTATTAGTTATCTGGTGTCTGGTATTAGTTATCTGGTGTCTGGTATTAGTTATCTGGTGTCTGGTATTAGTTATCGGGTGTCTGGTATTAGATATCTGGTGTCTGGTATTAGTTTCTGGTGTCTGGTATTAGATATCTGGTGTCTGGTATTAGATATCTGGTGTCTGGTATTAGTTATCTGGTGTCTGGTATTAGTTTTTGGTGTCTGGTTCTAGATATCTGGTGTCTGGTATTAGTTATCTGGTGTCTGGTATTAGTTTCTGGTGTCTGGTATTAGTTATCTGGTGTCTGGTATTAGTTATCTGGTGTCTGGTATTAGTTATCTGGTGTCTGGTATTAGTTTCTGGTGTCTGGTATTAGTTATCTGGTGTCTGGTATTAGTCATCTGGTGTCTGGTATTAGTTATCTGGTGTCTGGTATTAGATATCTGGTGTCTGGTATTAGGAATCTGGTGTCTGGTATTAGTTATCTGGTGTCTAATATTAGTTATCTGGTGTCTGGTATTAGTTATCTGCTGTCTGGTATTAGTTATCTGGTGTCTGGTATTAGTTATCTGCTGTCTATTATTAGTTATCTGGGTTCCGGTATTAGATATCTGGTGTCTGGTATTAGTTATCTGGTGTCTGGTATTAGTTTCTGGTGTCTGGTATTAGAAATCTGGTGTCTGGTATTAGTTATTTGGTGTCTGGTATTAGTTATCTGGTGTCTGGTATTAGTTATCTGGTGTCTGGTATTAGTTATCTGGTGTCTGGTATTAGTTTCTGGTGTCTGGTATTAGTTTCTGGTGTCTGGTATTAGTTTCTGGTGTCTGGTATTAGTTATCTGGTGTCTGGTATTAGTTATCTGTTGTCTGGTATTAGTTTCTGGTGTCTGGTATTAGGAATCTGGTGTCTGGTATTAGAAATCTGGTGTCTGGTATTAGTTATCTGGTGTCTGGTATTAGTTATCTGCTGTCTGGTATTAGGAATCTGGTGTGTGGTATTAGTTATCTGGTGTCTGGTATTAGGAATCTGGTGTCTTGTACTAGTTTCTGGTGTCTGGTATTAGTTATCTGGTGTCTGGTATTAGTTTCTGGTGTCTGGTACTAGTTTTTGGTGTCTGGTATTAGTTTCTGGTGTCTGGTATTAGTTATCTGGTGTCTGGTATTAGTTTCTGGTGACTGGTATTAGTTTCTGGTGTCTGGTATTAGTTTCTGGTGTCTGGTATTAGTTATCTGGTGTCTGGTATTAGTTTCTGGTGTCTGGTATTAGTTATTTGGTGTCTTGTATTAGTTTCTGGTGTCTAAAATTAGTTTCTGGTGTCTGGTATTAGTTATTTGGTGTCTTGTATTAGTTTCTGGTGTCTAAAATTAGTTTCTGGTGTCTGGTGTTAGTTATCTGGTGTCTGGTATTAGTTATCTGGTGTCTGGTATTAGTTTCTGGTGTCTGGTATTAGAAATCTGGTGTCTGGTATTAGTTATTTGGTGTCTGGTATTAGTTTCTGGTGTCTGGTATTAGTTATCTGGTGTCTGGTATTAGTTATCTGTTATCTGGTATTAGGAATCTGGTGTCTGGTATTAGTTATCTGGAGTCTGGTATTAGTTATCTGGTGTCTGGTATTAGTTTCTGGTGTCTGGTATTAGTTTCTGGTGACTAGTATTAGTTATCTGGTGTCTGGTATTAGTTATCTGGTGTCTGGTATTAGTTATCTGGTGTCTGGTATTAGTTTCTGGTGTCTGGTATTAGTTTCTGGTGTCTGGTATTAGTTATCTGGTGTCTGGTATTAGTTATCTGTTGTTTGGTATTAGTTTCTGGTGTCTGGTATTAGGAATCTGGTGTCTGGTATTAGAAATCTGGTGTCTGGTATTAGTTATCTGGTGTCTGGTATTAGTTATCTGCTGTCTGGTATTAGGAATCTGGTGTCTGGTATTAGTTATCTGGTGCCTGGTATTAGGAATCTGGTGTCTTGTACTAGTTTCTGGTGTCTGGTATTAGTTATCTGGTGTCTGGTATTAGTTTCTGGTGTCTGGTATTAGTTATCTGGTGTCTGGTATTAGTTTTTGGTGTCTGGTACTAGTTTCTTGTGTCTGGTATTAGTTTCTGGTGTCTGGTATTAGTTATCTGGTGTCTGGTATTAGTTTCTGGTGACTGGTATTAGTTTCTGGTGTCTGGTATTAGTTTCTGGTGTCTGGTATTAGTTATCTGGTGTCTGGTATTAGTTTCTGGTGTCTGGTATTAGTTATTTGGTGTCTTGTATTAGTTTCTGGTGTCTGGTATTAGTTTCTGGTGTCTATTGTTAGTAATCTGGTGTCTGGTATTAGTTATCTGGTGTCTGGTATTAGTTTCTGGTGTCTGGTATTAGAAATCTGGTGTCTGGTATTAGTTATTTGGTGTCTGGTATTAGTTTCTGGTGTCTGGTATTAGTTATCTGGTGTCTGGTATTAGTTATCTGGTATCTGGTATTAGGATCCTGTTGTCTGGTATTAGTTATCTGGAGTCTGGTATTAGTTATCTGGTGTCTGGTATTAGTTTCTGGTGTCTGGTATTAGTTTCTGGTGACTAGTATTAGTTATCTGGTGTCTGGTATTAGGAATCTGGTGTCTGGTATTAGTTATCTGGTGTCTGGTATTAGTTTCTGGTGTCTGGTATTAGTTATCTGGTATCTGGTATTAGGAATCTGGTGTCTGGTATTAGTTATCTGCTGTCTGGTATTAGTTATCTGGTGTCTGGTATTAGTTATCTGGTGTCTGGTATTAGTTATCTGGTATCTGGTGTTAGTTTCTGGTGTCTGGTATTAGTTATCTGGTGTCTGCTATTAGGAATCTGGTGTCTGGTATTAGTTATCTGGTGTCTGGTATTAGTTTCTGGTGTCTGGTGTTAGTTTCTGGTGTCTGGTATTAGTTATATGGTGTCTGGTATTAGGAATCTGGTGTCTGGTATTAGGAATCTGGTGTCTGGTGTTAGTTATTTGGTGTCTTGTATTAGTTTCTGGTGTCTGGTATTAGTTTCTGGTGTCTGGTATTAGATATCTGGTGTCTGGTATTAGGAATCTGGTGTCTGGTATTAGTTATTTGGTGTCTGGTATTAGTTTCTGGTGACTAGTATTAGTTATCTGGTTTCTGGTATTAGGAATCTGGTGTCTGGTATTAGTTATCTGGTGTCTGGTATTAGTTATCTGGTGTCTGGTATTAGAAATCTGGTGTCTGGTATTAGTTATTTGGTGTCTAGTATTAGTTTCTGGTGTCTGGAATTAGTTATCTGGTGTCTGGTATTAGGAATCTGGTGTCTTGTATTAGTTTCTGGTGTCTGGTATTAGATATCTGGTGTCTGGTTCTAGATATCTGGTGTCTGGTATTAGTTATCTGGTGTCTGGTATTAGTTATCTGGTGTCTGGTATTAGTTATCTGGTATCTGGTGTTAGTTTCTGGTGTCTGGTATTAGTTATCTGGTGTCTGGTATTAGGAATCTGGTGTCTGGTATTAGTTATCTGGTGTCTGGTATTAGTTTCTGGTGTCTGGTATTAGTTATCTGGTGTCTGGTATTAGTTATCTGTTGTCTGGTATTAGTTATCTGGTGTCTGGTATTAGTTATCTGGTGTCTGGTATTAGTTTCTGGTGTCTGGTATTAGGAATCTGGTGTCTGGTATTAGAAATCTGGTGTCTGGTATTAGTTATTTGGTGTCTAGTATTAGTTTCTGGTGTCTGGTATTAGTTATTTGGTGTCTGGTATTAGAAATCTGGTGTCTGGTACTAGTTTCTGGTGTCTGGTATTAGTTATCTGGTGTCTGGTATTAGTTTCTGGTGTCTGGTATTAGTTATCTGGTGTCTGGTATTAGTTATCTGGTGTCTGGTATTAGTTATCTGGTGTCTGGTATTGGTTATCTGCTGTCTGGTATTAGAAATCTGGTGTCTGGTATTAGTTATCTGGTGTCTGGTATTAGGAATCTGGTGTCTTGTACTAGTTTCTGGTGTCTGGTATTAGTTATCTGGTGTCTGGTATTAGTTATCTGGTGTCTGGTATTAGTTTCTGGTGTCTGGTATTAGTTTCTGGTGTCTGGTACTAGTTTTTGGTGTCTGGTATTAGTTTCTGGTGTCTGGTATTAGTTATCTGGTGTCTGGTATTAGTTTCTGGTGACTGGTATTAGTTTCTGGTGTCTGGTATTAGGAATCTGGTGTCTGGTATTAGATATCTGGTGTCTGGTATTAGTTATCTGGTGTCTGGTATTAGTTATCTGGTGTCTGGTATTAGTTATCTGGTGTCTGGTATTAGTTTCTGGTGTCTGGTATTAGGAATCTGGTGTCTGGTATTAGAAATCTGGTGTCTGGTATTAGTTTCTGGTGTCTGGTATTAGTTTCTGGTGTCTGGTATTAGTTTCTGGTGTCTGGTATTAGTTATCTGGTGTCTGGTATTAGTTATCTGTTGTCTGGTATTAGTTTCTTGTGTCTGGTATTAGGAATCTGGTGTCTGGTATTAGAAATCTGGTGTCTGGTATTAGTTATCTGGTGTCTGGTATTAGTTTCTGGTGTCTGGTGTTAGTTATCTGGTGTCTGGTATTAGATATCTGGTGTCTGGTATTAGTTTCTGGTGTCTGGTATTAGTTATCTGGTGTCTGGTATTAGTTATCTGGTGTCTGGTATTAGTTATCTGGTGTCTGGTATTAGTTTCTGGTGTCTGGTATTAGTTATCTGGTGTCTGGTATTAGTTATCTGGTGTCTGGTATTAGTTATCTGGTGTCTGGTATTAGGAATCTGGTGTCTGGTATTAGGAATCTGGTGTCTGGTATTAGTTATTTGGTGTCTTGTATTAGTTTCTGGTGTCTGGTATTAGTTTCAGGTGTCTGGTATTAGATATCTGGTGTCTGGTATTAGGAATCTGGTGTCTGGTATTAGTTATATGGTGTCTTGTATTAGTTTCTGGTGTCTGGTATTAGTTTCTGGTGTCTGGTATTAGATATCTGGTGTCTGGTATTAGGAATCTGGTGTCTGGTACTAGTTTCTGGTGTCTGGTATTAGTTATCTGGTGTCTGGTATTAGTTATCTGGTGTCTAATTATAGTTATCTGGTGTCTGGTATTAGTTATCTGCTGTCTGGTATTAGTTATCTGGTGTCTGGTATTAGTTATCTGGTGTCTGGTATTAGTTATCTGGTATCTGGTGTTAGTTTCTGGTGTCTGGTATTAGTTATCTGGTGTCTGGTATTAGTTATCTGGTGTCTAATATTAGTTATCTGGCGTCTGGTATTAGTTATCTGGTGTCTGGTATTAGGAATCTGGTGTCTGGTATTAGGAATCTGGTGTCTGGTATTAGTCATCTGGTGTCTGGTATTAGTTATCTGGTGTCTGGTATTAGTTATCTGGTGTCTGGTATTAGGAATCTGGTGTCTGGTATTAGGAATCTGGTGTCTGGTATTAGTTATTTGGTGTCTTGTATTAGTTTCTGGTGTCTGGTATTAGTTTCTGGTGTCTAGTATTAGATATCTGGTGTCTGGTATTAGGAATCTGGTGTCTGGTACTAGTTTCTGGTGTCTGGTATTAGTTATCTGGTGTCTGGTATTAGTTATCTGGTGTCTAGTTATAGTTATCTGGTGTCTGGTATTAGTTATCTGCTGTCTGGTATTAGTTATCTGGTGTCTGGTATTAGTTATCTGGTGTCTGGTATTAGTTATCTGGTATCTGGTGTTAGTTTCTGGTGTCTGGTATTAGTTATCTGGTGTCTGGTATTAGTTATCTGGTGTCTAATATTAGTTATCTGGTGTCTGGTATTAGTTATCTGGTGTCTGGTATTAGTTATCTGGTGTCTGGTATTAGTTTCTGGTGTCTGGTATTAGTTATCTGGTATCTGGTGTTAGTTTCTGGTGTCTGGTATTAGTTATCTGGTGTCTGGTATTAGTTATCTGGTGTCTGGTATTAGTTATCTGGTGTTTGGTATTAGATATCTGGTGTCTGGTATTAGTTTCTGGTGTCTGGTATTAGATATCTGGTGTCTGGTATTAGTTATCTGGTGTCTGGTTCTAGATATCTGGTGTCTGGTATTAGTTATCTGGTGTCTGGTATTAGTTTCTGGTGTCTGGTATTAGATATCTGGTGTCTGGTATTAGATATCTTGTGTCTGGTATTAGGAATCTGGTGTCTGGTATTAGTTATCTGGTGTCTGGTATTAGGAATCTGGTGTCTGGTATTAGGAATCTGGTGTTTGGTATTAGTTATTTGGTGTCTTGTATTAGTTTCTGGTGTCTGGTATTAGTTTCTGGTGTCTGGTATTAGATATCTGGTGTCTGGTATTAAGAATCTGGTGTCTGGTATTAGTTATTTGGTGTCTTGTATTAGTTTCTGGTGTCTGGTATTAGTTTCTGGTGTCTGGTATTAGATATCTGGTGTCTGGTATTAGGAATCTGGTGTCTGGTATTAGTTATCTGGTGTCTGGTATTAGAAATCTGGTGTCTGGTATTAGTTTCTAGTGTCTGGTATTAGTTATCTGGTGTCTGGTGTTAGTTTCTGGTGTCTGGTGTTAGTTATCTGGTGTCTGGTATTAGTTTCTGGTGTCTGGTATTAGTTATCTGGTGTCTGGTATTAGTTTCTGGTGTCTGGTACTAGTTTCTGGTGTCTGGTATTAGTTTCTGGTGTCTGGTATTAGTTATCTGGTGTCTGGTATTAGTTATCTGGTGTCTGGTATTAGTTATCTGGTGTCTGGTATTAGTTTCTGGTGTCTGGTATTAGGAATCTGGTGTCTGGTATTAGTTTCTGGTGTCTGGTATTAGATATCTGGTGTCTGGTATTAGTTATCTGGTGTCTGGTACTAGTTTCTGGTGTCTGGTATTAGTTATCTGGTGACTGGTATTAGTTATCTGGTGTCTGGTATTAGTTATCTGGTATCTGGTATTAGGAATCTGGTGTCTGGTATTAGTTATCTGGTGTCTGGTATTAGTTTCTGGTGTCTGGTATTAGTTATCTGGAGTCTGGTATTAGGTATCTGGTGTCTGGTATTAGTTTCTGGTGTCTGGTATTAGTTATCTGGTGTCTGGTATTAGAAATCTGGTGTCTGGTATTAGTTTCTGGTGTCTGGTATTAGTTACCTGGTGTCTGGTATTAGTTTCTGGTGACTAGTATTAGTTATCTGGAGTCTGGTATTAGTTATCTGGTGTCTGGTATTAGTTTCTGGTGTCTGGTATTAGTTTCTGGTGTCTGGTATTAGTTATCTGGTGTCTGGTATTAGGAATCTGGTGTCTGGTACTAGTTTCTGGTGTCTGGTATTAGTTATCTGGTATCTGGTATTAGGAATCTGGTGTCTGGTATTAGTTATCTGGAGTCTGGTATTAGTTATCTGGTGTCTGGTATTAGTTTCTGGTGTCTGGTATTAGTTATCTGGTGTCTAATATTAGTTATCTGGTGTCTGGTATTAGGAATCTGGTGTCTGGTATTAGTTATCTTGAGTCTGGTATTAGTTTCTGGTGTCTGGTATTAGTTATCTGGTATCTGGTATTAGGAATCTGGTGTCTGGTATTAGTTATCTGGTGTCTGGTATTAGTTATCTGGTGTCTGGTATTAGTTATCTGGTATCTGGTGTTAGTTTCTGGTGTCTGGTATTAGTTATCTGGTGTCTGGTGTTAGGAATCTGGTGTCTGGTATTAGTTATCTGGTGTCTGGTATTAGTTTCTGGTGTCTGGTATTAGTTATCAGGTGTCTGGTATTAGTTATCTGCTGTCTGGTATTAGTTATCTGGTGTCTGGTATTAGTTTCTGGTGTCTGGTATTAGTTATCTGGTGTCTGGTATTAGTCATCTGGTGTCTGGTATTAGTTATCTGGTGTCTGGTATTAGTTATCTGGTGTCTGGTATTAGGAATCTGGTGTCTTGTATTAGTTTCTGGTGTCTGGTATTAGTTTCTGGTGTCTGGTATTAGATATCTGGTGTCTGGTATTAGGAATCTGGTGTCTGGTATTAGTTATCTGGTGTCTGGTATTAGTTATCTGGTGTCTGGCATTAGTTATCTGGTGTCTGGTATTAGTTATCTGGTATCTGGTATTAGAAATCTGGTGTCTGGTATTAGTTATTTGGTGTCTGGTATTAGTTTCTGGTGTCTGGTATTAGTAATCTGGTGTCTGGTATTAGGAATCTGGTGTCTTGTATTAGTTTCTGGTGGCTGGTATTAGATATCTGGTGTCTGGTTCTAGATATCTGGTGTCTGGTATTAGTTATCTGGTGTCTGGTATTAGTTTCTGGTGTCTAGTATTAGTTATCTGGTGTCTGGTATTAGTTTCTGGTGTCTGGTGTTAGTTTCTGGTGTCTGGTATTAGTTATCTGGTGTCTGGTATTAGTTATCTGGTGTCTGGTATTAGGAATCTGGTGTCTGGTATTAGTTATCTGGTGTCTGGTATTAGTTTCTGGTGTCTGGTATTAGTTATCTGGTGTCTGGTATTAGTTATCTGCTGTCTGGTATTAGTTATCTGGTGTCTGGTATTAGTTTCTGGTGTCTGGTATTAGTTATCTGGTGTCTGGTATTAGTTTCTGGTGTCTGGTATTAGTTTCTGGTGTCTGGTATTAGTTATCTGGTGTCTGGTATTAGTTTCTGGTGTCTGGTATTAGTTATCTGGTGTCTGGTATTAGTTATCTGCTGTCTGCTATTAGTTATCTGGGTTCTGGTATTAGATATCTGGTGTCTGGTATTAGTTATCTGGTGTCTGGTATTAGTTTCTGGTGTCTGGTATTAGTTTCTGGTGTCTGGTATTAGTTATCTGGTGTCTGGTATTAGTTTCTGGTGTCTGGTGTTAGTTATCTGGTGTCTGGTATTAGTTATCTGCTGTCTGGTATTAGTTATCTGGGTTCTGGTATTAGATATCTGGTGTCTGGTATTAGTTATTTGGTGTCTGGTATTAGTTTCTGGTGTCTGGTTCTAGATATCTGGTGTCTGGTATTAGTTATCTGGTGTCTGGTATTAGTTTCTGGTGTCTGGTATTAGTTATCTGGTGTCTGGTATTAGTTATCTGGTGTCTGGTATTAGTTTCTGGTGTCTGGTATTAGTTATCTGGTGTCTGGTATTAGTCATTTGGTGTCTGGTATTAGTTATCTGGTGTCTGGTATTAGTTATCTGGTGTCTGGTATTAGTTTCTGGTGTCTGGTATTAGTTATCTGGTGTCTGGTATTAGTTATCTGCTGTCTGGTATTAGTTATCTGGGTTCTGGTATTAGATATCTGGTGTCTGGTATTAGTTATCTGGTGTCTGGTATTAGTTTCTGGTGTCTGGTATTAGTTTCTGGTGTCTGGTATTAGTTATCTGGTGTCTGGTATTAGTTTCTGGTGTCTGGTATTAGTTATCTGGTGTCTGGTATTAGTTATCTGCTGTCTAGTATTAGTTATCTGGGTTCTGGTATTAGATATCTGGTGTCTGGTATTAGTTATCTGGTGTCTGGTATTAGTTTCTGGTGTCTGGTTCTAGATATCTGGTGTCTGGTATTAGTTATCTGGTGTCTGGTATTAGTTTCTGGTGTCTGGTATTAGTTATCTGGTGTCTGGTATTAGTTATCTGGTGTCTGGTATTAGTTATCTGGTGTCTGGTATTAGTTTCTGGTGTCTGGTATTAGTTATCTGGTGTCTGGTATTAGTCATTTGGTGTCTGGTATTAGTTATTTGGTGTCTGGTATTAGATATCTGGTGTCTGGTATTAGATATCTGGTGTCTGGTATTAGTTTCTGGTGTCTGGTATTAGATATCTGGTGTCTGGTATTAGGTTTCTGGTGTCTGGTACTAGTTTCTGGTGTCTGGTATTAGTTATCTGGTGACTGGTATTAGATATCTGGTGTCTGGTATTAGTTATCTGGTATCTGGTATTAGTTATCTGGTGTCTGGTATTAGTTATCTGGTGTCTGGTTCTAGATATCTGGTGTCTGGTATTAGTTATTTGGTGTCTGGTATTAGTTTCTGGTGTCTGGTATTAGTTTCTGGTGTCTGGTATTAGATATCTGGTGTCTGGTATTAGGAATCTGGTGTCTGGTATTAGTTATCTGGTATCTGGTATTAGGAATCTGGTGTCTGGTATTAGGAATCTGGTGTCTGGTATTAGAAATCTGGTGTCTGGTATTAGTTATTTGGTGTCTAGTATTAGTTTCTGGTGTCTGGTATTAGTTATCTGGTGTCTGGTATTAGTTATCTGGTATCTGGTATTAGGAATCTGGTGTCTGGTATTAGTCATCTAATGTCTGGTATTAGTTATCTGGTGTCTAGTATTAGATATCTGGTGTCTGGTATTAGATATCTGGTGTCTGGAATTAGTTATCTGGTGTCTGGTATTAGTTATCTGGTGTCTGGTATTAGTTTCTGGTGTCTGGTATTAGTTTCTGGTGTCTGGTATTAGTTATCTGGTGTCTGGTATTAGGAATCTGGTGTCTGGTATTAGTTTCTGGTGTCTGGTATTAGTTATCTGGTGTCTGATATTAGTTTCTGGTGACTAGTATTAGTTATCTGGTGTCTGGTATTAGGAATCTGGTGTCTGGTATTAGTTATCTGGTGTCTGGTATTAGTTTCTGGTGTCTGGTATTAGTTATCTGGTATCTGGTATTAGGAATCTGGTGTCTGGTATTAGAAATCTGGTGTCTTGTATTAGTTATCTGGTGTCTGGTATTAGTTTCTGGTGTCTGGTGTTAGTTATCTGGTGTCTGGTATTAGATATCTGGTGTCTGGTATTAGTTTCTGGTGTCTGGTATTAGTTATCTGGTGTCTGGTATTAGTTATCTGGTGTCTGGTATTAGTTATCTGGTGTCTGGTATTAGTTTCTGGTGTCTGGTATTAGTTTCTGGTGTCTGGTATTAGTTTCTGGTGTCTGGTATTAGTTATCTGGTGTCTGGTATTAGTTTCTGGTGTCTGGTATTAGTTTCTGGTATCTGGTATTAGAAATCTGGTGTCTGGTATTAGTTATCTGGTGTCTGGTATTAGTTTCTGGTGTCTGGTATTAGTTTCTGGTGTCTGGTATTAGTTATCTAGTGTCTGGTATTAGGAATCTGGTGTCTGGTATTAGTTATCTGGTGTCTGATATTAGTTTCTGGTGACTAGTATTAGTTATCTGGTGTCTGGTATTAGGAATCTGGTGTCTATTATTAGTTATCTGGTGTCTGGTATTAGTTTCTGGTGTCTGGTATTAGTTATCTGGTATCTGGTATTAGGAATCTGGTGTCTGGTATTAGAAATCTGGTGTCTTGTATTAGTTATCTGGTGTCTGGTATTAGAAATCTGGTGTCTGGTATTAGTTATCTGGTGTCTGGTATTAGTTTCTGGTGTCTGGTGTTAGTTATCTGGTGTCTGGTATTAGATATCTGGTGTCTGGTATTAGTTTCTGGTGTCTGGTATTAGTTATCTGGTGTCTGGTATTAGTTATCTGGTGTCTGGTATTAGTTATCTGGTGTCTGGTATTAGTTATCTGGTGTCTGGTATTAGTTTCTGGTGTCTGGTATTAGTTTCTGGTGTCTGGTATTAGTTATCTGGTGTCTGGTATTAGTTTCTGGTGTCTGGTATTAGTTATCTGGTGTCTGGTATTAGTTATCTGCTGTCTGCTATTAGTTACCTGGGTTCTGGTATTAGATATCTGGTGTCTGGTATTAGTTATCTGGTGTCTGGTATTAGTTATCTGGTGTCTGGTATTAGTTTCTGGTGTCTGGTATTAGTTTCTGGTGTCTGGTATTAGTTTCTGGTGTCTGGTATTAGTTATCTCGTGTCTGGTATTAGTTTCTGGTGTCTGGTATTAGTTTCTGGTATCTGGTATTAGAAATCTGGTGTCTGGTATTAGTTTCTGGTGTCTGGTATTAGTTTCTGGAGTCTGGTATTAGTTATCTGGTGTCTGGTATTAGTTTCTGGTGTCTGGTATTAGTTTCTGGTATCTGGTATTAGAAATCTGGTGTCTGGTATTAGTTATCTGGTGTCTGGTATTAGTTTCTGGTGTCTGGTATTAGTTATCTGGTGTCTGGTATTAGGAATCTGGTGTCTGGTATTAGTTTCTGGTGTCTGTTATTAGTTATCTGGTGTCTGGTATTAGTTTCTGGTGACTAGTATTAGTTATCTGGTGTCTGGTATTAGTTATCTGGTGTCTGGTATTAGTTTCTGGTGTCTGCTATTAGTTTCTGGTGTCTGGTATTAGTTATCTGGAGTCTGGTATTAGTTATCTGGTGTCTGGTATTAGTTTCTGGTGTCTGGTATTAGTTATCTGGTGTCTGGTATTAGGAATCTGGTGTCTGGTATTAGTTTCTGGTGTCTGGTATTAGTTACCTGGTGTCTGGTATTAGTTTCTGGTGACTAGTATTAGTTATCTGGTGTCTGGTATTAGGAATCTGGTGTCTGGTATTAGTTATCTGGTGTCT
Source organism: Tachina lurida (assembly GCA_944452675.1). Classification (NCBI taxonomy): domain Eukaryota; kingdom Metazoa; phylum Arthropoda; class Insecta; order Diptera; family Tachinidae; genus Tachina; species Tachina lurida. The sequence goes on from CALYBX010000001.1 coordinate 2,596,731, forward strand.
GGTATTAGTTTCTGGTGTCTGGTATTAGTTATCTGGTATCTGGTATTAGGAATCTGGTGTCTGGTATTAGTTATCTGGAGTCTGGTATTAGTTATCTGGTGTCTGGTATTAGTTTCTGGTGTCTGGTATTAGTTTCTGGTGTCTGGTATTAGTTATCTGGTGTCTGGTATTAGGAATCTGGTGTCTGGTACTAGTTTCTGGTGTCTGGTATTAGTTATCTGGTATCTGGTATTAGGAATCTGGTGTCTGGTATTAGTTATCTGGAGTCTGGTATTAGTTATCTGGTGTCTGGTATTAGTTTCTGGTGTCTGGTATTAGTTATCTGGTGTCTAATATTAGTTATCTGGTGTCTGGTATTAGGAATCTGGTGTCTGGTATTAGTTATCTGGAGTCTGGTATTAGTTTCTGGTGTCTGGTATTAGTTATCTGGTATCTGGTATTAGGAATCTGGTGTCTGGTATTAGTTATCTGGTGTCTGATATTAGTTATCTGGTGTCTGGTATTAGTTATCTGGTATCTGGTGTTAGTTTCTGGTGTCTGGTATTAGTTATCTGGTGTCTGGTATTAGGAATCTGGTGTCTGGTATTAGTTATCTGGTGTCTCGTATTAGTTTCTGGTGTCTGGTATTAGTTATCAGGTGTCTGGTATTAGTTACCTGGTGTCTGGTATTAGTTTCTGGTGACTAGTATTAGTTATCTGGTGTCTGGTATTAGTTATCTGGTGTCTGGTATTAGGAACCTGGTGTCTTGTATTAGTTTCTGGTGTCTGGTATTAGTTTCTGGTGTCTGGTATTAGATATCTGGTGTCTGGTATTAGGAATCTGGTGTCTGGTATTAGTTATCTGTTGTCTGGTATTAGTTATCTGGTGTCTGGTATTAGTTATCTGGTGTCTGGTATTAGTTATCTGGTGTCTGGTATTAGAAATCTGGTGTCTGGTATTAGTTATTTGGTGTCTGGTATTAGTTTCTGGTGTCTGGTATTAGTAATCTGGTGTCTGGTATTAGGAATCTGGTGTCTTGTATTAGTTTCTGGTGTCTGGTATTAGATATCTGGTGTCTGGTTCTAGATATCTGGTGTCTGGTATTAGTTATCTGGTGTCTGGTATTAGTTTCTGGTGTCTGGTATTAGTTATCTGGTGTCTGGTATTAGTTTCTGGTGTCTGGTGTTAGTTTCTGGTGTCTGGTATTAGTTATCTGGTGTCTGGTATTAGTTATCTGGTGTCTGGTATTAGTTATCTGGTGTCTGGTATTAGTTTCTGGTGTCTGGTATTAGTTATCTGGTGTCTGGTATTAGTTATCTGCTGTCTGGTATTAGTTATCTGGTGTCTGGTATTAGTTTCTGGTGTCTGGTATTAGTTATCTGGTGTCTGGTATTAGTTTCTGGTGTCTGGTATTAGTTTCTGGTGTCTGGTATTAGTTATCTGGTGTCTGGTATTAGTTTCTGGTGTCTGGTATTAGTTATCTGGTGTCTGGTATTAGTTATCTGCTGTCTGCTATTAGTTATCTGGGTTCTGGTATTAGATATCTGGTGTCTGGTATTAGTAATCTGGTGTCTGGTATTAGTTTCTGGTGTCTGGTATTAGTTTCTGGTGTCTGGTATTAGTTATCTGGTGTCTGGTATTAGTTTCTGGTGTCTGGTGTTAGTTATCTGGTGTCTGGTATTAGTTATCTGCTGTCTGGTATTAGTTATCTGGGTTCTGGTATTAGATATCTGGTGTCTGGTATTAGTTATCTGGTGTCTGGTATTAGTTTCTGGTGTCTGGTTCTAGATATCTGGTGTCTGGTATTAGTTATCTGGTGTCTGGTATTAGTTTCTGGTGTCTGGTATTAGTTATCTGGTGTCTGGTATTAGTTATCTGGTGTCTGGTATTAGTTTCTGGTGTCTGGTATTAGTTATCTGGTGTCTGGTATTAGTCATTTGGTGTCTGGTATTAGTTATCTGGTGTCTGGTATTAGTTATCTGGTGTCTGGTATTAGTTTCTGGTGTCTGGTATTAGTTATCTGGTGTCTGGTATTAGTTATCTGCTGTCTGGTATTAGTTATCTGGGTTCTGGTATTAGATATCTGGTGTCTGGTATTAGTTATCTGGTGTCTGGTATTAGTTTCTGGTGTCTGGTATTAGTTTCTGGTGTCTGGTATTAGTTATCTGGTGTCTGGTATTAGTTTCTGGTGTCTGGTATTAGTTATCTGGTGTCTGGTATTAGTTATCTGCTGTCTAGTATTAGTTATCTGGGTTCTGGTATTAGATATCTGGTGTCTGGTATTAGTTATCTGATGTCTGGTATTAGTTTCTGGTGTCTGGTTCTAGATATCTGGTGTCTGGTATTAGTTATCTGGTGTCTGGTATTAGTTTTTGGTGTCTGGTATTAGTTATCTGGTGTCTGGTATTAGTTATCTGGTGTCTGGTATTAGATATCTGGTGTCTGGTATTAGTTATCTGGTGTCTGGTATTAGTTTCTGGTGTCTGGTATTAGTTATCTGGTGTCTGGTATTAGTCATTTGGTGTCTGGTATTAGTTATCTGGTGTCTGGTATTAGATATCTGGTGTCTGGTATTAGATATCTGGTGTCTGGTATTAGTTTCTGGTGTCTGGTATTAGATATCTGGTGTCTGGTATTAGTTATCTGGTGTCTGGTACTAGTTTCTGGTGTCTGGTATTAGTTATCTGGTGACTGGTATTAGATATCTGGTGTCTGGTATTAGTTATCTGGTATCTGGTATTAGTTATCTGGTGTCTGGTATTAGTTATCTGGTGTCTGGTTCTAGATATCTGGTGTCTGGTATTAGTTATTTGGTGTCTGGTATTAGTTTCTGGTGTCTGGTATTAGTTTCTTGTGTCTGGTATTAGATATCTGGTGTCTGGTATTAGGAATCTGGTGTCTGGTATTAGTTATCTGGTATCTGGTATTAGGAATCTGGTGTCTGGTATTAGGATCTGGTGTCTGGTATTAGAAATCTGGTGTCTGGTATTAGTTATTTGGTGTCTAGTATTAGTTTCTGGTGTCTGGTATTAGTTATCTGGTGTCTGGTATTAGTTATCTGGTATCTGGTATTAGGAATCTGGTGTCTGGTATTAGTCATCTAATGTCTGGTATTAGTTATCTGGTGTCTAGTATTAGATATCTGGTGTCTGGTATTAGATATCTGGTGTCTGGTATTAGTTATCTGGTGTCTGGTATTAGTTATCTGGTGTCTGGTATTAGTTTCTGGTGTCTGGTATTAGTTTCTGGTGTCTGGTATTAGTTATCTGGTGTCTGGTATTAGGAATCTGGTGTCTGGTATTAGTTTCTGGTGTCTGGTATTAGTTATCTGGTGTCTGATATTAGTTTCTGGTGACTAGTATTAGTTATCTGGTGTCTGGTATTAGGAATCTGGTGTCTGGTATTAGTTATCTGGTGTCTGGTATTAGTTTCTGGTGTCTGGTATTAGTTATCTGGTATCTGGTATTAGGAATCTGGTGTCTGGTATTAGAAATCTGGTGTCTTGTATTAGTTATCTGGTGTCTGGTATTAGAAATCTGGTGTCTGGTATTAGTTATCTGGTGTCTGGTATTAGTTTCTGGTGTCTGGTGTTAGTTATCTGGTGTCTGGTATTAGATATCTGGTGTCTGGTATTAGTTTCTGGTGTCTGGTATTAGTTATCTGGTGTCTGGTATTAGTTATCTGGTGTCTGGTATTAGTTATCTGGTGTCTGGTATTAGTTTCTGGTGTCTGGTATTAGTTTCTGGTGTCTGGTATTAGTTTCTGGTGTCTGGTATTAGTTATCTGGTGTCTGGTATTAGTTTCTGGTGTCTGGTATTAGTTTCTGGTATCTGGTATTAGAAATCTGGTGTCTGGTATTAGTTTCTGGTATCTGGTATTAGAAATCTGGTGTCTGGTATTAGTTATCTGGTGTCTGGTATTAGTTATCTGGTGTCTGGTATTAGTTATCTGGTATCTGGTGTTAGTTTCTGGTGTCTGGTATTAGTTATCTGGTGTCTGGTATTAGGAATCTGGTGTCTGGTATTAGTTATCTGGTGTCTGGTATTAGTTATCTGGTGTCTGGTATTAGTTTCTGGTGTCTGGTATTAGGAATCTGGTGTCTGGTATTAGAAATCTGGTGTCTGGTATTAGTTATCTGGTGTCTGTTATTAGTTTCTGGTGTCTGGTATTAGTTTCTGGTGTCTGGTATTAGTTTCTGGTGTCTGGTATTAGTTATCTGGTGTCTGGTATTAGTTATCTGTTGTCTGGTATTAGTTTCTGGTGTCTGGTATTAGGAATCTGGTGTCTGGTATTAGAAATCTGGTGTCTGGTATTAGTTATCTGGTGTCTGGTATTAGTTTCTGGTGTCTGGTGTTAGTTACCTGGTGTCTGGTATTAGATATCTGGTGTCTGGTATTAGTTTCTGGTGTCTGGTATTAGTTATCTGGTGTCTGGTATTAGTTATCTGGTGTCTGGTATTAGTTATCTGGTGTCTGGTATTAGTTTCTGGTGTCTGCTATTAGTTATCTGGTGTCTGGTATTAGTCATCTGGTGTCTGGTATTAGTTTCTGGTGTCTGGTATTAGTTATCTGGTGTCTGGTATTAGTTTCTGGTGACTAGTATTAGTTATCTGGTGTCTGGTATTAGGAATCTGGTGTCTGGTATTAGTTATCTGGTGTCTGGTATTAGTTTCTGGTGTCTGGTATTAGTTATCTGGTATCTGGTATTAGGAATCTGGTGTCTGGTATTAGTTATCTGGAGTCTGGTATTAGTTATCTGGTGTCTGGTATTAGTTTCTGGTGTCTGGTATTAGTTTCTGGTGTCTGGTATTAGTTATCTGGTGTCTGGTATTAAAAATCTGGTGTCTGGTACTAGTTTCTGGTGTCTGGTATTAGTTATCTGGTATCTGGTATTAGGAATCTGGTGTCTGGTATTAGTTATCTGGAGTCTGGTATTAGTTATCTGGTGTCTGGTATTAGTTTCTGGTGTCTGGTATTAGTTATCTGGTGTCTAATATTAGTTATCTGGTGTCTGGTATTAGGAATCTGGTGTCTGGTATTAGTTATCTGGTGTCTGGTATTAGTTTCTGGTGTCTGGTATTAGTTATCTGGTATCTGGTATTAGGAATCTGGTGTCTGGTATTAGTTATCTGGTGTCTGGTATTAGTTATCTGGTGTCTGGTATTAGTTATCTGGTATCTGGTGTTAGTTTCTGGTGTCTGGTATTAGTTATCTGGTGTCTGGTATTAGGAATCTGGTGTCTGGTATTAGTTATCTGGTGTCTGGTATTAGTTTCTGGTGTCTTGTATTAGTTATCTGGTGTCTGGTATTAGTTATCTGCTGTCTGGTATTAGTTATCTGGTGTCTGGTATTAGTTTCTGGTGTCTGGTATTAGTTATCTGGTGTCTGATATTAGTCATCTGGTGTCTGGTATTATTTCCCAGCAAAAAATTACACATTACCATCAGAACTACTTGCCATATAATGACTTACTTTTCTGATTACCAAATTTCATTACTCGCTTACAAAACTCATTACCTAAATTTAAAAAATTTATGTAAAAATTGCTAAATGATCAGAATAATTTTTTTAGATTAAATGGATTACGTGAATAAGTTGGCAAATAAAAATAGTAAGTACTTCTCAATAATCGATTATTTTAGTCTCACGCCTTGTTAAAATCATTAAGTTGGTAATCCAGTAAGGAACAGCTTCCACCAAAAATGCTTTATTCCAAACCCGATTACCTTTTTTGAAATTTTTTGCTGGGTTATCTGGTGTCTGGTATTAGTTATCTGGTGTCTGGTATTAGGAATCTGGTGTCTTGTATTAGTTTCTGGTGTCTGGTATTAGTTTCTGGTGTCTGGTATTAGATATCTGGTGTCTGGTATTAGGAATCTGGTGTCTGGTATTAGTTATCTGGTGTCTGGTATTAGTTATCTGGTGTCTGGTATTAGTTATCTGGTGTCTGGTATTAGTTATCTGGTGTCTGGTATTAGAAATCTGGTGTCTGGTATTAGTTATTTGGTGTCTGGTATTAGTTTCTGGTGTCTGGTATTAGTTATCTGGTGTCTGGTATTAGGAATCTGGTGTCTTGTATTAGTTTCTGGTGTCTGGTATTAGATATCTGGTGCCTGGTTCTAGATATCTGGTGTCTGGTATTAGTTATCTGTTGTCTGGTATTAGTTTCTGGTGTCTGGTATTAGTTATCTGGTGTCTGGTATTAGTTTCTGGTGTCTGGTGTTAGTTTCTGGTGTCTGGTATTAGTTATCTGGTGCCTGGTATTAGTTATCTGGTGTCTGATATTAGGAATCTGGTGTCTGGTATTAGTTATCTGGTGTCTGGTATTAGTTTCTGGTGTCTGGTATTAGTTATCTGGTGTCTGGTATTAGTTATCTGCTGTCTGGTATTAGTTATCTGGTGTCTGGTATTAGTTTCTGGTGTCTGGTATTAGTTATCTGGTGTCTGGTATTAGTTTCTGGTGTCTGGTATTAGTAATCTGGTGTCTGGTATTAGTTTCTGGTGTCTGGTATTAGTTTCTGGTGTCTGGTATTAGTTATCTGGTATCTGCTATTAGGAATCTGGTGTCTGGTATTAGTTATCTGGTGTCTGGTATTAGTCATCTGGTGTCTGGTATTAGTTATCTGGTGTCTGGTATTAGTTATCTGGTGTCTGGTATTAGTTATCTGGTGTCTGGTATTAGTTTCTGGTGACTAGTATTAGTTATCTGGTGTCTAGTATTAGTTATTTGGTGTCTGGTATTAGTTATCTGGTGTCTGGTATTAGTTTCTGGTGTCTGGTATTAGTTTCTGGTGTCTGGTATTAGTTATCTGGTGTCTGGTATTAGTTATCTGTTGTCTGGTATTAGTTTCTGGTGTCTGGTATTAGGAATCTGGTGTCTGGTATTAGTTATCTGGTGTCTGGTATTAGTTATCTGGTGTCTGGTATTAGGAATCTGGTGTCTGGTATTAGTTATCTGGTGTCTGGTATTAGTTTCTGGTGTCTGGTATTAGTTATCTGGTATCTGGTATTAGGAATCTGGTGTCTGGTATTAGAAATCTGGTGTCTTGTATTAGTTATCTGGTGTCTGGTATTAGAAATCTGGTGTCTGGTATTAGTTATCTGGTGTCTGGTATTAGTTTCTGGTGTCTGGTGTTAGTTATCTGGTGTCTGGTATTAGATATCTGGTGTCTGGTATTAGTTTCTGGTGTCTGGTATTAGTTATCTGGTGTCTGGTATTAGTTATCTGGTGTCTGGTATTAGTTATCTGGTGTCTGGTATTAGTTTCTGGTGTCTGGTATTAGTTTCTGGTGTCTGGTATTAGTTTCTGGTGTCTGGTATTAGTTATCTGGTGTCTGGTATTAGTTTCTGGTGTCTGGTATTAGTTTCTGGTATCTGGTATTAGAAATCTGGTGTCTGGTATTAGTTATCTGGTGTCTGGTATTAGTTATCTGGTGTCTGGTATTAGTTATCTGGTATCTGGTGTTAGTTTCTGGTGTCTGGTATTAGTTATCTGGTGTCTGGTATTAGGAATCTGGTGTCTGGTATTAGTTATCTGGTGTCTGGTATTAGTTATCTGGTGTCTGGTATTAGTTTCTTGTGTCTGGTATTAGGAATCTGGTGTCTGGTATTAGAAATCTGGTGTCTGGTATTAGAAATCTGGTGTCTGGTATTAGTTATCTGGTGTCTGTTATTAGTTTCTGGTGTCTGGTATTAGTTTCTGGTGTCTGGTATTAGTTTCTGGTGTCTGGTATTAGTTATCTGGTGTCTGGTATTAGTTATCTGTTGTCTGGTATTAGTTTCTGGTGTCTGGTATTAGGAATCTGGTGTCTGGTATTAGAAATCTGGTGTCTGGTATTAGTTATCTGGTGTCTGGTATTAGTTTCTGGTGTCTGGTGTTAGTTATCTGGTGTCTGGTATTAGATATCTGGTGTCTGGTATTAGTTTCTGGTGTCTGGTATTAGTTATCTGGTGTCTGGTATTAGTTATCTGTTTCTGGTATTAGTTATCTGGTGTCTGGTATTAGTTTCTGGTGTCTGCTATTAGTTATCTGGTGTCTGGTATTAGTCATCTGGTGTCTGGTATTAGTTTCTGGTGTCTGGTATTAGTTATCTGGTGTCTGGTATTAGTTTCTGGTGACTAGTATTAGTTATCTGGTGTCTGGTATTAGGAATCTGGTGTCTGGTATTAGTTATCTGGAGTCTGGTATTAGTTATCTGGTGTCTGGTATTAGTTTCTGGTGTCTGGTATTAGTTATCTGGTATCTGGTATTAGGAATCTGGTGTCTGGTATTAGTTATCTGGTGTCTGGTATTAGTTATCTGGTGTCTGGTATTAGTTATCTGGTATCTGGTGTTAGTTTCTGGTGTCTGGTATTAGTTATCTGGAGTCTGGTATTAGTTATCTGGTGTCTGGTATTAGTTTCTGGTGTCTGGTATTAGTTATCTGGTATCTGGTATTAGGAATCTGGTGTCTGGTATTAGTTATCTGGTGTCTGGTATTAGTCATCTGGTGTCTGGTATTAGTTCCCAGCAAAAAATTACACATTACCATCAGAACTACTTGCCATATAATGACTTACTTTTCTGATTACCAAATTTCATTACTCGCTTACAAAACTCATTACCTAAATTTAAAAAATTTATGTACAAATTGCTAAATGATCAGAATAATTTTTTTAGATTAAATGGATTACGTGAATAAGTTGGCAAATAAAAATAGTAAGTACTTCTCAATAATCGATTATTTTAGTCTCACGCCTTGTTAAAATCATTAAGTTGGTAATCCAGTAAGGAACAGCTTCCACCAAAAATGCTTAATTCCAAACCCGATTACCTTTTTTGAAATTTTTTGCTGGGTTATCTGGTGTCTGGTATTAGTTATCTGGTGTCTGGTATTAGGAATCTGGTGTCTTGTATTAGTTTCTGGTGTCTGGTATTAGTTTCTGGTGTCTGGTATTAGATATCTGGTGTCTGGTATTAGGAATCTGGTGTCTGGTATTAGTTATCTGGTGTCTGGTATTAGTTATCTGGTGTCTGGTATTAGTTATCTGGTGTCTGGTATTAGTTATCTGGTGTCTGGTATTAGAAATCTGGTGTCTGGTATTAGTTATTTGGTGTCTGGTATTAGTTTCTGGTGTCTGGTATTAGTTATCTGGTGTCTGGTATTAGGAATCTGGTGTCTTGTATTAGTTTCTGGTGTCTGGTATTAGATATCTGGTGCCTGGTTCTAGATATCTGGTGTCTGGTATTAGTTATCTGGTATCTGGTATTAGTTTCTGGTGTCTGGTTCTAGTTATCTGGTGTCTGGTATTAGTTATCTGCTGTCTGGTATTAGTTATCTGGTGTCTGGTATTAGTTTCTGGTGTCTGGTATTAGTTATCTGGTGTCTGGTATTAGTTTCTGGTGTCTGGTATTAGTTATCTGGTGTCTGGTATTAGTTTCTGGTGTCTGGTATTAGTTTCTGGTGTCTGGTATTAGTTATCTGGTGTCTGGTATTAGTTATCTGGTGTCTGGTATTAGGAATCTGGTGTCTTGTATTAGTTTCTGGTGTCTGGTATTAGATATCTGGTGCCTGGTTCTAGATATCTGGTGTCTGGTATTAGTTATCTGGTGTCTGGTATTAGTTTCTGGTGTCTGGTATTAGTTATCTGGTGTCTGGTATTAGTTTCTGGTGTCTGGTGTTAGTTTCTGGTGTCTGGTATTAGTTATCTGGTGTCTGGTATTAGTTTCTGGTGTCTGGTTTTAGTTATCTGGTGTCTGGTATTAGGAATCTGGTGTCTGGTATTAGTTATCTGGTGTCTGGTATTAGTTATCTGGTGTCTGGTATTAGTTATCTGGTGTCTGGTATTAGTTATCTGGTGTCTGGTATTAGAAATCTGGTGTCTGGTATTAGTTATCTGGTGTCTGGTATTAGTTATCTGGTGTCTGGTATTAGGAATCTGGTGTCTTGTATTAGTTTCTGGTGTCTGGTATTAGTTTCTGGTGTCTGGTATTAGATATCTGGTGTCTGGTATTAGGAATCTGGTGTCTGGTATTAGTTATCTGGTGTCTGGTATTAGTTATCTGGTGTCTGGTATTAGTTATCTGGTGTCTGGTATTAGTTATCTGGTGTCTGGTATTAGAAATCTGGTGTCTGATATTAGTTATTTGGTGTCTGGTATTAAATTCTGGTGTCTGGTATTAGTTATCTGGTGTCTGGTATTAGGAATCTGGTGTCTTGTATTAGTTTCTGGTGTCTGGTATTAGTTTCTGGTGTCTGGTATTAGTTTCTGGTGTCTGGTATTAGTTATCTGGTGTCTGGTATTAGTTATCTGTTGTCTGGTATTAGTTTCTGATGTCTGGTATTAGGAATCTGGTGTCTGGTATTAGTTATCTGGTGTCTGGTATTAGTTTCTGGTGTCTGGTTTTAGTTATCTGGTGTCTGGTATTAGTTATCTGGTGTCTGGTATTAGTTTCTGGTGTCTGGTATTAGGAATCTGGTGTCTGGTATTAGGAATCTGGTGTCTGGTATTAGAAATCTGGTGTCTTGTATTAGTTATCTGGTGTCTGGTATTAGAAATCTGGTGTCTGGTATTAGTTATCTGGTGTCTGGTATTAGTTTCTGGTGTCTGGTGTTAGTTATCTGGTGTCTGGTATTAGATATCTGGTGTCTGGTATTAGTTTCTGGTGTCTGGTATTAGTTATCTGGTGTCTGGTATTAGTTATCTGGTGTCTGGTATTAGTTATCTGGTGTCTGGTATTAGTTTCTGGTGTCTGGTATTAGTTTCTGGTGTCTGGTATTAGTTATCTGGTATCTGGTATTAGGAATCTGGTGTCTGGTATTAGAAATCTGGTGTCTTGTATTAGTTATCTGGTGTCTGGTATTAGAAATCTGGTGTCTGGTATTAGTTATCTGGTGTCTGGTATTAGTTATCTGGTGTCTGGTATTAGGAATCTGGTGTCTGGTATTAGTTATCTGGTGTCTGGTATTAGTTTCTGGTGTCTGGTATTAGTTATCTGGTATCTGGTATTAGGAATCTGGTGTCTGGTATTAGAAATCTGGTGTCTTGTATTAGTTATCTGGTGTCTGGTATTAGAAATCTGGTGTCTGGTATTAGTTATCTGGTGTCTGGTATTAGTTTCTGGTGTCTGGTGTTAGTTATCTGGTGTCTGGTATTAGATATCTGGTGTCTGGTATTAGTTTCTGGTGTCTGGTATTAGTTATCTGGTGTCTGGTATTAGTTATCTGGTGTCTGGTATTAGTTATCTGGTGTCTGGTATTAGTTTCTGGTGTCTGGTATTAGTTTCTGGTGTCTGGTATTAGTTTCTGGTGTCTGGTATTAGTTATCTGGTGTCTGGTATTAGTTTCTGGTGTCTGGTATTAGTTTCTGGTATCTGGTATTAGAAATCTGGTGTCTGGTATTAGTTATCTGGTGTCTGGTATTAGTTATCTGGTGTCTGGTATTAGTTATCTGGTATCTGGTGTTAGTTTCTGGTGTCTGGTATTAGTTATCTGGTGTCTGGTATTAGGAATCTGGTGTCTGGTATTAGTTATCTGGTGTCTGGTATTAGTTATCTGGTGTCTGGTATTAGTTTCTTGTGTCTGGTATTAGGAATCTGGTGTCTGGTATTAGAAATCTGGTGTCTGGTATTAGTTATCTGGTGTCTGTTATTAGTTTCTGGTGTCTGGTATTAGTTTCTGGTGTCTGGTATTAGTTTCTGGTGTCTGGTATTAGTTATCTGGTGTCTGGTATTAGTTATCTGTTGTCTGGTATTAGTTTCTGGTGTCTGGTATTAGGAATCTGGTGTCTGGTATTAGAAATCTGGTGTCCGGTATTAGTTATCTGGTGTCTGGTATTAGTTTCTGGTGTCTGGTGTTAGTTATCTGGTGTCTGGTATTAGATATCTGGTGTCTGGTATTAGTTTCTGGTGTCTGGTATTAGTTATCTGGTGTCTGGTATTAGTTATCTGGTGTCTGGTATTAGTTATCTGGTGTCTGGTATTAGTTTCTGGTGTCTGCTATTAGTTATCTGGTGTCTGGTATTAGTCATCTGGTGTCTGGTATTAGTTTCTGGTGTCTGGTATTAGTTATCTGGTGTCTGGTATTAGTTTCTGGTGACTAGTATTAGTTATCTGGTGTCTGGTATTAGGAATCTGGTGTCTGGTATTAGTTATCTGGTGTCTGGTATTAGGAATCTGGTGTCTTGTATTAGTTTCTGGTGTCTGGTATTAGTTTCTGGTGTCTGGTATTAGATATCTGGTGTCTGGTATTAGGAATCTGGTGTCTGGTATTAGTTATCTGGTGTCTGGTATTAGTTATCTGGTGTCTGGTATTAGTTATCTGGTGTCTGGTATTAGAAATCTGGTGTCTGGTATTAGTTATTTGGTGTCTGGTATTAGTTTCTGGTGTCTGGTATTAGTTATCTGGTGTCTGGTATTAGGAATCTGGTGTCTTGTATTAGTTTCTGGTGTCTGGTATTAGATATCTGGTGCCTGGTTCTAGATATCTGGTGTCTGGTATTAGTTATCTGGTGTCTGGTATTAGTTTCTGGTGTCTGGTTCTAGTTATCTGGTGTCTGGTATTAGTTATCTGCTGTCTGGTATTAGTTATCTGGTGTCTGGTATTAGTTTCTGGTGTCTGGTATTAGTTATCTGGTGTCTGGTATTAGTTTCTGGTGTCTGGTATTAGTTATCTGGTGTCTGGTATTAGTTTCTGGTGTCTGGTATTAGTTTCTGGTGTCTGGTATTAGTTATCTGGTGTCTGGTATTAGGAATCTGGTGTCTTGTATTAGTTTCTGGTGTCTGGTATTAGATATCTGGTGCCTGGTTCTAGATATCTGGTGTCTGGTATTAGTTATCTGGTGTCTGGTATTAGTTTCTGGTGTCTGGTATTAGTTATCTGGTGTCTGGTATTAGTTTCTGGTGTCTGGTGTTAGTTTCTGGTGTCTGGTATTAGTTATCTGGTGTCTGGTATTAGTTATCTGGTGTCTGATATTAGGAATCTGGTGTCTGGTATTAGTTATCTGGTGTCTGGTATTAGTTTCTGGTGTCTGGTATTAGTTATCTGGTGTCTGGTATTAGTTATCTGCTGTCTGGTATTAGTTATCTGGTGTCTGGTATTAGTTTCTGGTGTCTGGTATTAGTTATCTGGTGTCTGGTATTAGTTTCTGGTGTCTGGTATTAGTTATCTGGTGTCTGGTATTAGTTTCTGGTGTCTGGTATTAGTTTCTGGTGTCTGGTATTAGTTATCTGGTATCTGGTATTAGGAATCTGGTGTCTGGTATTAGTTATCTGGTGTCTGGTATTAGTCATCTGGTGTCTGGTATTAGTTATCTGGTGTCTGGTATTAGTTATCTGGTGTCTGGTATTAGTTATCTGGTGTCTGGTATTAGTTTCTGGTGACTAGTATTAGTTATCTGGTGTCTAGTATTAGTTATTTGGTGTCTGGTATTAGTTATCTGGTGTCTGGTATTAGTTTCTGGTGTCTGGTATTAGTTTCTGGTGTCTGGTATTAGTTATCTGGTGTCTGGTATTAGTTATCTGTTGTCTGGTATTAGTTTCTGGTGTCTGGTATTAGGAATCTGGTGTCTGGTATTAGTTATCTGGTGTCTGGTATTAGTTTCTGGTGTCTGGTTTTAGTTATCTGGTGTCTGGTATTAGTTATCTGGTGTCTGGTATTAGTTTCTGGTGTCTGGTATTAGGAATCTTGTGTCTGGTATTAGGAATCTGGTGTCTGGTATTAGTTATTTGGTGTCTTGTATTAGTTTCTGGTGTCTGGTATTAGTTATCTGGTGTCTGGTATTAGTTATCTGGTGTCTGGTATTAGGAATCTGGTGTCTGGTATTAGTTTCTGGTGTCTGGTATTAGTTATCTGGTGTCTGGTATTAGGAATCTGGTGTCTGGTACTAGTTTCTGGTGTCTGGTATTAGTTATCTGGTGTCTGGTATTAGTTTCTGGTATCTGGTATTAGTTATCTGGTGTCTGGTATTAGTTATCTGGTGTCTGGTATTAGTTATCTGCTGTCTGGTATTAGTTATCTGGTGTCTGGTATTAGATATCTGGTGTCTGGTATTAGTTATCTGGTGTCTGGTATTAGTTATCTGGTGTCTGGTATTAGTTATTTGGAGTCTGGTATTAGTTATCTGGTGTCTGGTATTAGTTTCTGGTGTCTGGTATTAGTTATCTGGTGTCTGGTATTAGGAATCTGGTGTCTGGTATTAGTTTCTGGTGTCTGGTATTAGTTATCTGGTGTCTGGTATTAGGAATCTGGTGTCTGGTACTAGTTTCTGGTGTCTGGTATTAGTTATCTGGTGTCTGGTATTAGTTTATGGTGTCTGGTATTAGTTATCTGGTGTCTGGTATTAGTTATCTGGTGTCTGGTATTAGTTATCTGGTGTCTGGTATTAGTTATCTGCTGTCTGGTATTAGTTATCTGGTGTCTGGTATTAGATATCTGGTGTCTGGTATTAGTTATCTGGTGTCTGGTATTAGTTATCTGGTGTCTGGTATTAGTTATCTGGTGTCTGGTATTAGTTTCTGGTGTCTGGTAATAGGAATCTGGTGTCTGGTATTAGGAATCTGGTGTCTGGTATTAGAAATCTGGTGTCTGGTATTAGTTATCTGGTGTCTGGTATTAGTTTCTGGTGTCTGGTGTTAGTTATATGGTGTCTGGTATTAGTTATCTGGTGTCTGGTATTAGTTATCTGGTGTCTGGTATTAGTTATCTGGTGTCTGGTATTAGTTTCTGGTGTCTGGTATTAGGAATCTGGTGTCTGGTATTAGGAATCTGGTGTCTGGTATTAGATATCTGGTGCCTGGTTCTAGATATCTGGTGTCTGGTATTAGTTATCTGGTGTCTGGTATTAGTTTCTGGTGTCTGGTATTAGGAATCTGGTGTCTTGTATTAGTTTCTGGTGTCTGGTATTAGTTATCTGGTGTCTGGTATTAGTTATCTGGTGTCTGGTATTAGTTTCTGGTGTCTGGTATTAGTTATCTGGTGTCTGGTATTAGTTATCTGGTGTCTGGTATTAGTTTCTGGTGTCTGGTAATAGGAATCTGGTGTCTGGTATTAGGAATCTGGTGTCTGGTATTAGAAATCTGGTGTCTGGTATTAGTTATTTGGTGTCTGGTATTAGTTTCTGGTGTCTGGTATTAGTTATCTGGTGTCTGGTATTAGGAATCTGGTGTCTGGTATTAGTTATCTGGTATCTGGTATTAGGAATCTGGTGTCTGGTATTAGGAATCTGGTGTCTGGTATTAGAAATCTGGTGTCTGGTATTAGTTATTTGGTGTCTAGTATTAGTTTCTGGTGTCTGGTATTAGTTATCTGGTGTCTGGTATTAGTTATCTGGTATCTGGTATTAGGAATCTGGTGTCTGGTATTAGTTATCTGGAGTCTGGTATTAGTTATCTGGTGTCTGGTATTAGTTTCTGGTGTCTAGTATTAGTTATCTGGTGTCTGGTATTAGGAATCTGGTGTCTAGTATTAGTTTCTGGTGTCTGGTATTAGTTATCTGGTGTCTGGTATTAGTTTCTGGTGACTAGTATTAGTTATCTGGTGTCTGGTATTAGGAATCTGGTGTCTGGTATTAGTTATCTGGTGTCTGGTATTAGTTTCTGGTGTCTTGTATTAGTTTCTGGTGTCTGGTATTAGTTGTTGGTGTCTGGTATTAGATATCTGGTGTCTGGTATTAGGAATCTGGTGTCTGGTATTAGTTATCTGGTGTCTGGTATTAGTTATCTGGTGTCTGGTATTAGTTATCTGGTGTCTGGTATTAGTTATCTGGTGTCTGGTATTAGAAATCTGGTGTCTGGTATTAGTTATTTGGTGTCTGGTATTAGTTTCTGGTGTCTGGTATTAGTTATCTGGTGTCTGGTATTAGGAATCTGGTGTCTTGTATTAGTTTCTGGTGTCTGGTATTAGATATCTGGTGCCTGGTTCTAGATATCTGGTGTCTGGTATTAGTTATCTGGTGTCTGGTATTAGTTTCTGGTGTCTGGTATTAGTTATCTGGTGTCTGGTATTAGTTATCTGCTGTCTGGTATTAGTTATCTGGTGTCTGGTATTAGTTATCTGGTGTCTGGTATTAGGAATCTGGTGTCTTGTATTAGTTTCTGGTGTCTGGTATTAGATATCTGGTGCCTGGTTCTAGATATCTGGTGTCTGGTATTAGTTATCTGGTGTCTGGTATTAGTTTCTGGTGTCTGGTATTAGGAATCTGGTGTCTTGTATTAGTTTCTGGTGTCTGGTATTAGTTTCTGGTGTCTGGTATTAGATATCTGGTGTCTGGTATTAGGAATCTGGTGTCTGGTATTAGTTATCTGGTGTCTGGTATTAGTTATCTGGTGTCTGGTATTAGGAATCTGGTGTCTTGTATTAGTTTCTGGTGTCTGGTATTAGATATCTGGTGCCTGGTTCTAGATATCTGGTGTCTGGTATTAGTTATCTGGTGTCTGGTATTAGTTTCTGGTGTCTGGTATTAGTTATCTGGTATCTGGTATTAGTTATCTGCTGTCTGGTATTAGTTATCTGGTGTCTGGTATTAGTTTCTGGTGTCTGGTATTAGTTATCTGGTGTCTGGTATTAGAAATCTGGTGTCTGGTATTAGTTATTTGGTGTCTGGTATTAGTTTCTGGTGTCTGGTATTAGTTATCTGGTGTCTGGTATTAGAAATCTGGTGTCTGGTATTAGTTATTTGGTGTCTGGTATTAGTTTCTGGTGTCTGGTATTAGTTATCTGGTGTCTGGTATTAGGAATCTGGTGTCTTGTATTAGTTTCTGGTGTCTGGTATTAGTTTCTGGTGTCTGGTATTAGATATCTGGTGTCTGGTATTAGGAATCTGGTGTCTGGTATTAGTTATCTGGTGTCTGGTATTAGTTATCTGGTGTCTGGTATTAGTTATCTGGTGTCTGGTATTAGTTATCTGGTGTCTGGTATTAGTTATCTGGTGTCTGGTATTAGAAATCTGGTGTCTGGTATTAGTTATTTGGTGTCTGGTATTAGTTTCTGGTGTCTGGTATTAGTTATCTGGTGTCTGGTATTAGGAATCTGGTGTCTTGTATTAGTTTCTGGTGTCTGGTATTAGATATCTGGTGCCTGGTTCTAGATATCTGGTGTCTGGTATTAGTTATCTGGTGTCTGGTATTAGTTTCTGGTGTCTGGTATTAGTTATCTGGTGTCTGGTATTAGTTATCTGCTGTCTGGTATTAGTTATCTGGTGTCTGGTATTAGTTTCTGGTGTCTGGTATTAGTTATCTGGTGTCTGATATTAGTTTCTTGTGTCTGGTATTAGTTATCTGGTGTCTGGTATTAGTTTCTGGTGTCTGGTATTAGTTTCTGGTGTCTGGTATTAGTTATCTGGTGTCTGGTATTAGTTATCTGGTGTCTGGTATTAGGAATCTGGTGTCTTGTATTAGTTTCTGGTGTCTGGTATTAGATATCTGGTGCCTGGTTCTAGATATCTGGTGTCTGGTATTAGTTATCTGGTGTCTGGTATTAGTTTCTGGTGTCTGGTATTAGTTATCTGGTGTCTGGTATTAGTTTCTGGTGTCTGGTGTTAGTTTCTGGTGTCAGGTATTAGCTATCTGGTGTCTGGTATTAGTTATCTGGTGTCTGATATTAGGAATCTGGTGTCTGGTATTAGTTATCTGGTGTCTGGTATTAGTTTCTGGTGTCTGGTATTAGTTATCTGGTGTCTGGTATTAGTTATCTGCTGTCTGGTATTAGTTATCTGGTGTCTGGTATTAGTTTCTGGTGTCTGGTATTAGTTATCTGGTGTCTGGTATTAGTTTCTGGTGTCTGGTATTAGTTATCTGGTGTCTGGTATTAGTTTCTGGTGTCTGGTATTAGTTTCTGGTGTCTGGTATTAGTTATCTGGTATCTGGTATTAGGAATCTGGTGTCTGGTATTAGTTATCTGGTGTCTGGTATTAGTCATCTGGTGTCTGGTATTAGTTATCTGGTGTCTGGTATTAGTTATCTGGTGTCTGGTATTAGGAATCTGGTGTCTGGTATTAGGAATCTGGTGTCTGGTATTAGTTATTTGGTGTCTTGTATTAGTTTCTGGTGTCTGGTATTAGTTATCTGGTGTCTGGTATTAGTTATCTGGTGTCTGGTATTAGTTTCTGGTGTCTGGTATTAGTTTCTGGTGTCTGGTATTAGTTATCTGGTGTCTGGTATTAGTTTCTGGTGTCTGGTATTAGTTATCTGGTGTCTGGTATTAGTTTCTGGTGTCTGGTATTAGTTTCTGGTGTCTGGTATTAGTTATCTGGTATCTGGTATTAGGAATCTGGTGTCTGGTATTAGGAATCTGGTGTCTGGTATTAGTTATTTGGTGTCTGGTATTAGTTTCTGGTGTCTGGTATTAGTTATCTGGTGTCTGGTATTAGTTATCTGGTGTCTGGTATTAGTTTCTGGTGTCTGGTATTAGTTTCTGGTGTCTGGTATTAGTTATCTGGTATCTGGTATTAGGAATCTGGTGTCTGGTATTAGTTATCTGGTGTCTGGTATTAGTCATCTGGTGTCTGGTATTAGGAATCTGGTGTCTGGTATTAGGAATCTGGTGTCTGGTATTAGTTATTTGGTGTCTTGTATTAGTTTCTGGTGTCTGGTATTAGTTATCTGGTGTCTGGTATTAGTTATCTGGTGTCTGGTATTAGGAATCTGGTGTCTGGTATTAGTTTCTGGTGTCTGGTATTAGTTATCTGGTGTCTGGTATTAGGAATCTGGTGTCTGGTACTAGTTTCTGGTGTCTGGTATTAGTTATCTGGTGTCTGGTATTAGTTTCTGGTGTCTGGTATTAGTTATCTGGTGTCTGGTATTAGTTATCTGGTGTCTGGTATTAGTTATCTGCTGTCTGGTATTAGTTATCTGGTGTCTGGTATTAGATATCTGGTGTCTGGTATTAGTTATCTGGTGTCTGGTATTAGTTATCTGGTGTCTGGTATTAGTTATCTGGTGTCTGGTATTAGGAATCTGGTGTCTGGTATTAGTTTCTGGTGTCTGGTATTAGTTATCTGGTGTCTGGTATTAGGAATCTGGTGTCTGGTATTAGTTTCTGGTGTCTGGTATTAGTTATCTGGTGTCTGGTATTAGTTTCTGGTGTCTGGTATTAGTTATCTGGTGTCTGGTATTAGTTATCTGGTGTCTGGTATTAGTTATCTGGTGTCTGGTATTAGTTATCTGCTGTCTGGTATTAGTTATCTGGTGTCTGGTATTAGATATCTGGTGTCTGGTATTAGTTATCTGGTGTCTGGTATTAGTTATCTGGTGTCTGGTATTAGTTATCTGGTGTCTGGTATTAGTTTCTGGTGTCTGGTAATAGGAATCTGGTGACTGGTATTAGGAATCTGGTGTCTGGTATTAGAAATCTGGTGTCTGGTATTAGTTATCTGGTGTCTGGTATTAGTTTCTGGTGTCTGGTGTTAGTTATATGGTGTCTGGTATTAGAAATCTGGTGTCTGGTATTAGAAATCTGGTGTCTGGTATTAGAAATCTGGTGTCTGGTATTAGTTATTTGGTGTCTGGTATTAGTTTCTGGTGTCTGGTATTAGTTATCTGGTGTCTGGTATTAGGAATCTGGTGTCTGGTATTAGTTATCTGGTATCTGGTATTAGGAATCTGGTGTCTGGTATTAGGAATCTGGTGTCTGGTATTAGAAATCTGGTGTCTGGTATTAGTTATTTGGTGTCTAGTATTAGTTTCTGGTGTCTGGTATTAGTTATCTGGTGTCTGGTATTAGTTATCTGGTATCTGGTATTAGGAATCTGGTGTCTGGTATTAGTTATCTGGAGTCTGGTATTAGTTATCTGGTGTCTGGTATTAGTTTCTGGTGTCTAGTATTAGTTATCTGGTGTCTGGTATTAGGAATCTGGTGTCTGGTATTAGTTTCTGGTGTCTGGTATTAGTTATCTGGTGTCTGGTATTAGTTTCTGGTGACTAGTATTAGTTATCTGGTGTCTGGTATTAGGAATCTGGTGTCTGGTATTAGTTATCTGGTGTCTGGTATTAGTTTCTGGTGTCTGGTATTAGTTATCTGGTATCTGGTATTAGGAATCTGGTGTCTGGTATTAGTTATCTGGAGTCTGGTATTAGTTATCTGGTGTCTGGTATTAGTTTCTGGTGTCTGGTATTAGTTATCTGGTGTCTGGTATTAGGAATCTGGTGTCTGGTATTAGTTTCTGGTATCTGGTATTAGTTATCTGGTGTCTAGTATTAGTTTCTGGTGACTAGTATTAGTTATCTGGTGTCTGGTATTAGTTATCTGGTGTCTGGTATTAGTTATCTGGTGTCTGGTATTAGTTATTTGGTGTCTGGTATTAGATATCTGGTGTCTGGTATTAGTTTCTGGTGTCTAATATTAGATATCTGGTGTCTGGTATTAGATATCTGGTGTCTGGTATTAGTTATCTGGTGTCTGGTATTAGTTTTTGGTGTCTGGTTCTAGATATCTGGTGTTTGGTATTAGTTATCTGGTGTCTGGTATTAGTTTCTGGTGTCTGGTATTAGTTATCTGGTGTCTGGTATTAGTTATCTGGTGTCTGGTATTAGTTATCTGGTGTCTAGTATTAGTTTCTGGTGTCTGGTATTAGTTATCTGGTGTCTGGTATTAGTCATTTGGTGTCTGGTATTAGTTATCTGGTGTCTGGTATTAGATATCTGGTGTCTGGTATTAGGAATCTGGTGTCTGGTATTAGTTATCTGGTGTCTAATATTAGTTATCTGGTGTCTGGTATTAGTTTCTGGTGTCTGGTATTAGTTTCTGGTGTCTGGTATTAGTTATCTGGTGTCTGGTATTAGTTATCTGGTGTCTGGTATTAGGAATCTGGTGTCTTGTATTAGTTTCTGGTGTCTGGTATTAGATATCTGGTGCCTGGTTCTAGATATCTGGTGTCTGGTATTAGTTATCTGGTGTCTGGTATTAGTTTCTGGTGTCTGGTATTAGTTATCTGGTGTCTGGTATTAGTTTCTGGTGTCTGGTGTTAGTTTCTGGTGTCAGGTATTAGCTATCTGGTGTCTGGTATTAGTTATCTGGTGTCTGATATTAGGAATCTGGTGTCTGGTATTAGTTATCTGGTGTCTGGTATTAGTTTCTGGTGTCTGGTATTAGTTATCTGGTGTCTGGTATTAGTTATCTGCTGTCTGGTATTAGTTATCTGGTGTCTGGTATTAGTTTCTGGTGTCTGGTATTAGTTATCTGGTGTCTGGTATTAGTTTCTGGTGTCTGGTATTAGTTATCTGGTGTCTGGTATTAGTTTCTGGTGTCTGGTATTAGTTTCTGGTGTCTGGTATTAGTTATCTGGTATCTGGTATTAGGAATCTGGTGTCTGGTATTAGTTATCTGGTGTCTGGTATTAGTCATCTGGTGTCTGGTATTAGTTATCTGGTGTCTGGTATTAGTTATCTGGTGTCTGGTATTAGGAATCTGGTGTCTGGTATTAGGAATCTGGTGTCTGGTATTAGTTATTTGGTGTCTTGTATTAGTTTCTGGTGTCTGGTATTAGTTATCTGGTGTCTGGTATTAGTTATCTGGTGTC
Source organism: Tachina lurida (assembly GCA_944452675.1). Lineage (NCBI taxonomy): Eukaryota > Metazoa > Arthropoda > Insecta > Diptera > Tachinidae > Tachina > Tachina lurida. The sequence goes on from CALYBX010000001.1 coordinate 2,618,202, forward strand.
TGGTATTAGTTTCTGGTGTCTGGTATTAGTTTCTGGTGTCTGGTATTAGTTATCTGGTGTCTGGTATTAGTTTCTGGTGTCTGGTATTAGTTATCTGGTGTCTGGTATTAGTTTCTGGTGTCTGGTATTAGTTTCTGGTGTCTGGTATTAGTTATCTGGTATCTGGTATTAGGAATCTGGTGTCTGGTATTAGGAATCTGGTGTCTGGTATTAGTTATTTGGTGTCTGGTATTAGTTTCTGGTGTCTGGTATTAGTTATCTGGTGTCTGGTATTAGTTATCTGGTGTCTGGTATTAGTTTCTGGTGTCTGGTATTAGTTTCTGGTGTCTGGTATTAGTTATCTGGTATCTGGTATTAGGAATCTGGTGTCTGGTATTAGTTATCTGGTGTCTGGTATTAGTCATCTGGTGTCTGGTATTAGGAATCTGGTGTCTGGTATTAGGAATCTGGTGTCTGGTATTAGTTATTTGGTGTCTTGTATTAGTTTCTGGTGTCTGGTATTAGTTATCTGGTGTCTGGTATTAGTTATCTGGTGTCTGGTATTAGGAATCTGGTGTCTGGTATTAGTTTCTGGTGTCTGGTATTAGTTATCTGGTGTCTGGTATTAGGAATCTGGTGTCTGGTACTAGTTTCTGGTGTCTGGTATTAGTTATCTGGTGTCTGGTATTAGTTTCTGGTGTCTGGTATTAGTTATCTGGTGTCTGGTATTAGTTATCTGGTGTCTGGTATTAGTTATCTGCTGTCTGGTATTAGTTATCTGGTGTCTGGTATTAGATATCTGGTGTCTGGTATTAGTTATCTGGTGTCTGGTATTAGTTATCTGGTGTCTGGTATTAGTTATCTGGTGTCTGGTATTAGGAATCTGGTGTCTGGTATTAGTTTCTGGTGTCTGGTATTAGTTATCTGGTGTCTGGTATTAGGAATCTGGTGTCTGGTATTAGTTTCTGGTGTCTGGTATTAGTTATCTGGTGTCTGGTATTAGTTTCTGGTGTCTGGTATTAGTTATCTGGTGTCTGGTATTAGTTATCTGGTGTCTGGTATTAGTTATCTGGTGTCTGGTATTAGTTATCTGCTGTCTGGTATTAGTTATCTGGTGTCTGGTATTAGATATCTGGTGTCTGGTATTAGTTATCTGGTGTCTGGTATTAGTTATCTGGTGTCTGGTATTAGTTATCTGGTGTCTGGTATTAGTTTCTGGTGTCTGGTAATAGGAATCTGGTGACTGGTATTAGGAATCTGGTGTCTGGTATTAGAAATCTGGTGTCTGGTATTAGTTATCTGGTGTCTGGTATTAGTTTCTGGTGTCTGGTGTTAGTTATATGGTGTCTGGTATTAGAAATCTGGTGTCTGGTATTAGAAATCTGGTGTCTGGTATTAGAAATCTGGTGTCTGGTATTAGTTATTTGGTGTCTGGTATTAGTTTCTGGTGTCTGGTATTAGTTATCTGGTGTCTGGTATTAGGAATCTGGTGTCTGGTATTAGTTATCTGGTATCTGGTATTAGGAATCTGGTGTCTGGTATTAGGAATCTGTTGTCTGGTATTAGAAATCTGGTGTCTGGTATTAGTTATTTGGTGTCTAGTATTAGTTTCTGGTGTCTGGTATTAGTTATCTGGTGTCTGGTATTAGTTATCTGGTATCTGGTATTAGGAATCTGGTGTCTGGTATTAGTTATCTGGAGTCTGGTATTAGTTATCTGGTGTCTGGTATTAGTTTCTGGTGTCTAGTATTAGTTATCTGGTGTCTGGTATTAGGAATCTGGTGTCTGGTATTAGTTTCTGGTGTCTGGTATTAGTTATCTGGTGTCTGGTATTAGTTTCTGGTGACTAGTATTAGTTATCTGGTGTCTGGTATTAGGAATCTGGTGTCTGGTATTAGTTATCTGGTGTCTGGTATTAGTTTCTGGTGTCTGGTATTAGTTATCTGGTATCTGGTATTAGGAATCTGGTGTCTGGTATTAGTTATCTGGAGTCTGGTATTAGTTATCTGGTGTCTGGTATTAGTTTCTGGTGTCTGGTATTAGTTATCTGGTGTCTGGTATTAGGAATCTGGTGTCTGGTATTAGTTTCTGGTATCTGGTATTAGTTATCTGGTGTCTAGTATTAGTTTCTGGTGACTAGTATTAGTTATCTGGTGTCTGGTATTAGTTATCTGGTGTCTGGTATTAGTTATCTGGTGTCTGGTATTAGTTATTTGGTGTCTGGTATTAGATATCTGGTGTCTGGTATTAGTTTCTGGTGTCTAATATTAGATATCTGGTGTCTGGTATTAGATATCTGGTGTCTGGTATTAGTTATCTGGTGTCTGGTATTAGTTTTTGGTGTCTGGTTCTAGATATCTGGTGTTTGGTATTAGTTATCTGGTGTCTGGTATTAGTTTCTGGTGTCTGGTATTAGTTATCTGGTGTCTGGTATTAGTTATCTGGTGTCTGGTATTAGTTATCTGGTGTCTAGTATTAGTTTCTGGTGTCTGGTATTAGTTATCTGGTGTCTGGTATTAGTCATTTGGTGTCTGGTATTAGTTATCTGGTGTCTGGTATTAGATATCTGGTGTCTGGTATTAGGAATCTGGTGTCTGGTATTAGTTATCTGGTGTCTAATATTAGTTATCTGGTGTCTGGTATTAGTTATCTGCTGTCTGGTATTAGTTATCTGGTGTCTGGTATTAGTTATCTGCTGTCTGGTATTAGTTATCTGGGTTCTGGTATTAGATATCTGGTGTCTGGTATTAGTTATCTGGTGTCTGGTATTAGTTTCTGGTGTCTGGTATTAGAAATCTGGTGTCTGGTATTAGTTATTTGGTGTCTGGTATTAGTTATCTGGTGTCTGGTATTAGTTATTTGGTGTCTGGTATTAGTTATCTGGTGTCTGGTATTAGTTTCTGGTGTCTGGTATTAGTTTCTGGTGTCTGGTATTAGTTTCTGGTGTCTGGTATTAGTTATCTGGTGTCTGGTATTAGTTATCTGTTGTCTGGTATTAGTTTCTGGTGTCTGGTATTAGTTATTTGGTGTCTGGTATTAGAAATCTGGTGTCTGGTATTAGTTATCTGCTGTCTGGTATTAGGAATCTGGTGTCTGGTATTAGTTATCTGGTGTCTGGTATTAAGAATCTGGTGTCTTGTACTAGTTTCTGGTGTCTGGTATTAGTTATCTGGTGTCTGGTATTAGTTTCTGGTGTCTGGTACTAGTTTTTGGTGTCTGGTATTAGTTTCTGGTGTCTGGTATTAGTTATCTGGTGTCTGGTATTAGTTTCTGGTGACTGGTATTAGTTTCTGGTGTCTGGTATTAGTTTCTGGTGTCTGGTATTAGTTATCTGGAGTCTGGTATTAGTTTCTGGTGTCTGGTATTAGTTATTTGGTGTCTTGTATTAGTTTCTGGTGTCTAAAATTAGTTTCTGGTGTCTGGTGTTAGTTATCTGGTGTCTGGTATTAGTTATCTGGTGTCTGGTATTAGTTTCTGGTGTCTGGTATTAGAAATCTGGTGTCTGGTATTAGTTATTTGGTGTCTGGTATTAGTTTCTGGTGTCTGGTATTAGTTATCTGGTGTCTGGTATTAGTTATCTGTTATCTGGTATTAGGAATCTGGTGTCTGGTATTAGTTATCTGGAGTCTGGTATTAGTTATCTGGTGTCTGGTATTAGTTTCTGGTGTCTGGTATTAGTTTCTGGTGACTAGTATTAGTTATCTGGTGTCTGGTATTAGTTATCTGGTGTCTGGTATTAGTTATCTGGTGTCTGGTATTAGTTTCTGGTGTCTGGTTTTAGTTTCTGGTGTCTGGTATTAGTTTCTGGTGTCTGGTATTAGTTATCTGGTGTCTAGTATTAGTTATCTGTTGTCTGGTATTAGTTTCTGGTGTCTGGTATTAGGAATCTGGTGTCTGGTATTAGAAATCTGGTGTCTGGTATTAGTTATCTGGTGTCTGGTATTAGTTATCTGCTGTCTGGTATTAGGAATCTGGTGTCTGGTATTAGTTATCTGGTGTCTGGTATTAGGAATCTGGTGTCTTGTACTAGTTTCTGGTGTCTGGTATTAGTTATCTGGTGTCTAATATTAGTTTTTGGTGTCTGGTATTAGTTATCTGGTGTCTGGTATTAGTTTCTGGTGTCTGGTACTAGTTTCTTGTGTCTGGTATTAGTTTCTGGTGTCTGGTATTAGTTATCTGGTGTCTGGTATTAGTTTCTGGTGACTGGTATTAGTTTCTGGTGTCTGGTATTAGTTTCTGGTGTCTGGTATTAGTTATCTGGTGTCTGGTATTAGTTTCTGGTGTCTGGTATTAGTTATTTGGTGTCTTGTATTAGTTTCTGGTGTCTGGTATTAGTTTCTGGTGTCTATTGTTAGTAATCTGGTGTCTGGTATTAGTTATCTGGTGTCTGGTATTAGTTTCTGGTGTCTGGTATTAGAAATCTGGTGTCTGGTATTAGTTATTTGGTGTCTGGTATTAGTTTCTGGTGTCTGGTATTAGTTATCTGGTGTCTGGTATTAGTTATCTGGTATCTGGTATTAGGATCCCGTTGTCTGGTATTAGTTATCTGGAGTCTGGTATTAGTTATCTGGTGTCTGGTATTAGTTTCTGGTGTCTGGTATTAGTTTCTGGTGACTAGTATTAGTTATCTGGTGTCTGGTATTAGGAATCTGGTGTCTGGTATTAGTTATCTGGTGTCTGGTATTAGTTTCTGGTGTCTGGTATTAGTTATCTGGTATCTGGTATTAGGAATCTGGTGTCTGGTATTAGTTATCTGCTGTCTGGTATTAGTTATCTGGTGTCTGGTATTAGTTATCTGGTGTCTGGTATTAGTTATCTGGTATCTGGTGTTAGTTTCTGGGGTCTGGTATTAGTTATCTGGTGTCTGCTATTAGGAATCTGGTGTCTGGTATTAGTTATCTGGTGTCTGGTATTAGTTTCTGGTGTCTGGTGTTAGTTTCTGGTGTCTGGTGTTAGTTATATGGTGTCTGGTATTAGGAATCTGGTGTCTGGTATTAGGAATCTGGTGTCTGGTGTTAGTTATTTGGTGTCTGGTATTAGTTTCTGGTGTCTGGTATTAGATATCTGGTGTCTGGTATTAGGAATCTGGTGTCTGGTATTAGTTATTTGGTGTCTGGTATTAGTTTCTGGTGACTAGTATTAGTTATCTGGTTTCTGGTATTAGAAATCTGGTGTCTGGTATTAGTTATTTGGTGTCTAGTATTAGTTTCTGGTGTCTGGTATTAGTTATCTGGTGTCTGGTATTAGGAATCTGGTGTCTTGTATTAGTTTCTGGTGTCTGATATTAGATATCTGGTGTCTGGTTCTAGATATCTGGTGTCTGGTATTAGTTATCTGGTGTCTGGTATTAGTTATCTGGTGTCTGGTATTAGTTATCTGGTATCTAGTGTTAGTTTCTGGTGTTTGGTATTAGTTATCTGGTGTCTGGTATTAGGAATCTGGTGTCTGGTATTAGTTATCTGGTGTCTGGTATTAGTTTCTGGTGTCTGGTATTAGTTATCTGGTGTCTGGTATTAGTAATCTGTTGTCTGGTATTAGTTATCTGGTGTCTGGTATTAGTTATCTGGTGTCTGGTATTAGTTATCTGGTGTCTGGTATTAGTTTCTGGTGAATGGTATTAGGAATCTGGTGTCTGGTATTAGAAATCTGGTGTCTGGTATTAGTTATTTGGTGTCTAGTATTAGTTTCTGGTGTCTGATATTAGTTATTTGGTGTCTGGTATTAGAAATCTGGTGTCTGGTACTAGTTTCTGGTGTCTGGTATTAGTTATCTGGTGTCTGGTATTAGTTTCTGGTGTCTGGTATTAGTTATCTGGTGTCTGGTATTAGTTATCTGGTGTCTGGTATTAGTTATCTGGTGTCTGGTATTAGTTATCTGCTGTCTGGTATTAGGAATCTGGTGTCTGGTATTAGTTATCTGGTGTCTGGTATTAGGAATCTGGTGTCTTGTACTAGTTTCTGGTGTCTGGTATTAGTTATCTGGTGTCTGGTATTAGTTTCTGGTGTCTGGTATTAGTTATCTGGTGTCTGGTATTAGTTTCTGGTGTCTGGTACTAGTTTCTGGTGTCTGGTATTAGTTTCTGGTGTCTGGTATTAGTTATCTGGTGTCTGGTATTAGTTTCTGGTGACTGGTATTAGTTTCTGGTGTCTGGTATTAGGAATCTGGTGTCTGGTATTAGATATCTGGTGTCTGGTATTAGTTATCTGGTGTCTGGTATTAGTTATCTGGTGTCTGGTATTAGTTATCTGGTGTCTGGTATTAGTTTCTGGTGTCTGGTATTAGGAATCTGGTGTCTGGTATTAGAAATCTGGTGTCTGGTATTAGTTATCTGGTGTCTGGTATTAGTTTTTGGTGTCTGGTATTAGTTTCTGGTGTCTGGTATTAGTTTTTGGTGTCTGGTATTAGTTATCTGGTGTCTGGTATTAGTTATCTGTTGTCTGGTATTAGTTTCTGGTGTCTGGTATTAGGAATCTGGTGTCTGGTATTAGAAATCTGGTGTCTGGTATTAGTTATCTGGTGTCTGGTATTAGTTTCTGGTGTCTGGTGTTAGTTATCTGGTGTCTGGTATTAGATATCTGGTGTCTGGTATTAGTTTCTGGTGTCTGGTATTAGTTATCTGGTGTCTGGTATTAGTTATCTGGTGTCTGGTATTAGTTATCTGGTGTCTGGTATTAGTTTCTGGTGTCTGGTATTAGTTATCTGGTGTCTGGTATTAGTTATCTGGTGTCTGGTGTTAGTTATCTGGTGTCTGGTATTAGGAATCTGGTGTCTAGTATTAGGAATCTGGTGTCTGGTATTAGTTATTTGGTGTCTTGTATTAGTTTCTGGTGTCTGGTATTAGTTTCTGGTGTCTGGTATTAGATATCTGGTGTCTGGTATTAGGAATCTGGTGTCTGGTATTAGTTATTTGGTGTCTTGTATTAGTTTCTGGTGTCTGGTATTAGTTTTTGGTGTCTGGTATTAGATATCTGGTGTCTGGTATTAGGAATCTGGTGTCTGGTACTAGTTTCTGGTGTCTGGTATTAGTTATCTGGTGTCTGGTATTAGTTATCTGGTGTCTAATTATAGTTATCTGGTGTCTGGTATTAGTTATCTGCTGTCTGGTATTAGTTATCTGGTGTCTGGTATTAGTTATCTGGTGTCTGGTATTAGTTATCTGGTATCTGGTGTTAGTTTCTGGTGTCTGGTATTAGTTATCTGGTGTCTGGTATTAGTTATCTGGTGTCTAATATTAGTTATCTGGTGTCTGGTATTAGTTATCTGGTGTCTGGTATTAGGAATCCCTGTGTCTGGTATTAGGAATCTGGTGTCTGGTATTAGTCATCTGGTGTCTGGTATTAGTTATCTGGTGTCTGGTATTAGTTATCTGGTGTCTGGTATTAGGAATCTGGTGTCTGGTATTAGGAATCTGGTGTCTGGTATTAGTTATCTGGTGTCTTGTATTAGTTTCTGGTGTCTGGTATTAGTTTCTGGTGTCTAGTATTAGATATCTGGTGTCTGGTATTAGGAATCTGGTGTCTGGTACTAGTTTCTGGTGTCTGGTATTAGTTATCTGGTGTCTGGTATTAGTTATCTGGTGTCTAGTTATAGTTATCTGGTATCTGGTATTAGTTATCTGCTGTCTGGTATTAGTTATCTGGTGTCTGGTATTAGTTATCTGGTGTCTGGTATTAGTTATCTGGTATCTGGTGTTAGTTTCTGGTGTCTGGTATTAGTTATCTGGTGTCTGGTATTAGTTATCTGGTGTCTAATATTAGTTATCTGGTGTCTGGTATTAGTTATCTGGTGTCAGGTATTAGTTATCTGGTGTCTGGTATTAGTTTCTGGTGTCTGGTATTAGTTATCTGGTATCTGGTGTTAGTTTCTGGTGTCTGGTATTAGTTATCTGGTGTCTGGTATTAGTTATCTGGTGGCTGGTATTAGTTATCTGGTGTTTGGTATTAGATATCTGGTGTCTGGTATTAGTTTCTGGTGTCTGGTATTAGATATCTGGTGTCTGGTATTAGTTATCTGGTGTCTGGTTCTAGATATCTGGTGTCTGGTATTAGTTATCTGGTGTCTGGTATTAGTTTCTGGTGTCTGGTATTAGTTTCTGGTGTCTGGTATTAGATATCTGGTGTCTGGTATTAGGAATCTGGTGTCTGGTACTGGTGTTTGGTATTAGTTATTTGGTGTCTTGTATTAGTTTCTGGTGTCTGGTATTAGTTTCTGGTGTCTGGTATTAGATATCTGGTGTCTGGTATTAGGAATCTGGTGTCTGGTATTAGTTATTTGGTGTCTTGTATTAGTTTCTGGTGTCTGGTATTAGTTTCTGGTGTCTGGTATTAGATATCTGGTGTCTGGTATTAGGAATCTGGTGTCTGGTATCAGTTATCTGGTGTCTGGTATTAGAAATCTGGTGTCTGGTATTAGTTTCTGGTGTCTGGTATTAGTTATCTGGTGTCTGGTGTTAGTTTCTGGTGTCTGGTGTTAGTTATCTGGTGTCTGGTATTAGTTTCTGGTGTCTGGTATTAGTTATCTGGTGTCTGGTATTAGTTTCTGGTGTCTGGTACTAGTTTCTGGTGTCTGGTATTAGTTTCTGGTGTCTGGTATTAGTTATCTGGTATTAGTTATCTGGTGTCTGGTATTAGTTATCTGGTGTCTGGTATTAGTTTCTGGTGTCTGGTATTAGGAATTTGGTGTCTGGTATTAGTTTCTGGTGTCTGGTATTAGATATCTGGTGTCTGGTATTAGTTATCTGGTGTCTGGTACTAGTTTCTGGTGTCTGGTATTAGTTATCTGGTGACTGGTATTAGTTATCTGGTGTCTGGTATTAGTTATCTGGTATCTGGTATTAGGAATCTGGTGTCTGGTATTAGTTATCTGGTGTCTGGTATTAGTTTCTGGTGTCTGGTATTAGTTATCTGGAGTCTGGTATTAGTTATCTGGTGTCTGGTATTAGTTTCTGATGTCTGGTATTAGTCATCTGGTGTCTGGTATTAGGAATCTGGTGTCTGGTATTAGTTTCTGGTGTCTGGTATTAGTTACCTGGTGTCTGGTATTAGTTTCTGGTGACTAGTATTAGTTATCTGGAGTCTGGTATTAGTTATCTGGTGTCTGGTATTAGTTTCTGGTGTCTGGTATTAGTTTCTGGTGTCTGGTATTAGTTATCTGGTGTCTGGTATTAGGAATCTGGTGTCTGGTACTAGTTTCTGGTGTCTGGTATTAGTTATCTGGTATCTGGTATTAGGAATCTGGTGTCTGGTATTAGTTATCTGGAGTCTGGTATTAGTTATCTGGTGTCTGGTATTAGTTTCTGGTGTCTGGTATTAGTTATCTGGTGTCTAATATTAGTTATCTGGTGTCTGGTATTAGGAATCTGGTGTCTGGTATTAGTTATCTGGAGTCTGGTATTAGTTTCTGGTGTCTGGTATTAGTTATCTGGTATCTGGTATTAGGAATCTGGTGTCTGGTATTAGTTATCTGGTGTCTGGTATTAGTTATCTGGTGTCTGGTATTAGTTATCTGGTATCTGGTGTTAGTTTCTGGTGTCTGGTATTAGTTATCTGGTGTCTGGTATTAGGAATCTGGTGTCTGGTATTAGTTATCTGGTGTCTGGTATTAGTTATCTGGTGTCTGGTATTAGTTATCTGGTGTCTGGTGTTAGTTATCTGGTGTCTGGTATTAGTTTCTGGTGTCTGGTATTAGTTATCTGGTGTCTGGTATTAGTTTCTGGTGTCTGGTACTAGTTTCTGGTGTCTGGTATTAGTTTCTGGTGTCTCGTATTAGTTATCTGGTGTCTGGTATTAGTTATCTGGTGTCTGGTATTAGTTATCTGGTGTCTGGTATTAGGAATCTGGTGTCTGGTACTAGTTTCTGGTGTCTGGTATTAGTTATCTGGTATCTGGTATTAGGAATCTGGTGTCTGGTATTAGTTATCTGGAGTCTGGTATTAGTTTCTGGTGTCTGGTATTAGATATCTGGTGTCTGGTATTAGGAATCTGGTGTCTGGTATCAGTTATCTGGTGTCTGGTATTAGAAATCTGGTGTCTGGTATTAGTTTCTGGTGTCTGTTATTAGTTATCTGGTGTCTGGTGTTAGTTTCTGGTGTCTGGTGTTAGTTATCTGGTGTCTGGTATTAGTTTCTGGTGTCTGGTATTAGTTATCTGGTGTCTGGTATTAGTTTCTGGTGTCTGGTACTAGTTTCTGGTGTCTGGTATTAGTTTCTGGTGTCTGGTATTAGTTATCTGGTGTCTGGTATTAGTTATCTGGTGTCTGGTATTAGTTATCTGGTGTCTGGTATTAGTTTCTGGTGTCTGGTATTAGGAATTTGGTGTCTGGTATTAGTTTCTGGTGTATGGTATTAGATATCTGGTGTCTGGTATTAGTTATCTGGTGTCTGGTACTAGTTTCTGGTGTCTGGTATTAGTTATCTGGTGACTGGTATTAGTTATCTGGTGTCTGGTATTAGTTATCTGGTATCTGGTATTAGGAATCTGGTGTCTGGTATTAGTTATCTGGTGTCTGGTATTAGTTTCTGGTGTCTGGTATTAGTTATCTGGAGTCTGGTATTAGTTATCTGGTGTCTGGTATTAGTTTCTGGTGTCTGGTATTAGTTATCTGGTGTCTGGTATTAGGAATCTGGTGTCTGGTATTAGTTTCTGGTGTCTGGTATTAGTTACCTGGTGTCTGGTATTAGTTTCTGGTGACTAGTATTAGTTATCTGGAGTCTGGTATTAGTTATCTGGTGTCTGGTATTAGTTTCTGGTGTCTGGTATTAGTTTCTGGTGTCTGGTATTAGTTATCTGGTGTCTGGTATTAGGAATCTGGTGTCTGGTACTAGTTTCTGGTGTCTGGTATTAGTTATCTGGTATCTGGTATTAGGAATCTGGTGTCTGGTATTAGTTATCTGGAGTCTGGTATTAGTTATCTGGTGTCTGGTATTAGTTTCTGGTGTCTGGTATTAGTTATCTGGTGTCTAATATTAGTTATCTGGTGTCTGGTATTAGGAATCTGGTGTCTGGTATTAGTTATCTGGAGTCTGGTATTAGTTTCTGGTGTCTGGTATTAGTTATCTGGTATCTGGTATTAGGAATCTGGTGTCTGGTATTAGTTATCTGGTGTCTGGTATTAGTTATCTGGTGTCTGGTATTAGTTATCTGGTATCTGGTGTTAGTTTCTGGTGTCTGGTATTAGTTATCTGGTGTCTGGTATTAGGAATCTGGTGTCTGGTATTAGTTATCTGGTGTCTGGTATTAGTTTCTGGTGTCTGGTATTAGTTATCAGGTGTCTGGTATTAGTTATCTGCTGTCTGGTATTAGTTATCTGGTGTCTGGTATTAGTTTCTGGTGTCTGGTATTAGTTATCTGGTGTCTGGTATTAGTCATCTGGTGTCTGGTATTAGTTATCTGGTGTCTGGTATTAGTTATCTGGTGTCTGGTATTAGGAATCTGGTGTCTTGTATTAGTTTCTGGTGTCTGGTATTAGTTTCTGGTGTCCTGTATTAGATATCTGGTGTCTGGTATTAGGAATCTGGTGTCTGGTATTAGTTATCTGGTGTCTGGTATTAGTTATCTGGTGTCTGGTATTAGTTATCTGGTGTCTGGTATTAGTTATCTGGTGTCTGGTATTAGAAATCTGGTGTCTGGTATTAGTTATTTGGTGTCTGGTATTAGTTTCTGGTGTCTGGTATTAGTAATCTGGTGTCTGGTATTAGGAATCTGGTGTCTTGTATTAGTTTCTGGTGTCTGGTATTAGATATCTGGTGTCTGGTTCTAGATATCTGGTGTCTGGTATTAGTTATCTGGTGTCTGGTATTAGTTTCTGGTGTCTGGTATTAGTTATCTGGTGTCTGGTATTAGTTTCTGGTGTCTGGTGTTAGTTTCTGGTGTCTGGTATTAGTTATCTGGTGTCTGGTATTAGTTATCTGGTGTCTGGTATTAGGAATCTGGTGTCTGGTATTAGTTATCTGGTGTCTGGTATTAGTTTCTGGTGTCTGGTATTAGTTATCTGGTGTCTGGTATTAGTTATCTGCTGTCTGGTATTAGTAATCTGGTGTCTGGTATTAGTTTCTGGTGTCTGGTATTAGTTATCTGGTGTCTGGTATTAGTTTCTGGTGTCTGGTATTAGTTTCTGGTGTCTGGTATTAGTTATCTGGTGTCTGGTATTAGTTTCTGGTGTCTGGTATTAGTTATCTGGTGTCTGGTATTAGTTATCTGCTGTCTGCTATTAGTTATCTGGGTTCTGGTATTAGATATCTGGTGTCTGGTATTAGTTATCTGGTGTCGGGTATTAGTTTCTGGTGTCTGGTATTAGTTTCTGGTGTCTGGTATTAGTTATCTGGTGTCTGGTATTAGTTTCTGGTGTCTGGTGTTAGTTATCTGGTGTCTGGTATTAGTTATCTGCTGTCTGGTATTAGTTATCTGGGTTCTGGTATTAGATATCTGGTGTCTGGTATTAGTTATCTGGTGTCTGGTATTAGTTTCTGGTGTCTGGTTCTAGATATCTGGTGTCTGGTATTAGTTATCTGGTGTCTGGTATTAGTTTCTGGTGTCTGGTATTAGTTATCTGGTGTCTGGTATTAGTTATCTGGTGTCTGGTATTAGTTTCTGGTGTCTGGTATTAGTTATCTGGTGTCTGGTATTAGTCATTTGGTGTCTGGTATTAGTTATCTGGTGTCTGGTATTAGTTATCTGGTGTCTGGTATTAGTTTCTGGTGTCTGGTATTAGTTATCTGGTGTCTGGTATTAGTTATCTGCTGTCTGGTATTAGTTATCTGGGTTCTGGTATTAGATATCTGGTGTCTGGTATTAGTTATCTGGTGTCTGGTATTAGTTTCTGGTGTCTGGTATTAGTTTCTGGTGTCTGGTATTAGTTATCTGGTGTATGGTATTAGTTTCTGGTGTCTGGTATTAGTTATCTGGTGTCTGGTATTAGTTATCTGCTGTCTAGTATTAGTTATCTGGGTTCTGGTATTAGATATCTGGTGTCTGGTATTAGTTATCTGGTGTCTGGTATTAGTTTCTGGTGTCTGGTTCTAGATATCTGGTGTCTGGTATTAGTTATCTGGTGTCTGGTATTAGTTTCTGGTGTCTGGTATTAGTTATCTGGTGTCTGGTATTAGTTATCTGGTGTCTGGTATTAGTTATCTGGTGTCTGGTATTAGTTTCTGGTGTCTGGTATTAGTTATCTGGTGTCTGGTATTAGTCATTTGGTGTCTGGTATTAGTTATCTGGTGTCTGGTATTAGATATCTGGTGTCTGGTATTAGATATCTGGTGTCTGGTATTAGTTTCTGGTGTCTGGTATTAGATATCTGGTGTCTGGTATTAGTTATCTGGTGTCTGGTACTAGTTTCTGGTGTCTGGTATTAGTTATCTGGTGACTGGTATTAGATATCTGGTGTCTGGTATTAGTTATCTGGTATCTGGTATTAGTTATCTGGTGTCTGGTATTAGTTTCTGGTGTCTGGTATTAGATATCTGGTGTCTGGTATTAGAAATCTGGTGTCTGGTATTAGTTATTTGGTGTCTAGTATTAGTTTCTGGTGTCTGGTATTAGTTATCTGGTGTCTGGTATTAGTTATCTGGTATCTGGTATTAGGAATCTGGTGTCTGGTATTAGTCATCTAATGTCTGGTATTAGTTATCTGGTGTCTAGTATTAGATATCTGGTGTCTGGTATTAGATATCTGGTGTCTGGTATTAGTTATCTGGTGTCTGGTATTAGTTATCTGGTGTCTGGTATTAGTTTCTGGTGTCTGGTATTAGTTTCTGGTGTCTGGTATTAGTTATCTGGTGTCTGGTATTAGGAATCTGGTGTCTGGTATTAGTTTCTGGTGTCTGGTATTAGTTATCTGGTGTCTGATATTAGTTTCTGGTGACTAGTATTAGTTATCTGGTGTCTGGTATAAGGAATCTGGTGTCTGGTATTAGTTATCTGGTGTCTGGTATTAGTTTCTGGTGTCTGGTATTAGTTATCTGGTATCTGGTATTAGGAATCTGGTGTCTGGTATTAGAAATCTGGTGTCTTGTATTAGTTATCTGGTGTCTGGTATTAGAAATCTGGTGTCTGGTATTAGTTATCTGGTGTCTGGTATTAGTTTCTGGTGTCTGGTGTTAGTTATCTGGTGTCTGGTATTAGATATCTGGTGTCTGGTATTAGTTTCTGGTGTCTGGTATTAGTTATCTGGTGTCTGGTATTAGTTATCTGGTGTCTGGTATTAGTTATCTGGTGTCTGGTATTAGTTTCTGGTGTCTGGTATTAGTTTCTGGTGTCTGGTATTAGTTTCTGGTGTCTGGTATTAGTTATCTGGTGTCTGGTATTAGTTTCTGGTGTCTGGTATTAGTTTCTGGTATCTGGTATTAGAAATCTGGTGTCTGGTATTAGTTATCTGGTGTCTGGTATTAGTTTCTGGTGTCTGGTATTAGTTTCTGGTGTCTGGTATTAGTTATCTGGTGTCTGGTATTAGGAATCTGGTGTCTGGTATTAGTTTCTGGTGTCTGGTATTAGTTATCTGGTGTCTGATATTAGTTTCTGGTGACTAGTATTAGTTATCTGGTGTCTGGTATTAGGAATCTGCTGTCTGGTATTAGTTATCTGGTGTCTGGTATTAGTTTCTGGTGTCTGGTATTAGTTATCTGGTATCTGGTATTAGGAATCTGGTGTCTGGTATTAGAAATCTGGTGTCTTGTATTAGTTATCTGGTGTCTGGTATTAGAAATCTGGTGTCTGGTATTAGTTATCTGGTGTCTGGTATTAGTTTCTGGTGTCTGGTGTTAGTTATCTGGTGTCTGGTATTAGATATCTGGTGTCTGGTATTAGTTTCTGGTGTCTGGTATTAGTTATCTGGTGTCTGGTATTAGTTATCTGGTGTCTGGTATTAGTTATCTGGTGTCTGGTATTAGTTATCTGGTGTCTGGTATTAGTTTCTGGTGTCTGGTATTAGTTTCTGGTGTCTGGTATTAGTTATCTGGTGTCTGGTATTAGTTTCTGGTGTCTGGTATTAGTTATCTGGTGTCTGGTATTAGTTATCTGCTGTCTGCTATTAGTTATCTGGGTTCTGTTATTAGATATCTGGTGTCTGGTATTAGTTATCTGGTGTCTGGTATTAGTTATCTGGTGTCTGGTATTAGTTTCTGGTGTCTGGTATTAGTTTCTGGTGTCTGGTATTAGTTTCTGGTGTCTGGTATTAGTTATCTGGTGTCTGGTATTAGTTGCTGGTGTCTGGTATTAGTTTCTGGTATCTGGTATTAGAAATCTGGTGTCTGGTATTAGTTTCTGGTGTCTGGTATTAGTTTCTGGTGTCTGGTATTAGTTATCTGGTGTCTGGTATTAGTTTCTGGTGTCTGGTACTAGTTTCTGGTATCTGGTATTAGAAATCTGGTGTCTGGTATTAGTTATCTGGTGTCTGGTATTAGTTTCTGGTGTCTGGTATTAGTTATCTGGTGTCTGGTATTAGGAATCTGGTGTCTGGTATTAGTTTCTGGTGTCTGGTATTAGTTACCTGGTGTCTGGTATTAGTTTCTGGTGACTAGTATTAGTTATCTGGTGTCTGGTATTAGTTATCTGGTGTCTGGTATTAGTTTCTGGTGTCTGGTATTAGTTTCTGGTGTCTGGTATTAGTTATCTGGAGTCTGGTATTAGTTATCTGGTGTCTGGTATTAGTTTCTGGTGTCTGGTATTAGTTATCTGGTGTCTGGTATTAGGAATCTGGTGTCTGGTATTAGTTTCTGGTGTCTGGTATTAGTTACCTGGTGTCTGGTATTAGTTTCTGGTGACTAGTATTAGTTATCTGGTGTCTGGTATTAGGAATCTGGTGTCTGGTATTAGTTATCTGGTGTCTGGTATTAGTTTCTGGTGTCTGGTATTAGTTATCTGGTATCTGGTATTAGGAATCTGGTGTCTGGTATTAGTTATCTGGAGTCTGGGATTAGTTATCTGGTGTCTGGTATTAGTTTCTGGTGTCTGGTATTAGTTTCTGGTGTCTGGTATTAGTTATCTGGTGTCTGGTATTAGGAATCTGGTGTCTGGTACTAGTTTCTGGTGTCTGGTATTAGTTATCTGGTATCTGGTATTAGGAATCTGGTGTCTGGTATTAGTTATCTGGAGTCTGGTATTAGTTATCTGGTGTCTGGTATTAGTTTCTGGTGTCTGGTATTAGTTATCTGGTGTCTAATATTAGTTATCTGGTGTCTGGTATTAGGAATCTGGTGTCTGGTATTAGTTATCTGGAGTCTGGTATTAGTTTCTGGTGTCTGGTATTAGTTATCTGGTATCTGGTATTAGGAATCTGGTGTCTGGTATTAGTTATCTGGTGTCTGGTATTAGTTATCTGGTGTCTGGTATTAGTTATCTGGTATCTGGTGTTAGTTTCTGGTGTCTGGTATTAGTTATCTGGTGTCTGGTATTAGGAATCTGGTGTCTGGTATTAGTTATCTGGTGTCTGGTATTAGTTTCTGGTGTCTGGTATTAGTTATCAGGTGTCTGGTATTAGTTATCTGCTGTCTGGTATTAGTTATCTGGTGTCTGGTATTAGTTTCTGGTGTCTGGTATTAGTTATCTGGTGTCTGGTATTAGTCATCTGGTGTCTGGTATTAGTTATCTGGTGTCTGGTATTAGTTATCTGGTGTCTGGTATTAGGAATCTGGTGTCTTGTATTAGTTTCTGGTGTCTGGTATTAGTTTCTGGTGTCTGGTATTAGATATCTGGTGTCTGGTATAAGGAATCTGGTGTCTGGTATTAGTTATCTGGTGTCTGGTATTAGTTATCTGGTGTCTGGTATTAGTTATCTGGTGTCTGGTATTAGTTATCTGGTGTCTGGTATTAGAAATCTGGTGTCTGGTATTAATTATTTGGTGTCTGGTATTAGTTTCTGGTGTCTGGTATTAGTAATCTGGTGTCTGGTATTAGGAATCTGGTGTCTTGTATTAGTTTCTGGTGTCTGGTATTAGATATCTGGTGTCTGGTTCTAGATATCTGGTGTCTGGTATTAGTTATCTGGTGTCTGGTATTAGTTTCTGGTGTCTGGTATTAGTTATCTGGTGTCTGGTGTTAGTTTCTGGTGTCTGGTATTAGTTATCTGGTGTCTGGTATTAGTTATCTGGTGTCTGGTATTAGGAATCTGGTGTCTGGTATTAGTTATCTGGTGTCTGGTATTAGTTTCTGGTGTCTGGTATTAGTTATCTGGTGTCTGGTATTAGTTATCTGCTGTCTGGTATTAGTTATCTGGTGTCTGGTATTAGTTTCTGGTGTCTGGTATTAGTTATCTGGTGTCTGGTATTAGTTTCTGGTGTCTGGTATTAGTTTCTGGTGTCTGGTATTAGTTATCTGGTGTCTGGTATTAGTTTCTGGTGTCTGGTATTAGTTATCTGGTGTCTGGTATTAGTTATCTGCTGTCTGCTATTAGTTATCTGGGTTCTGGTATTAGATATCTGGTGTCTGGTATTAGTTATCTGGTGTCTGGTATTAGTTTCTGGTGTCTGGTATTAGTTTCTGGTGTCTGGTATTAGTTATCTGGTGTCTGGTATTAGTTTCTGGTGTCTGGTGTTAGTTATCTGGTGTCTGGTATTAGTAACTGCTGTCTGGTATTAGTTATCTGGGTTCTGGTATTAGATATCTGGTGTCTGGTATTAGTTATCTGGTGTCTGGTATTAGTTTCTGGTGTCTGGTTCTAGATATCTGGTGTCTGGTATTAGTTATCTGGTGTCTGGTATTAGTTTCTGCTGTCTGGTATAAGTTATCTGGTGTCTGGTATTAGTTATCTGGTGTCTGGTATTAGTTTCTGGTGTCTGGTATTAGTTATCTGGTGTCTGGTATTAGTCATTTGGTGTCTATTATTAGTTATCTGGTGTCTGGTATTAGTTATCTGGTGTATGGTATTAGTTTCTGGTGTCTGGTATTAGTTATCTGGTGTCTGGTATTAGTTATCTGCTGTCTGGTATTAGTTATCTGGGTTCTGGTATTAGATATCTGGTGTCTGGTATTAGTTATCTGGTGTCTGGTATTAGTTTCTGGTGTCTGGTATTAGTTTCTGGTGTCTGGTATTAGTTATCTGGTGTCTGGTATTAGTTTCTGGTGTCTGGTATTAGTTATCTGGTGTCTGGTATTAGTTATCTGCTGTCTAGTATTAGTTATCTGGGTTCTGGTATTAGATATCTGGTGTCTGGTATTAGTTATCTGGTGTCTGGTATTAGTTTCTGGTGTCTGGTTCTAGATATCTGGTGTCTGGTATTAGTTATCTGGTGTCTGGTATTAGTTTTTGGTGTCTGGTATTAGTTATCTGGTGTCTGGTATTAGTTATCTGGTGTCTGGTATTAGTTATCTGGTGTCTGGTATTAGTTTCTGGTGTCTGGTATTAGTTATCTGGTGTCTGGTATTAGTCATTTGGTGTCTGGTATTAGTTATCTGGTATTAGATATCTGGTGTCTGGTATTAGATATCTGGTGTCTGGTATTAGTTATCTGGTGTCTGGTATTAGTTTCTGGTGTCTGGTATTAGTTTCTGGGTTCTGGTATTAGATATCTGGTGTCTGGTATTAGTTATCTGGTGTCTGGTATTAGTTTCTGGTGTCTGGTATTAGTTTCTGGTGTCTGGTATTAGATATCTGGTGTCTGGTATTAGTTATCTGGTGTCTGGTATTAGTTTCTGGTGTCTGGTATTAGTTTCTGGTGTCTGGTATTAGTTATCTGGTGTCTGGTATTAGTTTCTGGTGTCTGGTATTAGTTATCTGGTATCTGGTATTAGTTATCTGGTGTCTGGTATTAGTTATCTGGTGTCTGGTTCTAGATATCTGGTGTCTTTTATTAGTTATTTGGTGTCTGGTATTAGTTTCTGGTGTCTGGTATTAGTTTCTGGTGTCTGGTATTAGATATCTGGTGTCTGGTATTAGGAATCTGGTGTCTGGTATTAGTTGTCTGGTATCTGGTATTAGGAATCTGGTGTCTGGTATTAGGAATCTGGTGTCTGGTATTAGAAATCTGGTGTCTGGTATTAGTTATTTGGTGTCTAGTATTAGTTTCTGGTGTCTGGTATTAGTTATCTGGTGTCTGGTATTAGTTATCTGGTATCTGGTATTAGGAATCTGGTGTCTGGTATTAGTCATCTAATGTCTGGTATTAGTTATCTGGTGTCTAGTATTAGATATCTGGTGTCTGGTATTAGATATCTGGTGTCTGGTATTAGTTATCTGGTGTCTGGTATTAGTTATCTGGTGTCTGGTATTAGTTTCTGGTGTCTGGTATTAGTTTCTGGTGTCTGGTATTAGTTATCTGGTGTCTGGTATTAGGAATCTGGTGTCTGGTATTAGTTTCTGGTGTCTGGTATTAGTTATCTGGTGTCTGATATTAGTTTCTGGTGACTAGTATTAGTTATCTGGTGTCTGGTATTAGGAATCTGGTGTCTGGTATTAGTTATCTGGTGTCTGGTATTAGTTTCTGGTGTCTGGTATTAGTTATCTGGTGTCTGGTATTAGAAATCTGGTGTCTTGTATTAGTTATCTGGTGTCTGGTATTAGAAATCTGGTGTCTGGTATTAGTTATCTGGTGTCTGGTATTAGTTTCTGGTGTCTGGTGTTAGTTATCTGGTGTCTGGTATTAGATATCTGGTGTCTGGTATTAGTTTCTGGTGTCTGGTATTAGTTATCTGGTGTCTGGTATTAGTTATCTGGTGTCTGGTATTAGTTATCTGGTGTCTGGTATTAGTTTCTGGTGTCTGGTATTAGTTTCTGGTGTCTGGTATTAGTTATCTGGTGTCTGGTATTAGTTTTTGGTGTCTGGTATTAGTTTCTGGTATCTGGTATTAGAAATCTGGTGTCTGGTATTAGTTATCTGGTGTCTGGTATTAGTTATCTGGTGTCTGGTATTAGTTATCTGGTATCTGGTGTTAGTTTCTGGTGTCTGGTATTAGTTATCTGGTGTCTGGTATTAGGAATCTGGTGTCTGATATTAGTTTCTGGTGTCTGGTATTAGGAATCTGGTGTCTGGTATTAGAAATCTGGTGTCTGGTATTAGTTATCTGGTGTCTGTTATTAGTTTCTGGTGTCTGGTATTAGTTTCTGGTGTCTGGTATTAGTTTCTGGTGTCTGGTATTAGTTATCTGGTGTCTGGTATTAGTTATCTGTTGTCTGGTATTAGTTTCTGGTGTCTGGTATTAGAAATCTGGTGTCTGGTATTAGAAATCTGGTGTCTGGTATTAGTTATCTGGTGTCTGGTATTAGTTTCTGGTGTCTGGTGTTAGTTATCTGGTGTCTGGTATTAGATATCTGGTGTCTGGTATTAGTTTCTGGTGTCTGGTATTAGTTATCTGGTGTCTGGTATTAGTTATCTGGTGTCTGGTATTAGTTTCTGGTGTCTGCTATTAGTTATCTGGTGTCTGGTATTAGTCATCTGGTGTCTGGTATTAGTTTCTGGTGTCTGGCATTAGTTATCTGGTGTCTGGTATTAGTTTCTGGTGACTAGTATTAGTTATCTGGTGTCTGGTATTAGGAATCTGGTGTCTGGTAATAGTTATCTGGTGTCTGGTATTAGTTTCTGGTGTCTGGTATTAGTTATCTGGTATCTGGTATTAGGAATCTGGTGTCTGGTATTAGTTATCTGGAGTCTGGTATTAGTTATCTGGTGTCTGGTATTAGTTTCTGGTGTCTGGTATTAGTTTCTGGTGTCTGGTATTAGTTATCTGGTGTCTGGTATTAAAAATCTGGTGTCTGGTACTAGTTTCTGGTGTCTGGTATTAGTTATCTGGTATCTGGTATTAGGAATCTGGTGTCTGGTATTAGTTATCTGGAGTCTGGTATTAGTTATCTGGTGTCTGGTATTAGTTTCTGGTGTCTGGTATTAGTTATCTGGTGTCTAATATTAGTTATCTGGTGTCTGGTATTAGGAATCTGGTGTCTGGTATTAGTTATCTGGTGTCTGGTATTAGTTTCTGGTGTCTGGTATTAGTTATCTGGTATCTGGTATTAGGAATCTGGTGTCTGGTATTAGTTATCTGGTGTCTGGTATTAGTTATCTGGTGTCTGGTATTAGTTATCTGGTATCTGGTGTTAGTTTCTGGTGTCTGGTATTAGTTATCTGGTGTCTGGTATTAGGAATCTGGTGTCTGGTATTAGTTATCTGGTGTCTGGTATTAGGTTAGGTTAGGTTAGGTAGAGGTGGCAGTCAGAAAGCCGGACTCACTTAGACCGTTTTGGTCCATTGTGATGCCACGGAGACTCTGCTTATGCGGAGTCCCCACCGTCGAACCATCCAGAGCTCAGTATAAAGCTACTAATACGTTGAAGTGCAACACTAGCAACGTCAGAAAGTTCCCTGAATTCAAGAGCGCCCATTGTGGCCATTCTCTTTCCTGCAAGTCCAGGGCAGTGACAAAGAAAATGTTCTATGCTCTCCTCTTCATCGATGTCTTGGCAGCTGCGGCAAAAGTCGTTGTGTTCAACCCTAAGCCGTTGTGCATGCCTACCTATGAGACAGTGTCCGGTCAACACGGATACTAGAACCGAAATTTGTTTCCTATTCTTCGAAATTAGGTAATCCGTACCTTCTCTGCTTAGGTGAGTCCATAACTGCCTTGTGATCACGCAGTCATTTCTAGTGACCCACCTTCTATCCGTTTCTTCCTCTGTCTTGCGCCTAAGTCTGAGTTTGCAAGAGAGTAGGGGTAGACCTACACGTTCCAAATCCGGTGGAACCTGTAAGGTTGTCCCAATTCTGGCAAGCTCGTCAGCCCTGGAGTTCCCCTGGAAGCCTCTATGCCCCGGAATCCAGATGATTCTAATATCAAACTGCTCTGCCATCTCATTTAGAGATGATCGGCAGTCGAGGGCTGTTGTTGTTCTTAGAAGCGGGGATTCTAGGGCCATAATAGCTGCTCGACTATCGGTGTAAATGTTAATCAGAGTCGTTGAAGTGACATTCACTCTCAACCAATTCGCAACTTCTCTTATAGCAAGGATCTCTGCCTGAAAGACACTGCAGTGATCCGGAAGTCGCCGTGCAATACGAAGACCTAAAGCCCTCGAAAAGACCCCATAGCCCACACCTTCCTGTGTTTTGGAGCCGTCCGTATAAAAATCAACACTTTTTCTTCTACCTGGAGTTCCATTCATCCACATTTCTGTGGATGGTATCCAGGTTTTATAAAGACGTTCGTGTAGTAGAGCAGGGGAGGTTTGGTCAATCCTCCATCCCCTAACTTCATCATCGAGTATTCTGCAGTGGCCGGTTCCATTTCCGTTCCACAGAGAGGTACATCGAAGACGGATTGCCGAGGACGTTGCCATCTCCTTCCCTACTAGATCTAAAGGTAGTAGATGAAGAAGCATCCCCAGTGCATCCGTAGGAGTGGTGCGAATAGCACTGGTTACATACAAGGATGCGAATCTTTGCACCTTGTGTAAGATGTATAGATACGTCTTTTTCTCCAGGGATGGCCACCACACGATTATGCCATACATGAGAATTGGACGTACTACTGCAGTATAAATCCAGTGAACAATTTTTGGGGTAAGACCCCAATTCTTTCCAATGGATTTTTTGCATAGATACAGTGATATTGTTGCTTTTCTCACTCTCTCTAGAATATTTGCCTTGAAACTCAGTTTTGAATCAAGAATAACACCAAGATACTTTGCAGTGTTGGACACTTTTATCTCCGTATTATTAAGTGTGATAGGTCGGAAATCAGGTATCTTATACTTCCTAGAGAAAAGGACTAGTTCCGTTTTATTAGGATTAACGGCGAGCCCTCGTTTCTCCGCCCATCTTGTCAAATGTAAAAGACCATCCTGTAGGATGTCCCTTAGAGTTGTGAGGAATTTTCCTCTTACAGCTATTGCCACATCATCAGCATAAGCCACGATTCTGCAACCCCGCGATTCTAGAGATAGCAGCACAGGATTTAGAGCTAGATTCCACAAAAGTGGCGAAAGAACTCCTCCCTGTGGTGTACCCCTATTTACAAAGCGGGTCTGTCTAGAAGCTCCTAGAGCCGCATTTATCCTGCGACGAGTTAGTAGATTTTGAACCCACTTACACAGTCCCGCACCAACCCCCAAATTCGACAATGCATCAATTATCGCATCTGGAGATATATTATTAAAAGCCCCCTCAATATCCACGAAGGCCACAAAGGCGTATTCACCTACAGAAAGAGATTTCTCTATTGTGCCAACCAGCTCATGTAGAGCCGATTCTGTTGACTTTCCCGTTTGATATGCATGTTGATGCGGGGAAAGTAGTTTGTCATTGATGATTTTGCGGATATAATGATCAACCATCCTTTCTAATGCTTTCAGAAGAAAGGATGATAGACTTATAGGTCTGAAATCCTTCGGTGTGGTATGAGAGCTTTTACCGGCCTTCGGTATAAAGACCACTCTCGCTTCCCTCCACTTGTCAGGAACATAACCCAGTCTTAGACAACTGGTGTAAATTCTCAGTAGCCTTGGGGCTATGAGATTCGATACTTTCCATATCTCGACCGGTATGATACCGTCGGGTCCTGGTGACTTGTAAGGCTTGAAACTTCTCAGAGCCCAATTTAATGTCTGCATATTGACTATGTCAGATATATTTTCCGCAGGTATGGGGTAAGGGTCAGATGTCTGAATCTCAGACACTGAGTTACCCGGAAAGTGAGTGTCCAGCAGGGTTCTTAACGACTCCTCGCTGGATGTAGTCCACGTCCCATTGGGATTCTTCAAATATCCCAGGGTGCAGGGAGTAGCGGACAAAATTTTTCTCATGCGAGAGGCTTCTGAAATATTGTCAATATTTTCACAAAACTTCTTCCATGTTATATTTTTAGCAATTCTTATCTGCTTTTTATACTCTTTTAATTTACCCTTATAAGCTGTCCAGTCCAGTTCATTTCTGGATGATTTAGCCTTATTAAAGAGTTTCCTACATGTACACCTGCACAATTGTAACTCATTATTCCACCAAGGCGGTTTCTTTTTCCCCCTTGGCTTATTCAAAGGGCAAGACGACTCCCTTGCATGTCTAAAGATTGTAGTAATATTATCAACCTCACAATCTAAGTCAGAAGTTCCTAGAAGTGACGAGTCTCCAATCGCTCCTAATTGTCTAGAAAAAACAGACCTGTACAGACGCCAGTTTGTCTGCCTAATATTCCGGGAGATTTTTACCTCTGGTGCCCGCTCCCTGATACCAAACTCAATAAACCTATGATCAGAAAAGGAATGTTCCTGAAGCACACGCCAATTCATGATCCTATCAGCTACCGAGTCAGAAGAAAAGGTAACATCCAGGACTTCCTGTCTGTTCCTTGTTATAAAAGTAGGTTCTTGACCTCTATTACAAATGTTAAGGTTAGTACTAACTACAAATTCTAAAAGTTCCTCACCTCTTTCATTAGTATCCGTACTTCCCCAGATAGTATGATGTGCGTTAGCATCACAGCACAGGATGATATGGTGTCCAGCGTTTGCCGCCGCATCCACAAAATTTCTCACCACTACCGACGGTAGAGGGCCTTGATCGTCGTGAGCGCAGTACACCGACGCCAGCCAGTAGCATGTATTGCCGACTTCCACGCTAACCGCCGTTATGTCTCTGCCGCTGAAGTTAGATAATAAAAATGTATTAAGGTGGTTCCTTGCCAAGATGCAGGTTCTATTGTTACCTTCATTCTTGACGGCTAGCATCTTAAAATCCTTGGTCCTAAGTCCGCAAACCCTTCCACCACTAATCCAGGGTTCTTGGATCAGGACTATGTCAACCTCGCATGTCATCATGCGAAGCTGAAGAGCAGCTGAGGCTGCTTTAGAGTGGTGGAGATTTATCTGCAGCAGATTCAACATCCGCTACGAAATCCATCTCCACGACCGTTTTATCTGACTCGTCGTCAGTCTCAAGAAGAAGGTCACTGTCTTCGCCGTAATCAGCGTCGAACAGGCCTGAGGCGCCTCCGAGAATTTCAGAGTCGGATGTTATGTAGCCATCCTTTTCCGAAGATTCTCGCAAGCTGGCCTTCTTCTCCTCCTCTACAGATTCTTCCTCCACAGCGTTTCCACACACTGTTTTGGAGTTATCCGTCACTGGAGGCTGATCACCTTTGTACACCTTCAGCGTAACCTGTCCAAAGGCATACGATATAATGTTATTGGACTTGGCCAAGTGAGGGAGGGTTTCAGCGTTTAGTATAATAATTATACCACGTCTGTCCCCCTCAGCCTCACCGAACCTCCCCATCTTCCAATTGCCGGTTGGAAGTGAGGGATTGCAATCCTTTAACAACTTTATCGTCGCTTCAGCAGTGTCTGGGAATGCCGGAATCCACGCATGCGCACGTGGTCGGGATGGAATGTCGCTCTTGTTGACAAGATCGATCTTCGCCCCCGGCCACGGCTCTCCCATCCTGCTGATAGCTACCTTGTACAGGTCCGCCGATCTCTGGTCTCCAAAGGCCATCAGCTTGACCCTGCCTTGATACCAGCCTGCGTCGCGACAGACAGGAGGTATGCCTGGATTCTCCGCAAGGACCTGGTAATACGTGGTTGCAAGCTTAGCTTCCACAGTACTCCATTTGCCCTTGGGGATGGTTCCATCCATATCTCCCCTGTCGACAACGGCCATTATGAGGTTGTCTTTCGCAACCTCACTAAACGACCTAACGCCAATATTACTATTAGCCTTAGGCCGCTTAGGCAATGGTTTGTCGTCCGGCGATCGCAGTCTTTTACCAGACGATTTTGACGACGTGCTAGCACCGCTACTACGAGGATCAGGAGTGTCCATGTTTTCAAGGACACCTTTTGCCCATCCAAGGGATGATTTTTGTTCCTCGGACAGTTTGGATGGGTCTTGAGTGCCCAACGTCTTTACAATTCGTAGGCATAACCTTTTTTGGTTATGCCTCATTTTAGATGGTCGGACATGCTTGGTCGAAGCCGGCTTGGCCGAGCTCGCACTGCTGCATGTACCGACTATCTGCCTAGTATTCTCGGCAGCCTTCGTCTGAACGAGTTTTCTCGTGCCAGACGGTTGCGTGAAACCGGTCCCCTGTCGTTCCGCTCTGGAGAGCACCGTCAGTTCACCGGTCCCAGTAGTGTTTTTTGTTTTGTTGTTGTTTATATTTGTATTTGTATTTTGATTCATATTTTGGTCCCACGAGTATGGGGGATTTGAAGGCCACCACGTCATAGCCCCCGATAACGTGGTGAGGGCGTCGTCTACTTGCTGAGGTGCCCAGGTATCAGCAAGGCTCCGTTCTAATACAGTCTATTGACCCTGACTGCAAAAATCCGATGGGCACGGGTCGCGTCACACCCCGGTTTAGGGTTGGATAACCTTTGGTTCTCAGACCTTTAGAGTCATTTGTCTTCACCCAGTACCATAGGGGACCCTTAAAGGTCAGCTATGGTTCTGGGTTGAAGACATAGACCACAGTCTGTAGTTAAGCCACCACACCACGACAAGGTAGTTATCCCGATGGGGGTGTCTGGTATTAGTTTATGGTGTCTTGTATTAGTTATCTGGTGTCTGGTATTAGTTATCTGCTGTCTGGTATTAGTTATCTGGTGTCTGGTATTAGTTTCTGGTGTCTGGTATTAGTTATCTGGTGTCTGGTATTAGTCATCTGGTGTCTGGTATTAGTTCCCAGCAAAAAATTACACATTACCAACAGAACTACTTGCCATATAATGACTTACTTTTCTGATTACCAAATTTCATTACTCGCTTACAAAACTCATTACCTAAATTTAAAAAATTTATGTACAAATTGCTAAATGATCAGAATAATTTTTTTAGATTAAATGGATTACGTGAATAAGTTGGCAAATAAAAATAGTAAGTACTTCTCAATAATCGATTATTTTAGTCTCACGCCTTGTTAAAATCATTAAGTTGGTAATCCAGTAAGGAACAGCTTCCACCAAAAATGCTTAATTCCAAACCCGATTACCTTTTTTGAAATTTTTTGCTGGGTTATCTGGTGTCTGGTATTAGTTATCTGGTGTCTGGTATTAGGAATCTGGTGTCTTGTATTAGTTTCTGGTGTCTGGTATTAGTTTCTGGTGTCTGGTATTAGATATCTGGTGTCTGGTATTAGGAATCTGGTGTCTGGTATTAGTTATCTGGTGTCTGGTATTAGTTATCTGGTGTCTGGTATTAGTTATCTGGTGTCTGGTATTAGTTATCTGGTGTCTGGTATTAGAAATCTGGTGTCTGGTATTAGTTATTTGGTGTCTGGTATTAGTTTCTGGTGTCTGGTATTAGTTATCTGGTGTCTGGTATTAGTTTCTGGTGTCTGGTATTAGTTTCTGGTGTCTGGTATTAGTTATCTGGTGTCTGGTATTAGTTTCTGGTGTCTGGTATTAGTTATCTGGTGTCTGGTATTAGTTATCTGCTGTCTAGTATTAGTTATCTGGGTTCTGGTATTAGATATCTGGTGTCTGGTATTAGTTATCTGGTGTCTGGTATTAGTTTCTGGTGTCTGGTTCTAGATATCTGGTGTCTGGTATTAGTTATCTGGTGTCTGGTATTAGTTTTTGGTGTCTGGTATTAGTTATCTGGTGTCTGGTATTAGTTATCTGGTGTCTGGTATTAGTTATCTGGTGTCTGGTATTAGTTTCTGGTGTCTGGTATTAGTTATCTGGTGTCTGGTATTAGTCATTTGGTGTCTGGTATTAGTTATCTGGTATTAGATATCTGGTGTCTGGTATTAGATATCTGGTGTCTGGTATTAGTTATCTGGTGTCTGGTATTAGTTTCTGGTGTCTGGTATTAGTTTCTGGTGTCTGGTATTAGTTATCTGGTGTCTGGTATTAGTTTCTGGTGTCTGGTATTAGTTTCTGGTGTCTGGTATTAGTTATCTGGTGTCTGGTATTAGTTATCTGCTGTCTGGTATTAGTTATCTGGGTTCTGGTATTAGATATCTGGTGTCTGGTATTAGTTATCTGGTGTCTGGTATTAGTTTCTGGTGTCTGGTATTAGTTTCTGGTGTCTGGTATTAGTTATCTGGTGTCTGGTATTAGTTTCTGGTGTCTGGTATTAGTTATCTGGTGTCTGGTATTAGTTATCTGCTGTCTGGTATTAGTTATCTGGGTTCTGGTATTAGATATCTGGTGTCTGGTATTAGTTATCTGGTGTCTGGTATTAGTTTCTGGTGTCTGGTATTAGTTTCTGGTGTCTGGTATTAGTTATCTGGTGTCTGGTATTAGTTTCTGGTGTCTGGTTCTAGATATCTGGTGTCTGGTATTAGTTTTTGGTGTCTGGTATTAGTTATCTGGTGTCTGGTATTAGTTATCTGGTGTCTGGTATTAGTTATCTGGTGTCTGGTATTAGTTTCTGGTGTCTGGTATTAGTTATCTGGTGTCTGGTATTAGTCATTTGGTGTCTGGTATTAGTTATCTGGTATTAGATATCTGGTGTCTGGTATTAGATATCTGGTGTCTGGTATTAGTTATCTGGTGTCTGGTATTAGTTTCTGGTGTCTGGTATAAGTTATCTGGTGTCTGGTATTAGTTATCTGGTGTCTGGTATTAGTTTCTGGTGTCTGGTATTAGTTATCTGGTGTCTGGTATTAGTCATTTGGTGTCTATTATTAGTTATCTGGTGTCTGGTATTAGTTATCTGGTGTCTGGTATTAGTTTCTGGTGTCTGGTATTAGTTATCTGGTGTCTGGTATTAGTTATCTGCTGTCTGGTATTAGTTATCTGGGTTCTGGTATTAGATATCTGGTGTCTGGTATTAGTTATCTGGTGTCTGGTATTAGTTTCTGGTGTCTGGTATTAGTTTCTGGTGTCTGGTATTAGTTATCTGGTGTCTGGTATTAGTTTCTGGTGTCTGGTATTAGTTATCTGGTGTCTGGTATTAGTTATCTGCTGTCTAGTATTAGTTATCTGGGTTCTGGTATTAGATATCTGGTGTCTGGTATTAGTTATCTGGTGTCTGGTATTAGTTTCTGGTGTCTGGTTCTAGATATCTGGTGTCTGGTATTAGTTATCTGGTGTCTGGTATTAGTTTTTGGTGTCTGGTATTAGTTATCTGGTGTCTGGTATTAGTTATCTGGTGTCTGGTATTAGTTATCTGGTGTCTGGTATTAGTTTCTGGTGTCTGGTATTAGTTATCTGGTGTCTGGTATTAGTCATTTGGTGTCTGGTATTAGTTATCTGGTATTAGATATCTGGTGTCTGGTATTAGATATCTGGTGTCTGGTATTAGTTTCTGGTGTCTGGTATTAGATATCTGGTGTCTGGTATTAGTTATCTGGTGTCTGGTACTAGTTTCTGGTGTCTGGTATTAGTTATCTGGTGACTGGTATTAGATATCTGGTGTCTGGTATTAGTTATCTGGTATCTGGTATTAGTTATCTGGTGTCTGGTATTAGTTATCTGGTGTCTGGTTCTAGATATCTGGTGTCTTTTATTAGTTATTTGGTGTCTGGTATTAGTTTCTGGTGTCTGGTATTAGTTTCTGGTGTCTGGTATTAGATATCTGGTGTCTGGTATTAGGAATCTGGTGTCTGGTATTAGTTGTCTGGTATCTGGTATTAGGAATCTGGTGTCTGGTATTAGGAATCTGGTGTCTGGTATTAGAAATCTGGTGTCTGGTATTAGTTATTTGGTGTCTAGTATTAGTTTCTGGTGTCTGGTATTAGTTATCTGGTGTCTGGTATTAGTTATCTGGTATCTGGTATTAGGAATCTGGTGTCTGGTATTAGTCATCTAATGTCTGGTATTAGTTATCTGGTGTCTAGTATTAGATATCTGGTGTCTGGTATTAGATATCTGGTGTCTGGTATTAGTTATCTGGTGTCTGGTATTAGTTATCTGGTGTCTGGTATTAGTTTCTGGTGTCTGGTATTAGTTTCTGGTGTCTGGTATTAGTTATCTGGTGTCTGGTATTAGGAATCTGGTGTCTGGTATTAGTTTCTGGTGTCTGGTATTAGTTATCTGGTGTCTGATATTAGTTTCTGGTGACTAGTATTAGTTATCTGGTGTCTGGTATTAGGAATCTGGTGTCTGGTATTAGTTATCTGGTGTCTGGTATTAGTTTCTGGTGTCTGGTATTAGTTATCTGGTGTCTGGTATTAGAAATCTGGTGTCTTGTATTAGTTATCTGGTGTCTGGTATTAGAAATCTGGTGTCTGGTATTAGTTATCTGGTGTCTGGTATTAGTTTCTGGTGTCTGGTGTTAGTTATCTGG
Organism: Tachina lurida; assembly: GCA_944452675.1. NCBI lineage: Eukaryota > Metazoa > Arthropoda > Insecta > Diptera > Tachinidae > Tachina > Tachina lurida. The sequence goes on from CALYBX010000001.1 coordinate 2,648,326, forward strand.
TGTCTGGTATTAGATATCTGGTGTCTGGTATTAGTTTCTGGTGTCTGGTATTAGTTATCTGGTGTCTGGTATTAGTTATCTGGTGTCTGGTATTAGTTATCTGGTGTCTGGTATTAGTTTCTGGTGTCTGGTATTAGTTTCTGGTGTCTGGTATTAGTTATCTGGTGTCTGGTATTAGTTTTTGGTGTCTGGTATTAGTTTCTGGTATCTGGTATTAGAAATCTGGTGTCTGGTATTAGTTATCTGGTGTCTGGTATTAGTTATCTGGTGTCTGGTATTAGTTATCTGGTATCTGGTGTTAGTTTCTGGTGTCTGGTATTAGTTATCTGGTGTCTGGTATTAGGAATCTGGTGTCTGGTATTAGTTATCTGGTGTCTGGTATTAGTTATCTGGTGTCTGATATTAGTTTCTGGTGTCTGGTATTAGGAATCTGGTGTCTGGTATTAGAAATCTGGTGTCTGGTATTAGTTATCTGGTGTCTGTTATTAGTTTCTGGTGTCTGGTATTAGTTTCTGGTGTCTGGTATTAGTTTCTGGTGTCTGGTATTAGTTATCTGGTGTCTGGTATTAGTTATCTGTTGTCTGGTATTAGTTTCTGGTGTCTGGTATTAGAAATCTGGTGTCTGGTATTAGAAATCTGGTGTCTGGTATTAGTTATCTGGTGTCTGGTATTAGTTTCTGGTGTCTGGTGTTAGTTATCTGGTGTCTGGTATTAGATATCTGGTGTCTGGTATTAGTTTCTGGTGTCTGGTATTAGTTATCTGGTGTCTGGTATTAGTTATCTGGTGTCTGGTATTAGTTATCTGGTGTCTGGTATTAGTTTCTGGTGTCTGCTATTAGTTATCTGGTGTCTGGTATTAGTCATCTGGTGTCTGGTATTAGTTTCTGGTGTCTGGCATTAGTTATCTGGTGTCTGGTATTAGTTTCTGGTGACTAGTATTAGTTATCTGGTGTCTGGTATTAGGAATCTGGTGTCTGGTAATAGTTATCTGGTGTCTGGTATTAGTTTCTGGTGTCTGGTATTAGTTATCTGGTATCTGGTATTAGGAATCTGGTGTCTGGTATTAGTTATCTGGAGTCTGGTATTAGTTATCTGGTGTCTGGTATTAGTTTCTGGTGTCTGGTATTAGTTTCTGGTGTCTGGTATTAGTTATCTGGTGTCTGGTATTAAAAATCTGGTGTCTGGTACTAGTTTCTGGTGTCTGGTATTAGTTATCTGGTATCTGGTATTAGGAATCTGGTGTCTGGTATTAGTTATCTGGAGTCTGGTATTAGTTATCTGGTGTCTGGTATTAGTTTCTGGTGTCTGGTATTAGTTATCTGGTGTCTAATATTAGTTATCTGGTGTCTGGTATTAGGAATCTGGTGTCTGGTATTAGTTATCTGGTGTCTGGTATTAGTTTCTGGTGTCTGGTATTAGTTATCTGGTATCTGGTATTAGGAATCTGGTGTCTGGTATTAGTTATCTGGTGTCTGGTATTAGTTATCTGGTGTCTGGTATTAGTTATCTGGTATCTGGTGTTAGTTTCTGGTGTCTGGTATTAGTTATCTGGTGTCTGGTATTAGGAATCTGGTGTCTGGTATTAGTTATCTGGTGTCTGGTATTAGGTTAGGTTAGGTTAGGTAGAGGTGGCAGTCAGAAAGCCGGACTCACTTAGACCGTTTTGGTCCATTGTGATGCCACGGAGACTCTGCTTATGCGGAGTCCCCACCGTCGAACCATCCAGAGCTCAGTATAAAGCTACTAATACGTTGAAGTGCAACACTAGCAACGTCAGAAAGTTCCCTGAATTCAAGAGCGCCCATTGTGGCCATTCTCTTTCCTGCAAGTCCAGGGCAGTGACAAAGAAAATGTTCTATGCTCTCCTCTTCATCGATGTCTTGGCAGCTGCGGCAAAAGTCGTTGTGTTCAACCCTAAGCCGTTGTGCATGCCTACCTATGAGACAGTGTCCGGTCAACACGGATACTAGAACCGAAATTTGTTTCCTATTCTTCGAAATTAGGTAATCCGTACCTTCTCTGCTTAGGTGAGTCCATAACTGCCTTGTGATCACGCAGTCATTTCTAGTGACCCACCTTCTATCCGTTTCTTCCTCTGTCTTGCGCCTAAGTCTGAGTTTGCAAGAGAGTAGGGGTAGACCTACACGTTCCAAATCCGGTGGAACCTGTAAGGTTGTCCCAATTCTGGCAAGCTCGTCAGCCCTGGAGTTCCCCTGGAAGCCTCTATGCCCCGGAATCCAGATGATTCTAATATCAAACTGCTCTGCCATCTCATTTAGAGATGATCGGCAGTCGAGGGCTGTTGTTGTTCTTAGAAGCGGGGATTCTAGGGCCATAATAGCTGCTCGACTATCGGTGTAAATGTTAATCAGAGTCGTTGAAGTGACATTCACTCTCAACCAATTCGCAACTTCTCTTATAGCAAGGATCTCTGCCTGAAAGACACTGCAGTGATCCGGAAGTCGCCGTGCAATACGAAGACCTAAAGCCCTCGAAAAGACCCCATAGCCCACACCTTCCTGTGTTTTGGAGCCGTCCGTATAAAAATCAACACTTTTTCTTCTACCTGGAGTTCCATTCATCCACATTTCTGTGGATGGTATCCAGGTTTTATAAAGACGTTCGTGTAGTAGAGCAGGGGAGGTTTGGTCAATCCTCCATCCCCTAACTTCATCATCGAGTATTCTGCAGTGGCCGGTTCCATTTCCGTTCCACAGAGAGGTACATCGAAGACGGATTGCCGAGGACGTTGCCATCTCCTTCCCTACTAGATCTAAAGGTAGTAGATGAAGAAGCATCCCCAGTGCATCCGTAGGAGTGGTGCGAATAGCACTGGTTACATACAAGGATGCGAGTCTTTGCACCTTGTGTAAGATGTATAGATACGTCTTTTTCTCCAGGGATGGCCACCACACGATTATGCCATACATGAGAATTGGACGTACTACTGCAGTATAAATCCAGTGAACAATTTTTGGGGTAAGACCCCAATTCTTTCCAATGGATTTTTTGCATAGATACAGTGATATTGTTGCTTTTCTCACTCTCTCTAGAATATTTGCCTTGAAACTCAGTTTTGAATCAAGAATAACACCAAGATACTTTGCAGTGTTGGACACTTTTATCTCCGTATTATTAAGTGTGATAGGTCGGAAATCAGGTATCTTATACTTCCTAGAGAAAAGGACTAGTTCCGTTTTATTAGGATTAACGGCGAGCCCTCGTTTCTCCGCCCATCTTGTCAAATGTAAAAGACCATCCTGTAGGATGTCCCTTAGAGTTGTGAGGAATTTTCCTCTTACAGCTATTGCCACATCATCAGCATAAGCCACGATTCTGCAACCCCGCGATTCTAGAGATAGCAGCACAGGATTTAGAGCTAGATTCCACAAAAGTGGCGAAAGAACTCCTCCCTGTGGTGTACCCCTATTTACAAAGCGGGTCTGTCTAGAAGCTCCTAGAGCCGCATTTATCCTGCGACGAGTTAGTAGATTTTGAACCCACTTACACAGTCCCGCACCAACCCCCAAATTCGACAATGCATCAATTATCGCATCTGGAGATATATTATTAAAAGCCCCCTCAATATCCACGAAGGCCACAAAGGCGTATTCACCTACAGAAAGAGATTTCTCTATTGTGCCAACCAGCTCATGTAGAGCCGATTCTGTTGACTTTCCCGTTTGATATGCATGTTGATGCGGGGAAAGTAGTTTGTCATTGATGATTTTGCGGATATAATGATCAACCATCCTTTCTAATGCTTTCAGAAGAAAGGATGATAGACTTATAGGTCTGAAATCCTTCGGTGTGGTATGAGAGCTTTTACCGGCCTTCGGTATAAAGACCACTCTCGCTTCCCTCCACTTGTCAGGAACATAACCCAGTCTTAGACAACTGGTGTAAATTCTCAGTAGCCTTGGGGCTATGAGATTCGATACTTTCCATATCTCGACCGGTATGATACCGTCGGGTCCTGGTGACTTGTAAGGCTTGAAACTTCTCAGAGCCCAATTTAATGTCTGCATATTGACTATGTCAGATATATTTTCCGCAGGTATGGGGTAAGGGTCAGATGTCTGAATCTCAGACACTGAGTTACCCGGAAAGTGAGTGTCCAGCAGGGTTCTTAACGACTCCTCGCTGGATGTAGTCCACGTCCCATTGGGATTCTTCAAATATCCCAGGGTGCAGGGAGTAGCGGACAAAATTTTTCTCATGCGAGAGGCTTCTGAAATATTGTCAATATTTTCACAAAACTTCTTCCATGTTATATTTTTAGCAATTCTTATCTGCTTTTTATACTCTTTTAATTTACCCTTATAAGCTGTCCAGTCCAGTTCATTTCTGGATGATTTAGCCTTATTAAAGAGTTTCCTACATGTACACCTGCACAATTGTAACTCATTATTCCACCAAGGCGGTTTCTTTTTCCCCCTTGGCTTATTCAAAGGGCAAGACGACTCCCTTGCATGTCTAAAGATTGTAGTAATATTATCAACCTCACAATCTAAGTCAGAAGTTCCTAGAAGTGACGAGTCTCCAATCGCTCCTAATTGTCTAGAAAAAACAGACCTGTACAGACGCCAGTTTGTCTGCCTAATATTCCGGGAGATTTCTACCTCTGGTGCCCGCTCCCTGATACCAAACTCAATAAACCTATGATCAGAAAAGGAATGTTCCTGAAGCACACGCCAATTCATGATCCTATCAGCTACCGAGTCAGAAGAAAAGGTAACATCCAGGACTTCCTGTCTGTTCCTTGTTATAAAAGTAGGTTCTTGACCTCTATTACAAATGTTAAGGTTAGTACTAACTACAAATTCTAAAAGTTCCTCACCTCTTTCATTAGTATCCGTACTTCCCCAGATAGTATGATGTGCGTTAGCATCACAGCACAGGATGATATGGTGTCCAGCGTTTGCCGCCGCATCCACAAAATTTCTCACCACTACCGACGGTAGAGGGCCTTGATCGTCGTGAGCGCAGTACACCGACGCCAGCCAGTAGCATGTATTGCCGACTTCCACGCTAACCGCCGTTATGTCTCTGCCGCTGAAGTTAGATAATAAAAATGTATTAAGGTGGTTCCTTGCCAAGATGCAGGTTCTATTGTTACCTTCATTCTTGACGGCTAGCATCTTAAAATCCTTGGTCCTAAGTCCGCAAACCCTTCCACCACTAATCCAGGGTTCTTGGATCAGGACTATGTCAACCTCGCATGTCATCATGCGAAGCTGAAGAGCAGCTGAGGCTGCTTTAGAGTGGTGGAGATTTATCTGCAGCAGATTCAACATCCGCTACGAAATCCATCTCCACGACCGTTTTATCTGACTCGTCGTCAGTCTCAAGAAGAAGGTCACTGTCTTCGCCGTAATCAGCGTCGAACAGGCCTGAGGCGCCTCCGAGAATTTCAGAGTCGGATGTTATGTAGCCATCCTTTTCCGAAGATTCTCGCAAGCTGGCCTTCTTCTCCTCCTCTACAGATTCTTCCTCCACAGCGTTTCCACACACTGTTTTGGAGTTATCCGTCACTGGAGGCTGATCACCTTTGTACACCTTCAGCGTAACCTGTCCAAAGGCATACGATATAATGTTATTGGACTTGGCCAAGTGAGGGAGGGTTTCAGCGTTTAGTATAATAATTATACCACGTCTGTCCCCCTCAGCCTCACCGAACCTCCCCATCTTCCAATTGCCGGTTGGAAGTGAGGGATTGCAATCCTTTAACAACTTTATCGTCGCTTCAGCAGTGTCTGGGAATGCCGGAATCCACGCATGCGCACGTGGTCGGGATGGAATGTCGCTCTTGTTGACAAGATCGATCTTCGCCCCCGGCCACGGCTCTCCCATCCTGCTGATAGCTACCTTGTACAGGTCCGCCGATCTCTGGTCTCCAAAGGCCATCAGCTTGACCCTGCCTTGATACCAGCCTGCGTCGCGACAGACAGGAGGTATGCCTGGATTCTCCGCAAGGACCTGGTAATACGTGGTTGCAAGCTTAGCTTCCACAGTACTCCATTTGCCCTTGGGGATGGTTCCATCCATATCTCCCCTGTCGACAACGGCCATTATGAGGTTGTCTTTCGCAACCTCACTAAACGACCTAACGCCAATATTACTATTAGCCTTAGGCCGCTTAGGCAATGGTTTGTCGTCCGGCGATCGCAGTCTTTTACCAGACGGTTTTGACGACGTGCTAGCACCGCTACTACGAGGATCAGGAGTGTCCATGTTTTCAAGGACACCTTTTGCCCATCCAAGGGATGATTTTTGTTCCTCGGACAGTTTGGATGGGTCTTGAGTGCCCAACGTCTTTACAATTCGTAGGCATAACCTTTTTTGGTTATGCCTCATTTTAGATGGTCGGACATGCTTGGTCGAAGCCGGCTTGGCCGAGCTCGCACTGCTGCATGTACCGACTATCTGCCTAGTATTCTCGGCAGCCTTCGTCTGAACGAGTTTTCTCGTGCCAGACGGTTGCGTGAAACCGGTCCCCTGTCGTTCCGCTCTGGAGAGCACCGTCAGTTCACCGGTCCCAGTAGTGTTTTTTGTTTTGTTGTTGTTTATATTTGTATTTGTATTTTGATTCATATTTTGGTCCCACGAGTATGGGGGATTTGAAGGCCACCACGTCATAGCCCCCGATAACGTGGTGAGGGCGTCGTCTACTTGCTGAGGTGCCCAGGTATCAGCAAGGCTCCGTTCTAATACAGTCTATTGACCCTGACTGCAAAAATCCGATGGGCACGGGTCGCGTCACACCCCGGTTTAGGGTTGGATAACCTTTGGTTCTCAGACCTTTAGAGTCATTTGTCTTCACCCAGTACCATAGGGGACCCTTAAAGGTCAGCTATGGTTCTGGGTTGAAGACATAGACCACAGTCTGTAGTTAAGCCACCACACCACGACAAGGTAGTTATCCCGATGGGGGTGTCTGGTATTAGTTTATGGTGTCTTGTATTAGTTATCTGGTGTCTGGTATTAGTTATCTGCTGTCTGGTATTAGTTATCTGGTGTCTGGTATTAGTTTCTGGTGTCTGGTATTAGTTATCTGGTGTCTGGTATTAGTCATCTGGTGTCTGGTATTAGTTCCCAGCAAAAAATTACACATTACCAACAGAACTACTTGCCATATAATGACTTACTTTTCTGATTACCAAATTTCATTACTCGCTTACAAAACTCATTACCTAAATTTAAAAAATTTATGTACAAATTGCTAAATGATCAGAATAATTTTTTTAGATTAAATGGATTACGTGAATAAGTTGGCAAATAAAAATAGTAAGTACTTCTCAATAATCGATTATTTTAGTCTCACGCCTTGTTAAAATCATTAAGTTGGTAATCCAGTAAGGAACAGCTTCCACCAAAAATGCTTAATTCCAAACCCGATTACCTTTTTTGAAATTTTTTGCTGGGTTATCTGGTGTCTGGTATTAGTTATCTGGTGTCTGGTATTAGGAATCTGGTGTCTTGTATTAGTTTCTGGTGTCTGGTATTAGTTTCTGGTGTCTGGTATTAGATATCTGGTGTCTGGTATTAGGAATCTGGTGTCTGGTATTAGTTATCTGGTGTCTGGTATTAGTTATCTGGTGTCTGGTATTAGTTATCTGGTGTCTGGTATTAGTTATCTGGTGTCTGGTATTAGAAATCTGGTGTCTGGTATTAGTTATTTGGTGTCTGGTATTAGTTTCTGGTGTCTGGTATTAGTTATCTGGTGTCTGGTATTAGGAATCTGGTGTCTTGTATTAGTTTCTGGTGTCTGGTATTAGATATCTGGTGCCTGGTTCTAGATATCTGGTGTCTGGTATTAGTTATCTGGTGTCTGGTATTAGTTTCTGGTGTCTGGTATTAGTTATCTGGTGTCTGGTATTAGTTTCTGGTGTCTGGTGTTAGTTTCTGGTGTCTGGTATTAGTTATCTGGTGTCTGGTATTAGTTATCTGGTGTCTGGTATTAGGAATCTGGTGTCTGGTATTAGTTATCTGGTGTCTGGTATTAGTTTCTGGTGTCTGGTATTAGTTATCTGGTGTCTGGTATTAGTTATCTGCTGTCTGGTATTAGTTATCTGGTGTCTGGTATTAGTTTCTGGTGTCTGGTATTAGTTATCTGGTGTCTGGTATTAGTTTCTGGTGTCTGGTATTAGTTATCTGGTGTCTGGTATTAGTTTCTGGTGTCTGGTATTAGTTTCTGGTGTCTGGTATTAGTTATCTGGTGTCTGGTATTAGTTTCTGGTGTCTGGTATTAGTTATCTGGTGTCTGGTATTAGTTATCTGCTGTCTGGTATTAGTTATCTGGGTTCTAGTATTAGATATCTGGTGTCTGTATTAGTTATCTGGTGTCTGGTATTAGTTTCTGGTGTCTGGTATTAGTTTCTGGTGTCTGGTATTAGTTATCTGGTGTCTGGTATTAGTTTCTGGTGTCTGGTATTAGTTATCTGGTGTCTGGTATTAGTAATCTGCTGTCTGGTATTAGTTATCTGGGTTCTGGTATTAGATATCTGGTGTCTGGTATTAGTTATTTGGTGTCTGGTATTAGTTTCTGGTGTCTGGTTCTAGATATCTGGTGTCTGGTATTAGTTATCTGGTGTCTGGTATTAGTTTCTGGTGTCTTATATTAGTTATCTGGTGTCTGGTATTAGTTATCTGGTGTCTGGTATTAGTTATCTGGTGTCTGGTATTAGTTTCTGGTGTCTGGTATTAGTTATCTGGTGTCTAATATTAGTCATTTGGTGTCTGGTATTAGTTATCTGGTGTCTACTATTAGATATCTGGTGTCTGGTATTAGATATCTGGTGTCTGGTATTAGGAATCTGGTGTCTGGTATTAGTTATCTGGTGTCTGGTATTAGTTATCTGGTGTCTTGTATTAGTTATCTGGTGTCTGGTATTAGGAATCTGGTGTCTTGCATTAGTTTCTGGTGTCTGGTATTAGTTTCTGTTGTCTGGTATTAGATATCTGGTGTCTGGTATTAGTTATCTGGTGTCTGGTATTAGTTTCTGGTGTCTGGTTCTAGATATCTGGTGTCTGGTATTAGTTATCTGGTGTCTGGTATTAGTTTCTGGTGTCTGGTATTAGTTATCTGGTGTCTGGTATTAGTTATCTGGTGTCTGGTATTAGGAATCTGGTGTCTTGTATTAGTTTCTGGTGTCTGGTATTAGTTTCTGGTGTCTGGTATTAGATATCTGGTGCCTGGTTCTAGATATCTGGTGTCTGGTATTAGTTATCTGGTGTCTGGTATTAGTTTCTGGTGTCTGGTATTAGATATCTGGTGTCTTGTATTAGTTTCTGGTGTCTGGTATTAGTTTCTGGTGTCTGGTATTAGTTATCTGGTGTCTGGTATTAGTTATCTGGTGTCTGGTATTAGTTTCTGGTGTCTGGTATTAGTTATCTGGTGTCTTGTATTAGTTATCTGGTGTCTGGTATTAGGAATCTGGTGTCTTGTATTAGTTTCTGGTGTCTGGTATTAGTTTCTGGTGTCTGGTATTAGATATCTGGTGTCTGGTATTAGGAATCTGGTGTCTGGTATTAGTTATCTGGTGTCTGGTATTAGTTATCTGGTGTCTGGTATTAGTTATCTGGTGTCTGGTATTAGTTATCTGGTGTCTGGTATTAGAAATCTGGTGTCTGGTATTAGTTATTTGGTGTCTGGTATTAGTTTCTGGTGTCTGGTATTAGTTATCTGGTGTCTGGTATTAGGAATCTGGTGTCTTGTATTAGTTTCTGGTGTCTGGTATTAGATATCTGGTGCCTGGTTCTAGATATCTGGTGTCTGGTATTAGTTATCTGGTGTCTGGTATTAGTTTCTGGTGTCTGGTATTAGTTATCTGGTGTCTGGTATTAGTTTCTGGTGTCTGGTGTTAGTTTCTGGTGTCTGGTATTAGTTATCTGGTGTCTGGTATTAGTTATCTGGTGTCTGGTATTAGGAATCTGGTGTCTGGTATTAGTTATCTGGTGTCTGGTATTAGTTTCTGGTGTCTGGTATTAGTTATCTGGTGTCTGGTATTAGTTATCTGCTGTCTGGTATTAGTTATCTGGTGTCTGGTATTAGTTTCTGGTGTCTGGTATTAGTTATCTGGTGTCTGGTATTAGTTTCTGGTGTCTGGTATTAGTTATCTGGTGTCTGGTATTAGTTTCTGGTGTCTAGTATTAGTTTCTGGTGTCTGGTATTAGTTATCTGGTGTCTGGTATTAGTTTCTGGTGTCTGGTATTAGTTAACTGGTGTCTGGTATTAGTTATCTGCTGTCTGGTATTAGTTATCTGGGTTCTAGTATTAGATATCTGGTGTCTGGTATTAGTTATCTGGTGTCTGGTATTAGTTTCTGGTGTCTGGTATTAGTTTCTGGTGTCTGGTATTAGTTATCTGGTGTCTGGTATTAGTTTCTGGTGTCTGGTATTAGTTATCTGGTGTCTGGTATTAGTAATCTGCTGTCTGGTATTAGTTATCTGGGTTCTGGTATTAGATATCTGGTGTCTGGTATTAGTTATTTGGTGTCTGGTATTAGTTTCTGGTGTCTGGTTCTAGATATCTGGTGTCTGGTATTAGTTATCTGGTGTCTGGTATTAGTTTCTGGTGTCTTATATTAGTTATCTGGTGTCTGGTATTAGTTATCTGGTGTCTGGTATTAGTTATCTGGTGTCTGGTATTAGTTTCTGGTGTCTGGTATTAGTTATCTGGTGTCTAATATTAGTCATTTGGTGTCTGGTATTAGTTATCTGGTGTCTACATTTAGATATCTGGTGTCTGGTATTAGATATCTGGTGTCTGGTATTAGGAATCTGGTGTCTGGTATTAGTTATCTGGTGTCTGGTATTAGTTATCTGGTGTCTTGTATTAGTTATCTGGTGTCTGGTATTAGGAATCTGGTGTCTTGTATTAGTTTCTGGTGTCTGGTATTAGTTTCTGTTGTCTGGTATTAGATATCTGGTGTCTGGTATTAGTTATCTGGTGTCTGGTATTAGTTTCTGGTGTCTGGTTCTAGATATCTGGTGTCTGGTATTAGTTATCTGGTGTCTGGTATTAGTTTCTGGTGTCTGGTATTAGTTATCTGGTGTCTGGTATTAGTTATCTGGTGTCTGGTATTAGGAATCTGGTGTCTTGTATTAGTTTCTGGTGTCTGGTATTAGTTTCTGGTGTCTGGTATTAAATATCTGGTGTCTGGTATTAGGAATCTGGTGTCTGGTATTAGTTATCTGGTGTCTGGTATTAGTTATCTGGTGTCTGGTATTAGTTATCTGGTGTCTGGTATTAGTTATCTGGTGTCTGGTATTAGAAATCTGGTGTCTGGTATTAGTTATTTGGTGTCTGGTATTAGTTTCTGGTGTCTGGTATTAGTTATCTGGTGTCTGGTATTAGAAATCTGGTGTCTGGTATTAGTTATTTGGTGTCTGGTATTAGATATCTGTTGTCTGGTTCTAGATATCTGGTGTCTGGTATTAGTTATCTGGTGTCTGGTATTAGTTTCTGGTGTCTGGTTCTAGATATCTGGTGTCTGGTATTAGTTATCTGGTGTCTGGTATTAGTTTCTGGTGTCTGGTATTAGTTATCTGGTGTCTGGTATTAGTTATCTGGTGTCTGGTATTAGGAATCTGGTGTCTTGTATTAGTTTCTGGTGTCTGGTATTAGTTTCTGGTGTCTGGTATTAAATATCTGGTGTCTGGTATTAGGAATCTGGTGTCTGGTATTAGTTATCTGGTGTCTGGTATTAGTTTCTGGTGTCTGGTATTAGTTATCTGGTGTCTGGTATTAGTTATCTGCTGTCTGGTATTAGTTATCTGGTGTCTGGTATTAGTTTCTGGTGTCTGGTATTAGTTATCTGGTGTCTGGTATTAGTTATCTGCTGTCTGGTATTAGTTATCTGGGTTCTGGTATTAGATATCTGGTGTCTGGTATTAGTTATCTGGTGTCTGGTATTAGTTTCTGGTGTCTGGTTCTAGATATCTGGTGTCTGGTATTAATTATCTGGTGTCTGGTATTAGTTTCTGGTGTCTGGTATTAGTTATCTGGTGTCTGGTATTAGTTATCTGGTGTCTGGTATTAGTTATCTAGTGTCTGGTATTAGTTTCTGGGGTCTGGTATTAGTTATCTGGTGTCTAATATTAGTCATTTGGTGTCTGCTATTAGTTATCTGGTGTCTAATATTAGATATCTGGTGTCTGGTATTAGATATCTGGTGTCTGGTATTAGTTTCTGGTGTCTGGTATTAGATATCTGGTGTCTGGTATTAGTTATCTGGTGTCTGGTACTAGTTTCTGGTGTCTGGTATTAGTTATCTTGTGACTGGTATTAGATATCTGGTGTCTGGTATTAGTTATCTGGTGTCTGGTATTAGTTATCTGGTGTCTGGTATTAGTTATCTGGTGTCTGGTTCTAGATATCTGGTGTCTGGTATTAGTTATTTGGTGTCTGGTATTAGTTTCTGGTGTCTGGTATTAGTTTCTGGTGTCTGGTATTAGATATCTGGTGTCTGGTATTAGGAATCTGGTGTCTGGTATTAGTTATCTGGTATCTGGTATTAGGAATCTGGTGTCTGGTATTAGGAGTCTGGTGTCTGGTATTAGAAATCTGGTGTCTGGTATTAGTTATTTGGTGTCTAGTATTAGTTTCTGGTGTCTGGTATTAGTTATCTGGTGTCTGGTATTAGTTATCTGGTATCTGGTATTAGGAATCTGGTGTCTGGTATTAGTCATCTAATGTCTGGTATTAGTTATCTGGTGTCTAGTATTAGATATCTGGTGTCTATTATTAGATATCTGGTGTCTGGTATTAGTTATCTGGTGTCTGGTATTAGTTATCTGGTGTCTGGTATTAGTTTCTGATGTCTGGTATTAGTTTCTGGTGTCTGGTATTAGTTATCTGGTGTCTGGTATTAGGAATCTGGTGTCTGGTATTAGTTTCTGGTGTCTGGTATTAGTTATCTGGTGTCTGGTATTAGTTTCTGGTGACTAGTATTATTTATCTGGTGTCTGGTATTAGGAATCTGGTGTCTGGTATTAGTTATCTGGTGTCTGGTATTAGTTTCTGGTGTCTGGTATTAGTTATCTGGTATCTGGTATTAGGAATCTGGTGTCTGGTATTAGTTATCTGGAGTCTGGTATTAGTTATCTGGTGTCTGGTATTAGTTTCTGGTGTCTGGTATTAGTTATCTGGTGTCTGGTATTAGTTATCTGGTGTCTGGTATTAGGAATCTGGTGTCTGGTATTAGTTATCTGGTGTCTGGTATTAGTTATCTGGTGTCTTGTATTAGTTATCTGGTGTCTGGTATTAGGAATCTGGTGTCTTGTATTAGTTTCTGGTGTCTGGTATTAGTTTCTGTTGTCTGGTATTAGATATCTGGTGTCTGGTATTAGTTATCTGGTGTCTGGTATTAGTTTCTGGTGTCTGGTTCTAGATATCTGGTGTCTGGTATTAGTTATCTGGTGTCTGGTATTAGTTTCTGGTGTCTGGTATTAGTTATCTGGTGTCTGGTATTAGTTATCTGGTGTCTGGTATTAGGAATCTGGTGTCTTGTATTAGTTTCTGGTGTCTGGTATTAGTTTCTGGTGTCTGGTATTAGATATCTGGTGCCTGGTTCTAGATATCTGGTGTCTGGTATTAGTTATCTGGTGTCTGGTATTAGTTTCTGGTGTCTGGTATTAGGAATCTGGTGTCTTGTATTAGTTTCTGGTGTCTGGTATTAGTTTCTGGTGTCTGGTATTAGTTATCTGGTGTCTGGTATTAGGAATCTGGTGTCTTGTATTAGTTTCTGGTGTCTGGTATTAGATATCTGGTGCCTGGTTCTAGATATCTGGTGTCTGGTATTAGTTATCTGGTGTCTGGTATTAGTTTCTGGTGTCTGGTATTAGTTATCTGGTGTCTGGTATTAGTTTCTGGTGTCTGGTGTTAGTTTCTGGTGTCTGGTATTAGTTATCTGGTGTCTGGTATTAGTTATCTGGTGTCTGGTATTAGGAATCTGGTGTCTGGTATTAGTTATCTGGTGTCTGGTATTAGTTTCTGGTGTCTGGTATTAGTTATCTGGTGTCTGGTATTAGTTATCTGCTGTCTGGTATTAGTTATCTGGTGTCTGGTATTAGTTTCTGGTGTCTGGTATTAGTTATCTGGTGTCTGGTATTAGTTTCTGGTGTCTGGTATTAGTTATCTGGTGTCTGGTATTAGTTTCTGGTGTCTGGTATTAGTTTCTGGTGTCTGGTATTAGTTATCTGGTGTCTGGTATTAGTTTCTGGTGTCTGGTATTAGTTATCTGGTGTCTGGTATTAGTTATCTGCTGTCTGGTATTAGTTATCTGGGTTCTAGTATTAGATATCTGGTGTCTGGTATTAGTTATCTGGTGTCTGGTATTAGTTTCTGGTGTCTGGTATTAGTTTCTGGTGTCTGGTATTAGTTATCTGGTGTCTGGTATTAGTTTCTGGTGTCTGGTATTAGTTATCTGGTGTCTGGTATTAGTAATCTGCTGTCTGGTATTAGTTATCTGGGTTCTGGTATTAGATATCTGGTGTCTGGTATTAGTTATTTGGTGTCTGGTATTAGTTTCTGGTGTCTGGTTCTAGATATCTGGTGTCTGGTATTAGTTATCTGGTGTCTGGTATTAGTTTCTGGTGTCTTATATTAGTTATCTGGTGTCTGGTATTAGTTATCTGGTGTCTGGTATTAGTTATCTGGTGTCTGGTATTAGTTTCTGGTGTCTGGTATTAGTTATCTGGTGTCTAATATTAGTCATTTGGTGTCTGGTATTAGTTATCTGGTGTCTACTATTAGATATCTGGTGTCTGGTATTAGATATCTGGTGTCTGGTATTAGTTATCTGGTGTCTGGTATTAGTTTCTGGTGTCTGGTATTAGTTATCTGGTGTCTGGTATTAGTTTCTGGTGTCTGGTGTTAGTTTCTGGTGTCTGGTATTAGTTATCTGGTGTCTGGTATTAGTTATCTGGTGTCTGGTATTAGAAATCTGGTGTCTGGTATTAGTTATTTGGTGTCTGGTATTAGTTTCTGGTGTCTGGTATTAGTTATCTGGTGTCTGGTATTAGGAATCTGGTGTCTTGTATTAGTTTCTGGTGTCTGGTATTAGTTTCTGGTGTCTGGTATTAGATATCTGGTGTCTGGTATTAGGAATCTGGTGTCTGGTATTAGTTATCTGGTGTCTGGTATTAGTTATCTGGTGTCTGGTATTAGTTATCTGGTGTCTGGTATTAGTTATCTGGTGTCTGGTATTAGAAATCTGGTGTCTGGTATTAGTTATTTGGTGTCTGGTATTAGTTTCTGGTGTCTGGTATTAGTTATCTGGTGTCTGGTATTAGGAATCTGGTGTCTTGTATTAGTTTCTGGTGTCTGGTATTAGATATCTGGTGCCTGGTTCTAGATATCTGGTGTCTGGTATTAGTTATCTGGTGTCTGGTATTAGTTTCTGGTGTCTGGTATTAGTTATCTGGTGTCTGGTATTAGTTTCTGGTGTCTGGTGTTAGTTTCTGGTGTCTGGTATTAGTTATCTGGTGTCTGGTACTAGTTATCTGGTGTCTGGTATTAGGAATCTGGTGTCTGGTATTAGTTATCTGGTGTCTGGTATTAGTTTCTGGTGTCTGGTATTAGTTATCTGGTGTCTGGTATTAGTTATCTGCTGTCTGGTATTAGTTATCTGGTGTCTGGTATTAGTTTCTGGTGTCTGGTATTAGTTATCTGGTGTCTGGTATTAGTTTCTGGTGTCTGGTATTAGTTATCTGGTGTCTGGTATTAGTTTCTGGTGTCTAGTATTAGTTTCTGGTGTCTGGTATTAGTTATCTGGTGTCTGGTATTAGTTTCTGGTGTCTGGTATTAGTTATCTGGTGTCTGGTATTAGTTATCTGCTGTCTGGTATTAGTTATCTGGGTTCTAGTATTAGATATCTGGTGTCTGGTATTAGTTATCTGGTGTCTGGTATTAGTTTCTGGTGTCTGGTATTAGTTTCTGGTGTCTGGTATTAGTTATCTGGTGTCTGGTATTAGTTTCTGGTGTCTGGTATTAGTTATCTGGTGTCTGGTATTAGTAATCTGCTGTCTGGTATTAGTTATCTGGGTTCTGGTATTAGATATCTGGTGTCTGGTATTAGT
The DNA here is from genome assembly GCA_944452675.1 of Tachina lurida. NCBI lineage: Eukaryota > Metazoa > Arthropoda > Insecta > Diptera > Tachinidae > Tachina > Tachina lurida. The sequence goes on from CALYBX010000001.1 coordinate 2,664,409, forward strand.
TATTTGGTGTCTGGTATTAGTTTCTGGTGTCTGGTTCTAGATATCTGGTGTCTGGTATTAGTTATCTGGTGTCTGGTATTAGTTTCTGGTGTCTTATATTAGTTATCTGGTGTCTGGTATTAGTTATCTGGTGTCTGGTATTAGTTTCTGGTGTCTGGTATTAGTTATCTGGTGTCTAATATTAGTCATTTGGTGTCTGGTATTAGTTATCTGGTGTCTACTTTTAGATATCTGGTGTCTGGTATTAGATATCTGGTGTCTGGTATTAGGAATCTGGTGTCTGGTATTAGTTATCTGGTGTCTGGTATTAGTTATCTGGTGTCTTGTATTAGTTATCTGGTGTCTGGTATTAGGAATCTGGTGTCTTGTATTAGTTTCTGGTGTCTGGTATTAGTTTCTGTTGTCTGGTATTAGATATCTGGTGTTTGGTATTAGTTATCTGGTGTCTGGTATTAGTTTCTGGTGTCTGGTTCTAGATATCTGGTGTCTGGTATTAGTTATCTGGTGTCTGGTATTAGTTTCTGGTGTCTGGTATTAGTTATCTGGTGTCTGGTATTAGTTATCTGGTGTCTGGTATTAGGAATCTGGTGTCTTGTATTAGTTTCTGGTGTCTGGTATTAGTTTCTGGTGTCTGGTATTAGATATCTGGTGTCTGGTATTAGGAATCTGGTGTCTGGTATTAGTTATCTGGTGTCTGGTATTAGTTATCTGGTGTCTGGTATTAGTTATCTGGTGTCTGGTATTAGTTATCTGGTGTCTGGTATTAGAAATCTGGTGTCTGGTATTAGTTATTTGGTGTCTGGTATTAGTTTCTGGTGTCTGGTATTAGTTATCTGGTGTCTGGTATTAGGAATCTGGTGTCTTGTATTAGTTTCTGGTGTCTGGTATTAGATATCTGTTGTCTGGTTCTAGATATCTGGTGTCTGGTATTAGTTATCTGGTGTCTGGTATTAGTTTCTGGTGTCTGGTATTAGTTATCTGGTGTCTGGTATTAGTTTCTGGTGTCTGGTGTTAGTTTTTGGTGTCTGGTATTAGTTATCTGGTGTCTAGTATTAGGAATCTGGGGTCTGGTATTAGTTATCTGGTGTCTGGTATTAGTTTCTGGTGTCTGGTATTAGTTATCTGGTGTCTGGTATTAGTTATCTGCTGTCTGGTATTAGTTATCTGGTGTCTGGTATTAGTTTCTGGTGTCTGGTATTAGTTATCTGGTGTCTGGTATTAGTTATCTGCTGTCTGGTATTAGTTATCTGGGTTCTGGTATTAGATATCTGGTGTCTGGTATTAGTTATCTGGTGTCTGGTATTAGTTTCTGGTGTCTGGTTCTAGATATCTGGTGTCTGGTATTAGTTATCTGGTGTCTGGTATTAGTTTCTGGTGTCTGGTATTAGTTATCTGGTGTCTGGTATTAGTTATCTGGTGTCTGGTATTAGTTATCTAGTGTCTGGTATTAGTTTCTGGGGTCTGGTATTAGTTATCTGGTGTCTAATATTAGTCATTTGGTGTCTGCTATTAGTTATCTGGTGTCTAATATTAGATATCTGGTGTCTGGTATTAGATATCTGGTGTCTGGTATTAGTTTCTGGTGTCTGGTATTAGATATCTGGTGTCTGGTATTAGTTATCTGGTGTCTGGTACTAGTTTCTGGTGTCTGGTATTAGTTATCTGGTGACTGGTATTAGATATCTGGTGTCTGGTATTAGTTATCTGGTGTCTGGTATTAGTTATCTGGTGTCTGGTATTAGTTATCTGGTGTCTGGTTCTAGATATCTGGTGTCTGGTATTAGTTATTTGGTGTCTGGTATTAGTTTCTGGTGTCTGGTATTAGTTTCTGGTGTCTGGTATTAGATATCTGGTGTCTGGTATTAGGAATCTGGTGTCTGGTATTAGTTATCTGGTATCTGGTATTAGGAATCTGGTGTCTGGTATTAGGAGTCTGGTGTCTGGTATTAGAAATCTGGTGTCTGGTATTAGTTATTTGGTGTCTAGTATTAGTTTCTGGTGTCTGGTATTAGTTATCTGGTGTCTGGTATTAGTTATCTGGTATCTGGTATTAGGAATCTGGTGTCTGGTATTAGTCATCTAATGTCTGGTATTAGTTATCTGGTGTCTAGTATTAGATATCTGGTGTCTATTATTAGATATCTGGTGTCTGGTATTAGTTATCTGGTGTCTGGTATTAGTTATCTGGTGTCTGGTATTAGTTTCTGATGTCTGGTATTAGTTTCTGGTGTCTGGTATTAGTTATCTGGTGTCTGGTATTAGGAATCTGGTGTCTGGTATTAGTTTCTGGTGTCTGGTATTAGTTATCTGGTGTCTGGTATTAGTTTCTGGTGACTAGTATTATTTATCTGGTGTCTGGTATTAGGAATCTGGTGTCTGGTATTAGTTATCTGGTGTCTGGTATTAGTTTCTGGTGTCTGGTATTAGTTATCTGGTATCTGGTATTAGGAATCTGGTGTCTGGTATTAGTTATCTGGAGTCTGGTATTAGTTATCTGGTGTCTGGTATTAGTTTCTGGTGTCTGGTATTAGTTATCTGGTGTCTGGTATTAGTTATCTGGTGTCTGGTATTAGTTATCTGGTGTCTGGTATTAGATATCTGGTGTCTGGTATTAGTTATCTGGTGTCTGGTATTAGTTTCTGGTGTCTGGTTCTAGATATCTGTTGTCTGGTATTAGATATCTGGTGTCTGGTATTCGATATCTGGTGTCTAATATTAGTTATCTGGTGTCTGGTATTAGTCATCTGGTGTCTGGTATTAGTTGATTGGTGTCTGGTATTAGTTATCTGGTGTCTGGTATTAGTTATCTGGTGTCTGGTATTAGTTTCTGGTGTCTGGTATTAGGAATCTGGTGTCTGGTATTAGGAATCTGGTGTCTGGTATTAGTCATCTGGTGTCTGGTATTAGTTATCTGGTGTCTGGTATTAGTTATCTGTTGTCTGGTATTAGAAATCTGGTGTCTGGTATTAGTTATCTGGTGTCTGGTATTAGTTATCTGGTGTCTGGTATTAGTTTCTGGTGTCTGGTATTAGTTTCTGGTGTCTGGTATTAGTTATCTGGTGTCTGGTATTAGTTTCTGGTGTCTGGTATTAGTTATCTGGTGTCTGGTATTAGTTATCTGCTGTCTGGTATTAGTTATCTGGGTTCTGGTATTAGATATCTGGTGTCTGGTATTAGTTATCTGTTGTCTGGTATTAGTTTCTGGTGTCTGGTATTAGTTATCTGGTGTCTGGTATTAGTTTCTGGTGTCTGGTATTAGTCATCTGGTGTCTGGTATTAGTTATTTGGTGTCTGGTATTAGTTTTTGGTGTCTGGTATTAGTTTCTGGTGTCTGGTATTAGTTATCTGGTGTCTGGTATTAGTTATCTGGTGTCTGGTATTAGTTATCTGGTGTCTGGTATTAGATATCTGATGTCTGGTATTAGTTATCTGGTGTCTGGTATTAGTTTCTGGTGTCTGGTTCTAGATATCTGGTGTCTGGTATTAGATATCTGGTGTCTGGTATTAGATATCTGGTGTCTAATATTAGTTATCTGGTGTCTGGTATTAGTCATCTGGTGTCTGGTATTAGTTATTTGGTGTCTGGTATTAGTTATCTGGTGTCTGGTATTAGTTATCTGGTGTCTGGTATTAGTTTCTGGTGTCTGGTATTAGTCATCTGGTGTCTGGTATTAGTTATCTGGTGTCTGGTATTAGATATCTGGTGTCTGGTATTAGGAATCTGGTGTCTGGTATTAGTTATCTGGTGTCTGGTATTAGTTTTTGGTGTCTGGTTCTAGATATCTGGTGTCTGGTATTAGTTTTTGGTGTCTGGTTCTAGATATCTGGTGTCTGGTATTAGTTATCTGGTGTCTGGTTCTAGATATCTGGTGTCTGGTATTAGTTATCTGGTGTCTGGTATTAGAAATCTGGTGTCTGGTATTAGTTATTTGGTGTCTGGTATTAGTTTCTGGTGTCTTGTATTAGATATCTGGTGTCTGGTATTAGGAATCTGGTGTCTGGTACTAGTTTCTGGTGTCTGGTATTAGTTATCTGGTATCTGGTATTAGTTATCTGGTGTCTGGTATTAGTTTCTGGTGTCTGGTGTTAGTTATCTGGTGTCTGGTATTAGATATCTGGTGTCTGGTATTAGTTTCTGGTGTCTGGTATTAGTTATCTGGTGTCTGGTATTAGTTATCTGGTATCTGGTATTAGGAATCTGGTGTCTGGTATTAGTTTCTGGTGTCTGGTGTTAGGAATCTGGTGTCTGGTATTAGTTATCTGGTGTCTGGTATTAGTTATCTGGTGTCTGGTATTAGATATCTGGTGTCTGGTATTAGTTTCTGGTGACTAGTATTAGTTATCTGGTGTCTGGTATTAGTTATCTGGTGTCTGGTATTAGTTATCTGGTGTCTGGTATTAGTTATCTGGTGTCTGGTATTAGATATCTGGTGTCTGGTATTAGTTTCTGGTGTCTGGTATTAGATATCTGGTGTCTGGTATTAGATATCTGGTGTCTGGTATTAGTTATTTGGTGTCTTGTATTAGTTTCTGGTGTCTGGTATTAGTTTCTGGTGTCTGGTATTAGATATCTGGTGTCTGGTATTAGGAATCTGGTGTCTGGTATTAGTTATCTGGTGTCTGGTATTAGTTTTTGGTGTCTGGTATTAGATATCTGGTGTCTGGTATTAGTTATCTGGTGTCTGGTATTAGTTTCTGGTGTCTGGTATTAGTTATTTGGTGTCTTGTATTAGTTTCTGGTGTCTGGTATTAGTTTCTGGTGTCTGGTATTAGATATCTGGTGTCTGGTATTAGGAATCTGGTGTCTGGTACTAGTTTCTGGTGTCTGGTATTAGTTATCTGGTGTCTGGTATTAGTTATCTGGTGTCTAATATTAGTTATCTGGTGTCTGGTATTAGTTATCTGGTGTCTAATATTAGTTATCTGGTGTCTGGTATTAGTTTTTGGTGTCTGGTATTAGTTATTTGGTGTCTGGTATTAGTTATCTGGTGTCTGGTATTAGTTATCTGGTGTCTGGTATTAGTTATCTGGTGTCTGGTATTAGAAATCTGGTGTCTGGTATTAGTTATTTGGTGTCTGGTATTAGTTATCTGGTGTCTGGTATTAGTTATCTGATGTCTGGTATTAGGAATCTGGTGTCTGGTATTAGGAATCTGGTGTCTGGTACTAGTTTCTGGTGTCTGGTATTAGTTTCTGGTGTCTGGTACTAGTTTCTGGTGTCTGGTATTAGTTTCTGGTGTCTGGTATTAGTTTCTGGTGTCTGGTATTAGTTTCTGGTGTCTCGTATTAGTTATCTGGTGTCTGGTATTAGTTTCTGGTGTCTGGTATTAGGAATCTGGTGTCTGGTATTAGGAATCTTGTGTCTGGTATTAGTTATCTGGTGTCTGGTATTAGGAATCTGGTGTCTGGTATTAGTTTCTGGTGTCTGGTATTAGTTATCTGGTGTCTGGTATTAGTTTCTGGTGACTAGTATTAGTTATCTGGTGTCTGGTATTAGTTATCTGGTGTCTGGTATTAGTTATCTGGTGTCTGGTATTAGATATCTGGTGTCTGGTATTAGTTTTCTGGTGTCTGGTATTAGTTATCTGGTGTCTGGTATTAGTTTCTGGTGTCTGGTTCTAGATATCTGGTGTCTGGTATTAGTATTCTGGTGTCTGGTATTAGTTTCTGGTGTCTGGTATTAGTTATCTGGTGTCTGGTATTAGTTATCTGCTGTCTGGTATTAGTTATCTGGTGTCTGGTATTAGATATCTGGTGTCTGGTATTAGTTATCTGGTGTCTGGTATTAGTTATCTGGTGTCTGGTATTAGTTATCTTGTGTCTGGTATTAGTTTCTGGTGTCTGGTATTAGAAATCTGGTGTCTGGTATTAGTTATCTGGTGTCTGGTATTAGTTATCTGGTATCTGGTATTAGATATCTGGTGTCTGGTATTAGTTATTTGGTGTCTGGTATTAGTTATCTGGTGTCTGGTATTAGTTATCTGGTGTCTGGTATTAGTTTCTGGTGTCTCGTATTAGGAATCTGGTGTCTGGTATTAGAAATCTGGTGTCTGGTATTAGTTATTTGGTGTCTAGTATTAGTTTCTGGTGTCTGGTATTAGTTATCTGGTGTCTGGTATTAGGAATCTGGTGTCTGGTACTAGTTTCTGTTGTCTGGTATTAGTTATCTGGTGTCTGGTATTAGTTTCTGGTGTCTGGTATTAGTTATCTGGTGTCTGGTATTAGTAATCTGGTGTCTGGTATTAGTTTTCTGGTGTCTGGTATTAGTTATCTGGTGTCTGGTATTAGTTTCTGGTGTCTGGTATTAGTTATCGGGTGTCTAGTATTAGTTTCTGGTGTCTGGTATTAGTTATCTGGTGTCTGGTATTAGTTTCTGGTGTCTGGTATTAGTTTCTGGTGTCTGGTATTAGTTATCTGGTGTCTGGTATTAGTTTCTGGTGTCTGGTATTAGTTATCTGGTGTCTGGTATTAGTTATCTGCTGTCTGGTATTAGTTATCTGGGTTCTGGTATTAGATATCTGGTGTCTGGTATTAGTTATCTGGTGTCTGGTATTAGTTTCTGGTGTCTGGTATTAGAAATCTGGTGTCTGGTATTAGTTATTTGGTGTCTGGTATTAGTTTCTGGTGTCTGGTATTAGATATCTGTTGTCTGGTATTAGATATCTGGTGTCTGGTATTAGTTATCTGGTGACTGGTATTAGTTATCTGGTGTCTGGTATTAGGAATCTGGTGTCTGGTATTAGTTTCTGGTGTCTGGTATTAGTTATCTGGTGTCTGGTGTTAGTTATCTGGTGTCTGGTATTAGTTATCTGGTGTCTGGTATTAGTTATCTGGTGTCTGGTATTAGATATCTGGTGTCTGGTATTAGTTATCTGGTGTCTGGTATTAGTTTCTGGTGTCTGGTTCTAGATATCTGGTGTCTGGTATTAGATATATGGTGTCTGGTATTAGATATCTGGTGTCTAATATTAGTTATCTGGTGTCTGGTATTAGTCATCTGGTGTCTGGTATTAGTTATCTGGTGTCTGGTATTAGTTATCTGGTGTCTGGTATTAGATATCTGGTGTCTGGTATTAGTTATTCGCTGTCTGGTATTAGTTATCTGGGTTCTAGTATTAGATATCTGGTGTCTGGTATTAGGAATCTGGTGTCTGGTATTAGTTATCTGGTGTCTTGTATTAGTTTCTGGTGTCTGGTATTATATATCTGGTGTCTGGTATTAGTTTTTGGTGTCTGGTTCTAGATATCTGGTGTCTGGTATTAGTTATCTGGTGTCTGGTTCTAGATATCTTTTGTCTGGTATTAGATATCTGGTGTCTGGTATTAGGAATCTGGTGTCTGGTATTAGTTATCTGGTGTCTGGTATTAGTTATCTGGTGTCTGGTATTAGTTATCTGGTGTCTGGTATTAGAAATCTGGTGTCTGGTATTAGTTATTTGGTGTCTGGTATTAGTTTCTGGTGTCTGGTATTAGTTATCTGGTGTCTGGTATTAGGAATCTGGTGTCTTGTATTAGTTTCTGGTGTCTGGTATTAGATATCTGGTGTCTGGTTCTAGATATCTGGTGTCTGGTATTAGTTATCTGGTGTCTGGTATTAGTTTCTGGTGTCTGGTATTAGTTATCTGGTGTCTGGTATTAGTTTCTGGTGTCTGGTGTTAGTTTCTGGTGTCTGGTATTAGTTATCTGGTGTCTAGTATTAGGAATCTGGGGTCTGGTATTAGTTATCTGGTGTCTGGTATTAGTTTCTGGTGTCTGGTATTAGTTATCTGGTGTCTGGTATTAGTTATCTGCTGTCTGGTATTAGTTATCTGGTGTCTGGTATTAGTTTCTGGTGTCTGGTATTAGTTATCTGGTGTCAGGTATTAGTTTCTGGTGTCTGGTATTAGTTATCTGGTGTCTGGTATTAGTTTCTGGTGTCTGGTATTAGTTTCTGGTGTCTGGTATTAATTATCTGGTGTCTGGTATTAGTTTCTGGTGTCTGGTATTAGTTATCTGGTGTCTGGTATTAGTTATCTGCTGTCTGGTATTAGTTATCTGGGTTCTAGTATTAGATATCTGGTGTCTGGTATTAGTTATCTGGTGTCTGGTATTAGTTTCTGGTGTCTGGTATTAGTTTCTGGTGTCTGGTATTAGTTATCTGGTGTCTGGTATTAGTTTCTGGTGTCTGGTATTAGTTATCTGGTGTCTGGTATTAGTTATCTGCTGTCTGGTATTAGTTATATGGGTTCTGGTATTAGATATCTGGTGTCTGGTATTAGTTATCTGGTGTCTGGTATTAGTTTCTGGTGTCTGGTTCTAGATATCTGGTGTCTGGTATTAGTTATCTGGTGTCTGGTATTAGTTTCTGGTGTCTGGTATTAGTTATCTGGTGTCTGGTATTAGTTATCTGGTGTCTGGTATTAGTTATCTAGTGTCTGGTATTAGTTTCTGGGGTCTGGTATTAGTTATCTGGTGTCTAATATTAGTCATTTGGTGTCTGCTATTAGTTATCTGGTGTCTGGTATTAGATATCTGGTGTCTGGTATTAGATATCTGGTGTCTGGTATTAGTTTCTGGTGTCTGGTATTAGATATCTGTTGTCTGGTATTAGTTATCTGGTGTCTGGTACTAGTTTCTGGTGTCTGGTATTAGTTATCTGGTGACTGGTATTAGATATCTGGTGTCTGGTATTAGTTATCTGGTGTCTGGTATTAGTTATCTGGTGTCTGGTATTAGTTATCTGGTGTCTGGTTCTAGATATCTGGTGTCTGGTATTAGTTATTTGGTGTCTGGTATTAGTTTCTGGTGTCTGGTATTAGTTTCTGGTGTCTGGTATTAGATATCTGGTGTCTGGTATTAGGAATCTGGTGTCTGGTATTAGTTATCTGGTATCTGGTATTAGGAATCTGGTGTCTGGTATTAGGAATCTGGTGTCTGGTATTAGAAATCTGGTGTCTGGTATTAGTTATTTGGTGTCTAGTATTAGTTTCTGGTGTCTGGTATTAGTTATCTGGTGTCTGGTATTAGTTATCTGGTATCTGGTATTAGGAATCTGGTGTCTGGTATTAGTCATCTAATGTCTGGTATTAGTTATCTGGTGTCTAGTATTAGATATCTGGTGTCTATTATTAGATATCTGGTGTCTGGTATTAGTTATCTGGTGTCTGGTATTAGTTATCTGGTGTCTGGTATTAGTTTCTGATGTCTGGTATTAGTTTTTGGTGTCTGGTATTAGTTATCTGGTGTCTGGTATTAGGAATCTGGTGTCTGGTATTAGTTTCTGGTGTCTGGTATTAGTTATCTGGTGTCTGGTATTAGTTTCTGGTGACTAGTATTATTTATCTGGTGTCTGGTATTAGGAATCTGGTGTCTGGTATTAGTTATCTGGTGTCTGGTATTAGTTTCTGGTGTCTGGTATTAGTTATCTGGTATCTGGTATTAGGAATCTGGTGTCTGGTATTAGTTATCTGGAGTCTGGTATTAGTTATCTGGTGTCTGGTATTAGTTTCTGGTGTCTGGTATTAGTTATCTGGTGTCTGGTATTAGTTATCTGGTGTCTGGTATTAGTTATCTGGTGTCTGGTATTAGATATCTGGTGTCTGGTATTAGTTATCTGGTGTCTGGTATTAGTTTCTGGTGTCTGGTTCTAGATATCTGGTGTCTGGTATTAGATATCTGGTGTCTGGTATTCGATATCTGGTGTCTAATATTAGTTATCTGGTGTCTGGTATTAGTCATCTGGTGTCTGGTATTAGTTGATTGGTGTCTGGTATTAGTTATCTGGTGTCTGGTATTAGTTATCTGGTGTCTGGTATTAGTTTCTGGTGTCTGGTATTAGGAATCTGGTGTCTGGTATTAGGAATCTGGTGTCTGGTATTAGTCATCTGGTGTCTGGTATTAGTTATCTGGTGTCTGGTATTAGTTATCTGTTGTCTGGTATTAGAAATCTGGTGTCTGGTATTAGTTATCTGGTGTCTGGTATTAGTTATCTGGTGTCTGGTATTAGTTTCTGGTGTCTGGTATTAGTTTCTGGTGTCTGGTATTAGTTATCTGGTGTCTGGTATTAGTTTCTGGTGTCTGGTATTAGTTATCTGGTGTCTGGTATTAGTTATCTGCTGTCTGGTATTAGTTATCTGGGTTCTGGTATTAGATATCTGGTGTCTGGTATTAGTTATCTGTTGTCTGGTATTAGTTTCTGGTGTCTGGTATTAGTTATCTGGTGTCTGGTATTAGTTTCTGGTGTCTGGTATTAGTCATCTGGTGTCTGGTATTAGTTATTTGGTGTCTGGTATTAGTTTTTGGTGTCTGGTATTAGTTTCTGGTGTCTGGTATTAGTTATCTGGTGTCTGGTATTAGTTATCTGGTGTCTGGTATTAGTTATCTGGTGTCTGGTATTAGATATCTGATGTCTGGTATTAGTTATCTGGTGTCTGGTATTAGTTTCTGGTATCTGGTTCTAGATATCTGGTGTCTGGTATTAGATATCTGGTGTCTGGTATTAGATATCTGGTGTCTAATATTAGTTATCTGGTGTCTGGTATTAGTCATCTGGTGTCTGGTATTAGTTATTTGGTGTCTGGTATTAGTTATCTGGTGTCTGGTATTAGTTATCTGGTGTCTGGTATTAGTTTCTGGTGTCTGGTATTAGTCATCTGGTGTCTGGTATTAGTTATCTGGTGTCTGGTATTAGATATCTGGTGTCTGGTATTAGGAATCTGGTGTCTGGTATTAGTTATCTGGTGTCTGGTATTAGTTTTTGGTGTCTGGTTCTAGATATCTGGTGTCTGGTATTAGTTTTTGGTGTCTGGTTCTAGATATCTGGTGTCTGGTATTAGTTATCTGGTGTCTGGTTCTAGATATCTGGTGTCTGGTATTAGTTATCTGGTGTCTGGTATTAGAAATCTGGTGTCTGGTATTAGTTATTTGGTGTCTGGTATTAGTTTCTGGTGTCTTGTATTAGATATCTGGTGTCTGGTATTAGGAATCTGGTGTCTGGTACTAGTTTCTGGTGTCTGGTATTAGTTATCTGGTATCTGGTATTAGGAATCTGGTGTCTGTTAATAGTTATCTGGAGTCTGGTATTAGTTATCTGGTGTCTGGTATTAGTTATCTGGTGTCTGGTATTAGTTATCTGGTGTCTGGTATTAGTTATCTGGTATCTGGTATTAGGAATCTGGTGTCTGGTATTAGTTTCTGGTGTCTGGTGTTAGGAATCTGGTGTCTGGTATTAGTTATCTGGTGTCTGGTATTAGTTATCTGGTGTCTGGTATTAGATATCTGGTGTCTGGTATTAGTTTCTGGTGACTAGTATTAGTTATCTGGTGTCTGGTATTAGTTATCTGGTGTCTGGTATTAGTTATCTGGTGTCTGGTATTAGTTATCTGGTGTCTGGTATTAGATATCTGGTGTCTGGTATTAGTTTCTGGTGTCTGGTATTAGATATCTGGTGTCTGGTATTAGATATCTGGTGTCTGGTATTAGTTATTTGGTGTCTTGTATTAGTTTCTGGTGTCTGGTATTAGTTTCTGGTGTCTGGTATTAGATATCTGGTGTCTGGTATTAGGAATCTGGTGTCTGGTATTAGTTATCTGGTGTCTGGTATTAGTTTCTGGTGTCTGGTATTAGTTATTTGGTGTCTTGTATTAGTTTCTGGTGTCTGGTATTAGTTTCTGGTGTCTGGTATTAGATATCTGGTGTCTGGTATTAGGAATCTGGTGTCTGGTACTAGTTTCTGGTGTCTGGTATTAGTTATCTGGTGTCTGGTATTAGTTATCTGGTGTCTAATATTAGTTATCTGGTGTCTGGTATTAGTTATCTGGTGTCTAATATTAGTTATCTGGTGTCTGGTATTAGTTTCTGGTGTCTGGTATTAGTTATTTGGTGTCTGGTATTACTTATCTGGTGTCTGGTATTAGTTATCTGGTGTCTGGTATTAGTTATCTGGTGTCTGGTATTAGAAATCTGGTGTCTGGTATTAGTTATTTGGTGTCTGGTATTAGTTATCTGGTGTCTGGTATTAGTTATCTGGTGTCTGGTATTAGGAATCTGGTGTCTGGTATTAGGAATCTGGTGTCTGGTACTAGTTTCTGGTGTCTGGTATTAGTTTCTGGTGTCTGGTACTAGTTTCTGGTGTCTGGTATTAGTTTCTGGTGTCTGGTATTAGTTTCTGGTGTCTGGTATTAGTTTCTGGTGTCTCGTATTAGTTATCTGGTGTCTGGTATTAGTTTCTGGTGTCTGGTATTAGGAATCTGGTGTCTGGTATTAAAAATCTGGTGTCTGGTATTAGTTATCTGGTGTCTGGTATTAGGAATCTGGTGTCTGGTATTAGTTTCTGGTGTCTGGTATTAGTTATCTGGTGTCTGGTATTAGTTTCTGGTGACTAGTATTAGTTTCTGGTGTCTGGTATTAGTTATCTGGTGTCTGGTATTAGTTATCTGGTGTCTGGTATTAGTTATCTGGTGTCTGGTATTAGATATCTGATGTCTGGTATTAGTTATCTGGTGTCTGGTATTAGTTTCTGGTATCTGGTTCTAGATATCTGGTGTCTGGTATTAGATATCTGGTGTCTGGTATTAGATATCTGGTGTCTAATATTAGTTATCTGGTGTCTGGTATTAGTCATCTGGTGTCTGGTATTAGTTATTTGGTGTCTGGTATTAGTTATCTGGTGTCTGGTATTAGTTATCTGGTGTCTGGTATTAGTTTCTGGTGTCTGGTATTAGTCATCTGGTGTCTGGTATTAGTTATCTGGTGTCTGGTATTAGATATCTGGTGTCTGGTATTAGGAATCTGGTGTCTGGTATTAGTTATCTGGTGTCTGGTATTAGTTTTTGGTGTCTGGTTCTAGATATCTGGTGTCTGGTATTAGTTTTTGGTGTCTGGTTCTAGATATCTGGTGTCTGGTATTAGTTATCTGGTGTCTGGTTCTAGATATCTGGTGTCTGGTATTAGTTATCTGGTGTCTGGTATTAGAAATCTGGTGTCTGGTATTAGTTATTTGGTGTCTGGTATTAGTTTCTGGTGTCTTGTATTAGATATCTGGTGTCTGGTATTAGGAATCTGGTGTCTGGTACTAGTTTCTGGTGTCTGGTATTAGTTATCTGGTATCTGGTATTAGGAATCTGGTGTCTGTTAATAGTTATCTGGAGTCTGGTATTAGTTATCTGGTGTCTGGTATTAGTTTCTGGTGTCTGGTATTAGTTATCTGGTGTCTGGTATTAGTTATCTGGTGTCTGGTATTAGTTATCTGGTATCTGGTATTAGGAATCTGGTGTCTGGTATTAGTTTCTGGTGTCTGGTGTTAGGAATCTGGTGTCTGGTATTAGTTATCTGGTGTCTGGTATTAGTTATCTGGTGTCTGGTATTAGATATCTGGTGTCTGGTATTAGTTTCTGGTGACTAGTATTAGTTATCTGGTGTCTGGTATTAGTTATCTGGTGTCTGGTATTAGTTATCTGGTGTCTGGTATTAGTTATCTGGTGTCTGGTATTAGATATCTGGTGTCTGGTATTAGTTTCTGGTGTCTGGTATTAGATATCTGGTGTCTGGTATTAGATATCTGGTGTCTGGTATTAGTTATTTGGTGTCTTGTATTAGTTTCTGGTGTCTGGTATTAGTTTCTGGTGTCTGGTATTAGATATCTGGTGTCTGGTATTAGGAATCTGGTGTCTGGTATTAGTTATCTGGTGTCTGGTATTAGTTTCTGGTGTCTGGTATTAGTTATTTGGTGTCTTGTATTAGTTTCTGGTGTCTGGTATTAGTTTCTGGTGTCTGGTATTAGATATCTGGTGTCTGGTATTAGGAATCTGGTGTCTGGTACTAGTTTCTGGTGTCTGGTATTAGTTATCTGGTGTCTGGTATTAGTTATCTGGTGTCTAATATTAGTTATCTGGTGTCTGGTATTAGTTATCTGGTGTCTAATATTAGTTATCTGGTGTCTGGTATTAGTTTCTGGTGTCTGGTATTAGTTATTTGGTGTCTGGTATTACTTATCTGGTGTCTGGTATTAGTTATCTGGTGTCTGGTATTAGTTATCTGGTGTCTAGTATTAGAAATCTGGTGTCTGGTATTAGTTATTTGGTGTCTGGTATTAGTTATCTGGTGTCTGGTATTAGTTATCTGGTGTCTGGTATTAGGAATCTGGTGTCTGGTATTAGGAATCTGGTGTCTGGTACTAGTTTCTGGTGTCTGGTATTAGTTTCTGGTGTCTGGTACTAGTTTCTGGTGTCTGGTATTAGTTTCTGGTGTCTGGTATTAGTTTCTGGTGTCTGGTATTAGTTTCTGGTGTCTCGTATTAGTTATCTGGTGTCTGGTATTAGTTTCTGGTGTCTGGTATTAGGAATCTGGTGTCTGGTATTAAAAATCTGGTGTCTGGTATTAGTTATCTGGTGTCTGGTATTAGGAATCTGGTGTCTGGTATTAGTTTCTGGTGTCTGGTATTAGTTATCTGGTGTCTGGTATTAGTTTCTGGTGACTAGTATTAGTTATCTGGTGTCTGGTATTAGTTATCTGGTGTCTGGTATTAGTTATCTGGTGTCTGGTATTAGATATCTGGTGTCTGGTATTAGTTTTCTGGTGTCTGGTATTAGTTATCTGGTGGCTGGTATTAGTTTCTGGTGTCTGGTTCTAGATATCTGGTGTCTGGTATTAGTATTCTGGTGTCTGGTATTAGTTTCTGGTGTCTGGTATTAGTTATCTGGTGTCTGGTATTAGTTATCTGCTGTCTGGTATTAGTTATCTGGTGTCTGGTATTAGATATCTGGTGTCTGGTATTAGTTATCTGGTGTCTGGTATTAGTTATCTGGTGTCTGGTATTAGTTATCTTGTGTCTGGTATTAGTTTCTGGTGTCTGGTATTAGAAATCTGGTGTCTGGTATTAGTTATCTGGTGTCTGGTATTAGTTATCTGGTATCTGGTATTAGATATCTGGTGTCTGGTATTAGTTATTTGGTGTCTGGTATTAGTTATCTGGTGTCTGGTATTAGTTATCTGGTGTCTGGTATTAGTTTCTGGTGTCTCGTATTAGGAATCTGGTGTCTGGTATTAGAAATCTGGTGTCTGGTATTAGTTATTTGGTGTCTAGTATTAGTTTCTGGTGTCTGGTATTAGTTATCTGGTGTCTGGTATTAGGAATCTGGTGTCTGGTACTAGTTTCTGGTGTCTGGTATTAGTTATCTGGTGTCTGGTATTAGTTTCTGGTGTCTGGTATTAGTTATCTGGTGTCTGGTATTAGTTATCTGGTGTCTGGTATTAGTTGTCTGGTGTCTGGTATTAGTTATCTGGTGTCTGGTATTAGTTTCTGGTGTCTGGTATTAGTTATCGGGTGTCTGGTATTAGTTTCTGGTGTCTGGTATTAGTTATCTGGTGTCTGGTATTAGTTTCTGGTGTCTGGTATTAGTTTCTGGTGTCTGGTATTAGTTATCTGGTGTCTGGTATTAGTTTCTGGTGTCTGGTATTAGTTATCTGGTGTCTGGTATTAGTTATCTGCTGTCTGGTATTAGTTATCTGGGTTCTGGTATTAGATATCTGGTGTCTGGTATTAGTTATCTGGTGTCTGGTATTAGTTTCTGGTGTCTGGTATTAGAAATCTGGTGTCTGGTATTAGTTATTTGGTGTCTGGTATTAGTTTCTGGTGTCTGGTATTAGATATCTGTTGTCTGGTATTAGATATCTGGTGTCTGGTATTAGTTATCTGGTGACTGGTATTAGTTATCTGGTGTCTGGTATTAGGAATCTGGTGTCTGGTATTAGTTTCTGGTGTCTGGTATTAGTTATCTGGTGTCTGGTGTTAGTTATCTGGTGTCTGGTATTAGTTATCTGGTGTCTGGTATTAGTTATCTGGTGTCTGGTATTAGATATCTGGTGTCTGGTATTAGTTATCTGGTGTCTGGTATTAGTTTCTGGTGTCTGGTTCTAGATATCTGGTGTCTGTTATTAGATATATGGTGTCTGGTATTAGATATCTGGTATCTAATATTAGTTATCTGGTGTCTGGTATTAGTCATCTGGTGTCTGGTATTAGTTATCTGGTGTCTGGTATTAGTTATCTGGTGTCTGGTATTAGATATCTGGTGTCTGGTATTAGTTATTCGCTGTCTGGTATTAGTTATCTGGGTTCTAGTATTAGATATCTGGTGTCTGGTATTAGGAATCTGGTGTCTGGTATTAGTTATCTGGTGTCTGGTATTAGATATCTGGTGTCTGGTATTAGTTATCTGGTGTCTGGTATTAGTTTCTGGTGTGTGGTTCTAGATATCTGGTGTCTGGTATTAGATATATGGTGTCTGGTATTAGATATCTGGTGTCTAATATTAGTTTCTGGTGTCTGGTATTAGATATCTGGTATCTGGTATTAGGAATCTGGTGTCTGGTATTAGTTATCTGGTGTCTGGTATTAGTTTTTGGTGTCTGGTATTAGATATCTGGTGTCTGGTATTAGTTATCTGGTGTCTGGTATTAGTTTCTGGTGTCTGGTATTAGTTATTTGGTGTCTTGTATTAGTTTCTGGTGTCTGGTATTAGTTTTGGGTGTCTGGTATTAGATATCTGGTGTCTGGTATTAGGAATCTGGTGTCTGGTACTAGTTTCTGGTGTCTGGTATTAGTTTTCTGGTGTCTGGTATTAGTTATCTGGTGTCTAATATTAGTTATCTGGTGTCTGGTATTAGTTATCTGGTGTCTAATATTAGTTATCTGGTGTCTGGTATTAGTTTCTGGTGTCTGGTATTAGTTATTTGGTGTCTGGTATTAGTTATCTGGTGTCTGGTATTAGTTATCTGGTGTCTGGTATTAGTTATCTGGTGTCTGGTATTAGTTATCTGGTGTCTGGTATTAGAAATCTGGTGTCTGGTATTAGTTATTTGGTGTCTGGTATTAGTTATTTGGTGTCTGGTATTAGTTATCTGGTGTCTGGTATTAGTTATCTGGTGTCTGGTATTAGAAATCTGGTGTCTGGTATTAGTTATTTGGTGTCTGGTATTAGTTATTTGGTGTCTGGTATTAGTTTCTGGTGTCTGGTATTAGATATCTGTTGTCTGGTATTAGATATCTGGTGTCTGGTATTAGTTATTTGGTGTCTGGTATTAGTTATTTGGTGTCTGGTATTAGTTTCTGGTGTCTGGTATTAGATATCTGTTGTCTGGTATTAGATATCTGGTGTCTGGTATTAGTTATCTGGTGACTGGTATTAGTTATCTGGTGTCTGGTATTAGGAATCTGGTGTCTGGTATTAGTTTCTGGTGTCTGGTATTAGTTATCTGGTGTCTGGTGTTAGTTATCTGGTGTCTGGTATTAGTTATTTGGTGTCTGGTATTAGTTTTTGGTGTCTGGTATTAGTTTCTGGTGTCTGGTATTAGTTATCTGGTGTCTGGTATTAGTTATCTGGTGTCTGGTATTAGTTATCTGGTGTCTGGTATTAGATATCTGATGTCTGGTATTAGTTATCTGGTGTCTGGTATTAGTTTCTGGTATCTGGTTCTAGATATCTGGTGTCTGGTATTAGATATCTGGTGTCTGGTATTAGATATCTGGTGTCTAATATTAGTTATCTGGTGTCTGGTATTAGTCATCTGGTGTCTGGTATTAGTTATTTGGTGTCTGGTATTAGTTATCTGGTGTCTGGTATTAGTTATCTGGTGTCTGGTATTAGTTTCTGGTGTCTGGTATTAGTCATCTGGTGTCTGGTATTAGTTATCTGGTGTCTGGTATTAGATATCTGGTGTCTGGTATTAGGAATCTGGTGTCTGGTATTAGTTATCTGGTGTCTGGTATTAGTTTTTGGTGTCTGGTTCTAGATATCTGGTGTCTGGTATTAGTTTTTGGTGTCTGGTTCTAGATATCTGGTGTCTGGTATTAGTTATCTGGTGTCTGGTTCTAGATATCTGGTGTCTGGTATTAGTTATCTGGTGTCTGGTATTAGAAATCTGGTGTCTGGTATTAGTTATTTGGTGTCTGGTATTAGTTTCTGGTGTCTTGTATTAGATATCTGGTGTCTGGTATTAGGAATCTGGTGTCTGGTACTAGTTTCTGGTGTCTGGTATTAGTTATCTGGTATCTGGTATTAGGAATCTGGTGTCTGTTAATAGTTATCTGGAGTCTGGTATTAGTTATCTGGTGTCTGGTATTAGTTTCTGGTGTCTGGTATTAGTTATCTGGTGTCTGGTATTAGTTATCTGGTGTCTGGTATTAGTTATCTGGTATCTGGTATTAGGAATCTGGTGTCTGGTATTAGTTTCTGGTGTCTGGTGTTAGGAATCTGGTGTCTGGTATTAGTTATCTGGTGTCTGGTATTAGTTATCTGGTGTCTGGTATTAGATATCTGGTGTCTGGTATTAGTTTCTGGTGACTAGTATTAGTTATCTGGTGTCTGGTATTAGTTATCTGGTGTCTGGTATTAGTTATCTGGTGTCTGGTATTAGTTATCTGGTGTCTGGTATTAGATATCTGGTGTCTGGTATTAGTTTCTGGTGTCTGGTATTAGATATCTGGTGTCTGGTATTAGATATCTGGTGTCTGGTATTAGTTATTTGGTGTCTTGTATTAGTTTCTGGTGTCTGGTATTAGTTTCTGGTGTCTGGTATTAGATATCTGGTGTCTGGTATTAGGAATCTGGTGTCTGGTATTAGTTATCTGGTGTCTGGTATTAGTTTCTGGTGTCTGGTATTAGTTATTTGGTGTCTTGTATTAGTTTCTGGTGTCTGGTATTAGTTTCTGGTGTCTGGTATTAGATATCTGGTGTCTGGTATTAGGAATCTGGTGTCTGGTACTAGTTTCTGGTGTCTGGTATTAGTTATCTGGTGTCTGGTATTAGTTATCTGGTGTCTAATATTAGTTATCTGGTGTCTGGTATTAGTTATCTGGTGTCTAATATTAGTTATCTGGTGTCTGGTATTAGTTTCTGGTGTCTGGTATTAGTTATTTGGTGTCTGGTATTACTTATCTGGTGTCTGGTATTAGTTATCTGGTGTCTGGTATTAGTTATCTGGTGTCTGGTATTAGAAATCTGGTGTCTGGTATTAGTTATTTGGTGTCTGGTATTAGTTATCTGGTGTCTGGTATTAGTTATCTGGTGTCTGGTATTAGGAATCTGGTGTCTGGTATTAGGAATCTGGTGTCTGGTACTAGTTTCTGGTGTCTGGTATTAGTTTCTGGTGTCTGGTACTAGTTTCTGGTGTCTGGTATTAGTTTCTGGTGTCTGGTATTAGTTTCTGGTGTCTGGTATTAGTTTCTGGTGTCTCGTATTAGTTATCTGGTGTCTGGTATTAGTTTCTGGTGTCTGGTATTAGGAATCTGGTGTCTGGTATTAAAAATCTGGTGTCTGGTATTAGTTATCTGGTGTCTGGTATTAGGAATCTGGTGTCTGGTATTAGTTTCTGGTGTCTGGTATTAGTTATCTGGTGTCTGGTATTAGTTTCTGGTGACTAGTATTAGTTATCTGGTGTCTGGTATTAGTTATCTGGTGTCTGGTATTAGTTATCTGGTGTCTGGTATTAGATATCTGGTGTCTGGTATTAGTTTTCTGGTGTCTGGTATTAGTTATCTGGTGTCTGGTATTAGTTTCTGGTGTCTGGTTCTAGATATCTGGTGTCTGGTATTAGTATTCTGGTGTCTGGTATTAGTTTCTGGTGTCTGGTATTAGTTATCTGGTGTCTGGTATTAGTTATCTGCTGTCTGGTATTAGTTATCTGGTGTCTGGTATTAGATATCTGGTGTCTGGTATTAGTTATCTGGTGTCTGGTATTAGTTATCTGGTGTCTGGTATTAGTTATCTTGTGTCTGGTATTAGTTTCTGGTGTCTGGTATTAGAAATCTGGTGTCTGGTATTAGTTATCTGGTGTCTGGTATTAGTTATCTGGTATCTGGTATTAGATATCTGGTGTCTGGTATTAGTTATTTGGTGTCTGGTATTAGTTATCTGGTGTCTGGTATTAGTTATCTGGTGTCTGGTATTAGTTTCTGGTGTCTCGTATTAGGAATCTGGTGTCTGGTATTAGAAATCTGGTGTCTGGTATTAGTTATTTGGTGTCTAGTATTAGTTTCTGGTGTCTGGTATTAGTTATCTGGTGTCTGGTATTAGGAATCTGGTGTCTGGTACTAGTTTCTGGTGTCTGGTATTAGTTATCTGGTGTCTGGTATTAGTTTCTGGTGTCTGGTATTAGTTATCTGGTGTCTGGTATTAGTTATCTGGTGTCTGGTATTAGTTGTCTGGTGTCTGGTATTAGTTATCTGGTGTCTGGTATTAGTTTCTGGTGTCTGGTATTAGTTATCGGGTGTCTGGTATTAGTTTCTGGTGTCTGGTATTAGTTATCTGGTGTCTGGTATTAGTTTCTGGTGTCTGGTATTAGTTTCTGGTGTCTGGTATTAGTTATCTGGTGTCTGGTATTAGTTTCTGGTGTCTGGTATTAGTTATCTGGTGTCTGGTATTAGTTATCTGCTGTCTGGTATTAGTTATCTGGGTTCTGGTATTAGATATCTGGTGTCTGGTATTAGTTATCTGGTGTCTGGTATTAGTTTCTGGTGTCTGGTATTAGAAATCTGGTGTCTGGTATTAGTTATTTGGTGTCTGGTATTAGTTTCTGGTGTCTGGTATTAGATATCTGTTGTCTGGTATTAGATATCTGGTGTCTGGTATTAGTTATCTGGTGACTGGTATTAGTTATCTGGTGTCTGGTATTAGGAATCTGGTGTCTGGTATTAGTTTCTGGTGTCTGGTATTAGTTATCTGGTGTCTGGTGTTAGTTATCTGGTGTCTGGTATTAGTTATCTGGTGTCTGGTATTAGTTATCTGGTGTCTGGTATTAGATATCTGGTGTCTGGTATTAGTTATCTGGTGTCTGGTATTAGTTTCTGGTGTCTGGTTCTAGATATCTGGTGTCTGTTATTAGATATATGGTGTCTGGTATTAGTTATCTGGTGTCTAATATTAGTTATCTGGTGTCTGGTATTAGTCATCTGGTGTCTGGTATTAGTTATCTGGTGTCTGGTATTAGTTATCTGGTGTCTGGTATTAGATATCTGGTGTCTGGTATTAGTTATTCGCTGTCTGGTATTAGTTATCTGGGTTCTAGTATTAGATATCTGGTGTCTGGTATTAGGAATCTGGTGTCTGGTATTAGTTATCTGGTGTCTGGTATTAGATATCTGGTGTCTGGTATTAGTTATCTGGTGTCTGGTATTAGTTTCTGGTGTGTGGTTCTAGATATCTCGTGTCTGGTATTAGATATATGGTGTCTGGTATTAGATATCTGGTGTCTTATATTAGTTTCTGGTGTCTGGTATTAGATATCTGGTATCTGGTATTAGGAATCTGGTGTCTGGTATTAGTTATCTGGTGTCTGGTATTAGTTTTTGGTGTCTGGTATTAGATATCTGGTGTCTGGTATTAGTTATCTGGTGTCTGGTATTAGTTTCTGGTGTCTGGTATTAGTTATTTGGTGTCTTGTATTAGTTTCTGGTGTCTGGTATTAGTTTTGGGTGTCTGGTATTAGATATCTGGTGTCTGGTATTAGGAATCTGGTGTCTGGTACTAGTTTCTGGTGTCTGGTATTAGTTTTCTGGTGTCTGGTATTAGTTATCTGGTGTCTAATATTAGTTATCTGGTGTCTGGTATTAGTTATCTGGTGTCTAATATTAGTTATCTGGTGTCTGGTATTAGTTTCTGGTGTCTGGTATTAGTTATTTGGTGTCTGGTATTAGTTATCTGGTGTCTGGTATTAGTTATCTGGTGTCTGGTATTAGTTATCTGGTGTCTGGTATTAGAAATCTGGTATCTGGTATTAGTTATTTGGTGTCTGGTATTAGTTTTTGGTGTCTGGTACTAGTTTCTGGTGTCTGGTATTAGGAATCTGGTGTCTGGTATTAGGAATCTGGTGTCTGGTATTAGTTTCTGGTGTCTGGTATTAGTTATCTGGTGTCTGGTATTAGTTATCTGGTGTCTGGTATTAGTTATCTGGTGTCTGGTATTAGTTATCTGGTGTCTGGTATTAGGAATCTGGTGTCTGGTACCAGTTTCTGGTGTCTGGTATTAGTTTTTGGTGTCTGGTACTAGTTTCTGGTGTCTGGTATTAGGAATCTGGTGTCTGGTATTAGGAATCTGGTGTCTGGTATTAGTTATCTGGTGTCTGGTATTAGGAATCTGGTGTCTGGTATTAGTTTCTGGTGTCTGGTATTAGTTATCTGGTGTCTGGTATTAGTTTCTCGTGACTAGTATTAGTTATCTGGTGTCTGGTATTAGTTATCTGGTGTCTGGTATTAGTTATCTGGTGTCTGGTATTAGTTATCTGGTGTCTGGTATTAGTTATCTGGTGTCTGGTATTAGGAATCTGGTGTCTGGTACTAGTTTCTGGTGTCTGGTATTAGTTTTATGTGTCTGGTACTAGTTTCTGGTGTCTGGTATTAGTTTCTGGTGTCTGGTATTAGTTTCT
Organism: Tachina lurida; assembly: GCA_944452675.1. Lineage (NCBI taxonomy): Eukaryota > Metazoa > Arthropoda > Insecta > Diptera > Tachinidae > Tachina > Tachina lurida. The sequence goes on from CALYBX010000001.1 coordinate 2,686,807, forward strand.
GGTGTCTGGTATTAGTTTCTGGTGTCTGGTATTAGTTATCTGGTGTCTGGTATTAGTTTCTGGTGTCTGGTATTAGGAATCTGGTGTCTGGTATTAGGAATCTGGTGTCTGGTATTAGTTATCTGGTGTCTGGTATTAGGAATCTGGTGTCTGGTATTAGTTTCTGGTGTCTGGTATTAGTTATCTGGTGTCTGGTATTAGTTTCTGGTGACTAGTATTAGTTATCTGGTGTCTGGTATTAGTTATCTGGTGTCTGGTATTAGTTATCTGGTGTCTGGTATAAGTTATCTGGTGTCTGGTATTAGATATCTGGTGTCTGGTATTAGTTATTCGCTGTCTGGTATTAGTTATCTGGGTTCTGGTATTAGATATCTGGTGTCTGGTATTAGTTATCTGGTGTCTGGTATTAGTTATCTGGTGTCTGGTATTAGTTTCTGGTGTCTGGTTCTAGATATCTGGTGTCTGGTATTAGTTATCTGGTGTCTGGTATTAGTTTCTGGTGTCTGGTATTAGTTATCTGGTGTCTGGTATTAGTTATCTGCTGTCTGGTATTAGTTATCTGGTGTCTGGTATTAGATATCTGGTGTCTGGTATTAGTTATCTGGTGTCTGGTATTAGTTATCTGGTGTCTGGTATTAGTTATCTGGTGTCTGGTATTAGTTTCTGGTATCTGGTATTAGGAATCTGGTGTCTGGTATTAGTTATCTGGTGTCTGGTATTAGTTATCTGCTGTCTGGTATTAGTTATCTGGTGTCTGGTATTAGATATCTGGTGTCTGGTATTAGTTATTTGGTGTCTGGTATTAGTTATCTGGTGTCTGGTATTAGTTATCTGTTGTCTGGTATTAGTTTCTGGTGTCTGGTATTAGGAATCTGGTGTCTGGTATTAGAAATCTGGTGTCTGGTATTAGTTATTTGGTGTCTAGTATTAGTTTCTGGTGTCTGGTATTAGTTATCTGGTGTCTGGTATTAGGAATCTGGTGTCTGGTACTAGTTTCTGGTGTCTGGTACTAGTTTCTGGTGTCTGGTATTAGTTATCTGGTGTCTGGTATTAGTTTCTGGTGTCTGGTATTAGTTATCTGGTGTCTGGTATTAGTTATCTGGTGTCTGGTATTAGTTTTCTGGTGTCTGGTATTAGTTTCTGGTGTCTGGTATTAGTTATCTGGTGTCTGGTATTAGTTTCTGGTGTCTGGTATTAGTTATCTGGTGTCTGGTATTAGTTTCTGGTGTCTGGTATTAGTTATCTGGTGTCTGGTATTAGTTTCTGGTGTCTGGTATTAGTTTCTGGTGTCTGGTATTAGTTATCTGGTGTCTGGTATTAGTTTCTGGTGTCTGGTATTAGTTATCTGGTGTCTGGTATTAGTTATCTGCTGTCTGGTATTAGTTATCTGGGTTCTGGTATTAGATATCTGGTGTCTGGTATTAGTTATCTGGTGTCTGGTATTAGTTTCTGGTGTCTGGTATTAGAAATCTGGTGTCTTGTATTAGTTATTTGGTGTCTGGTATTAGTTTCTGGTGTCTGGTATTAGATATCTGTTGTCTGGTATTAGATATCTGGTGTCTGGTATTAGTTATCTGGTGACTGGTATTAGTTATCTGGTGTCTGGTATTAGGAATCTGGTGTCTGGTATTAGTTTCTGGTGTCTGGTATTAGTTATCTGGTGTCTGGTGTTAGTTATCTGGTATCTGGTATTAGTTATCTGGTGTCTGGTATTAGTTATCTGGTGTCTGGTATTAGATATCTGGAGTCTGGTATTAGTTTCTGGTGTCTGGTATTAGATATCTGGTGTCTGGTATTAGGAATCTGGTGTCTGGTATTAGTTATTTGGTGTCTTGTATTAGTTTCTGGTGTCTGGTATTGGGAATCTGGTGTCTGGTACTAGTTTCTGGTGTCTGGTATTAGTTATCTGGTGTCTGGTATTAGTTATCTGGTGTCTGGTATTAGTTATCTGGTGTCTGGTATTAGTTTCTGGTGTCTGGTATTAGTTTCTGGTGTCTGGTATTAGTTATCTGGTGTCTGGTATTAGGAATCTGGTGTCTGGTATTAGTTTCTGGTGTCTGGTATTAGTTATCTGGTGTCTGGTATTAGTTTCTGGTGACTAGTATTAGTTATCTGGTGTCTGGTATTAGGAATCTGGTGTCTGGTATTAGTTATCTGGTGTCTGGTATTAGTTTCTGGTGTCTGGTATTAGTTATCTGGTATCTGGTATTAGGAATCTGGTGTCTGGTATTAGATATCTGGTGTCTGGTATTAGTTATCTGGTGTCTGGTATTAGTTTCTGGTGTCTGGTTCTAGATATCTGGTGTCTGGTATTAGATATATGGTGTCTGGTATTAGATATCTGGTGTCTAATATTAGTAATCTGGTGTCTGGTATTAGTCATCTGGTGTCTGGTATTAGTTATCTGGTGTCTGGTATTAGTTATCTGGTGTCTGGTATTAGTTATCTGGTGTCTGGTATTAGTTTCTGGTGTCTGGTATTAGGAAGCTGGTGTCTGGTATTAGGAATCTGGTGTCTGGTATTAGTCATCTGGTGTCTGGTATTAGTTATCTGGTGTCTGGTATTAGTTATCTGTTGTCTGGTATTAGAAATCTGGTGTCTGGTATTAGTTATCTGGTGTCTGGTATTAGTTATCTGGTGTCTGGTATTAGTTTCTGGTGTCTGGTATTAGTTTCTGGTGTCTGGTATTAGTTATCTGGTGTCTGGTATTAGTTTCTGGTGTCTGGTATTAGTTATCTGGTGTCTGGTATTAGTTATCTGCTGTCTGGTATTAGTTATCTGGGTTCTGGTATTAGATATCTGGTGTCTGGTATTAGTTATCTGTTGTCTAGTATTAGTTTCTGGTGTCTGGTATTAGTTATCTGGTGTCTGGTATTAGTTTCTGGTGTCTGGTGTTAGTTATCTGGTGTCTGGCATTAGTTTCTGGTGTCTGGTTCTAGATATCTGGTGTCTGGTATTAGTTATCTGGTGTCTGGTATTAGTTTCTGGTGTCTGGTATTAGTTATCTGGTGTCTGGTATTAGTTATCTGCTGTCTGGTATTAGTTATCTGGTGTCTGGTATTAGATATCTGGTGTCTGGTATTAGTTATCTGGTGTCTGGTATTAGTTATCTGGTGTCTGGTATTAGTTATCTGGTGTCTGGTATTAGTTTCTGGTGTCTGGTATTAGGAATCTGGTGGATGGTATTAGTTATCTGGTGTCTGGTATTAGTTATCTGCTGTCTGGTATTATTTATCTGGTGTCTGGTATTAGATATCTGGTGTCTGGTATTAGTTATCTGGTGTCTGGTATTAGTTATCTGGTGTCTGGTATTAGTTATCTGGTGTCTGGTATTAGTTTCTGGTGTCTGGTATTAGGAATCTGGTGTCTGGTATTAGAAATCTGGTGTCTGGTATTAGTTATTTATTTTTTTTTTTTTTTAAAGAGAAGTAACACTCAGGCAATTAATGCCTACTACTATTACTAGGTGTTACCTTCTTTAGGAAAGGGATAGTGATAGAGAAGACAGGTGGTGAAGGGAGAGATAGAGGAAAGCTTCATTCTTTTACAACTCTGCTTTTTTGCACGTTTTTGATAATGCAGTGTTGCTGCGCCATCTGGTGTCAAATGAGGCGTATTAAATTTTTGAAGCTGTGTTTTGTAGCCATTTTATTGATTATTTTACTTCGCCGATGATTTTGCTACACAACGAAGGAGGGCGCTCTGATATTACATTAGGACTAGTATCTGCTGAAGTCGGTATAGTTCAGTGACCAGTGACTATGCCTTCATCACTTGAACTTTCCTACAACAACTGATACAAAGGGACAGTAATGCACATCAGAAAAATGCGTGGTGTTGTTATTCAATGACTGTTGGATACAGGGATTGAACCCAGGACCTTCGGTTTTGTAGTCAACGTGCTAACTACTTCAGCCAACGCCACCCTATTTGGTGTCTAGTATTAGTTTCTGGTGTCTGGTATTAGTTATCTGGTGTCTGGTATTAGGAATCTGGTGTCTGGTACTAGTTTCTGGTGTCTGGTATTAGTTATCTGGTGTCTGGTATTAGTTTCTGGTGTCTGGTATTAGTTATCTGGTGTCTGGTATTAGTTATCTGGTGTCTGGTATTAGTTATCTGGTGTCTGGTATTAGTTTCTGGTGTCTGGTATTAGTTATCTGGTGTCTGGTATTAGTTTCTGGTGTCTGGTATTAGTTTCTGGTGTCTGGTATTAGTTTCTGGTGTCTGGTATTAGTTATCTGGTGTCTGGTATTAGTTTCTGGTGTCTGGTATTAGTTTCTGGTGTCTGGTGTTAGTTATCTGGTGCCTGGTATTAGTTTCTGGTGTCTGGTATTAGTTATCTGGTGTCTGGTATTAGCTATCTGCTGTCTGGTATTAGTTATCTGGGTTCTGGTATTAGATATCTGGTGTCTGGTATTAGTTATCTGGTGTCTGGTATTAGTTTCTGGTGTCTGGTATTAGAAATCTGGTGTCTGGTATTAGTTATTTGGTGTCTGGTATTAGTTTCTGGTGTCTGGTATTAGATATCTGGTATCTGGTATTAGATATCTGGTGTCTGGTATTAGTTATCTGGTGACTAGTATTAGTTATCTGGTGTCTGGTATTAGGAATCTGGTGTCTGTTATTAGTTTCTGGTGTCTGGTATTAGTTATCTGGTGTCTGGTGTTAGTTATCTGGTGTCTGGTATTAGTTATCTGGTGTCTGGTATTAGTTATCTGGTGTCTGGTATTAGATATCTGGTGTCTGGTATTAGTTTCTGGTGTCTGGTATTAGATATCTGGTGTCTGGTATTAGGAATCTGGTGTCTGATATTAGTTATTTGGTGTCTTGTATTACTTTCTGGTGTCTGGTATTAGTTTCTGGTGTCTGGTATTAGATATCTGGTGTCTGGTATTAGGAATCTGGTGTCTGGTACTAGTTTCTGGTGTCTGGTATTAGTTATCTGGTGTCTGGTATTAGTTATCTGGTGTCTGGTATTAGTTATCTGGTGTCTGGTATTAGTTTCTGGTGTCTGGTATTAGTTTTTGGTGTCTGGTATTAGTTATCTGGTGTCTGGTATTAGGAATCTGGTGTCTGGTATTAGTTTTTGGTGTCTGGTATTAGTTATCTGGTGTCTGGTATTAGTTTCTGGTGACTAGTATTAGTTATCTGGTGTCTGGTATTAGGAATCTGGTGTCTGGTATTAGTTATCTGGTGTCTGGTATTAGTTTCTGTTGTCTGGTATTAGTTATCTGGTATCTGGTATTAGGAATCTGGTGTCTGGTATTAGTTATCTGGAGTCTGGTATTAGTTATCTGGTGTCTGGTATTAGTTTCTGGTGTCTGGTATTAGTTATCTGGTGTCTGGTATTAGTTATCTGGTGTCTGGTATTAGTTATCTGGTGTCTGGTATTAGATATCTGGTGTCTGGTATTAGTTATCTGGTGTCTGGTATTAGTTTCTGGTGTCTGGTTCTAGATATCTGGTGTCTGGTATTAGATATCTGGTGTCTGGTATTAGATATCTGGTGTCTAATATTAGTTATCTGGTGTCTGGTATTAGTCAACTGGTGTCTGGTATTAGTTATTTGGTGTCTGGTATTAGTTATCTGGTGTCTGGTATTAGTTATCTGGTGTCTGGTATTAGTTTCTGGTGTCTGGTATTAGGAATCTGCTGTCTGGTATTAGTTATCTGGGTTCTGGTATTAGAAATCTGGTGTCTTGTATTAGTTATTTGGTGTCTGGTATTAGTTTCTGGTGTCTGGTATTAGATATCTGTTGTCTGGTATTAGATATCTGGTGTCTGGTATTAGTTATCTGGTGACTGGTATTAGTTATCTGGTGTCTGGTATTAGGAATCTGGTGTCTGGTATTAGTTTCTGGTGTCTGGTATTAGTTATCTGGTGTCTGGTGTTAGTTATCTGGTGTCTGGTATTAGTTATCTGGTGTCTGGTATTAGTTATCTGGTGTCTGGTATTAGATATCTGGAGTCTGGTATTAGTTTCTGGTGTCTGGTATTAGATATCTGGTGTCTGGTATTTGGAATCTGGTGTCTAGTATTAGTTATTTGGTGTCTTGTATTAGTTTTTGGTGTCTGGTATTAGTTTCTGGTGTCTGGTATTAGGAATCTGGTGTCTGGTACTAGTTTCTGGTGTCTGGTATTAGTTATCTGGTGTCTGGTATTAGTTATCTGGTGTCTGGTATTAGTTATCTGGTGTCTGGTATTAGTTTCTGGTGTCTGGTATTAGTTTCTGGTGTCTGGTATTAGTTATCTGGTGTCTGGTATTAGGAATCTGGTGTCTGGTATTAGTTTCTGGTGTCTGGTATTAGTTATCTGGTGTCTGGTATTAGTTTCTGGTGACTAGTATTAGTTATCTGGTGTCTGGTATTAGGAATCTGGTGTCTGGTATTAGTTATCTGGTGTCTGGTATTAGTTTCTGGTGTCTGGTATTAGTTATCTGGTATCTGGTATTAGGAATCTGGTGTCTGGTATTAGTTATCTGGAGTCTGGTATTAGTTATCTGGTGTCTGGTATTAGTTTCTGGTGTCTGGTATTAGTTATCTGGTGTCTGGTATTAGTTATCTGGTGTCTGGTATTAGTTATCTGGTGTCTGGTATTAGATATCTGGTGTCTGGTATTAGTTATCTGGTGTCTGGTATTAGTTTCTGGTGTCTGGTTCTAGATATCTGGTGTCTGGTATTAGATATATGGTGTCTGGTATTAGATATCTGGTGTCTAATATTAGTAATCTGGTGTCTGGTATTAGTCATCTGGTGTCTGGTATTAGTTATTTGGTGTCTGGTATTAGTTATCTGGTGTCTGGTATTAGTTATCTGGTGTCTGGTATTAGTTTCTGGTGTCTGGTATTAGGAATCTGGTGTCTGGTATTAGGAATCTGGTGTCTGGTATTAGTCATCTGGTGTCTGGTATTAGTTATCTGGTGTCTGGTATTAGTTATCTGTTGTCTGGTATTAGAAATCTGGTGTCTGGTATTAGTTATCTGGTGTCTGGTATTAGTTATCTGGTGTCTGGTATTAGTTTCTGGTGTCTGGTATTAGTTTCTGGTGTCTGGTATTAGTTATCTGGTGTCTGGTATTAGTTTCTGGTGTCTGGTATTAGTTATCTGGTGTCTGGTATTAGTTATCTGCTGTCTGGTATTAGTTATCTGGGTTCTGGTATTAGATATCTGGTGTCTGGTATTAGTTATCTGTTGTCTAGTATTAGTTTCTGGTGTCTGGTATTAGTTATCTGGTGTCTGGTATTAGTTTCTGGTGTCTGGTATTAGTCATCTGGTGTCTGGTATTAGTTATTTGGTGTCTGGTATTAGTTTTTGGTGTCTGGTATTAGATATCTGCTGTCTGGTATTAGTTATCTGTTGTCTGGTATTAGTTTCTGGTGTCTGGTATTAGTTATCTGGTGTCTGGTATTTGTTTCTGGTGTCTGGTATTAGTTTCTGGTGTCTGGTATTAGTTATCTGGTGTCTGGTATTAGTTATCTGGTGTCTGGTATTAGTTATCTGGTGTCTGGTATTAGGAATCTGGTGTCTGGTATTAGAAATCTGGTGTCTGGTACTAGTTTCTGGTGTCTGGTATTAGTTTCTGGTGTCTGGTACTAGTTTTTGGTGTCTGGTATTAGTTTCTGGTGTCTGGTATTAGTTTCTGGTGTCTGGTATTAGTTTCTAGTGTCTGGTATTAGTTATCTGGTGTCTGGTATTAGTTTCTGGTGTCTGGTATTAGGAATCTGGTGTCTGGTATTAGGAATCTGGTGTCTGGTATTAGTTATCTGGTGTCTGGTATTAGGAATCTGGTGTCTGGTATTAGTTTCTGGTGTCTGGTATTAGTTATCTGGTGTTTGGTATTAGTTTCTGGTGACTAGTATTAGTTATCTGGTGTCTGGTATTAGTTATCTGGTGTCTGGTATTAGTTATCTGGTGTCTGGTATTAGTTATCTGGTGGCTGGTATTAGATATCTGGTGTCTGGTATTAGTTATCTGCTGTCTGGTCTTAGTTATCTGGGTTCTGGTATTAGATATCTGGTGTCTGGTATTAGTTATCTGGTGTCTGGTGTTAGTTATCTGGTGTCTGGCATTAGTTTCTGGTGTCTGGTTCTAGATATCTGGTGTCTGGTATTAGTTATCTGGTGTCTGGTATTAGTTTCTGGTGTCTGGTATTAGTTATCTGGTGTCTGGTATTAGTTACCTGCTGTCTGGTATTAGTTATCTGGTGTCTGGTATTAGATATCTGGTGTCTGGTATTAGTTATCTGGTGTCTGGTATTAGTTATCTGGTGTCTGGTATTAGTTATCTGGTGTCTGGTATTAGTTTCTGGTGTCTGGTATTAGGAATCTGGTGGATGGTATTAGTTATCTGGTGTCTGGTATTAGTTATCTGCTGTCTGGTATTATTTATCTGGTGTCTGGTATTAGATATCTGGTGTCTGGTATTAGTTATCTGGTGTCTGGTATTAGTTATCTGGTGTCTGGTATTAGTTATCTGGTGTCTGGTATTAGTTTCTGGTGTCTGGTATTAGGAATCTGGGGTCTGGTATTAGAAATCTGGTGTCTGGTATTAGTTTCTGGTGTCTGGTATTAGTTATCTGGTGTTTGGTATTAGTTTCTGGTGACTAGTATTAGTTATCTGGTGTCTGGTATTAGTTATCTGGTGTCTGGTATTAGTTATCTGGTGTCTGGTATTAGTTATCTGGTGGCTGGTATTAGATATCTGGTGTCTGGTATTAGTTATCTGCTGTCTGGTCTTAGTTATCTGGGTTCTGGTATGAGATATCTGGTGTCTGGTATTAGTTATTTGGTGTCTGGTGTTAGTTATCTGGTGTCTGGCATTAGTTTCTGGTGTCTGGTTCTAGATATCTGGTGTCTGGTATTAGATATATGGTGTCTGGTATTAGATATCTGGTGTCTAATATTAGTAATCTGGTGTCTGGTATTAGTCATCTGGTGTCTGGTATTAGTTATTTGGTGTCTGGTATTAGTTATCTGGTGTCTGGTATTAGTTATCTGGTGTCTGGTATTAGTTTCTGGTGTCTGGTATTAGTTATCTGGTGTCTGGTATTAGTTTCTGGTGTCTGGTATTAGTTATTTGGTGTCTTGTATTAGTTTCTGGTGTCTGGTATTAGTTTTGGGTGTCTGGTATTAGATATCTGGTGTCTGGTATTAGGAATCTGGTGTCTGGTACTAGTTTCTGGTGTCTGGTATTAGTTTTCTGGTGTCTGGTATTAGTTATCTGGTGTCTAATATTAGTTATCTGGTGTCTGGTATTAGTTATCTGGTGTCTAATATTAGTTATCTGGTGTCTGGTATTAGTTTCTGGTGTCTGGTATTAGTTATTTGGTGTCTGGTATTAGTTATCTGGTGTCTGGTATTAGTTATCTGGTGTCTGGTATTAGTTATCTGGTGTCTGGTATTAGTTATCTGGTGTCTGGTATTAGAAATCTGGTGTCTGGTATTAGTTATTTGGTGTCTGGTATTAGTTATTTGGTGTCTGGTATTAGTTATCTGGTGTCTGGTATTAGTTATCTGGTGTCTGGTATTAGAAATCTGGTGTCTGGTATTAGTTATTTGGTGTCTGGTATTAGTTATTTGGTGTCTGGTATTAGTTTCTGGTGTCTGGTATTAGATATCTGTTGTCTGGTATTAGATATCTGGTGTCTGGTATTAGTTATTTGGTGTCTGGTATTAGTTATTTGGTGTCTGGTATTAGTTTCTGGTGTCTGGTATTAGATATCTGTTGTCTGGTATTAGATATCTGGTGTCTGGTATTAGTTATCTGGTGACTGGTATTAGTTATCTGGTGTCTGGTATTAGGAATCTGGTGTCTGGTATTAGTTTCTGGTGTCTGGTATTAGTTATCTGGTGTCTGGTGTTAGTTATCTGGTGTCTGGTATTAGTTATTTGGTGTCTGGTATTAGTTTTTGGTGTCTGGTATTAGTTTCTGGTGTCTGGTATTAGTTATCTGGTGTCTGGTATTAGTTATCTGGTGTCTGGTATTAGTTATCTGGTGTCTGGTATTAGATATCTGATGTCTGGTATTAGTTATCTGGTGTCTGGTATTAGTTTCTGGTATCTGGTTCTAGATATCTGGTGTCTGGTATTAGATATCTGGTGTCTGGTATTAGATATCTGGTGTCTAATATTAGTTATCTGGTGTCTGGTATTAGTCATCTGGTGTCTGGTATTAGTTATTTGGTGTCTGGTATTAGTTATCTGGTGTCTGGTATTAGTTATCTGGTGTCTGGTATTAGTTTCTGGTGTCTGGTATTAGTCATCTGGTGTCTGGTATTAGTTATCTGGTGTCTGGTATTAGATATCTGGTGTCTGGTATTAGGAATCTGGTGTCTGGTATTAGTTATCTGGTGTCTGGTATTAGTTTTTGGTGTCTGGTTCTAGATATCTGGTGTCTGGTATTAGTTTTTGGTGTCTGGTTCTAGATATCTGGTGTCTGGTATTAGTTATCTGGTGTCTGGTTCTAGATATCTGGTGTCTGGTATTAGTTATCTGGTGTCTGGTATTAGAAATCTGGTGTCTGGTATTAGTTATTTGGTGTCTGGTATTAGTTTCTGGTGTCTTGTATTAGATATCTGGTGTCTGGTATTAGGAATCTGGTGTCTGGTACTAGTTTCTGGTGTCTGGTATTAGTTATCTGGTATCTGGTATTAGGAATCTGGTGTCTGTTAATAGTTATCTGGAGTCTGGTATTAGTTATCTGGTGTCTGGTATTAGTTTCTGGTGTCTGGTATTAGTTATCTGGTGTCTGGTATTAGTTATCTGGTGTCTGGTATTAGTTATCTGGTATCTGGTATTAGGAATCTGGTGTCTGGTATTAGTTTCTGGTGTCTGGTGTTAGGAATCTGGTGTCTGGTATTAGTTATCTGGTGTCTGGTATTAGTTATCTGGTGTCTGGTATTAGATATCTGGTGTCTGGTATTAGTTTCTGGTGACTAGTATTAGTTATCTGGTGTCTGGTATTAGTTATCTGGTGTCTGGTATTAGTTATCTGGTGTCTGGTATTAGTTATCTGGTGTCTGGTATTAGATATCTGGTGTCTGGTATTAGTTTCTGGTGTCTGGTATTAGATATCTGGTGTCTGGTATTAGATATCTGGTGTCTGGTATTAGTTATTTGGTGTCTTGTATTAGTTTCTGGTGTCTGGTATTAGTTTCTGGTGTCTGGTATTAGATATCTGGTGTCTGGTATTAGGAATCTGGTGTCTGGTATTAGTTATCTGGTGTCTGGTATTAGTTTCTGGTGTCTGGTATTAGTTATTTGGTGTCTTGTATTAGTTTCTGGTGTCTGGTATTAGTTTCTGGTGTCTGGTATTAGATATCTGGTGTCTGGTATTAGGAATCTGGTGTCTGGTACTAGTTTCTGGTGTCTGGTATTAGTTATCTGGTGTCTGGTATTAGTTATCTGGTGTCTAATATTAGTTATCTGGTGTCTGGTATTAGTTATCTGGTGTCTAATATTAGTTATCTGGTGTCTGGTATTAGTTTCTGGTGTCTGGTATTAGTTATTTGGTGTCTGGTATTACTTATCTGGTGTCTGGTATTAGTTATCTGGTGTCTGGTATTAGTTATCTGGTGTCTGGTATTAGAAATCTGGTGTCTGGTATTAGTTATTTGGTGTCTGGTATTAGTTATCTGGTGTCTGGTATTAGTTATCTGGTGTCTGGTATTAGGAATCTGGTGTCTGGTATTAGGAATCTGGTGTCTGGTACTAGTTTCTGGTGTCTGGTATTAGTTTCTGGTGTCTGGTACTAGTTTCTGGTGTCTGGTATTAGTTTCTGGTGTCTGGTATTAGTTTCTGGTGTCTGGTATTAGTTTCTGGTGTCTCGTATTAGTTATCTGGTGTCTGGTATTAGTTTCTGGTGTCTGGTATTAGGAATCTGGTGTCTGGTATTAAAAATCTGGTGTCTGGTATTAGTTATCTGGTGTCTGGTATTAGGAATCTGGTGTCTGGTATTAGTTTCTGGTGTCTGGTATTAGTTTCTGGTGTCTGGTATTAGGAATCTGGTGGATGGTATTAGTTATCTGGTGTCTGGTATTAGTTATCTGCTGTCTGGTATTATTTATCTGGTGTCTGGTATTAGATATCTGGTGTCTGGTATTAGTTATCTGGTGTCTGGTATTAGTTATCTGGTGTCTGGTATTAGTTATCTGGTGTCTGGTATTAGTTTCTGGTGTCTGGTATTAGGAATCTGGTGTCTGGTATTAGAAATCTGGTGTCTGGTATTAGTTATTTGGTGTCTAGTATTAGTTTCTGGTGTCTGGTATTAGTTATCTGGTGTCTGGTATTAGGAATCTGGTGTCTGGTACTAGTTTTTGGTGTCTGGTATTAGTTATCTGGTGTCTGGTATTAGTTTCTGGTGTCTGGTATTAGTTATCTGGTGTCTGGTATTAGTTATCTGGTGTCTGGTATTAGTTATCTGGTGTCTGGTATTAGTTTCTGGTGTCTGGTATTAGTTATCTGGTGTCTGGTATTAGTTTCTGGTGTCTGGTATTAGTTTCTGGTGTCTGGTATTAGTTATCTGGTGTCTGGTATTAGTTTCTGGTGTCTGGTATTAGTTTCTGGTGTCTGGTGTTAGTTATCTGGTGCCTGGTATTAGTTTCTGGTGTCTGGTATTAGTTATCTGGTGTCTGGTATTAGCTATCTGCTGTCTGGTATTAGTTATCTGGGTTCTGGTATTAGATATCTGGTGTCTGGTATTAGTTATCTGGTGTCTGGTATTAGTTTCTGGTGTCTGGTATTAGAAATCTGGTGTCTGGTATTAGTTATTTGGTGTCTGGTATTAGTTTCTGGTGTCTGGTATTAGATATCTGGTGTCTGGTATTAGATATCTGGTGTCTGGTATTAGTTATCTGGTGACTAGTATTAGTTATCTGGTGTCTGGTATTAGGAATCTGGTGTCTGTTATTAGTTTCTGGTGTCTGGTATTAGTTATCTGGTGTCTGGTGTTAGTTATCTGGTGTCTGGTATTAGTTATCTGGTGTCTGGTATTAGTTATCTGGTGTCTGGTATTAGATATCTGGTGTCTGGTATTAGTTTCTGGTGTCTGGTATTAGATATCTGGTGTCTGGTATTAGGAATCTGGTGTCTGATATTAGTTATTTGGTGTCTTGTATTACTTTCTGGTGTCTGGTATTAGTTTCTGGTGTCTGGTATTAGATATCTGGTGTCTGGTATTAGGAATCTGGTGTCTGGTACTAGTTTCTGGTGTCTGGTATTAGTTATCTGGTGTCTGGTATTAGTTATCTGGTGTCTGGTATTAGTTATCTGGTGTCTGGTATTAGTTTCTGGTGTCTGGTATTAGTTTTTGGTGTCTGGTATTAGTTATCTGGTGTCTGGTATTAGGAATCTGGTGTCTGGTATTAGTTTTTGGTGTCTGGTATTAGTTATCTGGTGTCTGGTATTAGTTTCTGGTGACTAGTATTAGTTATCTGGTGTCTGGTATTAGGAATCTGGTGTCTGGTATTAGTTATCTGGTGTCTGGTATTAGTTTCTGTTGTCTGGTATTAGTTATCTGGTATCTGGTATTAGGAATCTGGTGTCTGGTATTAGTTATCTGGAGTCTGGTATTAGTTATCTGGTGTCTGGTATTAGTTTCTGGTGTCTGGTATTAGTTATCTGGTGTCTGGTATTAGTTATCTGGTGTCTGGTATTAGTTATCTGGTGTCTGGTATTAGATATCTGGTGTCTGGTATTAGGAATCTGGTGTCTGGTATTAGGAATCTGGTTTCTTGTATTAGTCATCTGGTGTCTGGTATTAGTTATCTAGTGTCTGGTATTAGTTATCTGGTGTCTGGTATTAGTTATCTGGTGTCTGGTATTAGTTATCTGGTGTCTGGTATTAGTTATCTGGTGTCTGGTATTAGTTTCTGGTGTCTGGTTCTAGATATCTGGTGTCTGGTATTAGATATCTGGTGTCTGGTATTAGATATCTGGTGTCTAATATTAGTTATCTGGTGTCTGGTATTAGTTATCTGCTGTCTGGTATTAGTTATCTGGTGTCTGGTATTAGTTATCTGGTGTCTGGTATTAGTTTCTGGTGTCTGATATTAGTTTCTGGTGTCTGGTATTAGTTATCTGGTGTCTGGTATTAGTTATCTGGTGTCTGGTATTAGATATCTGGTGTCTGGTATTAGGAATCTGGTGTCTGGTATTAGTTATCTGGTGTCTGGTATTAGTTATCTGGTGTCTGGTATTAGTTATCTGGTGTCTGGTATTAGATAGCTGGTGTCTGGTATTAGTTTCTGGTGTCTGGTATTAGATATCTGGTGTCTGGTATTAGGAATCTGGTGTCTGGTATTAGTTATTTGGTGTCTTGTATTAGTTTCTGGTGTCTGGTACTAGTTTCTGGTGTCTGGTATTAGATATCTGGTGTCTGGTATTAGGAATCTGGTGTCTGGTACTAGTTTCTGGTGTCTGGTATTAGTTATCTGGTGTCTGGTATTAGTTTCTGGTGTCTGGTGTTAGTTTCTTGTGTCTGGTATTAGGAATCTGGTGTCTGGTATTAGAAATCTGGTGTCTGGTATTAGTTATTTGGTGTCTAGTATTAGTTTCTGGTGTCTGGTATTAGTTATCTGGTGTCTGGTATTAGGAATCTGGTGTCTGGTACTAGTTTCTGGTGTCTGATATTAGTTATCTGGTGTCTGGTATTAGTTTCTGGTGTCTGGTATTAGTTATCTCGTGTCTGGTATTAGTTATCTGGTGTCTGGTATTAGATATCTGGTGTGTGGTATTAGTTTCTGGTGTCTGGTATTACATATCTGGTGTCTGGTATTAGGAATCTGGTGTCTGGTATTAGTTATTTGGTGTCTTGTATTAGTTTCTGGTGTCTGGTATTAGTTTCTGGTGTCTGGTTTTTGATATCTGGTGTCTGGTATTAGGAATCTGGTGTCTGGTACTAGTTTCTGGTGTCTGGTATTAGTTATCTAGTGTCTGGTATTAGTTTCTGGTGTCTGGTGTTATTTTCTGGTGTCTGGTATTAGTTATCTGGTGTCTGGTATTAGTTATCTGCTGTCTGGTATTAGTTATCTGCTGTCTGGTATTAGTTATCTGGTAACTGGTATTAGTTATCTGGTGTCTGGTATTAGTCATCTGGTGTCTGGTATTAGTTATCTGGTGTCTGGTATTAGTTTCTGGTGTCTGGTATTAGGAATCTGGTGTCTGGTATTAGAAATCTGGTGTCTGGTATTAGTTATTTGGTGTCTGGTATTAGTTTCTGGTGTCTGGTATTAGATATCTGGTGTCTGGTATTAGTTATCTGGTGTCTGGTATTAGTTATCTGGTGTCTGGTATTAGTTATCTGGTGTCTGGTATTAGTTATCTGGTGTCTGGTATTAGATATCTGGTGTCTGGTATTAGATATCTGGTGTCTGGTATTAGGAATCTGGTGTCTGGTATTAGTTATCTGGTGTCTGGTATTAGTTATCTGGTGTCTGGTATTAGTTACCTGGTGTCTGGTATTAGACATCTGGTGTCTGGTATTAGTTATCTGGTGTCTGGTATTAGTTTCTGGTGTCTGGTTCTAGATATCTGGTGTCTGGTATTAGGAATCTGGTGTCTGGTATTAGTTATCTGGAGTCTGGTATTAGTTATCTGGTGTCTGGTATTAGTTTCTGGTGTCTGGTATTAGTTATCTGGTGTCTGGTATTAGGAATCTGGTGTCTGGTATTAGATATCTGGTGTCTGGTATTAGATATCTGGTGTCTGGTATTAGTTTCTGGTGTCTGGTATTAGATATCTGGTGTCTGGTATTAGATATATGGTGTCTGGTATTAGGAATCTGGTGTCTGGTATTAGTTATCTGGTGTCTGGTATTAGTTATCTGGTGTCTGGTATTAGTTATCTGGTGTCTGGTATTAGATATCTGGGTTCTGGTATTAGTTATCTGGTGTCTGGTATTAGTTTCTGGTGTCTGGTTCTAGATATCTGGTGTCTGGTATTAGGAATCTGGTGTCTGGTATTAGTTATCTGGAGTCTGGTATTAGTTATCTGGTGTCTGGTATTAGTTTCTGGTGTCTGGTATTAGATATCTGGTGTCTGGTATTAGTTTCTGGTGTCTGGTATTAGATATCTGGTGTCTGGTATTAGATATCTGGTGTCTGGTATTAGATATCTGGTGTCTGGTATTAGTTATCTGGTGTCTGGTATTAGTTTCTGGTGTCTGGTATTAGTTATCTGGTGTCTGGTATTAGGAATCTGGTGTCTGGTATTAGTTTCTGGTGTCTGGTATTAGGAATCTGGTGTCTGGTATTAGAAATCTGGTGTCTGGTATTAGTTATTTGGTGTCTAGTATTAGTTTCTGGTGTCTGGTATTAGTTATCTGGTGTCTGGTATTAGGAATCTGGTGTCTGGTTCTAGTTTCTGGTGTCTGGTATTAGTTATCTGGTGTCTGGTATTAGTTTCTGGTGTCTGGTATTAGTTATCTGATGTCTGGTATTAGTTATCTGGTGTCTGGTATTAGTTACCTGGTGTCTGGTATTAGTTATCTGCTGTCTGGTATTAGTTATCTGGTGTCTGGTATTAGATATCTGGTGTCTGGTATTAGTTATCTGGTGTCTGGTATTAGTTATCTGGTGTCTGGTATTAGTTATCTGGTGTCTGGTATTAGTTTCTGGTGTCTGGAATTAGTTATCTGGTGTCTAATATTAGTCATCTGGTGTCTGGTATTAGTCATCTGGTGTCTGGTATTAGTTATCTGGTGTCTGGTATTAGTTATCTGGTGTCTGGTATTAGTTATCTGGTGTCTGGTATTAGTTTCTGGTGTCTGGTAATAGTTTCTGGTGTCTGGTATTAGTTTCTGGTGTCTTGTATTAGTTTCTGGTGTCTGGTGTTAGTTATCTGGTGTCTGGTATTAGTTATCTGGTGTCTGGTATTAGTTTCTGGTGTCTGGTATTAGAAATCTGGTGTCTGGTATTAGTTATTTGGTGTCTGGTATTAGTTTCTGGTGACTGGTATTAGTTATCTGGTGTCTGGTATTAGTTATCTGGTATCTGGTATTAGGAATCTGGTGTCTGATATTAGTTATCTGGAGTCTGATATTAGTTATCTGGTGTCTGGTATTAGTTTCTGGTGTCTGGTATTAGTTTTTGGTGTCTAGTATTAGATATCTGGTGTCTGGTATTAGTTATCTGGTGTCTGGTATTAGTTTCTGGTGTCTGGTATTAGTTTCTGGTGTCTGGTATTAGTTATCTGGTGTCTGGTATTAGTTTCTGGTGACTGGTATTAGTTATCTGGTAACTGGTATTAGTTTCTGGTATCTGGTATTAGTTATCTGGTGTCTGGTATTAGTTTCTGGTGACTGGTATTAGTTATCTGGTGTCTGGTATTAGTTATCTGGTGTCTGGTATTAGTTATTTGGTGTCTTGTATTAGTTTCTGGTGTCTGGTATTAGTTTCTGGTGTCTGGTGTTAGTTATCTGGTGTCTAATATTAGTTATCTGGTGTCTGGTATTAGTTATCTGCTGTCTGGTATTAGTTATCTGGTGTCTGGTATTAGTTATCTGCTGTCTGGTATTAGTTATCTGCTGTCTGGTATTAGTTATCTGGTGTCTGGTATTAGCTATCTGGTGTCTGGTATTAGTTATCTGGTGTCTGGTATTAGTTATCTGGTGTCTGGTATTAGATATCTGGTGTCTGGTATTAGTTTCTGGTGTCTGGTATTAGATATCTGGTGTCTGGTATTAGGAATCTGGTGTCTGGTATTAGTTATTTGGTGTCTTGTATTAGTTTCTGGTATCTGGTGTTAGTTTCTGGTGTCTGGTATTAGTTATCTGGTGTCTGGTATTAGGAATCTGGTGTCTGGTATTAGTTATCTGGTGTCTGGTATTAGTTTCTGGTGTCTGGTATTAGTTATCTGGTGTCTGGTATTAGTTATCTGCTGTCTTGTATTAGTTTCTGGTGTCTGGTGTTAGTTATCTGGTGTCTGGTATTAGTTATCTGGTGTCTGGTATTAGTTTCTGGTGTCTGGTATTAGAAATCTGGTGTCTGGTATTAGTTATTTGGTGTCTGGTATTAGTTTCTGGTGACTGGTATTAGTTATCTGGTGTCTGGTATTAGTTATCTGGTATCTGGTATTAGGAATCTGGTGTCTGATATTAGTTATCTGGTGTCTGGTATTAGTTATCTGGTGTGTGGTATTAGTTATCTGGTGTCTGGTATTAGATATCTGGTGTCTGGTATTAGGAATCTGGTGTCTGGTATTAGTTATCTGGTGTCTGGTATTAGTTATCTGGTGTCTGGTATTAGTTATCTGGTGTCTGGTATTAGATATCTGGTGTCTGGTATTAGTTTCTGGTGTCTGGTATTAGATATCTGGTGTCTGGTATTAGGAATCTGGTGTCTGGTATTAGTTATTTGGTGTCTTGTATTAGTTTCTGGTGTCTGGTATTAGTTTCTGGTGTCTGGTATTAGATATCTGGTGTCTGGTATTAGGAATCTGGTGTCTGGTACTAGTTTCTGGTGTCTGGTATTAGTTATCTGGTGTCTGGTATTAGTTTCTGGTGTCTGGTGTTAGTTTTTGGTGTCTGGTATTAGTTATCTGGTGTCTGGTATTAGTTTCTGGTGTCTGGTATTAGGAATCTGGTGTCTGGTATTAGGAATCTGGTGTCTGGTACTAGTTTCTGGTGTCTGATATTAGTTATCTGGTGTCTGGTATTAGTTTCTGGTGTCTGGTATTAGTTATCTGGTGTCTGGTATTAGTTATCTGGTGTCTGGTATTAGATTTCTGGTGTCTGGTATTAGTTTCTGGTGTCTGGTATTAGATATCTGGTGTCTGGTATTAGGAATCTGGTGTCTGGTATTAGTTGTTTGGTGTCTTGTATTAGTTTCTGGTGTCTGGTATTAGTTTCTGGTGTCTGGTATTAGATATCTGGTGTCTGGTATTAGTTATCTGGTGTCTGGTATTAGTTTCTGGTGTCTGGTATTAGGAATCTGGTGTCTGGTATTAGGAATCTGGTGTCTGGTATTAGTTATCTGGTGTCTGGTATTAGGAATCTGGTGTCTGGTATTAGTTTCTGGTGTCTGGTATTAGTTATCTGGTGTCTGGTATTAGTTTCTGGTGACTAGTATTAGTTATCTGGTGTCTGGTATTAGTTATCTGGTGTCTGGTATTAGTTATCTGGTGTCTGGTATTAGTTATCTGGTGTCTGGTATTAGATATCTGGTGTCTGGTATTAGTTATCTGCTGTCTAATATTAGTTATCTGGGTTCTGGTATTAGATATCTGGTGTCTGGTATTAGTTATCTGGTGTATGGTGTTAGTTATCTGGTGTCTGGTATTAGTTTCTGGTGTCTGGTTCTAGATATCTGGTGTCTGGTATTAGTTATCTGGTGTCTGGTATTAGTTTCTGGTGTCTGGTATTAGTTAATTGGTGTCTGGTATTAGTTATCTGCTGTCTGGTATTAGTTATCTGGTGTCTGGTATTAGATATCTGGTGTCTGGTATTAGTTATTTGGTGTCTGGTATTAGTTATCTGGTGTCTGGTATTAGTTATCTGGTGTCTGGTATTAGTTTCTGGTGTCTGGTATTAGAAATCTGGTGTCTGGTATTAGTTATCTGGTGTCTGGTATTAGTTATCTGCTGTCTGGTATTATTTATCTGGTGTCTAGTATTAGATATCTGGTGTCTGGTATTAGTTATCTGGTGTCTGGTATTAGTTATCTGGTGTCTGGTATTAGTTATCTGGTGTCTGGTATTAGTTTCTGGTGTCTGGTATTAGGAATCTGGTGTCTGGTATTAGAAATCTGGTGTCTGGTATTAGTTATTTGGTGTCTAGTATTAGTTTCTGGTGTCTGGTATTAGTAATCTGGTGTCTGGTATTAGGAATCTGGTGTCTGGTACTAGTTTCTGGTGTCTGGTATTAGTTATCTGGTGTCTGGTATTAGTTTCTGGTGTCTGGTATTAGTTATCTGGTGTCTGGTATTAGTTATCTGGTGTCTGGTATTAGTTATCTGGTGTCTGGTATTAGTTTCTGGTGTCTGGTATTAGTTATCTGGTGTCTGGTATTAGTTTCTGGTGTCTGGTATTAGTTATCTGGTGTCTGGTATTAGTTTCTGGTGTCTGGTATTAGTTATCTGGTGTCTGGTATTAGTTTCTGGTGTCTGGTATTAGTTTCTGGTGTCTGGTATTAGTTATCTGGTGTCTGGTATTAGTTTCTGGTGTCTGGTATTAGTTATCTGGTGTCTGGTATTAGTTATCTGCTGTCTGGTATTAGTTATCTGGGTTCTGGTATTAGATATCTGGTGTCTGGTATTAGTTATCTGGTGTCTGGTATTAGTTCCTGGTGTCTGGTATTAGAAATCTGGTGTCTGGTATTAGTTATTTGGTGTCTGGTATTAGTTTCTGGTGTCTGGTATTAGATATCTGGTGTCTGGTATTAGATATCTGGTGTCTGGTATTAGTTATCTGGTGACTGGTATTAGTTATCTGGTGTCTGGTATTAGGAATCTGGTGTCTGGTATTACTTTCTGGTGTCTGGTATTAGTTATCTGGTGTCTGGTGTTAGTTATCTGGTGTCTGGTATTAGTTATCTGGTGTCTGGTATTAGATATCTGGTGTCTGGTATTAGTTTCTGGTGTCTGGTATTAGATATCTGGTGTCTGGTATTAGGAATCTGGTGTCTGGTATTAGTTATTTGGTGTCTTGTATTACTTTCTGGTGTCTGGTATTAGTTTCTGGTGTCTGGTATTAGATATCTGGTGTCTGGTATTAGGAATCTGGTGTCTGGTACTAGTTTCTGGTGTCTGGTATTAGTTATCTGGCTTCTGGTATTAGTTATCTGGTGTCTGGTATTAGTTATCTGGTGTCTGGTATTAGTTTCTGGTGTCTGGTATTAGTTTCTGGTGTCTGGTATTAGTTATCTGGTGTCTGGTATTAGGAATCTGGTGTCTGGTATTAGTTTCTGGTGTCTGGTATTAGTTATCTGGTGTCTGGTATTAGTTTCTGGTGACTAGTATTAGTTATCTGGTGTCTGGTATTAGGAATCTGGTGTCTGGTATTAGTTATCTGGTGTCTGGTATTAGTTTCTGTTGTCTGGTATTAGTTATCTGGTATCTGGTATTAGGAATCTGGTGTCTGGTATTAGTTATCTGGAGTCTGGTATTAGTTATCTGGTGTCTGGTATTAGTTTCTGGTGTCTGGTATTAGTTATCTGGTGTCTGGTATTAGTTATCTGGTGTCTGGTATTAGTTATCTGGTGTCTGGTATTAGATATCTGGTGTCTGGTATTAGTTATCTGGTGTCTGGTATTAGTTTCTGGTGTCTGGTTCTAGATATCTGGTGTCTGGTATTAGATATCTGGTGTCTGGTATTAGATATCTGGTGTTTAATATTAGTTATCTGGTGTCTGGTATTAGTCATCTGGTGTCTGGTATTAGTTATTTGGTGTCTGGTATTAGTTATCTGGTGTCTGGTATTAGTTATCTGGTGTCTGGTATTAGTTTCTGGTGTCTGGTATTAGGAATCTGGTGTCTGGTATTAGGAATCTGGTGTCTGGTATTAGTTATCTGGTGTCTGGTATTAGTTATCTGGTGTCTGGTATTAGTTTCTGGTGTCTGGTTCTAGATATCTGGTGTCTGGTATTAGATATCTGGTGTCTGGTATTAGATATCTGGTGTCTGGTATTAGTTATCTGGTGTCTGGTATTAGTTATCTGGTGTCTGGTATTAGTTATCTGGTGTCTGGTATTAGTTTCTGGTGTCTGGTTCTAGATATCTGGTGTCTGGTATTAGATATCTGGTATCTGGTATTAGATATCTGGTGTCTAATATTAGTTATCTGGTGTCTGGTATAAGTTATCTGCTGTCTGGTATTAGTTATCTGGTGTCTGGTATTAGTTATCTAGTGTCTGGTATTAGTTTCTGGTGTCTGGTATTAGTTTCTGGTGTCTATTATTAGTTATCTGGTGTCTGGTATTAGTTATCTGGTGTCTGGTATTAGATATCTGGTGTCTGGTATTAGGAATCTGGTGTCTGGTATTAGTTATCTGGTGTCTGGTATTAGTTATCTGGTGTCTGGTATTAGTTATCTGGTGTCTGGTATTAGTTATCTGGTGTCTGGTATTAGTTATCTGGTGTCTGGTATTAGATATCTGGTGTCTGGTATTAGTTTCTGGTGTCTGGTATTAGACATCTGGTGTCTGGTATTAGGAATCCGGTGCTGGTATTAGTTATTTGGTGTCTTGTATTAGTTTCTGGTGTCTGGTAGTAGTTTCTGGTGTCTGGTATTAGATATCTGGTGTCTGGTATTAGGAATCTGGTGTCTGGTACTAGTTTCTGGTGTCTGGTATTAGTTATCTGGTGTCTGGTATTAGTTTCTGGTGTCTGGTGTTAGTTTCTGGTGTCTGGTATTAGTTATCTGGTGTCTGGTATTAGTTATCTGGTGTCTGGTATTAGTTATCTGCTGTCTGGTATTAGTTATCTGCTGTCTGGTATTAGTTATCTGGTGTCTGGTATTAGTTATCTGGTGTCTGGTATTAGTTATCTGGTGTCTGGTATTAGTTATCTGGTGTCTGGTATTAGTTTCTGGTGTCTGGTATTAGGAATCTGGTGTCTGGTATTAGAAATCTGGTGTCTGGTATTAGTTATTTGGTGTCTGGTATTAGTTTCTGGTGTCTGGTATTAGATATCTGGTGTCTGGTATTAGATATCTGGTGTCTGGTATTAGTTATCTGGTGTCTGGTATTAGATATCTGGTGTCTGGTATTAGTTATCTGGTGTCTGGTATTAGTTATCTGGTGTCTGGTATTAGTTATCTGGTGTCTGGTATTAATTATCTGGTGTCTGGTATTAGATATCTGGTGTCTGGTATTAGATATCTGGTGTCTGGTATTAGGAATCTGGTGTCTGGTATTAGTTATCTGGTGTCTGGTATTAGTAATCTGGTGTCTGGTATTAGTTATCTGGTATCTGGTATTAGATATCTGGTGTCTGGTATTAGTTATCTGGTGTCTGGTATTAGTTTCTGGTGTCTGGTTTTAGATATCTGGTGTCTGGTATTAGGAATCTGGTGTCTGGTATTAGTTATCTGGAGTCTGGTATTAGTTATCTGGTGTCTGGTATTAGTTTCTGGTGTCTGGTATTAGTTATATGGTGTCTGGTATTAGGAATCTGGTGTCTGGTATTAGATATCTGGTGTCTGGTATTAGATATCTGGTGTCTTTATCTGGTGTCTGGTATTAGTTATCTGGTGTCTGGTATTAGTTATCTGGTGTCTGGTACTAGTTTCTGGTGTCTGGTATTAGTTATCTGGCTTCTGGTATTAGTTATCTGGTGTCTGGTATTAGTTATCTGGTGTCTGGTATTAGTTTCTGGTGTCTGGTATTAGTTTCTGGTGTCTGGTATTAGTTATCTGGTGTCTGGTATTAGGAATCTGGTGTCTGGTATTAGTTTCTGGTGTCTGGTATTAGTTATCTGGTGTCTGGTATTAGTTTCTGGTGACTAGTATTAGTTATCTGGTGTCTGGTATTAGGAATCTGGTGTCTGGTATTAGTTATCTGGTGTCTGGTATTAGTTTCTGTTGTCTGGTATTAGTTATCTGGTATCTGGTATTAGGAATCTGGTGTCTGGTATTAGTTATCTGGAGTCTGGTATTAGTTATCTGGTGTCTGGTATTAGTTTCTGGTGTCTGGTATTAGTTATCTGGTGTCTGGTATTAGTTATCTGGTGTCTGGTATTAGTTATCTGGTGTCTGGTATTAGATATCTGGTGTCTGGTATTAGTTATCTGGTGTCTGGTATTAGTTTCTGGTGTCTGGTTCTAGATATCTGGTGTCTGGTATTAGATATCTGGTGTCTGGTATTAGATATCTGGTGTTTAATATTAGTTATCTGGTGTCTGGTATTAGTCATCTGGTGTCTGGTATTAGTTATTTGGTGTCTGGTATTAGTTATCTGGTGTCTGGTATTAGTTATCTGGTGTCTGGTATTAGTTTCTGGTGTCTGGTATTAGGAATCTGGTGTCTGGTATTAGGAATCTGGTGTCTGGTATTAGTTATCTGGTGTCTGGTATTAGTTATCTGGTGTCTGGTATTAGTTTCTGGTGTCTGGTTCTAGATATCTGGTGTCTGGTATTAGATATCTGGTGTCTGGTATTAGATATCTGGTGTCTGGTATTAGTTATCTGGTGTCTGGTATTAGTTATCTGGTGTCTGGTATTAGTTATCTGGTGTCTGGTATTAGTTTCTGGTGTCTGGTTCTAGATATCTGGTGTCTGGTATTAGATATCTGGTATCTGGTATTAGATATCTGGTGTCTAATATTAGTTATCTGGTGTCTGGTATAAGTTATCTGCTGTCTGGTATTAGTTATCTGGTGTCTGGTATTAGTTATCTAGTGTCTGGTATTAGTTTCTGGTGTCTGGTATTAGTTTCTGGTGTCTATTATTAGTTATCTGGTGTCTGGTATTAGTTATCTGGTGTCTGGTATTAGATATCTGGTGTCTGGTATTAGGAATCTGGTGTCTGGTATTAGTTTCTGGTGTCTGGTATTAGATATCTGGTGTCTGGTATTAGGAATCTGGTGTCTGGTATTAGTTATTTGGTGTCTTGTATTAGTTTCTGGTGTCTGGTATTAGTTTCTGGTGTCTGGTATTAGATATCTGGTGTCTGGTATTAGGAATCTGGTGTCTGGT
Source organism: Tachina lurida (assembly GCA_944452675.1). NCBI lineage: Eukaryota > Metazoa > Arthropoda > Insecta > Diptera > Tachinidae > Tachina > Tachina lurida. The sequence goes on from CALYBX010000001.1 coordinate 2,711,426, forward strand.
ACTAGTTTCTGGTATTAGTTATCTGGTGTCTGGTATTAGTTTCTGGTGTCTGGTGTTAGTTTCTGGTGTCTGGTATTAGGAATCTGGTGTCTGGTATTAGAAATCTGGTGTCTGGTATTAGTTATTTGGTGTCTAGTATTAGTTTCTGGTGTCTGGTATTAGTTATCTGGTGTCTGGTATTAGGAATCTGGTGTCTGGTACTAGTTTCTGGTGTCTGATATTAGTTATCTGGTGTCTGGTATTAGTTTCTGGTGGCTGGTATTAGTTATCTGATGTCTGGTATTAGTTATCTGGTGTCTGGTATTAGATATCTGGTGTCTGGTATTAGTTTCTGGTGTCTGGTATTAGACATCTGGTGTCTGGTATTAGGAATCCGGTGTCTGGTATTAGTTATTTGGTGTCTTGTATTAGTTTCTGGTGTCTGGTAGTAGTTTCTGGTGTCTGGTATTAGATATCTGGTGTCTGGTATTAGGAATCTGGTGTCTGGTACTAGTTTCTGGTGTCTGGTATTAGTTATCTGGTGTCTGGTATTAGTTTCTGGTGTCTGGTGTTAGTTTCTGGTGTCTGGTATTAGTTATCTGGTGTCCGGTATTAGTTATCTGGTGTCTGGTATTAGTTATCTGCTGTCTGGTATTAGTTATCTGCTGTCTGGTATTAGTTATCTGGTGTCTGGTATTAGTTATCTGGTGTCTGGTATTAGTTATCTGGTGTCTGGTATTAGTTATCTGGTGTCTGGTATTAGTTTCTGGTGTCTGGTATTAGGAATCTGGTGTCTGGTATTAGAAATCTGGTGTCTGGTATTAGTTATTTGGTGTCTGGTATTAGTTTCTGGTGTCTGGTATTAGATATCTGGTGTCTGGTATTAGATATCTGGTGTCTGGTATTAGTTATCTGGTGTCTGGTATTAGATATCTGGTGTCTGGTATTAGTTATCTGGTGTCTGGTATTAGTTATCTGGTGTCTGGTATTAGTTATCTGGTGTCTGGTATTAGTTATCTGGTGTCTGGTATTAGATATCTGGTGTCTGGTATTAGATATCTGGTGTCTGGTATTAGGAATCTGGTGTCTGGTATTAGTTATCTGGTGTCTGGTATTAGTAATCTGGTGTCTGGTATTAGTTATCTGGTATCTGGTATTAGATATCTGGTGTCTGGTATTAGTTATCTGGTGTCTGGTATTAGTTTCTGGTGTCTGGTTTTAGATATCTGGTGTCTGGTATTAGGAATCTGGTGTCTGGTATTAGTTATCTGGAGTCTGGTATTAGTTATCTGGTGTCTGGTATTAGTTTCTGGTGTCTGGTATTAGTTATATGGTGTCTGGTATTAGTAATCTGGTGTCTGGTATTAGATATCTGGTGTCTGGTATTAGATATCTGGTGTCTGGTATTAGTTTCTGGTGACTGGTATTAGATATCTGGTGTCTGGTATTAGATATCTGGTGTCTGGTATTAGGAATCTGGTGTCTGGTATTAGATATCTGGTGTCTGGTATTAGGAATCTGGTGTCTGGTATTAGTTATCTGGTGTCTGGTATTAGTTATCTGGTGTCTGGTATTAGTAATCTGGTGTCTGGTATTAGATATCTGGTGTCTGGTATTAGATATCTGGTGTCTGGTATTAGTTTCTGGTGACTGGTATTAGATATCTGGTGTCTGGTATTAGATATCTGGTGTCTGGTATTAGGAATCTGGTGTCTGGTATTAGATATCTGGTGTCTGGTATTAGGAATCTGGTGTCTGGTATTAGTTATCTGGTGTCTGGTATTAGTTATCTGGTGTCTGGTATTAGTTATCTGGTGTCTGGTATTAGATATCTGGTGTCTGGTATTAGTTATCTGGTGTCTGGTATTAGTTATCTGGTGTCTAGTATTAGTTATCTGGTGTCTGGTATTAGTTATCTGGTGTCTGGTATTAGATATCTGGTGTCTGGTATTAGTTTCTGGTGTCTGGTATTAGATATCTGGTGTCTGGTATTAGATATCTGGTGTCTGGTATTAGATATCTGGTGTCTGGTATTAGTTATCTGGTGTCTGGTATTAGTTTCTGGTGTCTGGTATTAGTTATCTGGTGTCTGGTATTAGTTATCTGGTGTCTGGTATTAGTTATCTGGTGTCTGGTATTAGTCATCTGGTGTCTGGTATTAGTTATCTGGTGTCTGGTATTAGTTATCTGGTGTCTGGTATTAGTTATCTGGTGTCTGGTATTAGTTTCTGGTGTCTGGTATTAGTTTCTGGTGTCTGGTATTAGTTTCTGGTGTCTTGTATTAGTTTCTGGTGTCTGGTATTAGTTTCTGGTGTCTGGTGTTAGTTATCTGGTGTCTGGTATTAGTTATCTGGTGTCTGGTATTAGTTTCTGGTGTCTGGTATTAGAAATCTGGTGTCTGGTATTAGTTATTTGGTGTCTGGTATTAGTTTCTGGTGTCTGGTATTAGTTATCTGGTGTCTGGTATTAGTTATCTGGTATCTGGTATTAGGAATCTGGTGTCTAGTTTTAGTTATCTGGAGTCTGATATTAGTTATCTGGTGTCTGGTATTAGTTTCTGGTGTCTGGTATTAGTTTTTGGTTTCTAGTATTAGATATCTGGTGTCTGGTATTAGTTATCTGGTGTCTGGTATTAGTTTCTGGTATCTGGTATTAGTTATCTGGTGTCTGGTATTAGTTTCTGGTGACTGGTATTAGTTATCTGGTGTCTGGTATTAGTTTCTGGTGTCTGGTATTAGTTATCTGGTGTCTAGTATTAGTTTCTGGTGACTGGTATTAGTTATTTGGTGTCTGGTATTAGTTATCTGGTGTCTGGTATTAGTTATTTGGTGTCTTGTATTAGTTTCTGGTGTCTGGTATTAGTTTCTGGTGTCTGGTGTTAGTTATCTGGTGTCTAATATTAGTTATCTGGTGTCTGGTATTAGTTATCTGCTGTCTGGTATTAGTTATCTGGTGTCTGGTATTAGTTATCTGGTGTCTGGTATTAGTTATCTGCTGTCTGGTATTAGTTATCTGGTGTCTGGTATTAGTTATCTGGTGTCTGGTATTAGTTATCTGGTGTCTGGTATTAGTTATCTGGTGTCTGGTATTAGTTATCTGGTGTCTGGTATTAGATATCTGGTGTCTGGTATTAGTTTCTGGTGTCTGGTATTAGATATCTGGTGTCTGGTATTAGGAATCTGGTGTCTGGTATTAGTTATTTGGTGTCTTGTATTAGTTTCTGGTATCTGGTGTTAGTTTCTGGTGTCTGGTATTAGTTATCTGGTGTCTGGTATTAGGAATCTGGTGTCTGGTATTAGTTATCTGGTGTCTGGTATTAGTTTCTGCTGTCTGGTATTAGTTATCTGGTGTCTGGTATTAGTTATCTGGTGTCTGGTATTAGTTTCTGGTGTCTAGTATTAGTTTCTGGTGTCTGGTATTAGTTATCTGGTGTCTGGTATTAGTTATCTGGTGTCTGGTATTAGATATCTGGTGTCTGGTATTAGTTTCTGGTGTCTGGTATTAGTTATCTGGTGTCTGGTATTAGTTATCTGCTGTCTGGTATTAGTTATCTGGTGTCTGGTATTAGTTATCTGGTGTCTGGTATTAGTTATCTGGTGTCTGGTATTAGTTTCTGGTGTCTGGTATTAGATATCTGGTGTCTGGTATTAGGAATCTGGTGTCTGGTATTAGTTATTTGGTGTCTAGTATTAGTTTCTGGTGTCTGGTATTAGTTATCTGGTGTCTGGTATTAGTTATCTGGTGTCTGGTATTAGTTATCTGGTATCTGGTGTTAGTTTCTGGTGTCTGGTATTAGGAATCTGGTGTCTGGTATTAGTTATCTGGTGTCTGGTATTAGTTTCTGGTGTCTGGTATTAGTTATCTGGTGTCTTGTACTAGTTTCTGGTGTCTGGTATTAGTTATCTGGTGTCTGGTATTAGTTATCTGGTGTCTGGTATTAGTTATCTGGTGTCTGTTATTAGTTTCTGGTGTCTAGTATTAGTTATCTGGTATCTGGTATTAGTTATCTAGTGTCTGGTATTAGTTATCTGGTGTCTGGTATTAGATATCTGGTGTCTGGTATTAGTTATCTGGTGTCTTGTACTAGTTTTTGGTGTCTGGTATTAGTTATCTGGTGTCTGGTATTAGTTATCTGGTGTCTGGTATTAGTTATCTGGTGTCTGGTATTAGTTTTTGGTGTCTAGTATTAGTTTCTGGTGTCTGGTATTAGTTATCTGGTGTCTGGTATTAGATATCTGGTGTCTGGTATTAGTTTCTGGTGTCTGGTATTAGTTATCTGGTGTCTGGTATTAGTCATCTGGTGTCTGGTATTAGTTATCTGGTGTCTGGTATTAGATATCTGGTGTCTGGTATTAGGAATCTGGTGTCTGGTATTAGTTATCTGGTGTCTAATATTAGTTATCTGGTGTCTGGTATTAGTTATCTGCTGTCTGGTATTAGTTATCTGGTGTCTGATATTAGTCATCTGGTGTCTGGTATTAGTTATCTGGTGTCTGGTATTAGTTTCTGGTGTCTGGTATTAGGAATCTGGTGTCTGGTATTAGAAATCTGGTGTCTGGTATTAGTTATTTGGTGTCTAGTATTAGTTTCTGGTGTCTGGTATTAGTTATCTGGTGTCTGGTATTAGTTATCTGGTGTCTGGTATTAGTTATCTGGTATCTGGTGTTAGTTTCTGGTGTCTGGTATTAGGAATCTGGTGTCTGGTATTAGTTATCTGGAGTCTGGTATTAGTTATCTGGTGTCTGGTACTAGTTTCTGGTATCTGGTATTAGTTATCTGGTATCTGGTATTAGTTATCTGGTGTCTGGTATTAGTTATCTGGTGTCTGGTATTAGATATCTGGTGTCTGGTATTAGTAATCTGGTGTCTTGTACTAGTTTCTGGTGTCTGGTATTAGTTATCTGGTGTCTGGTATTAGTTATCTGGTGTCTGGTATTAGTTATCTGGTGTCTGGTATTAGTTTCTGGTGTCTAGTATTAGTTTCTGGTGTCTGGTATTAGTTATCTGGTGTCTGGTATTAGTTATCTGGTGTCTGGTATTAGTTATCTGGTGTCTGGTATTAGTTATCTGGAGTCTGGTATTAGTTATCTGGTGTCTGGTACTAGTTTCTGGTATCTGGTATTAGTTATCTGGTATCTGGTATTAGTTATCTGGTGTCTGGTATTAGTTATCTGGTGTCTGGTATTAGATATCTGGTGTCTGGTATTAGTAATCTGGTGTCTTGTACTAGTTTCTGGTGTCTGGTATTAGTTATCTGGTGTCTGGTATTAGTTATCTGGTGTCTGGTATTAGTTATCTGGTGTCTGGTATTAGTTTCTGGTGTCTAGTATTAGTTTCTGGTGTCTGGTATTAGTTATCTGGTGTCTGGTATTAGATATCTGGTGTCTGGTATTAGTTTCTGGTGTCTGGTATTAGTTATCTGGTGTCTGGTATTAGTCATCTGGTGTCTGGTATTAGTTATCTGGTGTCTGGTATTAGATATATGGTGCCTGGTATTAGGAATCTGGTGTCTGGTATGAGTTATCTGATAACTAATACCAGACACCAGATAACTAATACCAGACACCAGAAACTAATACCAGACACCAGATAACTAATACCAGACACCAGATAACTAATACCAGACAGCAGATAACTAATAATAGACACCAGATAACTAATATTAGACACCAGATAACTAACACCAGACACCAAAAACTAATACCAGACACCAGAAACTAATACAAGACACCAAATAACTAATACCAGACACCAGATAACTAATACCAGACACCAGATAACTAATACCAGTCACCAGAAACTAATACCAGACACCAGATAACTAATACCAGACACCAGAAACTATAACCAGACACCAGATAACTAATACCAGTCACCAGAAACTAATACCAGACACCAGATAACTAATACCAGACACCAGAAACTAATACCAGACACCAGAAACTAATACAAGACACCAAATAACTAATACCAGACACCAGATTCCTAATACCAGACACCAGATAACTAATACCAGACACCAGATATCTAATACCAGACACCAAAAACTAATACCAGACACCAGAAACTAATACCAGACACCAGATAACTAATACCAGACTCCAGATAACTAATACCAGACACCAGATTCCTAATACCAGATACCAGATAACTAATACCAGACACCAGATAACTAATACCAGACACCAGAAACTAATACCAGACACCAAATAACTAATACCAGACACCAGATTTCTAATACCAGACACCAGAAACTAATACCAGACACCAGATAACTAATTTCAGACACCAGATAACTAACATTAGACACCAGAAACTAATACCAGACACCAGAAACTAATACAAGACACCAGAAACTAATACCAGACACCAGAAACTAATACCAGACACCAGAAACTAATACCAGACACCAGATAACTAATACCAGACACCAGATAACTAATACCAGACACCAGATAACTAATACCAGACACCAGAAACTAATACCAGACACCAGATAACTAATACCAGACACCAGATAACTAATACCAGACACCAGATATCTAATACCAGACACCAGATAACTAATACCAGACAGCAGATAACTAATACCAGACACCAGATAACTAATACCAGACACCAGAAACTAGTACCAGACACCAGACACCAGAAACTAATACCAGACACCAGATAACTAATACCAGACACCAGAAACTAGTACCAGACACCAGATTCCTAATACCAGACACCAGATAACTAATACCAGACACCAGAAACTAATACTAGACACCAAATAACTAATACCAGACACCAGATTTCTAATACCAGACACCTGATTCCTAATACCAGACACCAGAAACTAATACCAGACACCAGATAACTAATACCAGACACCAGATAACTAATACCAGACACCAGAAACTAATACCAGACACCAGATAACTAATACTAGACACCAGTTATCTAATACCAGACACCAGATATCTAATACCAGACACCAGATATCTAATACCAGACACCAGAAACTAATACCAGACACCAGATATCTAATACCAGACACCAGATGCCTAATACCAGACACCAGATATCTAATACCAGACACCAGAAACTAATACCAGACACCAGATATCTAATACCAGACACCAGATATCTAATACCAGACACCAGATTCCTAATACCAGACACCAGATAACTAATACCAGACACCAGAAACTAATACCAGACACCAGATAACTAATACCAGACTCCAGATAACTAATACCAGACACCAGATTCCTAATACCAGACACCAGATATCTAGAACCAGACACCAGAAACTAATATCAGACACCAGATAACTAATACCAGACACCAGATATCGAATACCAGACACCAGATAACTAATACCAGACACCAGATAACTAATACCAGACACCAGATTCCTAATACCAGACACCAGATATCTAATACCAGACACCAGATATCTAATACCAGACACCGGATAACTAATACCAGACACCAGATAACTAATACCAGACACCAGATAACTAATACCAGACACCAGATAACTAATACCAGACACCAGATATCTAATACCAGACACCAGATAACTAATACCAGACACCAGATATCTAATACCAGACACCAGATATCTAATACCAGACACCAGAAACTAATACCAGACACCAAATAACTAATACCAGACACCAGATTTCTAATACCAGACACCAGATTCCTAATACCAGACACCAGAAACTAATACCAGACACCAGATAACTAATACCAGACAGCAGATAACTAATACCAGACACCAGATAACTAATACCAGACACCAGATAACTAATACCAGACAGCAGATAACTAATACCAGACAGCAGATAACTAATACCAGACACCAGATAACTAATACCAGACACCAGATAACTAATACCAGACACCAGAAACTAACACCAGACACCAGAAACTAATACTAGACACCAGATAACTAATACCAGACACCAGAAACTAGTACCAGACACCAGATTCCTAGTACCAGACACCAGATATCTAATACCAGACACCAGAAACTAATACCAGACACCAGAAACTAATACAAGACACCAAATAACTAATACCAGACACCAGATTCCTAATAATAGACACCAGATATCTAATACCAGACACCAGAAACTAATACCAGACACCAGATATCTAATACCAGACACCAGATAACTAATACCAGACACCAGATAACTAATACCAGACACCAGAAACTAATACCAGACACCAGATAACTAATATCAGACACCAGAAACTAGTACCAGACACCAGATTCCTAATACCAGACACCAGATAACTAATACCAGACACCAGAAACTAATACTAAACACCAAATAACTAATACCAGACACCAGATTTCTAATACCAGACACCAGATTCCTAATACCAGACACCAGAAACTAATACCAGACACCAGATAACTAATACCAGACACCAGAAACTAACACCAGACACCAAAAACTAATACCAGACACCAGATAACTAATACCAGACACCAGAAACTAGTACCAGACACCAGATTCCTAATACCAGACACCAGATTCCTAATACCAGATACCAGATAACTAATACCAGACACCAGATAACTAATACCAGACACCAGAAACTAATACCAGACACCAAATAACTAATACCAGACACCAGATTTCTAATACCAGACACCAGAAACTAATACCAGACACCAGATAACTAATACCAGACACCAGATAACTAACATTAGACACCAGAAACTAATACCAGACACCAGAAACTTATACAAGACACCAGAAACTAATACCAGACACCAGAAACTAATACCAGACACCAGAAACTAATACCAGACACCAGATAACTAATACCAGACACCAGATGACTAATACCAGACACCAGATAACTAATACCAGACACCAGAAACTAATACCAGACACCAGATAACTAATACCAGACACCAGATAACTAATACCAGACACCAGATATCTAATACCAGACACCAGATAACTAATACCAGACAGCAGATAACTAATACCAGACACCAGATAACTAATACCAGACACCAGATAATTAATACCAGACACCAGATAACTAATACCAGACACCAGAAACTAATACCAGACACCAGATAACTAATACCAGACACCAGAAACTAGTACCAGACACCAGATTCCTAATACCAGACACCAGATAACTAATACCAGACACCAGAAACTAATACTAGACACCAAATAACTAATACCAGACACCAGATTTCTAATACCAGACACCAGATTCCTAATACCAGACACCAGATTCCTAATACCAGACACCAGAAACTAATACCAGACACCAGATAACTAATACCAGACACCAGATAACTAATACCAGACACCAGAAACTAATACCAGACACCAGATATCTAATACCAGACACCAGATATCTAATACCAGACACCAGATATCTAATACCAGACACCAGAAACTAATACCAGACACCAGATATCTAATACCAGACACCAGATGCCTAATACCAGACACCAGATATCTAATACCAGACACCAGAAACTAATACCAGACACCAGATATCTAATACCAGACACCAGATATCTAATACCAGACACCAGATAACTAATACCAGACACCAGATATCTAATACCAGACACCAGATATCTAATACCAGACACCAGAAACTAATACCAGACACCAAATAACTAATACCAGACACCAGATTCCTAATACCAGACACCAGATTCCTAATACCAGACACCAGATATCTAATACCAGACACCAGAAACTAATACCAGACACCAGATATCTAATACCAGACACCAGATATCTAATACCAGACACCAGATAACTAATACCAGACACCAGATATCTAATACCAGACACCAGATATCTAATACCAGACACCAGAAACTAATACCAGACACCAGATATCTAATACCAGACACCAGAAACTAATACCAGACACCAGATATCTAATACCAGACACCAGATGCCTAATACCAGACACCAGATATCTAATACCAGACACCAGAAACTAGTACCAGACACCAGATTCCTAATACCAGACACCAGATAACTAATACCAAACACCAGAAACTAATACTAGACACCAAATAACTAATACCAGACACCAGATTTCTAATACCAGACACCTGATTCCTAATACCAGACACCAGAAACTAATACCAGACACCAGATAACTAATACCAGACACCAGATAACTAATACCAGACACCAGAAACTAATACCAGACACCAGATAACTAATACCAGACACCAGTTATCTAATACCAGACACCAGATATCTAATACCAGACACCAGATATCTAATACCAGACACCAGAAACTAATACCAGACACCAGATATCTAATACCAGACACCAGATGCCTAATACCAGACACCAGATATCTAATACCAGACACCAGAAACTAATACCAGATACCAGATATCTAATACCAGACACCAGATATCTAATACCAGACACCAGATTCCTAATACCAGACACCAGATAACTAATACCAGACACCAGAAACTAAAACCAGACACCAGATAACTAATACCAGACTCCAGATAACTAATACCAGACACCAGATTCCTAATACCAGACACCAGATATCTAGAACCAGACACCAGAAACTAATATCAGACACCAGATAACTAATACCAGACACCAGATATCGAATACCAGACACCAGATAACTAATACCAGACACCAGATAACTAATACCAGACACCAGATTCCTAATACCAGACACCAGATATCTAATACCAGACACCAGATATCTAATACCAGACACCGGATAACTAATACCAGACACCAGATAACTAATACCAGACAACAGATAACTAATACCAGACACCAGATAACTAATACCAGACACCAGATATCTAATACCAGACACCAGATAACTAATACCAGACACCAGATATCTAATACCAGACACCAGATATCTAATATCAGACACCAGAAACTAATACCAGACACCAAATAACTAATACCAGACACCAGATTTCTAATACCAGACACCAGATTCCTAATACCAGACACCAGAAACTAATACCAGACACCAGATAACTAATACCAGACACCAGATAACTAATACCAGACACCAGATAACTAATACCAGACACCAGATAACTAATACCAGACAGCAGATAACTAATACCAGACAGCAGATAACTAATACCAGACACCAGATAACTAATACCAGACACCAGATAACTAATACCAGACACCAGAAACTAATACTAGACACCAGATAACTAATACCAGACACCAGAAACTAGTACCAGACACCAGATTCCTAGTACCAGACACCAGATATCTAATACCAGACACCAAAAACTAATACCAGACACCAGAAACTAATACAAGACACCAAATAACTAATACCAGACACCAGAAACTAATACCAGACACCAGATATCTAATACCAGACACCAGATTCCTAATACCAGACACCAGAAACTAATACCAGACACCAGAAACTAATACCAGACACCAGATAACTAATACCAGACACCAGAAACTAATACCAGACAGCAGATTTCTAATACCAGACACCAGAAACTAATACCAGACACCAGATAACTAATACCAGACACCAGATAACTAATACCAGACACCAGATAACTAATACCAGACACCAGAAACTAATACCAGACACCAGATATCTAATACCAGACACCAGATTCCTAATACCAGACACCAGATAACTAATACCAGACACCAGATAACTAATAATAGACACCAGATTCCTAATACCAGACACCAGATAACTAATACCAGACACCAGATAACTAATACCAGACACAAGATTCCTAATACCAGACACCAGAAACTAATACCAGACACCAGATAACTAATATTAGACACCAGATTCCTAATACCAGACACCAGATATCTAATACCAGACACCAGAAACTAATACCAGACACCAGATAACTAATACCAGACACCAGATATCTAATACCAGACACCAGATAACTAATAGACACCAGAAACTAATACCAGACACCAGATAACTAATACCAGACACCAGATAACTAATACCAGACACCAGATAACTAATACCAGACACCAGAAACTAATACCAGACACCAGATATCTAATACCAGACACCAGAAACTAATACAAGACACCAGATTCCTAATACCAGACACCGGATAACTAATACCAGACACCAGAAACTAGTACCAGACACCAGATTCCTAATACCAGACACCAGATATCTAATACCAGACACCAGAAACTAATACCAGACACCAGAAACTAATACTAGACACCAAATAACTAATACCAGACACCAGATTTCTAATACCAGACACCAGATTCCTAATACCAGACACCAGAAACTAATACCAGACACCAGATAACTAATACCAGACACCAGATGACTAATATCAGACACCAGATAACTAATACCAGACAGCAGATAACTAATACCAGACACCAGATAACTAATATTAGACACCAGATAACTAATACCAGACACCAGAAACTAATACCAGACACCAGATATCTAATACCAGTCACCAGATAACTAATACCAGACACCAGAAATTAACACCAGATACCAGATAACTAATACCAGACACCAGATAACTAATACCAGACACCAGATAACTAATACCAGACACCAGAAACTAACACCAGATACCAGATAACTAATACCAGACACCAGATAACTAATACCAGACACCGTATAACTAATACTAGTCACCAGAAACTAATATCAGACACCAGATAACTAATACCAGACACCAGAAACTAATACCAGACACCAGATATCTAATACCAGACACCAGATATCTAATACCAGACACCAGTAACTAATACCAGACACCAGATATCTAATACCAGACACCAAATATCTAATACCAGACACCAGATAACTAATACCAGACACCAGATATCTAATACCAGACACCAGATAACTAATACCAGACACCAGATAACTAATACCAGACACCAAATTCCTAATACCAGACACCAGAAACTAATACCAGACACCAGATTTCTAATACCAGATACCAGATAACTAATACCAGACACCAGATTCCTAATACCAGATACCAGATAACTAATACCAGACACCAGAAACTAATACCAGACACCAGATAACTAATACCAGACACCAGATTCCTAATACCAGACACCAGATAACTAATACTAGTCACCAGAAACTAATACCAGACACCAGATAACTAATACCAGACACCAGAAACTAATACCAGACACCAGATTCCTAATACCAGACACCAGATAACTAATACCAGACACCAGAAACTAATACCAGACACCAGAAACTAATACCAGACACCAGATATCTAATACCAGACACCAGATAACTAATACCAGACACCAGATGACTAATATTAGACACCAGATAACTAATACCAGACACCAGAAACTAATACCAGACACCAGATATCTAATACCAGTCACCAGATAACTAATACCAGACACCAGAAATTAACACCAGATACCAGATAACTAATACCAGACACCAGAAACTAATACCAGACACCAGATAACTAATACCAGACACCAGAAACTAATACCAGACAGCAGATTTCTAATACCAGACACCAGAAACTAATACCAGACACCAGATTCCTAATACCAGACACCAGATTCCTAATACCAGACACCAGATATCTAATACCGGACACCAGAAACTAATACCAGACACCAGATATCTAATACCAGACACCAGATATCTAATACCAGACACCAGATAACTAATACCAGACACCAGATATCTAATACCAGACACCAGATATCTAATACCAGACACCAGAAACTAATACCAGACACCAGATATCTAATACCAGACACCAGATATCTAATACCAGACACCAGATAACTAATACCAGACACCAGATATCTAATACCAGACACCAAATATCTAATACCAGACACCAGATAACTAATACCAGACACCAGAAACTAATACCAGACACCAGATATCTAATACCAGACACCAGATGCCTAATACAAGACACCAGATATCTAATACCAGACACCAGAAACTAATACCAGACACCAGATATCTAATACCAGACACCAGATATCTAATACCAGTCACCAGATAACTAATACCAGACACCAGATATCTAATACCAGACACCAGATATCTAATACCAGACACCAGAAACTAATACCAGACACCAGATAACTAATACCAGACACCAGATAACTAATACCAGACACCATAAACTAATACCAGACACCAGATAACTAATATTAGACACCAGATATCTAATACCAGACACCAGATATCTAATACCAGACACCAGATATCTAATACCAGACACCAGAAACTAATACCAGACACCAGAAACTAATACCAGACACCAGATAACTAATACCAGACACCAGATATCTAATACCAGACACCAGATATCTAATACCAGACACCAGATATCTAATACCAGACACCAGAAACTAATACCAGACACCAGATAACTAATACCAGACACCAGATAACTAATACCAGACACCAGATAACTAATACCAGACACCAGAAACTAATACCAGACACCAGAAACTAATACCAGACACCAGATTCCTAATACCAGACACCAGATAACTAATACCAGACACCAGATTCCTAATACCAGACAACAGATAACTAATACCAGACACCAGATAACTAATACCAGACACCAGATGACTAATACCAGACACCAGATTCCTAATACCAGACACCAGATTCCTAATACCAGACACCAGAAACTAATACCAGACACCAGATAACTAATACCAGACACCAGATATCTAGAACCAGACACCAGATATCTAATACCAGACACCAGAAACTAATACAAGACACCAGATTCTTAATATTAGACACCAGATAACTAATACCAGACACCAGAAACTAATACCAGACACCAAATAACTAATACCAGACACCAGATTTCTAATACCAGACACCAGATAACTAATACCAGACACCAGATAACTAATACCAGACACCAGATAACTAATACCAGACACCAGATAACTAATACCAGACACCAGATAACTAATACCAGACACCAGAAACTAATACCAGACACCAGATAACTAATATTAGACACCAGATAACTAATACCAGACACCAGATAACTAATATTAGACACCAGATAACTAATACCAGACACCAGATAACTAATACCAGACACCAGAAACTAGTACCAGACAGCAGATAACTAATACCAGACACCAGATAACTAATACCAGACACCAGATAACTAATATTAGACACCAGATAACTAATACTAGACACCAGATAACTAATATTAGACACCAGATAACTAATACCAGACACCAGATAACTAATACCAGACACCAGAAACTAGTACCAGACACCAGATTCCTAATACCAGACACCAGATTTCTAATACCAGACACAAGAAACTAATACCAGACACCAGAAACTAATACAAGACACCAAATAACTAATACCAGACACCAGAAACTAATACCAGACACCAGATAACTAATACCAGACACCAGATATCTAATAACAGACACCAAAAACTAATACCAGACACCAGATAACTAATACCAGACACCAGATTCCTAATACCAGACACCAGATATCTAATACCAGATACCAGAAACTAATACCAGACACCAGAAACTAATACAAGACACCAAATAACCAATACCAGACACCAGATATCTAATACCAGACACCAGATATCTAATACCAGACACCAGAAACTAATACCAGACACCAGATGTCTAATACCAAACACCAGATAACTAATACCAGACACCAGATAACTAATACCAGACACCAGATAACTAATACCAGACACCAGATAACTAATACTAGTCACCAGAAACTAATACCAGACACCAGATATCTAATACCAGACACCAGATAACTAATACCAGACACCAGATAACTAATACCAGACACCAAATTCCTAATACCAGACACCAGAAACTAATACCAGACACCAGATTTCTAATACCAGATACCAGATAACTAATACCACACACCAGATTCCTAATACCAGATACCAGATAACTAATACCAGACACCAGAAACTAATACCAGACACCAGATAACTAATACCAGACACCAGATTCCTAATACCAGACACCAGATAACTAATACTAGTCACCAGAAACTAATACCAGACACCAGATAACTAATACCAGACACCAGAAACTAATACCAGACACCAGATTCCTAATACCAGACACCAGATAACTAATACCAGACACCAGAAACTAATACCAGACACCAGAAACTAATACCAGACACCAGATAACTAATACCAGACACCAGATAACTAATACCAGACACCAGATAACTAATACCAGACACCAGATAACTAATACCAGACACCAAATTCCTAATACCAGACACCAGATAACTAATACCAGACACCAGATAACTAATACCAGACACCAGATTCCTAATACCAGACACCAGATATCTAATACCAGACACCAGATAACTAATACCAGACACCAGATGACTAATACCAGACACCAGATAACTAATACCAGACACCAGAAACTAATAATAGACACCAGATAACTATAACCAGAGACCAGAAACTAATACCAGACACCAGAGAACTAATACCAGACACCAAAAACTAGTACCAGACACCAGATTCCTAATACCAGACACCAGATAACTAATACCAGACACCAGAAACTAATACCAGACACCAGATTCCTAATACCAGACACCAGATAACTAATACCAGACACCAGAAACTAATACCAGACACCAGATATCTAATACCAGACTCCAGATAACTAATACCAGACACCAGATAACTAATACCAGACACCAGATAACTAATACCAGACACCAGATATCTAATACCAGACAGCAGATAACTAATACCAGACAGCAGATAACTAATACCAGACACCAGATAACTAATACCAGACAGCAGATAACTAATACCAGACACCAGATAACTAATATTAGACACCAGATAACTAATACCAGACACCAGATAACTAATACCAGACACCAGAAACTAATACCAGACACCAGATAACTAATACCAGACACCAGAAACTAATACCAGACACCAGAAACTAATACCAGACACCAGATAACTAATACCAGACACCAGATATCTAATACCAGACACCAAAAACTAATACCAGACACCAGAAACTAATACCAGACACCAAATAACTAATACCAGACACCAGATTTCTAATACCAGACACCAGATGACTAATACCAGACACCAGATAACTAATACCAGACACCAGAAACTAATAATAGACACCAGATAACTATAACCAGAGACCAGAAACTAATACCAGACACCAGAGAACTAATACCAGACACCAAAAACTAGTACCAGACACCAGATTCCTAATACCAGACACCAGATAACTAATACCAGACACCAGAAACTAATACCAGACACCAGATTCCTAATACCAGACACCAGATAACTAATACCAGACACCAGAAACTAATACCAGACACCAGATATCTAATACCAGACTCCAGATAACTAATACCAGACACCAGATAACTAATACCAGACACCAGATAACTAATACCAGACACCAGATATCTAATACCAGACAGCAGATAACTAATACCAGACAGCAGATAACTAATACCAGACACCAGATAACTAATACCAGACAGCAGATAACTAATACCAGACACCAGATAACTAATATTAGACACCAGATAACTAATACCAGACACCAGATAACTAATACCAGACACCAGAAACTAATACCAGACACCAGATAACTAATACCAGACACCAGAAACTAATACCAGACACCAGAAACTAATACCAGACACCAGATAACTAATACCAGACACCAGATATCTAATACCAGACACCAAAAACTAATACCAGACACCAGAAACTAATACCAGACACCAAATAACTAATACCAGACACCAGATTTCTAATACCAGACACCAGATTCCTAATACCAGACACCAGAAACTAATACCAGACGCCAGATAACTAATACCAGACACCAGATAACTAATACCAGACACCAGATAACTAATACCAGACACCAGATAACTAATACCAGACA
Source organism: Tachina lurida (assembly GCA_944452675.1). NCBI lineage: Eukaryota > Metazoa > Arthropoda > Insecta > Diptera > Tachinidae > Tachina > Tachina lurida. Next base: position 2,729,414 of record CALYBX010000001.1, read on the forward strand.
GCAGATAACTAATACCAGACACCAGATAACTAATACCAGACACCAGATATCTAATACCAGACACCAGATAACTAATACCAGACACCAGATAACTAATACCAGACACCAGATAACTAATACCAGACACCAGATAACTAATACCAGACACCAGATAACTAATACCAGACACCAGAAACTAATACCAAACACCAGATAACTATTACCAGACACCAGAAACTAGTACCAGACACCAGATTCCCAATACCAGACACCAGATAACTAATACCAGACACCAGAAACTAATACTAGACACCAAATAACTAATACCAGACACCAGATTTCTAATACCAGACACCAGATTCCTAATACCAGACACCTGAAACTAATACCAGACACCAGATAACTAATACCAGACACCAGATAACTAATACCAGACACCAGAAACTAATACCAGACACTAGATAACTAATACCAGACACCAGATATCTAATACCAGACACCAGATATCTAATACCAGACACCAGATATCTAATACCAGACACCAGAAACTAATACCAGACACCAGATATCTAATACCAGTCACCAGATAACTAATACCAGACACCAGATAACTAATACCAGACACCAGATAACTAATACCAGTCACCAGAAACTAATACCAGACACCAGATAACTAATACCAGACACCAGAAACTAATACCAGACACCAGATAACTAATACCAGTCACCAGAAACTAATACCAGACACCAGATAACTAATACCAGACACCAGAAACTAATACCAGACACCAGATAACTAATACCACACACCAGAAACTAATACTAGACACCAAATAACTAATACCAGACACCAGATTTCTAATACCAGACACCAGATTCCTAATACCAGACACCTGAAACTAATACCAGACACCAGATAACTAATACCAGACACCAGATAACTAATACCAGACACCAGAAACTAATACCAGACACTAGATAACTAATACCAGACACCAGATATCTAATACCAGACACCAGATATCTAATACCAGACACCAGATATCTAATACCAGACACCAGAAACTAATACCAGACACCAGATATCTAATACCAGTCACCAGATAACTAATACCAGACACCAGATAACTAATACCAGACACCAGATAACTAATACCAGTCACCAGAAACTAATACCAGACACCAGATAACTAATACCAGACACCAGAAACTAATACCAGACACCAGATAACTAATACCAGTCACCAGAAACTAATACCAGACACCAGATAACTAATACCAGACACCAGAAACTAATACCAGACACCAGAAACTAGTACCAGACACCAGATTTCTAATACCAGACACCAGATATCTAATACCAGACACCAGATAACTAATACCAGACACCAGATGACTAATACCAGACACCAGATAACTAATACCAGACACCAGAAACTAATACCAGACACCAGATATCTAATACCAGACACCAGATAACTAATACCAGACACCAGATAACTAATACCAGACACCAGATAACTAATACCAGACACCAGATAACTAATACTAGTCACCAGAAACTAATACCAGACACCAGATAACTAATACCAGACACCAGAAACTAATACCGTACACCAGATTCCTAATACCAGACACCAGATAACTAATACCAGACACCAGAAACTAACACCAAAAACCAGAAACTAGTACCAGACACCAGATTACTAATACCAGACACCAGATTTTTAATACCAGACACCAGATAACTAATACCAGACACCAGAAACTAACACCAGATACCAGATAACTAATACCAGACACCAGATAACTAATACCAGACACCAGATTCCTAATACCAGATACCAGATAACTAATACCAGACACCAAAAACTAATACCAGACACCAGATAACTAATACCAGACACAAGATTCCTAATACCAGACACCAGATAACTAATACCAGACACCAGATAAATAATACCAGACACCAGATAACTAATACCAGACACCAGAAACTAAAACCAGACACCAGATAACTAATACCAGACACTAGATATCTAGAACCAGACACCAGAAACTAATACCAGACACCAGATAACTAATACCAGACACCAGATATCTAATACCAGACACCAGATATCTAATACCAGACACCAGAAACTAATACCAGACACCAGATATCTAATACCAGACACCAGATAACTAATACCAGACACCAGATAACTAATACCAGACACCAGATAACTAATACTAGTCACCAGAAACTAATACCAGACACCAGATATCTAATACCAGACACCAGATGACTAATACCAGACACCAGATGACTAATACCAGACACCAGATAACTAATACCAGACACCAGAAACTAATACCAGACACCAGATAACTAATACCAGACACCAGATAACTAATACCAGACACCAGATAACTAATACCAGACACCAGAAACTAATACCAGACACCAGATAACTAATACCAGACACCAGATATCTAGAACCAGACACCAGAAACTAATACCAGACACCAGATAACTAATACCAGACACCAGATATCTAATACCAGAACCCAGATAACTAATGCCAGACAGCAGATAACTAATACCAGACACCAGATAACTAATACCAGACACCAGAAACTAATACCAGACACCAGATAACTAATACCAGACACCAGAAACTAATACCAGACACCAGATTCCTAATACCAGACACCAGATAACTAATACCAGACACCAGAAACTAGTACCAGACACCAGATTCCTAATACCAGACACCAGATAACTAATACCAGACACCAGAAACTAGTACCAGACACCAGATTCCTAATACCAGACACCAGATAACTAATACCAGACACCAGAAACTAACACCAGATACCAGATAACTAATACCAGACACCAGATAACTAATACCAGACACCAGATAACTAATACCAGACACCAGAAACTAACACCAGATACCAGATAACTAATACCAGACACCAGATAACTAATACCAGACACCAGATAACTAATACCAGACAGCAGATAACTAATACTACACACCAGATAACTAATACCAGACACCAGATAACTAATACCAGACACCAGATTCCTAATACCAGACACCAGATATCTAATACCAGACACCAGATAACTAATACCAGACACCAGATGACTAATACCAGACACCAGATTCCTAATACCAGACACCAGATTCCTAATACCACACACCAGAAACTAATACCAGACACCAGATAACTAATACCAGACACCAGATATCTAATATCAGACACCAGATATCTAATACCAGACACCAGAAACTAATACCAGACACCAGATATCTAATACCAGTCACCAGATAACTAATACCAGACACCAGAAATTAACACCAGATACCAGATAACTAATACCAGACACCAGATAACTAATACCAGACACCAGATAACTAATACCAGACACCAGAAACTAACACCAGATACCAGATAACTAATACCAGACACCAGATAACTAATACCAGACACCGTATAACTAATACTAGTCACCAGAAACTAATATCAGACACCAGATAACTAATACCAGACACCAGAAACTAATACCAGACACCAGATTCCTAATACCAGACACCAGATAACTAATACCAGACACCAGATAACTAATACCAGACACCAGATTCCTAATACCAGACACCAGATATCTAATACAAGACACCAGATTCCTAATACCAGACACCAGATTTCTAATACCAGACACCAGAAACTAATACCAGACACCAGATAACTAATACCAGACACCAGATATCTAATACAAGACACCAGATATCTAATACCAGACACCAGAAACTAATACCAGACACCAGATATCTCATACCAGTCACCAGATAACTAATACCAGACACCAGAAACTAACACCAGATACCAGATAACTAATACCAGACACCAGATAACTAATACCAGACACCAGATAACTAATACCAGACACCAGAAACTAACACCAGATACCAGATAACTAATACCAGACACCAGATAACTAATATCAGACACCAGATAACTAATACCAGACAGCAGATAACTAATACCAGACACCAGATAACTAATATTAGACACCAGATAACTAATACCAGACACCAGAAACTAATACCAGACACCAGCAACTAGTACCAGACACCAGATTTCTAATACCAGACACCAGATATCTAATACCAGACACCAGATAACTAATACCAGACACCAGATGACTAATACCAGACACCAGATAACTAATAGTAGACACCAGAAACTAAAACCAGACACCAGATAACTAATACCAGACACCAGATATCTAATACCAGTCACCAGATTTCTAATACCAGACACCAGATATCTATTACCAGACACCAGATAACTAATACCAGACACCAGATGAATAATACCAGACACCAGATAACTAATACCAGACACCAGAAACTAATACCAGACACCAGAAACTAGTACAAGACACCAGATTCCTAATACCAGACACCAGATAACTAATACCAGACACCAGATAACTAATACCAGACACCAGATAACTAATACTAGTCACCAGAAACTAATACCAGACACCAGATAACTAATACCAGACACCAGAAACTATTACCAGACACCAGATTCCTAATACCAGACAGCAGATAACTAATACCAAACACCAGATATCTAATACCAGACACCAGATATTTAATACCAGACACCAGATAACTAATACCAGACATCAGATAACTAATACCAGACACCAGATAACTAATACCAGACACCAGATAACTAATACCAGACACCAGATATCTAATACCAGTCACCAGATAACTAACACCAGACACCAGAAACTAGTACCAGACACCAGATAACTAATACCAGACACCAGATATCTAATACCAGTCACCAGATAATTAATACCAGACACCAGAAACTAGTACCAGACACCAGATAACTAATACCAGACACCAGATATCTAATACCAGACACCAGATATCTAATACCAGATACCAGATATCTAATACCAGACACCAGAAACTAATACCAGACACCAGATAACTAATACCAGACACCAGATATATAATACCAGTCACCAGATTTCTAATACCAGATACCAGATAACTAATACCAGACACCAGAAACTAATACCAGACACCAGATAACTAATACCAGACACCAGATAACTAATACCAGACACCAGATTCTTAATACCAGACACCAGATAACTAATACTAGTCACCAGAAACTAATACCAGACACCAGATAACTAATACCAGACACCAGAAACTAATACCAGACACCAGATTCCTAATACCAGACACCAGATAACTAATACCAGACACCAGAAACTAATACCAGACACCAGATAACTAATACCAGACACCAGATAACTAATACCAGACACCAGAAACTAATACCAGACACCAGATAACTAATACCAGACACCAGATATCTAGAACCAGACACCAGAAACTAATACCAGACACCAGATAACTAATACCAGACACCAGATATCTAATACCAGACACCAGCAACTAATACCAGACACCAGATATCTAATACCAGACACCAGATAACTAATACCAGACACCAGATAACTAATACCAGACACCAGATAACTAATAACAGACACCAGATAACTAATACTAGTCACCAGAAACTAATACCAGACACCAGATATCTAATACCAGACACCAGATAACTAATACCAGACACCAGATAACTAATACCAGACACCAGATAACTAATACCAGACACCAGATAACTAATACCAGACACCAGGAACTAACACCAGACGCCAGAAACTAATACCAGACACCAGATAACTAATACCAGACACCAGAAACTAATACCAGACACCAGAAACTAGTACCAGACACCAGATAACTAATACCAGTCACCAGAAACTAATACCAGACACCAGATAACTAATACCAGACACCAGAAACTAATACCAGACACCAGAAACTAGTACCAGACACCAGATAACTAATACCAGACACCAGATATCTAATACCAGACACCAGATATCTAATACCAGACACCAGAAACTAATACCAGACACCAGATATCTAATACCAGACACCAGAAACTAATACCAGACACCAGATAACTAATACCAGTCACCAGAAACTAATACAAGACACCAGATAACTAATACCAGACACCAGAAACTAATACCAGACACCTGATAACTAATACCAGACACCAGATATCTAGAACCAGACACCAGAAACTAATACCAGACACCAGATAACTAATACCAGACACCAGATATCTAATACCAGACACCAGATATCTAATACCAGACACCAGAAACTAATACCAGACACCAGATATCTAATACCAGACACCAGAAACTAATACCAGACACCAGATAACTAATACCAGTCACCAGAAACTAATACCAGACACCAGATAACTAATACCAGACACCAGAAACTAATACCAGACACCAGAAACTAGTACCAGACACCAGATTCCTAATACCAGACACCAGATATCTAATACCAGACACCAGATAACTAATACCAGACACCAGATGACTAATACCAGACACCAGATAACTAATACCAGACACCAGAAACTAATACCAGACACCAGATATCTAATACAAGACACCAGATAACTAATACCAGACACCAGATAACTAATACCAGACACCAGATAACTAATACCAGACACCAGATAACTAATACTAGTCACCAGAAACTAATACCAGACACCAGATAACTAATACTAGACACCAGAAACTAATACCAGACACCAGATTCCTAATACCAGACACCAGATAACTAATACCAGACACCAGAAACTAACACCAGACACCAGAAACTAATACCAGACACCAGATAACTAATACCAGACACCAGATTCCTAATACCAGACACCAGATAACTAATACCAGACACCAGAAACTAACACCAGATACCAGATAACTAATACCAGACACCAGATAACTAATACCAGACACCAGATAACTAATACCAGACAGCAGATAACTAATACCAGACACCAGATTCCTAATACCAGATACCAGATAACTAATACCAGACACCAGAAACTAATACCAGACACCAGATAACTAATACCAGACACCAGATTCCTAATACCAGACACCAGATAACTAATACCAGACACCAGATAACTAATACCAGACACCAGATAACTAATACCAGACACCAGAAACTAATACCGGACACCAGATAACTAATACTAGACACCAGATATCTAGAACCAGACACCAGAAACTAATACCAGACACCAGATAACTAATACCAGACACCAGATATCTAATACCAGACACCATATATCTAATACCAGACACCAGAAACTAATACCAGACACCAGATATCTAATACCAGACACCAGATAACTAATACCAGACACCAGAAACTAATACCAGACACCAGATAACTAATACCAGACACCAGATTCCTAATACCAGACACCAGATAACTAATACCAGACACCAGAAACTAACACCAGACACCAGAAACTAATACCAGACACCAGAAAACTAATACCAGACACCAGATATCTAATACCAGACACCAGATTCCTAATACCAGACACCAGAAACTAATACCAGACACCAGACACCAAAAACTAATACCAGACACCAGATAACTAATACCAGACACCAGATATCTAATACCAGACACCAAAAACTAATACCAGACACCAAATAACTAATACCAGACACCAGATGACTAATACCAGACACCAGATAACTAATATTAGACACCAGATATCTAATACCAGACACCAGATATCTAATACCAGACACCAGATATCTAGAACCAGACACCAGAAACTAATACCAGACACCAGATAACTAATAACAGACACCAGATATCTAATACCAGACACCAGATAACTAATACCAGACACCAGATTCCTAACACCAGACACCAGATATCTAATACCAGACACCAGATATCTAATACCAGACACCAGATAACTAATACCAGACACCAGATAACTAATACCAGACACCAGATAACTAATACCAGACACCAGATATCTAATACCAGACACCAAAAACTAATACCAGACACCAGATATCTAATACCAGACACCAGATATCTAATACCAGACACCAGATAACTAATACCAGACACCAGATAACTAATACCAGACACCAGATAACTAATACCAGACACCAGATAACTAATACCAGACACCAGATTCCTAATACCAGACACCAGATATCTAATACCAGACACCAGATAACTAATACCAGACACCAGATGACTAATACCAGACACCAGATTCCTAATACCAGACACCAGATTCCTAATACCAGACACCAGAAACTAATACCAGACACCAGATAACTAATACCAGACACCAGATAACTAACACCAGACACCAGAAACTAATACCAGACACCAGATATCTAATACCAGACACCAGAAACTAATACCAGACACCAAATATCTAATACCAGTCACCAGATAACTAATACCAGACACCAGAAACTAACACAAGATACCAGATAACTAATACCAGACACCAGATAACTAATACCAGACACCAGATAACTAATACCAGACACCAGAAACTAACACCAGATACCAGATAACTAATACCAGACACCAGATAACTAATACCAGACACCAGATAACTAATACCAGACAGCAGATAACTAATACCAGACACCAGATAACTAATATTAGACACCAGATAACTAATACCAGACACCAGATAACTAATACCAGACACCAGAAACTAATACCAGACACCAGATAACTAATACCAGACACCAGAAACTAATACCAGACACCAGATAACTAATACCAGACACCAGATAACTAATACCAGACACCAGATTTCTAATACCAGACACCAGAAACTAATACCAGACACCAGATAACTAATACCAGATACCAGATATCTAATACCAGATATCTAATACCAGAACCCAGATAACTAATACCGGACAGCAGATAACTAATACCAGACATCAGATAACTAATACCAGACACCAGAAACTAATACCAGACACCAGATAACTAATACCAGACACCAAAAACTAATACCAGACACCAGAAACTAATACCAGATACCAGATAACTAATACCAGACACCAGATATCTAATACCAGACACCAGAAACTAATACCAGACACCAGATAACTAATACCAGACACCAGAAACTAATACCAGACACCAGATAACTAATACCAGACACCAAAAACTAATACCAGACACCAGAAACTAATACCAGACACCAGATATCTAATACCAGACACCAGAAACTAATACCAGACATCAGATAACTAATACCAGACACCAGAAACTAATACCAGACACCAGATAACTAATACCAGACACCAAAAACTAATACCAGACACCAGAAACTAATACCAGACACCAGATAACTAATACCAGACACCAGATATCTAATACCAGACACCAAAAACTAATACCAGACACCAAATAACTAATACCAGACACCAGATGACTAATACCAGACACCAGATAACTAATATTAGACACCAGATATCTAATACCAGACACCAGATATCTAATACCAGACACCAGATATCTAGAACCAGACACCAGAAACTAATACCAGACACCAGATAACTAATACCAGACACCAGATATCTAATACCAGACACCAGATAACTAATACCAGATACCAGATAACTAATACCAGACACCAGATAACTAATACCAGACACCAGATAACTAATACCAGACACCAGAAACTAACACCAGATACCAGATAACTAATACCAGACACCAGATAACTAATACCAGACACCAGATAACTAATACCAGACAGCAGATAACTAATACCAGACACCAGATAACTAATATTAGACACCAGATAACTAATACCAGACACCAGATAACTAATACCAGACACCAGAAACTAATACCAGACACCAAAACCTAATACCAGTCACCAGAAACTAATACCAGATACCAGATAACTAATACCAGACACCAGAAACTAATACCAGACACCAGAAACTAGTACCAGACACCAGATAACTAATACCAGACACCAGATATCTAATACCAGACACCAAAAACTAATACCAGACACCAGATAACTAATACCAGACAGCAGATAACTAATACCAGACACCAAAACCTAATACCAGTCACCAGAAACTAATACCAGATACCAGATAACTAATACCAGACACCAGAAACTAATACCAGACACCAGAAACTAGTACCAGACACCAGATAACTAATACCAGACACCAGATAACTAATACCAGTCACCAGAAACTAATACCAGACACCAGATAACTAATACCAGACACCAGAAACTAGTACCAGACACCAGATTCCTAATACCAGACACCAGATTCCTAATACCAGACACCAGAAACTAATACCAGACACCAGATAACTAATACCAGACACCAGATAACTAATACCAGACACCAGAAACTAATACCAGACACCAGATAACTAATACCAGACACCAGATATCTAATACCAGACACCAGATATCTAATACCAGACACCAGATATCTAATACCAGACACCAGAAACTAATACCAGACACCAGATATCTAATACCAGTCACCAGATAACTAATACCAGACACCAGATAACTAATACCAGACACCAGATAACTAATACCAGTCACCAGAAACTAATACCAGACACCAGATAACTAATACCAGACACCAGAAACTAGTACCAGACACCAGATTCCTAATACCAGACACCAGATGTCTAATACCAGACACCAGATAACTAATACCAGACACCAGATGGCTAATACCAGACACCAGATAACTAATACCAGACACCAGAAACTAATACCAGACACCAGATAACTAATACCAGACACAAGATAACTAATACTAGACACCAGATAACTAATACCAGACACCAGAAACTAATACCAGACACCAGATAACTAATACCAGACACCAGATATCTAGAACCAGACACCAGAAACTAATACCAGACACCAGATAACTAATACCAGACACCAGATATCTAATACCAGACACCAGATATCTAATACCAGACACCAGAAACTAATACCAGACACCAGATATCTAATACCAGACACCAGATAACTAATACCAGACACCAGATAACTAATACCAGACACCAGATAACTAATACTAGTCACCAGAAACTAATACCAGACACCAGATAACTAATACCAGACACCAGATAACTAATACCAGACACCAGAAACTAACACCAGATACCAGATAACTAATACCAGACACCAGATATCTAATACCAGACACCAGATAACTAATACCAGACACCAGATGACTAATACCAGACACCAGATTCCTAATACCAGCCACCAGATTCCTAATACCAGACACCAGAAACTAATACCAGACACCAGATATCTAATACCAGACACCAGATAACTAACACCAGACACCAGAAACTAATACCAGACACCAGATAACTAATACCAGACACCAGAAACTCGTACAAGACACCAGATTCCTAATACCAGACACCAGATAACTAATACCAGACACCAGAAACTAATACCAGACACCAAATAACTAATACCAGACACCAGATAACTAATACCAGACACCAGATAGCTAATACCAGACAGCAGATAACTAATACCAGACACCAGATAACTAATATTAGACACCAGATAACTAATACCAGACACCAGATAACTAATACCAGACACCAGATAACTAATACCAGACACCAGATAACTAATACCAGACACCAGATAACTAATACCAGACACCAGATTCCTAATACCAGACACCAGAAACTAATACCAGGCACCAGAAACTAATACCAGACACCAGATAACTAATACCAGACACCAGATAACTAATACCAGACACCAGAAACTAATACCAGACACCAGATAACTAATACCAGACACCAGATATCTAATACCAGACACCAGATATCTAATACCAGACACCAGATAACTAATACCAGACACCAGATATCTAATACCAGACACAAGATATCTAATACCAGACACCAGATATCTAGAACCAGACACCAGAAACTAATACCAGACACCAGATAAATAATACCAGACACCAGATAACTAATACCAGACACCAGAAACTAATACCAGACACCAGATAACTAATACCAGACACCAGATAACTAACACCAGACACCAGAAACTAATACCAGACACCAGATAACTAATATCAGACACCAGATATCTAGAACCAGACACTAGAAACTAATACCAGACACCAGATAACTAATACCAGACACCAGATATCTAATACCAGACACCAGATATCTAATACCGGACACCAGAAACTAATACCAGACACCAGATATCTAATACCAGACACCAGATAACTAATACCAGACACCAGATAACTAATACCAGACACCAGATAACTAATACCAGACACCAGATTCCTAATACCAGACACCAGATAACTAATACCAGACACCAGATAACTAATACCAGACACCAGATAACTAATATTAGACAGCAGATAACTAATACCAGACACCAGATAACTAATACCAGACACCAGATTCCTAATACCAGACACCAGAAACTAATACCAGACACCAGAAACTAATACCAGACACCAGATAACTAATACCAGACACCAGATAACTAATACCAGACACCAGAAACTAATACCAGACACCAGATAACTAATACCAGACACCAGATATCTAATACCAGACACCAGATATCTAATACCAGACACCAGATAACTAATACCAGACACCAGATATCTAATACCAGACACCAGATATCTAATACCAGACACCAGATATCTAGAACCAGACACCAGAAACTAATACCAGACACCAGATAACTAATACCAGACACCAGATAACTAATACCAGACACCAGATAACTAATACCAGACAGCAGATAACTAATACCAGACACCAGATAACTAATATTAGACACCAGATAACTAATACCAGACACCAGATAACTAATACCAGACACCAGAAACTAATACCAGACACCAAAACCTAATACCAGTCACCAGAAACTAATACCAGATACCAGATAACTAATACCAGACACCAGAAACTAATACCAGACACCAGAAACTAGTACCAGACACCAGATAACTAATACCAGACACCAGATATCTAATACCAGACACCAAAAACTAATACCAGACACCAGATAACTAATACCAGACACCAGAAACTAGTACCAGACACCAGATTCCTAATACCAGACACCAGATTCCTAATACCAGACACCAGATAACTAATACCAGACACCAGATATCTAATACCAGACACCAGATATCTAATACCAGACACCAGATATCTAGAACCAGACACCAGAAACTAATACCAGACACCAGATAACTAATACCAGACACCAGATAACTAATACCAGACACCAGATAACTAATACCAGACAGCAGATAACTAATACCAGACACCAGATAACTAATATTAGACACCAGATAACTAATACCAGACACCAGATAACTAATACCAGACACCAGAAACTAATACCAGACACCAAAACCTAATACCAGTCACCAGAAACTAATACCAGATACCAGATAACTAATACCAGACACCAGAAACTAATACCAGACACCAGAAACTAGTACCAGACACCAGATAACTAATACCAGACACCAGATATCTAATACCAGACACCAAAAACTAATACCAGACACCAGATAACTAATACCAGACACCAGAAACTAGTACCAGACACCAGATAACTAATACCAGACACCAGATAACTAATACCAGACACCAGATAACTAATACCAGTCACCAGAAACTAATACCAGACACCAGATAACTAATACCAGACACCAGAAACTAGTACCAGACACCAGATTCCTAATACCAGACACCAGATTCCTAATACCAGACACCAGAAACTAATACCAGACACCAGATAACTAATACCAGACACCAGATAACTAATACCAGACACCAGAAACTAATACCAGACACCAGATAACTAATACCAGACACCAGATATCTAATACCAGACACCAGATATCTAATACCAGACACCAGATATCTAATACCAGACACCAGAAACTAATACCAGACACCAGATATCTAATACCAGTCACCAGATAACTAATACCAGACACCAGATAACTAATACCAGACACCAGATAACTAATACCAGTCACCAGAAACTAATACCAGACACCAGATAACTAATACCAGACACCAGAAACTAGTACCAGACACCAGATTCCTAATACCAGACACCAGATATCTAATACCAGACACCAGATAACTAATACCAGACACCAGATGACTAATACCAGACACCAGATAACTAATACCAGACACCAGAAACTAATACAAGACACCAGATAACTAATACCAGACACAAGATAACTAATACTAGACACCAGATAACTAATACCAGACACCAGAAACTAATACCAGACACCAGATAACTAATACCAGACACCAGATATCTAGAACCAGACACCAGAAACTAATACCAGACACCAGATAACTAATACCAGACACCAGATATCTAATACCAGACATCAGATATCTAATACCAGACACCATAAACTAATACCAGACACCAGAAACTAATACCAGACACCAGATAACTAATACCAGACACCAGATAACTAATACCAGACACCAGAAACTAATACCAGACACCAGATAACTAATACCAGACACCAGATATCTAATACCAGACACCAGATATCTAATACCAGACACCAGATATCTAATACCAGACACCAGATAACTAATACCAGACACCAGATACCAGATAACTAATACCAGACACCAGATATCTAATACCAGACACCAGATAACTAATACCAGACACCAGATGACTAATACCAGACACCAGATTCCTAATACCAGACACCAGATTCCTAATACCAGACACCAGAAACTAATACCAGACACCAGATATCTAATACCAGACACCAGATAACTAACACCAGACACCAGAAACTAATACCAGACACCAGATAACTAATACCAGACACCAGATATCTAATACCAGACACCAGCAACTAATACCAGACACCAGATATCTAATACCAGACACCAGATAACTAATACCAGACACCAGATAACTAATACCAGACACCAGATAACTAATACCAGACACCAGATAACTAATACTAGTCACCAGAAACTAATACCAGACACCAGATATCTAATACCAGACACCAGATAACTAATACCAGACACCAGATAACTAATACCAGACACCAGATAACTAATACCAGACACCAGGAACTAACACCAGACGCCAGAAACTAATACCAGACACCAGATAACTAATACCAGACACCAGAAACTAATACCAGACACCAGAAACTAGTACCAGACACCAGATAACTAATACCAGTCACCAGAAACTAATACCAGACACCAGATAACTAATACCAGACACCAGAAACTAATACCAGACACCAGAAACTAGTACCAGACACCAGATAACTAATACCAGACACCAGATATCTAATACCAGACACCAGATATCTAATACCAGACACCAGAAACTAATACCAGACACCAGATATCTAATACCAGACACCAGAAACTAATACCAGACACCAGATAACTAATACCAGTCACCAGAAACTAATACCAGACACCAGATAACTAATACCAGACACCAGAAACTAATACCAGACACCTGATAACTAATACCAGACACCAGATATCTAGAACCAGACACCAGAAACTAATACCAGACACCAGATAACTAATACCAGACACCAGATATCTAATACCAGACACCAGATATCTAATACCAGACACCAGAAACTAATACCAGACACCAGATATCTAATACCAGACACCAGAAACTAATACCAGACACCAGATAACTAATACCAGACACCAGATATCTAATACCAGACATCAGATATCTAATACCAGACACCATAAACTAATACCAGACACCAGAAACTAATACCAGACACCAGATAACTAATACCAGACACCAGATAACTAATACCAGACACCAGAAACTAATACCAGACACCAGATAACTAATACCAGACACCAGATATCTAATACCAGACACCAGATATCTAATACCAGACACCAGATATCTAATACCAGACACCAGATAACTAATACCAGACACCAGATACCAGATAACTAATACCAGACACCAGATATCTAATACCAGTCACCAGATAACTAATACCAGACACCAGATAACTAATACCAGACACCAGATAACTAATACCAGTCACCAGAAACTAATACCAGACACCAGATAACTAATACCAGACACCAGAAACTAGTACCAGACACCAGATTCCTAATACCAGACACCAGATATCTAATACCAGACACCAGATAACTAATACCAGACACCAGATGACTAATACCAGACACCAGATAACTAATACCAGACACCAGAAACTAATACCAGACACCAGATAACTAATACCAGACACAAGATAACTAATACTAGACACCAGATAACTAATACCAGACACCAGAAACTAATACCAGACACCAGATAACTAATACCAGACACCAGATATCTAGAACCAGACACCAGAAACTAATACCAGACACCAGATAACTAATACCAGACACCAGATATCTAATACCAGACATCAGATATCTAATACCAGACACCATAAACTAATACCAGACACCAGAAACTAATACCAGACACCAGATAACTAATACCAGACACCAGATAACTAATACCAGACACCAGAAACTAATACCAGACACCAGATAACTAATACCAGACACCAGATATCTAATACCAGACACCAGATATCTAATACCAGACACCAGATATCTAATACCAGACACCAGATAACTAATACCAGACACCAGATACCAGATAACTAATACCAGACACCAGATATCTAATACCAGACACCAGATAACTAATACCAGACACCAGATGACTAATACCAGACACCAGATTCCTAATACCAGACACCAGATTCCTAATACCAGACACCAGAAACTAATACCAGACACCAGATATCTAATACCAGACACCAGATAACTAACACCAGACACCAGAAACTAATACCAGACACCAGATAACTAATACCAGACACCAGATATCTAATACCAGACACCAGCAACTAATACCAGACACCAGATATCTAATACCAGACACCAGATAACTAATACCAGACACCAGATAACTAATACCAGACACCAGATAACTAATACCAGACACCAGATAACTAATACTAGTCACCAGAAACTAATACCAGACACCAGATATCTAATACCAGACACCAGATAACTAATACCAGACACCAGATAACTAATACCAGACACCAGATAACTAATACCAGACACCAGGAACTAACACCAGACGCCAGAAACTAATACCAGACACCAGATAACTAATACCAGACACCAGAAACTAATACCAGACACCAGAAACTAGTACCAGACACCAGATAACTAATACCAGTCACCAGAAACTAATACCAGACACCAGATAACTAATACCAGACACCAGAAACTAATACCAGACACCAGAAACTAGTACCAGACACCAGATAACTAATACCAGACACCAGATATCTAATACCAGACACCAGATATCTAATACCAGACACCAGAAACTAATACCAGACACCAGATATCTAATACCAGACACCAGAAACTAATACCAGACACCAGATAACTAATACCAGTCACCAGAAACTAATACCAGACACCAGATAACTAATACCAGACACCAGAAACTAATACCAGACACCTGATAACTAATACCAGACACCAGATATCTAGAACCAGACACCAGAAACTAATACCAGACACCAGATAACTAATACCAGACACCAGATATCTAATACCAGACACCAGATATCTAATACCAGACACCAGAAACTAATACCAGACACCAGATATCTAATACCAGACACCAGAAACTAATACCAGACACCAGATAACTAATACCAGTCACCAGAAACTAATACCAGACACCAGATAACTAATACCAGACACCAGAAACTAATACCAGACACCAGAAACTAGTACCAGACACCAGATTCCTAATACCAGACACCAGATATCTAATACCAGACACCAGATAACTAATACCAGACACCAGATGACTAATACCAGACACCAGATAACTAATACCAGACACCAGAAACTAATACCAGACACCAGATATCTAATACAAGACACCAGATAACTAATACCAGACACCAGATAACTAATACCAGACACCAGATAACTAATACCAGACACCAGATAACTAATACTAGTCACCAGAAACTAATACCAGACACCAGATAACTAATACTAGACACCAGAAACTAATACCAGACACCAGATTCCTAATACCAGACACCAGATAACTAATACCAGACACCAGAAACTAACACCAGACACCAGAAACTAATACCAGACACCAGATAACTAATACCAGACACCAGATTCCTAATACCAGACACCAGATAACTAATACCAGACACCAGAAACTAACACCAGATACCAGATAACTAATACCAGACACCAGATAACTAATACCAGACACCAGATAACTAATACCAGACAGCAGATAACTAATACCAGACACCAGATTCCTAATACCAGATACCAGATAACTAATACCAGACACCAGAAACTAATACCAGACACCAGATAACTAATACCAGACACCAGATTCCTAATACCAGACACCAGATAACTAATACCAGACACCAGATAACTAATACCAGACACCAGATAACTAATACCAGACACCAGAAACAAATACCGGACACCAGATAACTAATACTAGACACCAGATATCTAGAACCAGACACCAGAAACTAATACCAGACACCAGATAACTAATACCAGACACCAGATATCTAATACCAGACACCAGATATCTAATACCAGACACCAGAAACTAATACCAGACACCAGATATCTAATACCAGACACCAGATAACTAATACCAGACACCAGAAACTAATACCAGACACCAGATAACTAATACCAGACACCAGATTCCTAATACCAGACACCAGATAACTAATACCAGACACCAGAAACTAACACCAGACACCAGAAACTAATACCAGACACCAGAAAACTAATACCAGACACCAGATATCTAATACCAGACACCAGATTCCTAATACCAGACACCAGAAACTAATACCAGACACCAGACACCAAAAACTAATACCAGACACCAGATAACTAATACCAGACACCAGATATCTAATACCAGACACCAAAAACTAATACCAGACACCAAATAACTAATACCAGACACCAGATGACTAATACCAGACACCAGATAACTAATATTAGACACCAGATATCTAATACCAGACACCAGATATCTAATACCATACACCAGATATCTAGAACCAGACACCAGATAACTAATAACAGACACCAGATATCTAATACCAGACACCAGATAACTAATACCAGACACCAGATTCCTAATACCAGACACCAGATATCTAATACCAGACACCAGATATCTAATACCAGACACCAGATAACTAATACCAGACACCAGATAACTAATACCAGACACCAGATAACTAATACCAGACACCAGATATCTAATACCAGACACCAAAAACTAATACCAGACACCAGATATCTAATACCAGACACCAGATATCTAATACCAGACACCAGATAACTAATACCAGACACCAGATAACTAATACCAGACACCAGATAACTAATACCAGACACCAGATAACTAATACCAGACACCAGATTCCTAATACCAGACACCAGATATCTAATACCAGACACCAGATAACTAATACCAGACACCAGATGACTAATACCAGACACCAGATTCCTAATACCAGACACCAGATTCCTAATACCAGACACCAGAAACTAATACCAGACACCAGATAACTAATACCAGACACCAGATAACTAACACCAGACACCAGAAACTAATACCAGACACCAGATATCTAATACCAGACACCAGAAACTAATACCAGACACCAAATATCTAATACCAGTCACCAGATAACTAATACCAGACACCAGAAACTAACACCAGATACCAGATAACTAATACCAGACACCAGATAACTAATACCAGACACCAGATAACTAATACCAGACACCAGAAACTAACACCAGATACCAGATAACTAATACCAGACACCAGATAACTAATACCAGACACCAGATAACTAATACCAGACAGCAGATAACTAATACCAGACACCAGATAACTAATATTAGACACCAGATAACTAATACCAGACACCAGATAACTAATACCAGACACCAGAAACTAATACCAGACACCAGATAACTAATACCAGACACCAGAAACTAATACCAGACACCAGATAACTAATACCAGACACCAGATAACTAATACCAGACACCAGATTTCTAATACCAGACACCAGAAACTAATACCAGACACCAGATAACTAATACCAGATACCAGATATCTAATACCAGAACCCAGATAACTAATACCAGACAGCAGATAACTAATACCAGACATCAGATAACTAATACCAGACACCAGAAACTAATACCAGACACCAGATAACTAATACCAGACACCAAAAACTAATACCAGACACCAGAAACTAATACCAGACACCAGATAACTAATACCAGACACCAGAAACTAATACCAGACACCAGATAACTAATACCAGACACCAGATATCTAATACCAGACACAAAAAACTAATACCAGACACCAAATAACTAATACCAGACACCAGATGACTAATACCAGACACCAGATAACTAATATTAGACACCAGATATCTAATACCAGACACCAGATATCTAATACCAGACACCAGATATCTAGAACCAGACACCAGAAACTAATACCAGACACCAGATAACTAATACCAGACACCAGATATCTAATACCAGACACCAGATAACTAATACCAGATACCAGATAACTAATACCAGACACCAGATAACTAATACCAGACACCAGATAACTAATACCAGACACCAGAAACTAACACCAGATACCAGATAACTAATACCAGACACCAGATAACTAATACCAGACACCAGATAACTAATACCAGACAGCAGATAACTAATACCAGACACCAGATAACTAATATTAGACACCAGATAACTAATACCAGACACCAGATAACTAATACCAGACACCAGAAACTAATACCAGACACCAAAACCTAATACCAGTCACCAGAAACTAATACCAGATACCAGATAACTAATACCAGACACCAGAAACTAATACCAGACACCAGAAACTAGTACCAGACACCAGATAACTAATACCAGACACCAGATATCTAATACCAGACACCAAAAACTAATACCAGACACCAGATAACTAATACCAGACAGCAGATAACTAATACCAGACACCAGATAACTAATACCAGACACCAGATAACTAATACCAGTCACCAGAAACTAATACCAGACACCAGATAACTAATACCAGACACCAGAAACTAGTACCAGACACCAGATTCCTAATACCAGACACCAGATTCCTAATACCAGACACCAGAAACTAATACCAGACACCAGATTCCTAATACCAGATACCAGAAACTAATACCAGACACCAGATAACTAATACCAGACACCAGAAACTAATACCAGACACCAGATAACTAATACCAGACACCAGATATCTAATACCAGACACCAGAAACTAATACCAGACACCAGAAACTAATACAAGACACCAAATAACTAATACCAGACACCAGATTCCTAATACCAGACACCAGATATCTAATACCAGACACCAGAAACTAATACCAGACACCAGATATCTAATACCAGACACCAGATAACTAATACCAGACACCAGATAACTAATACCAGACACCAGATAACTAATACCAGACACCAGATAACTAATACCAGACACCAGATTCCTAATACCAGACACCAGATATCTAATACCAGACACCAGATAACTAATACCAGACACCAGATAACTAATACCAGACACCAGAAACTAATACCAGACACCAGAAACTAATACCAGACACCAGATAACTAATACCAGACACCAGATAACTAATACCAGACAGCAGATAACTAATACCAGACACCAGATAACTAACATTAGACACCAGATAACTAACACCAGACACCAGAAACTAATACCAGACACCAGAAACTAGTACAAGACACCAAATAACTAATACCAGACACCAGATAACTAATACCAGTCACCAGAAACTAATACCAGACACCAGATAACTAATACCAGACACCAGAAACTAATACCAGACACCAGATAACTAATACCAGACACCAGAAACTAATACCAGACACCAGAAACTAATACCAGACACCAGATAACTAATACCAGACACCAGATATATAATACCAGACACCAAAAACTAATACCAGACACCAAATAACTAATACCAGACACCAGATGACTAATACCAGACACCAGATAACTAATATTAGACACCAGATATCTAATACCAGACAGCAGATAACTAATACCAGACACCAGATAACTAATACCAGACACCAGAAACTAATACCAGACACCAGATAACTAATACCAGACACCAGAAACTAATACCAGACACCACATTCCTAATACCAGACACCAGATAACTAATACCAGACACCAGATATCTAATACCAGACACCAGATATCTAATACCAGACACCAGATAACTAATACCAGACACCAGATAACTAATACCAGACACCAGATAACTAATACCAGACACCAGATAACTAATACCAGACACCAGATATCTAATACCAGTCACCAGATAACTAATACCAGACACCAGAAACTAGTACCAGACACCAGATATCTGGTGTCTGGTATTAGTTATCTGGTGTCTGGTATTAGTTTCTGGTGTCTGGTATTAGTTATCTGGTGTCTGGTATTAGTTTCTGGTATCTGGTATTAGGAATCTGGTGTCTGGTATTAGAAATCTGGTGTCTGGTTTTAGTTATTTGGTGTCTAGTACTAGTTTCTGGTGTCTGGTATTAGTTATCTGGTGTCTGGTATTAGGAATCTGGTGTCTGGTACTAGTTTCTGGTGTCTGGTATTAGTTATCTGGTGTCTGGTATTAGTTATCTGGTGTCTGGTATTAGTTATCTGGTGTCTGGTATTAGTTATCTGCTGTCTGGTATTAGTTATCTGGTGTCTGGTATTAGATATCTGGTGTCTGGTATTAGTTATCTGGTGTCTGGTATTAGTTATCTGGTGTCTGGTATTAGTTTCTGGTGTCTGGTATTAGATATCTGGTGTCTGGTATTAGTTATCTGGTGTCTGGTATTAGTTATCTGGTGTCTGGTATTAGTTTCTGGTGTCTGGTATTAGGAATCTGGTGTCCGGTATTAGGAATCTGGTGTCTGGTATTAGTTATCTGGTGTCTGGTATTAGTTTCTGGTGTCTGGTATTAGTTATGTGTCTGGTATTAGTTATCTGGTGTCTGGTATTAGTTTCTGGTGTCTGGTATTAGGAATCTGGTGTCTGGTATTAGAAATCTGGTGTCTGGTATTAGTTATTTGGTGTCTAGTATTAGTTTCTGGTGCCTGGTATTAGTTATCTGGTGTCTGGTATTAGTTATCTGGTGTCTGGTATTAGTTATCTGTTGTCTGGTATTAGTTTCTGGTGTCTGGTATTAGGAATCTAGTGTCTGGTATTAGAAATCTGGTGTCTGGTATTAGTTATCTGGTGTCTGGTATTAGTTTCTGGTGTCTGGTGTTAGTTATCTGGTGTCTGGTATTAGTTATCTGGTGTCTGGTATTAGTTTCTGGTGTCTGGTATTAGGAATCTGGTGTCTGGTATTAGGAATCTGGTGTCTGGTATTAGTTTCTGTTGTCTGGTATTAGGAATCTGGTGTCTGGTATTAGAAATCTGGTGTCTTGTATTAGTTATCTGGTGTCTGGTATTAGTTTCTGGTGTCTGGTGTTAGTTATCTGGTGTCTGGTATTAGTTATCTGGTGTCTGGTATTAGTTTCTGGTGTCTGGTATTAGGAATCTGGTGTCTGGTATTAGGAATCTGGTGTCTGGTATTAGTTATTTGGTGTCTTGTATTAGTTTCTGGTGTCTGGTATTAGTTTCTGGTGTCTGGTATTAGATATCTGGTGTCTGGTATTAGGAATCTGGTGTCTGGTACTAGTTTCTGGTGTCTGGTATTAGTTATCTGGTGTCTGGTATTAGTTATCTGGTGTCTAATATTAGTTATCTGGTGTCTGGTATTAGTTATCTGGTGTCTGGTATTAGGAATCTGGTGTCCGGTATTAGGAATCTGGTGTCTGGTATTAGTTATCTGGTGTCTGGTATTAGTTTCTGGTGTCTGGTATTAGTTTCTGGTGTCTGGTATTAGATATCTGGTGTCTGGTATTAGTTTTTGGTGTCTGGTATTAGGAATCTGGTGTCTGGTATTAGGAATCTGGTGTCTGGCATTAGTTATTTGGTGTCTTGTATTAGTTTCTGGTGTCTGGTATTAGTTTCTGGTGTCTGGTATTAGATATCTGGTGTCTGGTATTAGGAATCTGGTGTCTGGTACTAGTTTCTGGTGTCTGGTATTAGTTATCTGGTGTCTGGTATTAGTTATCTGGTGTCTAATATTAGTTATCTGGTGTCTGGTATTAGTTATCTGGTGTCTGGTATTAGGAATCTGGTGTCCGGTATTAGGAATCTGGTGTCTGGTATTAGTTATCTGGTGTCTGGTATTAGTTTCTGGTGTCTGGTATTAGTTATGTGTCTGGTATTAGTTATCTGGTGTCTGGTATTAGTTTCTGGTGTCTGGTATTAGGAATCTGGTGTCTGGTATTAGAAATCTGGTGTCTGGTATTAGTTATTTGGTGTCTAGTATTAGTTTCTGGTGCCTGGTATTAGTTATCTGGTGTCTGGTATTAGTTATCTGGTGTCTGGTATTAGTTTCTGGTGACTGGTATTAGTTTCTGGTGTCTGGTATTAGTTTCTGGTGTCTGGTATTAGTTATCTGGTGTCTGGTATTAGTTTCTGGTGTCTGGTATTAGTTATCTGGTGTCTGGTATTAGTTTCTGGTGTCTGGTACTAGTTTCTGGTGTCTGGTATTAGTTATGTGTCTGGTATTAGTTATCTGGTGTCTGGTATTAGTTTCTGGTGTCTGGTATTAGGAATCTGGTGTCTGGTATTAGAAATCTGGTGTCTGGTATTAGAAATCTGGTGTCTGGTATTAGTTATTTGGTGTCTAGTATTAGTTTCTGGTGCCTGGTATTAGTTATCTGGTGTCTGGTATTAGTTATCTGGTGTCTGGTATTAGTTATCTGTTGTCTGGTATTAGTTTCTGGTGTCTGGTATTAGGAATCTAGTGTCTGGTATTAGAAATCTGGTGTCTGGTATTAGTTATCTGGTGTCTGGTATTAGTTTCTGGTGTCTGGTGTTAGTTATCTGGTGTCTGGTATTAGTTATCTGGTGTCTGGTATTAGTTTCTGGTGTCTGGTATTAGGAATCTGGTGTCTGGTATTAGGAATCTGGTGTCTGGTATTAGTTTCTGTTGTCTGGTATTAGGAATCTGGTGTCTGGTATTAGAAATCTGGTGTCTTGTATTAGTAATCTGGTGTCTGGTATTAGTTTCTGGTGTCTGGTATTAGGAATCTGGTGTCTGGTATTAGGAATCTGGTGTCTGGTATTAGTTATTTGGTGTCTTGTATTAGTTTCTGGTGTCTGGTATTAGTTTCTGGTGTCTGGTATTAGATATCTGGTGTCTGGTATTATGAATCTGGTGTCTGGTACTAGTTTCTGGTGTCTGGTATTAGTTATCTGGTGTCTAATATTAGTTATCTGGTGTCTGGTATTAGTTATCTGGTGTCTGGTATTAGTTATCTGGTGTCTGGTATTAGTTATCTGGTGTCTGGTATTAGTTATCTGGTATCTGGTGTTAGTTTCAGGTGTCTGGTATTAGTTATCTGGTGTCTGGTATTAGGAATCTGGTGTCTGGTATTAGTTATCTGGTGTCTGGTATTAGTTTCTGGTGTCTAGTATTAGTTATCTGGTGTCTGGTATTAGTTATCTGCTGTCTGGTATTAGTTATCTGGTGTCTGGTATTAGAAATCTGGTGTCTGGTATTAGTTATCTGGTGTCTGGTATTAGTTTCTGGTGTCTGGTATTAGTTATGTGTCTGGTATTAGTTATCTGGTGTCTGGTATTAGTTTCTGGTGTCTGGTATTAGGAATCTGGTGTCTGGTATTAGAAATCTGGTGTCTGGTATTAGTTATTTGGTGTCTAGTATTAGTTTCTGGTGCCTGGTATTAGTTATCTGGTGTCTGGTATTAGTTATCTGGTGTCTGGTATTAGTTATCTGGTGTCGGGTATTAGTTATCTGTTGTCTGGTATTAGTTTCTGGTGTCTGGTATTAGGAATCTGGTGTCTGGTATTAGGAATCTGGTGTCTGGTATTAGTTATTTGGTGTCTTGTATTAGTTTCTGGTGTCTGGTATTAGTTTCTGGTGTCTGGTATTAGATATCTGGTGTCTGGTATTAGGAATCTGGTGTCTGGTACTAGTTTCTGGTGTCTGGTATTAGTTATCTGGTGTCTGGTATTAGTTATCTGGTGTCTAATATTAGTTATCTGGTGTCTGGTATTAGTTTCTGGTGTCTGGTATTAGGAATCTGGTGTCTGGTATTAGGAATCTGGTGTCTGGTATTAGTTATTTGGTGTCTTGTATTAGTTTCTGGTGTCTGGTATTAGTTTCTGGTGTCTGGTATTAGATATCTGGTGTCTGGTATTAGTTTTTGGTGTCTGGTATTAGGAATCTGGTGTCTGGTATTAGGAATCTGGTGTCTGGTATTAGTTATTTGGTGTCTTGTATTAGTTTCTGGTGTCTGGTATTAGTTTCTGGTGTCTGGTATTAGATATCTGGTGTCTGGTATTAGGAATCTGGTGTCTGGTACTAGTTTCTGGTGTCTGGTATTAGTTATCTGGTGTCTGGTATTAGTTATCTGGTGTCTAATATTAGTTATCTGGTGTCTGGTATTAGTTATCTGGTGTCTGGTATTAGGAATCTGGTGTCCGGTATTAGGAATCTGGTGTCTGGTATTAGTTATCTGGTGTCTGGTATTAGTTTCTGGTGTCTGGTATTAGTTATGTGTCTGGTATTAGTTATCTGGTGTCTGGTATTAGTTTCTGGTGTCTGGTATTAGGAATCTGGTGTCTGGTATTAGAAATCTGGTGTCTGGTATTAGTTATTTGGTGTCTAGTATTAGTTTCTGGTGCCTGGTATTAGTTATCTGGTGTCTGGTATTAGTTATCTGGTGTCTGGTATTAGTTTCTGGTGACTGGTATTAGTTTCTGGTGTCTGGTATTAGTTTCTGGTGTCTGGTATTAGTTATCTGGTGTCTGGTATTGGTTTCTGGTGTCTGGTATTAGTTATCTGGTGTCTGGTATTAGTTTCTGGTGTCTGGTACTAGTTTCTGGTGTCTGGTATTAGTTATGTGTCTGGTATTAGTTATCTGGTGTCTGGTATTAGTTTCTGGTGTCTGGTATTAGGAATCTGGTGTCTGGTATTAGAAATCTGGTGTCTGGTATTAGAAATCTGGTGTCTGGTATTAGTTATTTGGTGTCTAGTATTAGTTTCTGGTGCCTGGTATTAGTTATCTGGTGTCTGGTATTAGTTATCTGGTGTCTGGTATTAGTTATCTGTTGTCTGGTATTAGTTTCTGGTGTCTGGTATTAGGAATCTAGTGTCTGGTATTAGAAATCTGGTGTCTGGTATTAGTTATCTGGTGTCTGGTATTAGTTTCTGGTGTCTGGTGTTAGTTATCTGGTGTCTGGTATTAGTTATCTGGTGTCTGGTATTAGTTTCTGGTGTCTGGTATTAGGAATCTGGTGTCTGGTATTAGGAATCTGGTGTCTGGTATTAGTTTCTGTTGTCTGGTATTAGGAATCTGGTGTCTGGTATTAGAAATCTGGTGTCTTGTATTAGTTATCTGGTGTCTGGTATTAGTTTCTGGTGTCTGGTGTTAGTTATCTGGTGTCTGGTATTAGTAATCTGGTGTCTGGTATTAGTTTCTGGTGTCTGGTATTAGGAATCTGGTGTCTGGTATTAGGAATCTGGTGTCTGGTATTAGTTATCTGGTATCTGGTATTAGTTATCTGGTGTCTGGTATTAGTTTCTGGTGTCTAGTATTAGTTATCTGGTGTCTGGTATTAGTTATCTGCTGTCTGGTATTAGTTATCTGGTGTCTGGTATTAGAAATCTGGTGTCTGGTATTAGTTATTTGGTGTCTGGTATTAGTTTCTGGTGTCTGGTATTAGTTATCTGGTGTCTGGTATTAGGAATCTGGTGTCTTGTACTAGTTTCTGGTGTCTGGTATTAGTTATCTGGTGTCTGGTATTAGTTTCTGGTGTCTGGTATTAGTTATCTGGTGTCTGGTATTAGTTATCTGGTGTCTGGTATTAGTTATCTGGTGTCTGGTATTAGTTATCTGGTATCTGGTGTTAGTTTCAGGTGTCTGGTATTAGTTATCTGGTGTCTGGTATTAGGAATCTGGTGTCTGGTATTAGTTATCTGGTGTCTGGTATTAGTTTCTGGTGTCTAGTATTAGTTATCTGGTGTCTGGTATTAGTTATCTGCTGTCTGGTATTAGTTATCTGGTGTCTGGTATTAGAAATCTGGTGTCTGGTATTAGTTATTTGGTGTCTGGTATTAGTTTCTGGTGTCTGGTATTAGTTATCTGGTGTCTGGTATTAGTAATCTGGTGTCTGGTATTAGTTTCTGGTGTCTGGTATTAGGAATCTGGTGTCTGGTATTAGTTATCTGGTATCTGGTATTAGTTATCTGGTGTCTGGTATTAGTTTCTGGTGTCTAGTATTAGTTATCTGGTGTCTGGTATTAGTTATCTGCTGTCTGGTATTAGTTATCTGGTGTCTGGTATTAGAAATCTGGTGTCTGGTATTAGTTATTTGGTGTCTGGTATTAGTTTCTGGTGTCTGGTATTAGTTATCTGCTGTCTGGTATTAGTTATCTGGTGTCTGGTATTAGAAATCTGGTGTCTGGTATTAGTTATTTGGTGTCTGGTATTAGTTTCTGGTGTCTGGTATTAGTTATCTGGTGTCTGGTATTAGGAATCTGGTGTCTTGTACTAGTTTCTGGTGTCTGGTATTAGTTATCTGGTGTCTGGTATTAGTTTCTGGTGTCTGGTATTAGTTATCTGGTGTCTAATATTAGTTATCTGGTGTCTGGTATTAGTTATCTGGTGTCTGGTATTAGTTATCTGGTGTCTGGTATTAGTTATCTGGTGTCTGGTATTAGTTATCTGGTATCTGGTGTTAGTTTCAGGTGTCTGGTATTAGTTATCTGGTGTCTGGTATTAGGAATCTGGTGTCTGGTATTAGTTATCTGGTGTCTGGTATTAGTTTCTGGTGTCTAGTATTAGTTATCTGGTGTCTGGTATTAGTTATCTGCTGTCTGGTATTAGTTATCTGGTGTCTGGTATTAGAAATCTGGTGTCTGGTATTAGTTATTTGGTGTCTGGTATTAGTTTCTGGTGTCTGGTATTAGTTATCTGGTGTCTGGTATTAGGAATCTGGTGTCTTGTACTAGTTTCTGGTGTCTGGTATTAGTTATCTGGTGTCTGGTATTAGTTTCTGGTGTCTGGTATTAGTTATCTGGTGTCTGGTATTAGTTTCTGGTATCTGGTACTAGTTTCTGGTGTCTGGTATTAGTTTCTGGTGTCTGGTATTAGTTATCTGGTGTCTGGTATTAGTTTCTGGTGACTGGTATTAGTTTCTGGTGTCTGGTATTAGTTTCTGGTGTCTGGTATTAGTTATCTGGTGTCTGGTATTAGTTTTTGGTATTAGGAATCTGGTGTCTGGTATTAGTTATCTGGTGTCTGGTATTAGTTTCTGGTGTCTGGTATTAGTTATCTGGTGTCTGGTATTAGTTATCTGCTGTCTGGTATTAGTTATCTGGTGTCTGGTATTAGAAATCTGGTGTCTGGTATTAGTTATTTGGTGTCTGGTATTAGTTTCTGGTGTCTGGTATTAGTTATCTGGTGTCTGGTATTAGGAATCTGGTGTCTTGTACTAGTTTCTGGTGTCTGGTATTAGTTATCTGGTGTCTGGTATTAGTTTCTGGTGTCTGGTATTAGTTATCTGGTGTCTGGTATTAGTTTCTGGTGTCTGGTACTAGTTTCTGGTGTCTGGTATTAGTTTCTGGTGTCTGGTATTAGTTATCTGGTGTCTGGTATTAGTTTCTGGTGACTGGTATTAGTTATCTGGTGTCTGGTATTAGTTATCTGGTGTCTGGTATTAGTTTCTGGTGTCTGGTATTAGTTATCTGGTGTCTGGTATTAGTTATCTGCTGTCTGGTATTAGAATCTGGTGTCTGGTATTAGTTATCTGGTGTCTGGTATTAGTTTCTGGTGTCTGGTACTAGTTTTTGGTGTCTGGTATTAGTTATCTGGTGTCTGGTATTAGTTTCTGGTGACTGGTATTAGTTTCTGGTGTCTGGTATTAGTTTCTGGTGTCTGGTATTAGTTATCTGGTGTCTGGTATTAGTTTCTGGTGTCTGGTATTAGTTATCTGGTGTCTGGTATTAGTTTCTGGTGTCTGGTACTAGTTTCTGGTGTCTGGTATTAGTTTCTGGTG
Organism: Tachina lurida; assembly: GCA_944452675.1. Classification (NCBI taxonomy): domain Eukaryota; kingdom Metazoa; phylum Arthropoda; class Insecta; order Diptera; family Tachinidae; genus Tachina; species Tachina lurida. Next base: position 2,759,840 of record CALYBX010000001.1, read on the forward strand.
TCTGGTATTAGTTATCTGGTGTCTGGTATTAGTTTCTGGTGACTGGTATTAGTTATCTGGTGTCTGGTATTAGTTATCTGGTGTCTGGTATTAGATATCTGGTGTCTGGTATTAGATATCTGGTGTCTGGTATTAGTTATCTGGTGTCTGGTATTAGTTTCTGGTGTCTGGTATTAGTTATCTGGTGTCTGGTATTAGTTTCTAGTGTCTGGTATTAGGAATCTGGTGTCTGGTATTAGAAATCTGGTGTCTGGTATTAGTTATTTGGTGTCTAGTATTAGTTTCTGGTGTCTGGTATTAGTTATCTGGTGTCTGGTATTAGTTATCTGGTGTCTGGTATTAGTTATCTGTTGTCTGGTATTAGTTTCTGGTGTCTGGTATTAGGAATCTGGTGTCTGGTATTAGAAATCTGGTGTCTGGTATTAGTTATCTGGTGTCTGGTATTAGTTTCTGGTGTCTGGTGTTAGTTATCTGGTGTCTGGTATTAGTTATCTGGTGTCTGGTATTAGTTTCTGGTGTCTGGTATTAGGAATCTGGTGTCTGGTATTAGGAATCTGGTGTCTGGTATTAGTTTCTGGTGTCTGTTATTAGGAATCTGGTGTCTAGTATTAGAAATCTGGTGTTTGGTATTAGTTATCTGGTGTCTGGTATTAGTTTCTGGTGTCTGGTGTTAGTTATCTGGTGTCTGGTATTAGTTATCTGGTGTCTGGTATTAGTTTCTGGTGTCTGGTATTAGGAATCTGGTGTCTGGTATTAGGAATCTGGTGTCTGGTATTAGTTATTTGGTGTCTTGTATTAGTTTCTGGTGTCTGGTATTAGTTTCTGGTGTCTGGTATTAGATATCTGGTGTCTGGTATTAGGAATCTGGTGTCTGGTACTAGTTTCTGGTGTCTGGTATTAGTTATCTGGTGTCTGGTATTAGTTATCTGGTGTCTAATATTAGTTATCTGGTGTCTGGTATTAGTTATCTGGTGTCTGGTATTAGTTATCTGGTGTCTGGTATTAGTTATCTGGTGTCTGGTATTAGTTATCTGGTATCTGGTGTTAGTTTCTGGTGTCTGGTATTAGTTATCTGGTGTCTGGTATTAGGAATCTGGTGTCTGGTATTAGTTATCTGGTGTCTGGTATTAGTTTCTGGTGTCTGGTATTGGGAATCTGGTGTCCGGTATTAGGAATCTGGTGTCTGGTATTAGTTATCTGGTGTCTGGTATTAGTTTCTGGTGTCTGGTATTAGTTATGTGTCTGGTATTAGTTATCTGGTGTCTGGTATTAGTTTCTGGTGTCTGGTATTAGGAATCTGGTGTCTGGTATTAGTTATCTGGTGTCTGGTATTAGTTTTTGGTGTCTGGTATTAGTTATCTGGTGTCTGGTATTAGTTATCTGCTGTCTGGTATTAGTTATCTGGTGTCTAGTATTAGAAATCTGGTGTCTGGTATTAGTTATCTGGTGTCTGGTATTAGTTATCTGGTGTCTGGTATTAGTTATCTGGTGTCTGGTATTAGTTTCTGGTGTCTGGTATTAGTTATCTGGTGTCTGGTATTAGTTATCTGTTGTCTGGTATTAGTTTCTGGTGTCTGGTATTAGGAATCTGGTGTCTGGTATTAGAAATCTGGTGTCTGGTATTAGTTATCTGGTGTCTGGTATTAGTTATCTGGTGTCTGGTATTAGTTATCTGGTGTCTGGTATTAGTTTCTGGTGTCTGGTATTAGTTATCTGGTGTCTGGTATTAGTTATCTGCTGTCTGGTATTAGTTATCTGGTGTCTGGTATTAGAAATCTGGTGTCTGGTATTAGTTATTTGGTGTCTGGTATTAGTTTCTGGTGTCTGGTATTAGTTATCTGGTGTCTGGTATTAGAAATCTGGTGTCTTGTACTAGTTTCTGGTGTCTGGTATTAGTTATCTGGTGTCTGGTATTAGTTTCTGGTGTCTGGTATTAGTTATCTGGTGTCTGGTATTAGTTTCTGGTGTCTGGTACTAGTTTCTGGTGTCTGGTATTAGTTTCTGGTGTCTGGTATTAGTTATCTGGTGTCTGGTATTAGTTTCAGGTGACTGGTATTAGTTTCTGGTGTCTGGTATTAGTTTCTGGTGTCTGGTATTAGTTATCTGGTGTCTGGTATTAGTTTCTGGTGTCTGGTATTAGTTTCTGGTGTCTGGTATTAGTTATCTGGTGTCTATTATTAGTTATTTGGTGTCTGGTATTAGTTTTTGGTGTCTGGTATTAGTTATCTGGTGTCTGGTATTAGGAATCTGGTGTCTTGTACTAGTTTCTGGTGTCTGGTATTAGTTATCTGGTGTCTGGTATTAGTTTCTGGTGTCTGGTATTAGTTATCTGGTGTCTGGTATTAGTTTCTGGTGTCTGGTACTAGTTTCTGGTGTCTGGTATTAGTTTCTGGTGTCTGGTATTAGTTATCTGGTGTCTGGTATTAGTTTCTGGTGTCTGGTATTAGTTTCTGTTGTCTGGTATTAGTTATCTGGTGTCTGGTATTAGTTTCTGGTGACTAGTATTAGTTATCTTGTGTCTGGTATTAGGAATCTGGTGTCTGGTATTAGTTATCTGGTGTCTGGTATTAGTTTCTGGTGTCTGGTATTAGTTATCTGGTATCTGGTATTAGGAATCTGGTGTCTGGTATTAGTTATCTGGAGTCTGGTATTAGTTATCTGGTGTCTGGTATTAGTTTCTGGTGTCTGGTATTAGTTATCTGGTGTCTGGTATTAGGAATCTGGTGTCTGGTATTAGTTTCTGGTGTCTGGTATTAGTTATCTGGTGTCTGGTATTAGTTTCTGGTGACTAGTATTAGTTATCTGGTGTCTGGTATTAGTTATCTGGAGTCTGGTATTAGTTATCTGGTGTCTGGTATTAGTTTCTGGTGTCTGGTATTAGTTTCTGGTGTCTGGTATTAGTTATCTGGTGTCTGGTATTAGTTATCTGTTGTCTGGTATTAGTTTCTGGTGTCTGGTATTAGGAATCTGGTGTCTGGTATTAGAAATCTGGTGTCTGGTATTAGTTATCTGGTGTCTGGTATTAGTTTCTGGTGTCTGGTGTTAGTTATTGGGTGTCTGGTATTAGTTATCTGGTGTCTCGTATTAGCTTCTGGTGTCTGGTATTAGGAATCTGGTGTCTGGTATTAGGAATCTGGTGTCTGGTATTAGTTTCTGGTGTCTGGTATTAGGAATCTGGTGTCTGGTATTAGTTTCTGGTGTCTGGTATTAGTTTCTGGTGTCTGGTATTAGTTTCTGGTGTCTGGTATTAGTTATCTGGTGTCTGGTATTAGTTATCTGGTGTCTGGTATTAGTTTCTGGTGTCTGGTATTAGGAATCTGGTGTCTGGTATTAGAAATCTGGTGTCTGGTATTAGTTTCTGGTGTCTGGTATTAGTTATCTGGTGTCTGGTATTAGTTATCTGGTGTCTGGTATTAGTTATCTGGTGTCTGGTATTAGTTATCTGCTGTCTGGTATTAGTTTCTGGTATCTGGTATTAGTTTCTGGTGTCTGGTATTAGTTTCTGGTGTCTGGTATTAGTTATCTGGTGTCTGGTATTAGTTTCTGGGGTCTGGTATTATTTTCTGGTGTCTGGTATTAGTTATCTGATGTCTGGTATTAGTTATCTGCTGTCTGGTATTAGTTATATGGTGTCTGGTATTAGAAATCTGGTGTCTGGTATTAGTTATTTGGTGTCTGGTATTAGTTTCTGGTGTCTGGTATTAGTTATCTGGTGTCTGGTATTAGGAATCTGGTGTCTTGTACTAGTTTCTGGTGTCTGGTATTAGTTATCTGGTGTCTGGTATTAGTTTCTGGTGTCTGGTATTAGTTATCTGGTGTCTGGTATTAGTTTCTTGTGTCTGGTACTAGTTTCTGGTGTCTGGTATTAGTTTCTGGTGTCTGGTATTAGTTATCTGGTGTCTGGTATTAGTTTCTGGTGACTAATATTAGTTATCTGGTGTCTGGTAGTAGTTATCTGGTGACTGGTATTAGATATCTGGTGTCTGGTATTAGTTTCTGGTGTCTGGTATTAGATATCAGGTGTCTGGTATTAGATATCTGGTGTCTGGTATTGGATATCTGGTGTCTGGTATTAGTTTCTGGTGTCTGGTATTAGGAATCTGGTGTCTGTTATTAGAAATCTGGTGTCTGGTATTAGTTATTTGGTGTCTAGTATTAGTTTCTGGTGTCTGGTATTAGTTATCTGGTGTCTGGTATTAGAAATCTGGTGTCTGGTACTAGTTTCTGGTGTCTGGTATTAGTTATCTGGTGTCTGGTATTAGTTTTTGGTGTCTGGTATTAGTTTCTGGTGTCTGGTATTAGTTATCTGGTGTCTGGTATTAGTTATATGGTGTCTGGTATTAGTTTCTGGTGTCTGGTATTAGTTATCTGGTGTCTGGTATTAGTTTCTGGTGTCTGGTATTAGGAATCTGGTGTCTGTTATTAGAAATCTGGTGTCTGGTATTAGTTATTTGGTGTCTAGTATTAGTTTCTGGTGTCTGGTATTAGTTATCTGGTGTCTGGTATTAGAAATCTGGTGTCTGGTACTAGTTTCTGGTGTCTGGTATTAGTTATCTGGTGTCTGGTATTAGTTTTTGGTGTCTGGTATTAGTTTCTGGTGTCTGGTATTAGTTATCTTGTGTCTGGTATTAGGAATCTGGTGTCTGGTATTAGTTATCTGGTGTCTGGTATTAGTTTCTGGTGTCTGGTATTAGATATTTGGTGTCTGGTATTAGTAATTTGGTGTCTGGTATTAGTTATCTGGTGTCTGGTATTAGTTATCTGGTGTCTGGTATTAGTTTCTGGTGTCTGGTATTAGTTTCTGGTGTCTGGTATTAGTTATCTGGTGTCTGGTATTAGTTTCTGGTGACTGGTATTAGTTATCTGGTGTCTGGTATTAGTTATCTGGTATCTGGTGTTAGTTTCTGGTGTCTGGTATTAGTTATCTGGTGTCTGGTATTAGGAATCTGGTGTCTGGTATTAGTTATCTGGTGTCTGGTATTAGTTTTTGGTGTCTGGTATTAGTTATCTGGTGTCTGGTATTAGTTATCTGCTGTCTGGTATTAGAAATCTGGTGTCTGGTATTAGTTATTTGGTGTCTGGTATTAGTTTCTGGTGTCTGGTATTAGTTATCTGGTGTCTGGTATTATAAATCTGGTGTCTTGTACTAGTTTCTGGTGTCTGGTATTAGTTATCTGGTGTCTGGTATTAGTTTCTGGTGTCTGGTATTAGTTATCTGGTGTCTGGTATTAGTTTCTGGTGTCTGGTACTAGTTTCTGGTGTCTTGTATTAGTTTCTGGTGTCTGGTATTAGTTATCTGGTGTCTGGTATTAGTTTCTGGTGACTGGTATTAGTTTCTGGTGTCTGGTATTAGTTTATGGTGTCTAGTATTAGTTATCTGGTGTCTGGTATTAGTTTCTGGTGTCTGGTATTAGTTTCTGGTGTCTGGTATTAGTTATCTGGTGTCTATTATTAGTTATTTGGTGTCTGGTATTAGTTTTTGGTGTCTGGTATTAGTTATCTGGTGTCTGGTATTAGGAATCTGGTGTCTTGTACTAGTTTCTGGTGTCTGGTATTAGTTATCTGGTGTCTGGTATTAGTTTCTGGTGTCTGGTATTAGTTATCTGGTGTCTAGTATTAGTTTCTGGTGTCTGGTACTAGTTTCTGGTGTCTGGTATTAGTTTCTGGTGTCTGGTATTAGTTATCTGGTGTCTGGTATTAGTTTCTGGTGTCTGGTATTAGTTTCTGGTGTCTGGTATTAGTTATCTGGTGTCTGGTATTAGTTTCTGGTGACTAGTATTAGTTATCTTGTGTCTGGTATTAGGAATCTGGTGTCTGGTATTAGTTATCTGGTGTCTGGTATTAGTTTCTGGTGTCTGGTATTAGTTATCTGGTATCTGGTATTAGGAATCTGGTGTCTGGTATTAGTTATCTGGAGTCTGGTATTAGTTATCTGGTGTCTGGTATTAGTTTCTGGTGTCTGGTATTAGTTATCTGGTGTCTGGTATTAGGAATCTGGTGTCTGGTATTAGTTTCTGGTGTCTGGTATTAGTTATCTGGTGTCTGGTATTAGTTTCTGGTGACTAGTATTAGTTATCTGGTGTCTGGTATTAGTTATCTGGAGTCTGGTATTAGTTATCTGGTGTCTGGTATTAGTTATCTGGTGTCTGGTATTAGTTATCTGGTGTCTGGTATTAGTTATCTGCTGTCTGGTATTAGGAATCTGGTGTCTGGTGTTAGTTATCTGGTGTCTGGTATTAGGAATCTGGTGTCTTGTACTAGTTTCTGGTGTCTGGTATTAGTTATATGGTGTCTGGTATTAGTTTCTGGTGTCTGGTATTAGTTATCTGGTGTCTGGTATTAGTTTCTGGTGTCTGGTACTAGTTTCTGGTGTCTGGTATTAGTTTCTGGTGTCTGGTATTAGTTATCTGGTGTCTGGTATTAGTTTCTGGTGACTGGTATTAGTTTCTGGTGTCTGGTATTAGTTTCTGGTGTCTGGTATTAGTTATCTGGTGTCTGGTATTAGTTTCTGGTGTCTGGTATTAGTTATCTGTTGTCTGGTATTAGTTTCTGGTGTCTGGTATTAGGAATCTGGTGTCTGGTATTAGATATCTGGTGTCTGGTATTAGTTATCTGGTGTCTGGTATTAGTTATCTGCTGTCTGGTATTAGTTATCTGGTGTCTGGTATTAGTTTCTGGTGTCTGGTACTAGTTTCTGGTGTCTGGTATTAGTTATCTGTTGTCTGGTATTAGTTTCTGGTGTCTGGTATTAGTTTCTGGTGTCTGGTATTAGTTATCTGGTGTCTGGTATTAGTTTCTGGTGTCTGGTATTAGTTTCTGGTGTCTGGTATTAGTTATCTGGTGTCTGGTATTAGTTATCTGCTGTCTGGTATTAGTTATCTGGGTTCTGGTATTAGATATCTGGTGTCTGGTATTAGTTATCTGGTGTCTGGTATTAGTTTTTGGTGTCTGGTATTAGTTATCTGGTGTCTGGTATTAGTTATCTGGAGTCTGGTATTATTTATCTGGTGTCTGGTATTAGTTTCTGGTGTCTGGTATTAGTTATCTGGTGTCTGGTATTAGTTTCTGGTGTCTGGTATTAGGAATCTGGTGTCTGGTATTAGGAATCTGGTGTCTGGTATTAGTTTCTGGTGTCTGGTATTAGTTATCTGGTGTCTGGTATTAGATATCTGGTGTCTGGTATTAGTTATCTGCTGTCTGGTATTAGTTATCTGGGATCTGGTATTAGATATCTGGTGTCTGGTATTAGTTATCTGGTGTCTGGTATTAGTTTCTGGTGTCTGGTTCTAGATATCTGGTGTCTGGTATTAGTTATCTGGTGTCTGGTATTAGTTTCTGGTGTCTGGTATTAGTTATCTGGTGTCTGGTATTAGTTATCTGCTGTCTGGTATTAGTTATCTGGTGTCTGGTATTAGTTATCTGGTGTCTGGTATTAGGAATCTGGTGTCTGGTACTAGTTTCTGGTGTCTGGTATTAGTTATCTGGTGTCTGGTATTAGTTATCTGGTGTCTGGTATTAGTTATCTGGTGTCTGGTATTAGTTATCTGGTGTCTGGTATTAGTTTCTGGTGTCTGGTATTAGGAATCTGGTGTCTGGTATTAGTTATCTGGTGTCTGGTATTAGTTATCTGCTGTCTGGTATTAGTTATCTGGTGTCTGGTATTAGATATCTGGTGTCTGGTATTAGTTATCTGGTGTCTGGTATTAGTTATCTGGTGTCTGGTATTAGTTATCTGGTGTCTGGTATTAGTTTCTGGTGTCTGGTATTAGGAATCTGGTGTCTGGTATTAGTTATTTGGTGTCTAGTATTAGTTTCTGGTGTCTGGTATTAGTTATCTGGTGTCTGGTATTAGGAATCTGGTGTCTGGTACTAGTTTCTGGTGTCTGGTATTAGTTATCTGGTGTCTGGTATTAGTTATCTGGTGTCTGGTATTAGTTATCTGGTGTCTGGTATTAGTTATCTGGTGTCTGGTATTAGTTATCTGGTGTCTGGTATTAGTTATCTGGCGTCTGGTATTAGTTATCTGGTGTCTGGTATTAGTTTCTGGTGTCTGGTATTAGTTATCTGGTGTCTGGTATTAGTTTCTGGTGTCTGGTATTAGTTATCTGGTGTCCGGTATTAGTTTCTGGTGTCTGGTATTAGTTATCTGGTGTCTGGTATTAGTTTCTGGTGTCTGGTATTAGTTTCTGGTGTCTGGTATTAGTTATCTGGTGTCTGGTATTAGTTTCTGGTGTCTGGTATTAGTTATCTGGTGTCTGGTATTAGTTCTCTGCTGTCTGGTATTAGTTATCTGGGTTCTGGTATTAGATATCTGGTGTCTGGTATTAGTTATCTGGTGTCTGGTATTAGTTTCTGGTGTCTGGTATTAGAAATCTGGTGTCTGGTATTAGTTATTTGGTGTCTGGTATTAGTTTCTGGTGTCTGGTATTAGATATCTGGTGTCTGGTATTAGATATCTGGTGTCTGGTATTAGTTATCTGGTGACTGGTATTAGTTATCTGGTGTCTGGTATTAGTTTCTGGTGTCTGGTATTAGTTATCTGGTGTCTGGTATTAGTTTCTGGTGTCTGGTATTAGTTATCTGGTGTCTGGTATTAGTTTCTGGTGTCTGGTATTAGTTATCTGGTGTCTGGTATTAGTTTCTGGTGTCTGGTATTAGTTTCTGGTGTCTGGTATTAGTTATCTGGTGTCTGGTATTAGTTTCTGGTGTCTGGTATTAGTTATCTGGTGTCTTGTATTAGTTTCTGGTGTCTGGTATTAGTTTCTGGTGTCTGGTATTAGATATCTGGTGTCTGGTATTAGGAACCTGGTGTCTGGTACTAGTTTCTGGTGTCTGGTATTAGTTATCTGGTGTCTGGTATTAGTTATCTGGTGTCTGGTATTAGTTATCTGGTGTCTGGTATTAGTTATCTGCTGTCTGGTATTAGGAATCTGGTGTCTGGTATTAGTTTCTGGTGTCTGGTATTAGTCATCTGGTGTCTGGTATTAGTTATCTGGTGTCTGGTATTAGATATCTGGTGTCAGGTATTAGGAATCTGGTGTCTTGTACTAGTTTCTGGTGTCTGGTATTAGTTATCTGGTGTCTGGTATTAGTTTCTGGTGTCTGGTATTAGTTATCTGGTGTCTGGTATTAGTTTCTGGTGTCTGGTGTTAGTTATCTGGTGTCTGGTATTAGTTATCTGCTGTCTGGTATTAGTTATCTGGTGTCTGGTATTAGAATTCTGGTGTCTGGTATTAGTTATTTGGTGTCTGGTATTAGTTTCTGGTGTCTGGTATTAGTTATCTGGTGTCTGGTATTAGGAATCTGGTGTCTAGTACTAGTTTCTGGTGTCTGGTATTAGTTATCTGTTGTCTGGTATTAGGAATTTGGTGTCTTGTATTAGTTTCTGGTGTCTGGTATTAGATATCTGGTGTCTGGTATTAGTTTCTGGTGTCTGGTATTAGTTATCTGGTGTCTGGTATTAGTTATCTGTTGTCTGGTATTAGTTATCTGGTGTCTGGTATTAGTTTCTGGTGTCTGGTATTAGTTATCTGGTGTCTGGTATTAGTCATCTGGTGTCTGGTATTAGTTATCTGGTGTCTGGTATTAGTTATCTGGTGTCTGGTATTAGGAATCTGGTGTCTAGTATTAGGAATCTGGTGTCTGGTACTAGTTTCTGGTGTCTGGTATTAGTCATCTGGTGTCTGGTATTAGTTATCTGGTGTCTGGTATTAGATATCTGGTGTCTGGTATTAGGAATCTGGTGTCTGGTACTAGTTTCTGGTGTCTGGTATTAGATATCTGGTATCTGGTATTAGTTTCTGGTGTCTGGTATTAGTTATCTGGTGTCTGGTATTAGTTATCTAGTGTCTGGTATTAGTTATCTGGTGTCTGGTATTAGATATCTGGTGTCTGGTATTAGTTTCTGGTGTCTGGTATTAGATATCTGGTGTCTGGTATTAGAAATCTGGTGTCTGGTATTAGTTATCTGGTGTCTGGTATTAGTTATCTGCTGTCTGGTATTAGGAATCTGGTGTCTGGTATTAGTTATCTGGTGTCTGGTATTAGATATCTGGTGTCTTGTACTAGTTATCTGGTGTCTGGTATTAGTTTCTGGTGTCTGGTACTAGTTTCTGGTGTCTGGTACTAGTTTCTGGTGTCTGGTATTAGTTATCTGGTGTCTGGTATTAGTTTCTGGTGACTGGTATTAGTTTTTGGTGTCTGGTATTAGTTTCTGGTGTCTGGTATTAGTTATCTGGTATTAGTTTCTGGTGTCTGGTATTAGTTATTTGGTGTCTTGTATTGGTTTCTGGTGTCTGGTATTAGTTTCTGGTGTCTAGTGTTAGTTATCTGGTGTCTGGTATTAGTTATCTGGTGTCTGGTATTAGGAATCTGGTGTCTGGTATTAGGAATCTGGTGTCTGGTATTAGTTATTTGGTGTCTTGTATTAGTTTCTGGTGTCTGGTATTAGTTTCTGGTGTCTGGTATTAGATATCTGGTGTCTGGTATTAGGAATCTGGTGTCTGGTACTAGTTTCTGGTGTCTGGTATTAGTTATCTGGTGTCTGGTATTAGAAATCTGGTGTCTTGTATTAGTTTCTGGTGTCTGGTATTAGATATCTGGTGTCTGGTATTAGTTTCTGGTGTCTGGTATTAGTTATCTGGTGTCTGGTATTAGTTATCTGGTGTCTGGTATTAGGAATCTGGTGTCTGGTACTAGTTTCTGGTGTCTGGTATTAGTTATCTGGTGTCTGGTATTAGGAATCTGGTGTCTTGTATTAGTCATCTGGTGTCTGGTATTAGATATCTGGTGTCTGGTATTAGTTATCTGGTGACTGGTATTAGTTATTTGGTGTCTTGTATTAGTTTCTGGTGTCTGGTATTAGTTTCTGGTGTCTGGTATTAGATATCTGGTGTCTGGTATTAGGAATCTGGTGTCTGGTACTAGTTTCTGGTGTCTGGTATTAGGAATCTGGTGTCTGGTATTAGGAATCTGGTGTCTGGTATTAGTTATTTGGTGTCTTGTATTAGTTTCTGGTGTCTGGTATTAGTTTCTGGTGTCTGGTATTAGATATCTGGTGTCTGGTGTTAGGAATCTGGTGTCTGGTACTAGTTTCTGGTGTCTGGTATTAGTTATCTGGTGTCTGGTATTAGGAATCTGGTGTCTTGTATTAGTTTCTGGTGTCTGGTATTAGATATCTGGTGTCTGGTATTAGTTTCTGGTGTCTGGTATTAGTTATCTGGTGTCTGGTATTAGTTATCTGGTGTCTGGTATTAGTTATCTGGTGTCTGGTATTAGTTTCTGGTGTCTGGTATTAGTTATCTGGTGTCTGGTATTAGTTATCTGGTGTCTGGTATTAGTTTCTGGTGTCTGGTATTAGTTTCTGGTGTCTGGTATTAGTTATCTGGTGTCTGGTATTAGTTTCTGGTGTCTGGTATTAGTAATCTGGTGTCTGGTATTAGTTCTCTGCTGTCTGGTATTAGTTATCTGGGTTCTGGTATTAGATATCTGGTGTCTGGTATTAGTTATCTGGTGTCTGGTATTAGTTTCTGGTGTCTGGTATTAGAAATCTGGTGTCTGGTATTAGTTATTTGGTGTCTGGTATTAGTTTCTGGTGTCTGGTATTAGATATCTGGTGTCTGGTATTAGATATCTGGTGTCTGGTATTAGTTATCTGGTGACTGGTATTAGTTATCTGGTGTCTGGTATTAGGAATCTGGTGTCTGGTATTAGTTTCTGGTGTCTGGTATTAGTTATCTGGTGTCTGGTGTTAGTTTCTGGTGTCTGGTGTTAGTTTCTGGTGTCTGGTATTAGTTATCTGGTGTCTGGTATTAGGAATCTGGTATCTGGTATTAGGAATCTGGTGTCTGGTATTAGTTATTTGGTGTCTTGTATTAGTTTCTGGTGTCTGGTATTAGTTATCTGGTGTCTGGTATTAGTCATCTGGTGTCTGGTACTAGTTTCTGGTGTCTGGTATTAGTTATCTAGTGTCTGGTATTAGTTTCTGGTGTCTGGTATTAGTTATCTGGTGTCTTGTATTAGTTTCTGGTGTCTGGTATTAGTTTCTGGTGTCTGGTATTAGATATCTGGTGTCTCGTATTAGGAATCTGGTGTCTGGTACTAGTTTCTGGTGTCTGGTATTAGTTATCTGGTGTCTGGTATTAGTTATCTGGTGTCTGGTATTAGTTATCTGGTGTCTGGTATTAGTTATCTGCTGTCTGGTATTAGGAATCTGGTGTCTGGTATTAGTTTCTGGTGTCTGGTATTAGTCATCTGGTGTCTGGTATTAGTTATCTGGTGTCTGGTATTAGATATCTGGTGTCAGGTATTAGGAATCTGGTGTCTTGTACTAGTTTCTGGTGTCTGGTATTAGTTATCTGGTGTCTGGTATTAGTTTCTGGTGTCTGGTATTAGTTATCTGGTGTCTGGTATTAGTTTCTGGTGTCTGGTGTTAGTTATCTGGTGTCTGGTATTAGTTATCTGCTGTCTGGTATTAGTTATCTGGTGTCTGGTATTAGAATTCTGGTGTCTGGTATTAGTTATTTGGTGTCTGGTATTAGTTTCTGGTGTCTGGTATTAGTTATCTGGTGTCTGGTATTAGGAATCTGGTGTCTGGTACTAGTCTCTGGTGTCTGGTATTAGTTATCTGGTGTCTGGTATTAGGAATCTGGTGTCTTGTATTAGTTTCTGGTGTCTGGTATTAGATATCTGGTGTCTGGTATTAGTTTCTGGTGTCTGGTATTAGTTATCTGGTGTCTGGTATTAGTTATCTGTTGTCTGGTATTAGTTATCTGGTGTCTGGTATTAGTTTCTGGTGTCTGGTATTAGTTATCTGGTGTCTGGTATTAGTCATCTGGTGTCTGGTATTAGTTATCTGGTGTCTGGTATTAGTTATCTGGTGTCTGGTATTAGGAATCTGGTGTCTGGTATTAGGAATCTGGTGTCTGGTACTAGTTTCTGGTGTCTGGTATTAGTCATCTGGTGTCTGGTATTAGTTATCTGGTGTCTGGTATTAGATATCTGGTGTCTGGTATTAGGAATCTGGTGTCTGGTACTAGTTTCTGGTGTCTGGTATTAGATATCTGGTGTCTGGTATTAGTTTCTGGTGTCTGGTATTAGTTATCTGGTGTCTGGTATTAGTTATCTAGTGTCTGGTATTAGTTATCTGGTGTCTGGTATTAGATATCTGGTGTCTGGTATTAGTTTCTGGTGTCTGGTATTAGATATCTGGTGTCTGGTATTAGAAATCTGGTGTCTGGTATTAGTTATCTGGTGTCTGGTATTAGTTATCTGCTGTCTGGTATTAGGAATCTGGTGTCTGGTATTAGTTATCTGGTGTCTGGTATTAGGAATCTGGTGTCTTGTACTAGTTATCTGGTGTCTGGTATTAGTTTCTGGTGTCTGGTACTAGTTTCTGGTGTCTGGTACTAGTTTCTGGTGTCTGGTGTTAGTTATCTGGTGTCTGGTATTAGTTTCTGGTGACTGGTATTAGTTTTTGGTGTCTGGTATTAGTTTCTGGTGTCTGGTATTAGTTATCTGGTGTCTGGTATTAGTTTCTGGTGTCTGGTATTAGTTATTTGGTGTCTTGTATTAGTTTCTGGTGTCTGGTATTAGTTTCTGGTGTCTAGTGTTAGTTATCTGGTGTCTGGTATTAGTTATCTGGTGTCTGGTATTAGGAATCTGGTGTCTGGTATTAGGAATCTGGTGTCTGGTATTAGTTATTTGGTGTCTTGTATTAGTTTCTGGTGTCTGGTATTAGTTTCTGGTGTCTGGTATTAGATATCTGGTGTCTGGTATTAGGAATCTGGTGTCTGGTACTAGTTTCTGGTGTCTGGTATTAGTTATCTGGTGTCTGGTATTAGGAATCTGGTGTCTTGTATTAGTTTCTGGTGTCTGGTATTAGATATCTGGTGTCTGGTATTAGTTTCTGGTGTCTGGTATTAGTTATCTGGTGTCTGGTATTAGTTATCTGGTGTCTGGTATTAGTTATCTGGTGTCTGGTATTAGTTTCTGGTGTCTGGTATTAGTTATCTGGTGTCTGGTATTAGTCATCTGGTGTCTGGTATTAGATATCTGGTGTCTGGTATTAGTTATCTGGTGACTGGTATTAGTTATCTGGTGTCTGGTATTATGAATCTGGTGTCTGGTATTAGTTTCTGGTGTCTGGTATTAGTTATCTGGTGTCTGGTGTTAGTTTCTGGTGTCTGGTATTAGTTATCTGGTGTCTGGTATTAGTTTCTGGTGTCTGGTATTAGTTATCTGGTGTCTTGTATTAGTTTCTAGTGTCTGGTATTAGTTTCTGGTATCTGGTATTAGATATCTGGTGTCTGGTATTAGGAATCTGGTGTCTGGTACTAGTTTCTGGTGTCTGGTATTAGTTATCTGGTGTCTGGTATTAGGAATCTGGTGTCTTGTATTAGTTTCTGGTGTCTGGTATTAGATATCTGGTGTCTGGTATTAGGAATCTGGTGTCTGGTATTAGATATCTGGTGTCTGGTATTAGGAATCTGGTGTCTGGTACTAGTTTCTGGTGTCTGGTATTAGTTATCTGGTGTCTGGTATTAGGAATCTGGTGTCTTGTACTAGTTTCTGGTGTCTGGTATTAGATATCTGGTGTCTGGTATTAGGAATCTGGTGTCTGGTATTAGTTATTTGGTGTCTTGTATTAGTTTCTGGTGTCTGGTATTAGTTTCTGGTATCTGGTATTAGATATCTGGTGTCTGGTATTAGGAATCTGGTGTCTGGTACTAGTTTCTGGTGTCTGGTATTAGTTATCTGGTGTCTGGTGTTAGTTTCTGGTGTCTGGTATTAGTTATCTGGTGTCTGGTATTAGTTTCTGGTGTCTGGTATTAGTTATCTGGTGTCTTGTATTAGTTTCTAGTGTCTGGTATTAGTTTCTGGTATCTGGTATTAGATATCTGGTGTCTGGTATTAGGAATCTGGTGTCTGGTACTAGTTTCTGGTGTCTGGTATTAGTTATCTGGTGTCTGGTATTAGGAATCTGGTGTCTTGTATTAGTTTCTGGTGTCTGGTATTAGTTTCTGGTGTCTGGTATTAGTTTCTGGTATCTGGTATTAGATATCTGGTGTCTGGTATTAGGAATCTGGTGTCTGGTACTAGTTTCTGGTGTCTGGTATTAGTTATCTGGTGTCTGGTATTAGGAATCTGGTGTCTTGTACTAGTTTCTGGTGTCTGGTATTAGATATCTGGTGTCTGGTATTAGGAATCTGGTGTCTGGTATTAGTTATTTGGTGTCTTGTATTAGTTTCTGGTGTCTGGTATTAGTTTCTGGTATCTGGTATTAGATATCTGGTGTCTGGTATTAGGAATCTGGTGTCTGGTACTAGTTTCTGGTGTCTGGTATTAGTTATCTGGTGTCTGGTATTAGGAATCTGGTGTCTTGTATTAGTTTCTGGTGTCTGGTATTAGATATCTGGTGTCTTGTATTAGTTTCTGGTGTCTGGTATTAGTTATCTGCTGTCTGGTATTAGATATCTGGTGTCTGGTATTAGGAATCTGGTGTCTGGTATTAGTTATTTGGTGTCTTGTATTAGTTTCTGGTGTCTGGTATTAGTTATCTGCTGTCTAGTATTAGTTATCTGGTGTCTGGTATTAGAAATCTGGTGTCTGGAATTAGTTATTTGGTGTCTGGTATTAGTTTCGGGTGTCTGGTATTAGTTATCTGGTGTCTGGTATTAGGAATCTGGTGTCTTGTACTAGTTTCTGGTGTCTGGTATTAGTTATCTGGTGTCTGGTATTGGTTTCTGGTGTCTGGTATTAGTTATCTGGTGTCTGGTATTAGTTTCTGGTGTCTGGTATTAGTTATCTGGTGTCTTGTATTAGTTTCTAGTGTCTGGTATTAGTTTCTGGTGTCTGGTATTAGATATCTGGTGTCTGGTATTAGGAATCTGGTGTCTGGTACTAGTTTCTGGTGTCTGGTATTAGTTATCTGGTGTCTGGTATTAGGAATCTGGTGTCTGGTATTAGTTATTTGGTGTCTTGTATTAGTTTCTGGTGTCTGGTATTAGTTATCTGCTGTCTAGTATTAGTTATCTGGTGTCTGGTATTAGAAATCTGGTGTCTGGTATTAGTTATTTGGTGTCTGGTATTAGTTTCTGGTGTCTGGTATTAGTTATCTGGTGTCTGGTATTAGGAATCTGGTGTCTTGTACTAGTTTCTGGTGTCTGGTATTAGTTTCTGGTGTCTGGTATTAGTTATCTGGTGTCTTGTATTAGTTTCTGGTGTCTGGTATTAGTTTCTGGTGTCTGGTATTAGATATCTGGTGTCTGGTATTAGGAATCTGGTGTCTGGTATTAGTTTCTGGTGTCTGGTATTAGTTATCTGGTGTCTGGTATTAGGAATCTGGTGTCTGGTATTAGTTATTTGGTGTCTTGTATTAGTTTCTGGTGTCTGGTACTAGTTTCTGGTGTCTGGTATTAGATATCTGGTGTCTGGTATTAGGAATCTGGTGTCTGGTATTAGTTATCTGGTGTCTTGTATTAGTTTCTGGTGTCTGGTATTAGTTATCTGCTGTCTAGTATTAGTTATCTGGTGTCTGGTATTAGAAATCTGGTGTCTGGTATTAGTTATTTGGTGTCTGGTATTAGTTTCTGGTGTCTGGTATTAGTTATCTGGTGTCTGGTATTAGGAATCTGGTGTCTTGTACTAGTTTCTGGTGTCTGGTATTAGTTATCTGGTGTCTGGTATTGGTTTCTGGTGTCTGGTATTAGTTATCTGGTGTCTGGTATTAGTTTCTGGTGTCTGGTATTAGTTATCTGGTGTCTTGTATTAGTTTCTGGTGTCTGGTATTAGTTTCTGGTGTCTGGTATTAGATATCTGGTGTCTGGTATTAGGAATCTGGTGTCTGGTACTAGTTTCTGGTGTCTGGTATTAGTTATCTGGTGTCTGGTACTAGTTTCTGGTGACTGGTATTAGTTTCTGGTGTCTGGTATTAGTTTCTGGTGTCTGGTATTAGTTATCTGGTGTCTGGTATTAGTTTCTGGTGTCTGGTATTAGTTATTTGTTGTCTGGTATTAGTTTCTGGTGTCTGGTATTAGGAATCTGGTGTCTGGTATTAGATATCTGGTATCTGGTATTAGATATCTGGTGTCTGGTATTAGGAATCTGGTGTCTGGTACTAGTTTCTGGTGTCTGGTATTAGTTATCTGGTGTCTGGTATTAGTTATCTGTTGTCTGGTATTAGTTATCTGGTGTCTGGTATTAGTTTCTGGTGTCTGGTATTAGTTATCTGGTGTCTGGTATTAGTCATCTGGTGTCTGGTATTAGTTATCTGGTGTCTGGTATTAGTTATCTGGTGTCTGGTATTAGGAATCTGGTGTCTGGTATTAGGAATCTGGTGTCTGGTACTAGTTTCTGGTGTCTGGTATTAGTCATCTGGTGTCTGGTATTAGTTATCTGGTGTCTGGTATTAGATATCTGGTGTCTGGTATTAGGAATCTGGTGTCTGGTACTAGTTTCTGGTGTCTGGTATTAGATATCTGGTATCTGGTATTAGTTTCTGGTGTCTGGTATTAGTTATCTGGTGTCTGGTATTAGTTATCTAGTGTCTGGTATTAGTTATCTGGTGTCTGGTATTAGATATCTGGTGTCTGGTATTAGTTTCTGGTGTCTGGTATTAGATATCTGGTGTCTGGTATTAGAAATCTGGTGTCTGGTATTAGTTATCTGGTGTCTGGTATTAGTTATCTGCTGTCTGGTATTAGGAATCTGGTGTCTGGTATTAGTTATCTGGTGTCTGGTATTAGATATCTGGTGTCTTGTACTAGTTATCTGGTGTCTGGTATTAGTTTCTGGTGTCTGGTACTAGTTTCTGGTGTCTGGTACTAGTTTCTGGTGTCTGGTATTAGTTATCTGGTGTCTGGTATTAGTTTCTGGTGACTGGTATTAGTTTTTGGTGTCTGGTATTAGTTTCTGGTGTCTGGTATTAGTTATCTGGTGTCTGGTATTAGTTTCTGGTGTCTGGTATTAGTTATTTGGTGTCTTGTATTAGTTTCTGGTGTCTGGTATTAGTTTCTGGTGTCTAGTGTTAGTTATCTGGTGTCTGGTATTAGTTATCTGGTGTCTGGTATTAGGAATCTGGTGTCTGGTATTAGGAATCTGGTGTCTGGTATTAGTTATTTGGTGTCTTGTATTAGTTTCTGGTGTCTGGTATTAGTTTCTGGTGTCTGGTATTAGATATCTGGTGTCTGGTATTAGGAATCTGGTGTCTGGTACTAGTTTCTGGTGTCTGGTATTAGTTATCTGGTGTCTGGTATTAGAAATCTGGTGTCTTGTATTAGTTTCTGGTGTCTGGTATTAGATATCTGGTGTCTGGTATTAGTTTCTGGTGTCTGGTATTAGTTATCTGGTGTCTGGTATTAGTTATCTGGTGTCTGGTATTAGGAATCTGGTGTCTGGTACTAGTTTCTGGTGTCTGGTATTAGTTATCTGGTGTCTGGTATTAGGAATCTGGTGTCTTGTATTAGTCATCTGGTGTCTGGTATTAGATATCTGGTGTCTGGTATTAGTTATCTGGTGACTGGTATTAGTTATTTGGTGTCTTGTATTAGTTTCTGGTGTCTGGTATTAGTTTCTGGTGTCTGGTATTAGATATCTGGTGTCTGGTATTAGGAATCTGGTGTCTGGTACTAGTTTCTGGTGTCTGGTATTAGGAATCTGGTGTCTGGTATTAGGAATCTGGTGTCTGGTATTAGTTATTTGGTGTCTTGTATTAGTTTCTGGTGTCTGGTATTAGTTTCTGGTGTCTGGTATTAGATATCTGGTGTCTGGTGTTAGGAATCTGGTGTCTGGTACTAGTTTCTGGTGTCTGGTATTAGTTATCTGGTGTCTGGTATTAGGAATCTGGTGTCTTGTATTAGTATCTGGTGTCTGGTATTAGATATCTGGTGTCTGGTATTAGTTTCTGGTGTCTGGTATTAGTTATCTGGTGTCTGGTATTAGTTATCTGGTGTCTGGTATTAGTTATCTGGTGTCTGGTATTAGTTTCTGGTGTCTGGTATTAGTTATCTGGTGTCTGGTATTAGTTATCTGGTGTCTGGTATTAGTTTCTGGTGTCTGGTATTAGTTTCTGGTGTCTGGTATTAGTTATCTGGTGTCTGGTATTAGTTTCTGGTGTCTGGTATTAGTAATCTGGTGTCTGGTATTAGTTCTCTGCTGTCTGGTATTAGTTATCTGGGTTCTGGTATTAGATATCTGGTGTCTGGTATTAGTTATCTGGTGTCTGGTATTAGTTTCTGGTGTCTGGTATTAGAAATCTGGTGTCTGGTATTAGTTATTTGGTGTCTGGTATTAGTTTCTGGTGTCTGGTATTAGATATCTGGTGTCTGGTATTAGATATCTGGTGTCTGGTATTAGTTATCTGGTGACTGGTATTAGTTATCTGGTGTCTGGTATTAGGAATCTGGTGTCTGGTATTAGTTTCTGGTGTCTGGTATTAGTTATCTGGTGTCTGGTGTTAGTTTCTGGTGTCTGGTGTTAGTTTCTGGTGTCTGGTATTAGTTATCTGGTATCTGGTATTAGGAATCTGGTGTCTGGTATTAGGAATCTGGTGTCTGGTATTAGTTATTTGGTGTCTTGTATTAGTTTCTGGTGTCTGGTATTAGTTATCTGGTGTCTGGTATTAGTCATCTGGTGTCTGGTACTAGTTTCTGGTGTCTGGTATTAGTTATCTAGTGTCTGGTATTAGTTTCTGGTGTCTGGTATTAGTTATCTGGTGTCTTGTATTAGTTTCTGGTGTCTGGTATTAGTTTCTGGTGTCTGGTATTAGTCATCTGGTGTCTGGTATTAGTTATCTGGTGTCTGGTACTAGTTTCTGATGTCTGGTATTAGTTATCTGGGTGTCTGGTATTAGGAATCTGGTGTCTGGTATTAGTTTCTGGTGTCTGTTATTAGTTATCTGGTGTCTGGTGTTAGTTTCTGGTGTCTGGTGTTAGTTTCTGGTGTCTGGTATTAGTTATCTGGTGTCTGGTATTAGGAATCTGGTGTCTGGTATTAGTTATCTGGTGTCTGGTATTAGGAATCTGGTGTCTTGTATTAGTTTCTGGTGTCTGGTATTAGATATCTGGTGTCTGGTATTAGTTTCTGGTGTCTGGTATTAGTTATCTGGTGTCTGGTATTAGTTATTTGGTGTCTGGTATTAGTTATTTGGTGTCTTGTATTAGTTTCTGGTGTCTGGTATTAGTTTCTGGTGTCTGGTATTAGATATCTGGTGTCTGGTATTAGGAATCTGGTGTCTGGTACTAGTTTCTGGTGTCTGGTATTAGTTATCTGGTGTCTGGTATTAGGAATCTGGTGTCTTGTATTAGTTTCTGGTGTCTGGTATTAGATATCTGGTGTCTGGTATTAGTTTCTGGTGTCTGGTATTAGTTATCTGGTGTCTGGTATTAGTTATCTGGTGTCTGGTATTAGTTATCTGGTGTCTGGTATTAGTTTCTGGTGTCTGGTATTAGTTTCTGGTGTCTGGTATTAGATATCTGGTGTCTGGTATTAGGAATCTGGTGTCTGGTACTAGTTTCTGGTGTCTGGTGTTAGTTTCTGGTGTTTGGTGTTAGTTTCTGGTGTCTGGTATTAGTTATCTGGTGTCTGGTATTAGGAATCTGGTGTCTGGTATTAGGAATCTGGTGTCTGGTATTAGTTATTTGGTGTCTTGTATTAGTTTCTGGTGTCTGGTACTAGTTTCTGGTGTCTGGTATTAGATATCTGGTGTCTGGTATTAGGAATCTGGTGTCTGGTATTAGTTATTTGGTGTCTTGTATTAGTTTCTGGTGTCTGGGATTAGTTTCTGGTGTCTGGTATTAGATATCTGGTGTCTGGTATTAGGAATCTGGTGTCTGGTACTAGTTTCTGGTGTCTGGTATTAGTTATCTGGTGTCTGGTATTAGGAATCTGGTGTCTTGTATTAGTTTCTGGTGTCTGGTATTAGATATCTGGTGTCTGGTATTAGTTTCTGGTGTCTGGTATTAGTTATCTGGTGTCTGGTATTAGTTTCTGGTGTCTGGTATTAGTTATCTGGTGTCTTGTATTAGTTTCTGGTGTCTGGTATTAGTTTCTGGTGTCTGGTATTAGATATCTGGTGTCTGGTATTAGGAATCTGGTGTCTGGTACTAGTTTCTGGTGTCTGGTATTAGGTAACTGGTATCTGGTATTAGTTATCTGGTGTCTGGTATTAGTTATCTGGTGTCTGGTATTAGTTATCTGCTGTCTGGTATTCGGAATCTGGTGTCTGGTATTAGTTATCTGGTGTCTGGTATTAGGAATCTGGTGTCTTGTACTAGTTTCTGGTGTCTGGTATTAGTTATCTGGTGTCTGGTATTAGTTTCTGGTGTCTGGTATTAGTTATCTGGTGTCTGGTATTAGTTTCTGGTGTCTGGTACTAGTTTCTGGTGTCTGGTATTAGTTTCTGGTGTCTGGTATTAGTTATCTGGTGTCTGGTATTAGTTTCTGGTGACTGGTATTAGTTTCTGGTGTCTGGTATTAGTTTCTGGTGTCTGGTATTAGTTATCTGGTGTCTGGTATTAGTTTCTGGTGTCTGGTATTAGTTATCTGTTGTCTGGTATTAGTTTCTGGTGTCTGGTATTAGGAATCTGGTGTCTGGTATTAGTTATCTGGTGTCTGGTATTAGTTATCTGGTGTCTGGTATTAGTTATCTGATGTCTGGTATTAGTTTCTGGTGTCTGGTATTAGGAATCTGGTGTCTGGTATTAGAAATCTGGTGTCTGGTATTAGTTATTTGGTGTCTGGTATTAGTTTCTGGTGTCTGGTATTAGATATCTGGTGTCTGGTACTAGTTTCTGGTGTCTGGTATTAGTTTCTGGTGTCTGGTATTAGTTAACTGGTGTCTAGTATTAGTTTTTGGTGACTGGTATTAGTTTCTGGTGTCTGGTATTAGTTTCTGGTGTCTGGTATTAGGAATCTGGTGTCTGGTATTAGTTATCTGGTGTCTGGTATTAATTATCTGCTGTCTGGTATTAGGAATCTGGTGTCTGGTATTAGTTATCTGGTGTCTGGTATTAGTTATCTGGTGTCTGGTATTAGGAATCTGGTGTCTGGTATTAGGAATCTGGTGTCTGGTACTAGTTTCTGGTGTCTGGTATTAGTCATCTGGTGTCTAATATTAGTTATCTGGTGTCTGGTATTAGATATCTGGTGTCTGGTATTAGGAATCTGGTGTCTGGTACTAGTTTCTGGTGTCTGGTATTAGATATCTGGTGTCTGGTATTAGTTTCTGGTGTCTGGTATTAGTTTCTGGTGTCTGGTATTAGGAATCTGGTGTCTGGTATTAGGAATCTGGTGTCTGGTATTAGTTATCTGGTGTCTGGTATTAGTTTCTGGTGTCTGGTATTAGTTGTCTGGTGTCTGGTATTAGGAATCTGGTGTCTGGTATTAGTTATCTGGTGTCTGGTATTAGTTTCTGGTGTCTGGTATTAGTTACCTGGTGTCTGGTATTAGTTTCTGGTGTCTGGTATTAGTTATCTGGTGTCTGGTATTAGTTTCTGGTGTCTGGTATTAGTTATCTGGTGTCTGGTATTAGTTATCTGGTGTCTGGTACTAGTTATCTGGTGTCTGGTATTAGATATCTGGTGTCTGGTATTAGTTATCTGGTGTCTGGTATTAGTTATCTGGTGTCTGGTATTAGTTATCTGGTGTCTGGTATTAGTTATCTGGTGTCTGGTATTAGTTTTTGGTGTCTGGTATTAGTTTCTGGTGTCTGGTATTAGTTATCTGGTGTCTGGTATTAGTTTCTGGTGTCTGGTATTAGTTATCTGGTGTCTGGTAATAGTTATCTGGTGTCTGGTATTAGTTTCTGGTGTCTGGTATTAGTTATCTGGTGTCTGGTATTAGTTATCTGGTGTCTGGTATTAGTTTCTGGTGTCTGGTATTAGATATCTGGTGTCTGGTATTAGTTATCTGGTGTCTGGTATTAGTTTCTGGTGTCTGGTATTAGTTATCTGGTGTCTGGTATTAGTTATCTGGTGTCTGGTATTAGTTTCTGGTGTCTGGTATTAGTTATCTGGTGTCTGGTATTAGTTATCTGGTGTCTGGTATTAGTTATCTGGTGTCTGGTATTAGATATCTGTTGTCTGGTATTAGTTACCTGGTGTCTGGTATTAGTTTCTGGTGTCTGGTATTAGTTATCTGGTGTCTGGTATTAGTTTCTGGTGTCTGGTATTAGTTATCTGGTGTCTGGTATTAGTTATCTGGTGTCTGGTACTAGTTATCTGGTGTCTGGTATTAGATATCTGGTGTCTGGTATTAGTTATCTGGTGTCTGGTATTAGTTATCTGGTGTCTGGTATTAGTTATCTGGTGTCTGGTATTAGTTATCTGGTGTCTGGTATTAGTTTTTGGTGTCTGGTATTAGTTTCTGGTGTCTGGTATTAGTTATCTGGTGTCTGGTATTAGTTTCTGGTATCTGGTATTAGGAATCTGATGTCTGGTATTAGATATCTGGTGTCTGGTATTAGTTATCTGGTGTCTGGTATTAGTTTCTGGTGTCTGGTATTAGTTATATGGTGTCTGGTATTAGTTATCTGGTGTCTGGTATTAGTTTCTGGTGTCTGGTATTAGGATTCTGGTGTCTGGTATTAGAAATCTGGTGTCTGGTATTAGTTATTTGGTGTCTGGTATTAGTTTCTGGTGTCTGGTATTAGTTATCTGGTGTCTGGTATTAGGAATCTGGTGTCTTGTACTAGTTTCTGGTGTCTGGTATTAGTTATCTGGTGTCTGGTATTATTTTCTGGTGTCTGGTATTAGTTATCTGTTGTCTGGTATTAGTTATCTGGTGTCTAATATTAGTTATCTGGTGTCTGGTATTAGTTTCTGGTGTCTGGTGTTAGTTATCTGGTGTCTGGTATTAGTTATCTGGTATCTGGTGTTAGTTTCTGGTGTCTGGTATTAGTTATCTGGTGTCTGGTATTAGTTATCTGGTGTCTGGTATTAGGTATCTGGTGTCTGGTATTAGTTATCTGGTGTCTGGTATTAGGTATATGCTGTCTGGTATTAGGTATCTGGTGTTTGATATTAGTTATATGGTGTCTGGTATTAGTTTCTGGTGTCTGGTATTAGTCGTCTGGTGTCTGGTATTAGTTATCTGGTGTCTGGTATTAGATATCTGGTGTCTGGTATTAGGAATCTGGTGTCTGGTACTAGTTTCTGGTGTCTGGTATTAGTTATCTTGTGTCTGGTATTAGTTTCTGGTGTCTGGTATTAGTTATCTGGTGTCTGGTATTAGATATCTGGTGTCTGGTATTAGGAATCTGGTGTCTGGTACTAGTTTCTGGTGTCTGGTATTAGTTATCTTGTGTCTGGTATTAGTTTCTGGTGTCTGGTATTAGTTATCTGCCGTCTAGTATTAGTTATCTGTTGTCTGGTACTAGTTTCTGGTGTCTGGTATTAGTTATCTGGTGTCTGGTATTAGTTTCTGGTGTCTGGTATTAGTTATCTGGTGTCTGGTATTAGTCGTCTGGTGTCTGGTATTAGTTATCTGGTGTCTGGTATTAGATATCTGGTGTCTGGTATTAGGAATCTGGTGTCTGGTACTAGTTTCTGGTGTCTGGTATTAGTTATCTTGTGTCTGGTATTAGTTTCTGGTGTCTGGTATTAGTTATCTGGTGTCTGGTATTAGTTATCTGGTGTCTGGTATTAGTTTCTGGTGTGTGGTATTAGTTATCTGGTGTCTGGTATTAGTTATCTGGTGTCTGGTATTAGTTATCTGGTGTCTGGTATTAGTTTCTGGTGTCTGGTATTAGTTATCTGGTGTCTGGTATTAGTTTCTGGTGTCTGGTATTAGTTATCTGGTGTCTGGTATTAGTTATCTGGTGTCTATGATTAGTTTCTGGTGTCTGGTATTAGGAATCTGGTATCTGGTATTAGGAATCTGGTGTCTGGTATTAGTTATCTGGTGTCTGGTATTAGGAATCTGGTGTCTGGTACTAGTTTCTGGTGTCTGGTATTAGTTATCTGGTGTCTGGTATTAGTTTCTGGTGTCTGGTATTAGTTATCTGGAGTCTGGTATTAGTTATATGGTGTCTGGTATTAGTTATCTGGTGTCTGGTATTAGTTATCTGCTGTCTGGTATTAGTTATCTGGTGTCTGGTATTAGATATCTGGTGTCTGGTACTAGTTATCTGGTGTCTGGTATTAGTTATCTGGTGTCTGGTATTAGTTTCTGGTGTCTAATATTAGATATCTGGTGTCTGGTATTAGTTATCTGGTGTCTGGTATTAGTTATCTGGTGTCAAGTATTAGTTTCTGGTGTCTGGTATTAGGAATCTGGTGTCTGGTATTAGGAATCTGGTGTCTGGTATTAGTTATCTGGTGTCTGGTATTAGTTTCTGGTGTCTGGTATTAGTTGTCTGGTGTCTGGTATTAGGAATCTGGTGTCTGGTATTAGTTATCTGGTGTCTGGTATTAGTTTCTGGTGTCTGGTATTAGTTATCTGGTGTCTGGTATTAGCTATCTGGTGTCTGGTATTAGTTATCTGGTGTCTGGTATTAGTTATCTGGTGTCTGGTATTAGTTTCTGGTGTCTGGTATTAGTTATCTGGTGTCTGGTATTAGTTATCTGGTGGCTGGTATTAGTTTCTGGTGTCTGGTATTAGTTATCTGGTGTCTGGTATTAGTTTCTGGAGTCTGGTATTAGTTATCTGGTGTCTGGTATTAGGAATCTGGTGTCTGGTATTAGTTATCTGGTGTCTGGTATTAGTTTCTGGTGTCTGGTATTAGTTGTCTGGTGTCTGGTATTAGGAATCTGGTGTCTGGTATTAGTTATCTGGTGTCTGGTATTAGTTTCTGGTGTCTGGTATTAGGAATCTGGTGTCTGGTATTAGTTATCTGGTGTCTGGTATTAGTTTCTGGTGTCTGGTATTAGTTATGTGGTGTCTGGTATTAGCTATCTGGTGTCTGGTATTAGTTATCTGGTGTCTGGTTTTAGTTATCTGGTGTCTGGTATTAGTTTCTGGTGTCTGGTATTAGTTATCTGGTGTCTGGTATTAGTTATCTGGTGGCTGGTATTAGTTTCTGGTGTCTGGTATTAGTTATCTGGTGTCTGGTATTAGTTTCTGGTGTCTGGTATTAGTTATCTGGTGTCTGGTATTAGGAATCTGGTGTCTGGTATTAGTTTCTGGTGTCTGGTATTAGTTATCTGGTGTCTGGTATTAGTTTCTGGTGACTGGTATTAGTTATTTGGTGTCTGGTATTAGTTATCTGGTGTCTGGTATTAGTTATCTGGTGTCTGGTATTAGTTATCTGGTGTCTGGTATTAGTTATCTGGTGTCTGGTATTAGATATCTGGTGTCTGGTATTAGTTATCTGGTGTCTGGTATTAGTTATCTGGTGTCTGGTATTAGTTTCTGGTGTCTGGTATTAGTTATCTGGTGTCTGGTATTAGTTATCTGGTGTCTGGTATTAGTTTCTGGTGTCTGGTATTAGTTTCTGGTGTCTGGTATTAGTTATCTGGTGTCTGGTAGTAGTTATCTGGTGTCTGGTATTAGTTTCTGGTGTCTGGTATTAGGAATCTGGTGTCTAAAATTAGATATCTGGTGTCTGGTATTAGTTATCTGGTGTCTGGTACTAGTTTCTGGTGTCTGGTATTAGTTATCTGGTGTCTGGTATTAGTTTCTGGTGTCTGGTATTAGGAATCTGGTCTCTGGTATTAGGAATCTGGTGTCTGGTATTAGTTATTTGGTGTCTGGTATTAGTTTCTGGTGTCTGGTATTAGATATCTGGTGTCTGGTATTAGTTATCTGGTGTCTGGTATTAGTTTCTGGTGTCTGGTATTAGGAATCTGGTGTCTGGTATTAGGAATCTGGTGTCTGGTATTAGTTATCTGGTGTCTGGTATTAGTTATCTGGTGTCTGGTATTAGTTTCTGGTGTCTGGTATTAGATATCTGGTGTCTGGTATTAGTTATCTGGTGTCTGGTATTAGTTTCTGGTGTCTGGTATTAGGAATCTGGTGTCTGGTATTAGGAATCTGGTGTCTGGTATTAGTTATCTGGTGTCTGGTATTAGTTTCTGGTGTCTGGTATTAGTTATCTGGTGACTGCTATTAGGAATCTGGTGTCTGGTATTAGTTTCTGGTGTCTGGTATTAGTTATCTGGTGTCTGGTATTAGTTCCTGGTGTCTGGTATTAGGAATCTGATGTCTGGTATTAGGAATCTGGTGTCTGGTATTAGTTACCTGGTGTCTGGTATTAGTTTCTGGTGTCTGGTATTAGTTATCTGGTGACTGCTATTAGGAATCTGGTGTCTGGTATTAGTTATCTGGTGTCTGGTATTAGTTTCTGGTGTCTGGTATTAGTTATCTGGTGTCTGGTATTAGGAATCTGGTGTCTGGTATTAGGAATCTGGTGTCTGGTATTAGTTATCTGGTGTCTGGTATTAGTTTCTGGTGTCTGGTATTAGTTATCTGGTGACTGCTATTAGGAATCTGGTGTCTGGTATTAGTTATCTGGTGTCTGGTATTAGTTTCTGGTGTCTGGTATTAGTTATCTGGTGTCTGGTATTAGGAATATGGTGTCTGGTATTAGGAATCTGGTGTCTGGTATTAGTTATCTGGTGTCTGGTATTAGTTTCTGGTGTCTAGTATTAGTTATCTGGTGTCTGGTATTAGGAATCTGGTGTCTGGTATTAGTTATCTGGTGTCTGGTATTAGTTTCTGGTGTCTGGTATTAGTTATCTGGTGTCTGGTATTAGTTATCTGGTGTCTGGTATTAGGAATCTGGTGTCTGGTATTAGAAATCTGGTGTCTGATATTAGTTATCTGGTGTCTGGTATTAGTTATCTGGTGTCTGGTATTAGTTTCTGGTGTCTGGTATTAGATATCTGGTGTCTGGTATTAGTTATCTGGTGTCTGGTATTAGTTCCTGGTGTCTGGTATTAGGAATCTGATGTCTGGTATTAGGAATCTGGTGTCTGGTATTAGTTATTTGGTGTCTGGTATTAGTTATCTGGTGTCTGGTATTAGTTATCTGGTGTCTGGTATTAGTTTCTGGTGTCTGGTATTAGATATCTGGTGTCTGGTATTAGTTATCTGGTGTCTGGTATTAGTTCCTGGTGTCTGGTATTAGGAATCTGATGTCTGGTATTAGGAATCTGGTGTCTGGTATTAGTTATCTGGTGTCTGGTATTAGTTTCTGGTGTCTGGAATTAGTTATCTGGTGACTGCTATTAGGAATCTGGTGTCTGGTATTAGTTATCTGGTGTCTGGTATTAGTTTCTGGTGTCTGGTATTAGTTTCTGGTGTCTGGTATTAGTTATCTGGTGTATGGTATTAGGAATCTGGTGTCTGGTATTAGGAATCTGGTGTCTGGTATTAGTTATCTGGTGTCTGGTATTAGTTTCTGGTGTCTGGTATTAGTTATCTGGTGACTGCTATTAGGAATCTGGTGTCTGGTATTAGTTATCTGGTGTCTGGTATTAGTTTCTGGTGTCTGGTATTAGTTATCTGGTGTCTGGTATTAGTTATCTGGTGTCTGGTATTAGGAATCTGGTGTCTGGTATTAGAAATCTGGTGTCTGATATTAGTTATCTGGTGTCTGGTATTAGGAATCTGGTGTCTGGTACTAGTTTCTGGTGTCTGGTATTAGTTATCTGGTGTCTGGTATTAGTTTCTGGTGTCTGGTATTAGTTATCTGGTGTCTGGTATTAGTTATATGGTGTCTGGTATTAGTTATCTGCTGTCTGGTATTAGTTATCTGGTGTCTGGTATTAGATATCTGGTGTCTGGTATTAGTTATTTGGTGTCTGGTATTAGTTATCTGGTGTCTGGTATTAGTTATCTGGTGTCTGGTATTAGTTTCTGGTGTCTGGTATTAGATATCTGGTGTCTGGTATTAGTTATCTGGTGTCTGGTATTAGTTTCTGGTGTCTGGTATTAGGAATCTGGTGTCTGGTATTAGGAATCTGGTGTCTCGTATTAGTTATCTGGTGTCTGGTATTAGTTTCTGGTGTCTGGTATTAGTTATCTGGTGACTGCTATTAGGAATCTGGTGTCTGGTATTAGTTATCTGGTGTCTGGTATTAGTTTCTGGTGTCTGGTATTAGTTATCTGGTGTCTGGTATTAGTTATCTGGTGTCTGGTATTAGATATCTGGTGTCTGGTATTAGTTATCTGGTGTCTGGTATTAGTTATCTGGTGTCTGGTATTAGTTATCTGGTGTCTGGTATTAGATATCTGGTGTCTGGTATTAGTTATCTGGTGTCTGGTATTAGGTATCTGGTGTCTGGTATTAGTTTTTGGTGTCTGGTATTAGTTATCTGGTGTCTGGTATTAGTTATCTGGTGTCTGGTATTAGGTATCTGCTGTCTGGTATTAGGTATCTGGTGTCTGGTATTAGGTATCTGCTGTCTGGTATTAGGAATCTGGTGTCTGGTATTAGTTATCTGGTGTCTGGTATTAGTTATCTGGTGTCTGGTATTAGTTATCTGGTGTCTGGTATTAGTTTCTGGTGTCTGGTATTAGTTATCTGGTGTCTGGTATTAGTTATCTGGTGTCTGGTATTAGTTATCTGGTGTCTGGTATTAGGAATCTGGTGTCTGGTATTAGTTATCTGGTGTCTGGTATTAGTTTCTGGTGTCTGGTATTAGTTATCTGGTGTCTGGTATTAGGAATCTGGTGTCTGGTATTAGTTTCTGGTGCCTGGTATTAGTTTTCTAGTGTCTAGTATTAGTTTCTAGTGTCTAGTATTAGTTTCTGGTGACTGGTATTAGTTATCTGGTGTCTGGTATTAGTTATCTGGTGTCTGGTATTAGTTATCTGGTGTCTGGTATTAGATATCTGGTGTCTGGTATTAGTTATCTGGTGTCTGGTATTAGTTTCTGGTGTCTGGTATTAGATATCTGGTGTCTGGTATTAGTTATCTGGTATCTGGTATTAGTTATCTGGTGTCTGGTATTAGTTTCTGGTGTCTGGTATTAGGAATCTGGTGTCTGGTATTAGTTATCTGGTGTCTGGTATTAGGAATCTGGTGTCTGGTATTAGTTATCTGGTGTCTGGTATTAGTTTCTGGTGTCTGGTATTAGTTATCTGGTATCTGGTATTAGTAATCTGGTGTCTGGTATTAGTTATCTGGAGTCTGGTATTAGTTATCTGGTGTCTGGTATTAGTTTCTGGTGTCTGGTATTAGTTATCTGGTGTCTGGTATTAGGAATCTGGTGTCTGGTATTAGTTTCTGGTGTCTGGTATTAGTTATCTGGTGTCTGGTATTAGTTTCTGGTGACTGGTATTAGTTATCTGGTGTCTGGTATTAGTTATCTAGTGTCTGGTATTAGTTATCTGGTGTCTGGTATTAGTTATCTGGTGTCTGGTATTAGATATTTGGTGTCTGGTATTAGTTTCTGGTGTCTGGCTTTAGATATCTGGTGTCTGGCATTAGATATCTGGTGTCTGGTATTAGTTATCTGGTGTCTGGTATTAGTTTCTGGTGTCTGGTATTAGTTATCTGGTGTCTGGTATTAGTTTCTGGTGTCTGGTATTAGTTATCTGGTGTCTGGTATTAGTTATCTGGTGTCTGGTATTAGTTATCTGGTGTCTGGTATTAGTTTCTGGTGTCTGGTATTAGTTATCTGGTGTCTGGTATTAGTCATCTGGTGTCTGGTATTAGTTATCTGGTGTCTGGTATTAGATATCTGGTGTCTGGTATTAGGAATCTGGTGTCTGGTACTAGTTTCTGGTGTCTGGTATTTGTTATCTGGTGTCTGGTATTAGTTTCTGGTGTCTGGTATTAGTTTCTGGTGTCTGGTATTAGGAATCTGGTGTCTGGTATTAGGAATCTGGTGTCTGGTATTAGTTATCTGGTGTCTGGTATTAGGAATCTGGTGTCTGGTACTAGTTTATGGTGTCTGGTATTAGTTGTCTGGTATTAGTTTCTGGTGTCTGGTATTAGTTATCTGGTGTCTGGTATTAGTTATCTGGTGTCTGGTATTAGATATCTGGTGTCTGGTATTAGGAATCTGGTGTCTGGTACTAGTTTCTGGTGTCTGGTATTAGTTATCTGGTGTCTGGTATTAGTTTCTGGTGTCTGGTATTAGTTATCTGGTGTCTGGTATTAGTTTCTGGTGACTGGTATTAGTTATCTGGTGTCTGGTATTAGTTATCTGGTGTCTGGTATTAGTTATCTGGTGACTGGTATTAGTTTCTGGTGTCTGGTATTAGTTATCTGGTGTCTGGTATTAGTTATCTGGTGTCTGGTATTAGTTATCTGGTGTCTGGTATTAGTTATCTGGTGTCTAGTATTAGTAATCTGGTGTCTGGTATTAGATATCTGGTGTCTGGTATTAGTTATCTGGTGTCTGGTATTAGTTTCTGGTGTCTGGTATTAGTTATCTGGTGTCTGGTATTAGTTATCTGGTGTCTGGTATTAGTTTCTGGTGTCTGGTATTAGTTATCTGGTGTCTGGTATTAGTTATCTGGTGTCTGGTATTAGTTTCTGGTGTCTGGTATTAGATATCTGGTGTCTGGTACTAGTTATCTGGTGTCTGGTATTAGTTTCTGGTGTCTGGTATTAGTTATCTGGTGTCTGGTATTAGTTATCTGGTGTCTGGTATTAGTTATCTGGTGTCTGGTATTAGTTTCTGGTGTCTGGTATTAGTTATCTGGTGTCTGGTATTAGTTATCTGGTGTCTGGTATTAGTTATCTGGTGTCTGGTATTAGATATCTGTTGTCTGGTATTAGTTACCTGGTGTCTGGTATTAGTTTCTGGTGTCTGGTATTAGTTATCTGGTGTCTGGTATTAGTTTCTGGTGTCTGGTATTAGTTATCTGGTGTCTGGTATTAGTTATCTGGTGTCTGGTATTAGTTATCTGGTGTCTGGTATTAGATATCTGGTGTCTGGTATTAGTTATCTGGTGTCTGGTATTAGTTATCTGGTGTCTGGTATTAGTTATCTGGTGTCTGGTATTAGTTTTTGGTGTCTGGTATTAGTTTCTGGTGTCTGGTATTAGTTATCTGGTGTCTGGTATTAGTTATCTGGTGTCTGGTATTAGTTTCTGGTATCTGGTATTAGGAATCTGATGTCTGGTATTAGATATCTGGTGTCTGGTATTAGTTATCTGGTGTCTGGTATTAGTTTCTGGTGTCTGGTATTAGTTATATGGTGTCTGGTATTAGTTATCTGGTGTCTGGTATTAGTTTCTGGTGTCTGGTATTAGGAATCTGGTGTCTGGTATTAGAAATCTGGTGTCTGGTATTAGTTATTTGGTGTCTGGTATTAGTTTCTGGTGTCTGGTATTAGTTATCTGGTGTCTGGTATTAGGAATCTGGTGTCTTGTACTAGTTTCTGGTGTCTTGTACTAGTTTCTGGTGTCTGGTATTAGTTTCTGGTGTCTGGTATTAGTTTCTGGTGTCTGGTATTAGTTATCTGGTGTCTGGTATTAGTTATCTGGTGTCTAATATTAGTTATCTGGTGTCTGGTATTAGTTATCTGCCGTCTAGTATTAGTTATCTGGTGTCTGGTGTTAGTTATCTGGTGTTAGTTATCTGGTGTCTGGTATTAGTTATCTGGTATCTGGTGTTAGTTTCTGGTGTCTGGTATTAGTTATCTGGTGTCTGGTATTAGTTATCTGGTGTCTGGTATTAGGTATCTGGTGTCTGGTATTAGTTATCTGGTGTCTGGTATTAGGTATATGCTGTCTGGTATTAGGTATCTGGTGTTTGGTATTAGTTATCTGGTGTCTGGTATTAGTTTCTGGTGTCTGGTATTAGTTATCTGGGGTCTGGTATTAGTTTTTGGTGTCTGGTATTAGTTATCTGGTGTCTGGTATTAGAAATCTGGTGTCTGGTATTAGTTTCTGGTGTCTGGTATTAGTTATCTGGTGTCTGGTATTAGTTTCTGGTGACTGGTATTAGTTATCTGGTGTCTGGTATTAGTTATCTGGTGTCTGGTATTAGTTATCTGGTGATTGGTATTAGATATCTGGTGTCTGGTATTAGTTTCTGGTGTCTGGTATTAGATATCTGGTGTCTGGTATTAGATATCTGGTGTCTGGTATTAGTTATCTGGTGTCTGGTATTAGTTTCTGGTGTCTGGTATTAGATATCTGGTGTCTGGTATTAGTTATCTGGTGTCTGGTATTAGTTTCTGGTGTCTGGTATTAGTTATCTGATGTCTGGTATTAGTTATCTGGTGTCTGGTATTAGTTATCTGGTGTCTGGTATTAGTTTCTGGTGTCTGGTATTAGTTATCTGGTGTCTGGTATTAGTTATCTGGTGTCTGATATTAGTTATCTGGTGTCTGGTATTAGTTATCTGCTGTCTGGTATTAGTTATCTGGTGTCTGGAATTAGTTATCTGCTGTCTGGTATTAGATATCTGGTGTCTGGTATTAGTTATCTTGTGTCTGGTATTAGTTATCTGGTGTCTCGTATTAGTTATCTGGTGTCTGGTATTAGTTTCTGGTGTCTGGTATTAGTTATCTGGTGTCTGGTATTAGGAATCTGGTGTCTGGTATTAGTTATCTGGTGTCTGGTATTAGTTTCTAGTGTCTGGTATTAGTTATCTGGTATCTGGTATTAGGAATCTGGTGTCTGGTATTAGTTATCTGGAGTCTGGTATTAGTTATCTGGTGTCTGTTATTAGTTTCTTGTGTCTGGTATTAGTTATCTGGTGTTTGGTATTAGGAATCTGGTGTCTGGTATTAGTTTCTGGTGTCTGGTATTAGTTATCTGGTGTCTGGTATTAGTTTCTGGTGACTAGTATTAGTTATCTGGTGTCTGGTATTAGTTATCTGGTGTCGGGTATTAGATATCTGGTGTCTGGTATTAGTTTCTGGTGTCTGGTATTAGATATCTGGTGTCTGGTATTAGATATCTGGTGTCTGGTATTAGTTATCTGGTGTCTGGTATTAGTTTCTGGTGTCTGGTTCTAGATATCTGGTGTCTGGTATTAGTTATCTGGTGTCTGGTATTAGTTTCTGGTGTCTGGTATTAGTTATCTGGTGTCTGGTATTAGTTATCTGGTGTCTGGTATTAGTTTCTGGTGTCTGGTATTAGTTATCTGGTGTCTGGTATTAGTCATCTGGTGTCTGGTATTAGTTATCTGGTGTCTGGTATTAGATATCTGGTGTCTGGTATTAGGAATCTGGTGTCTGGTACTAGTTTCTGGTGTCTGGTATTAGTTATCTGGTGTCTGGTATTAGTTTCTGGTGTCTGGTACTAGTTTCTGGTGTCTGGTATTAGGAATCTGGTGTCTGGTATTAGGAATCTGGTGTCTGGTATAAGTATCTGGTGTCTGGTATTAGGAATCTGTTGTCTGGTACTAGTTTCTGGTGTCTGGTATTAGTTATCTGGTGTCTGGTGATAGTTTCTGGTGTCTGGTATTAGTTATCTGGTGTCTGGTATTAGTCATCTGGTGTCTGGTATTAGTTATCTGGTGTCTGGTATTAGATATCTGGTGTCTGGTATTAGGAATCTGGTGTCTGGTACTAGTTTCTGGTGTCTGGTATTAGTTATCTTGTGTCTGGTATTAGTTTCTGGTGTCTGGTATTAGTTATCTGGTGTCTGGTATTAGTTATCTGGTGTCTGGTATTAGTTTCTGGTGTGTGGTATTAGTTATCTGGTGTCTGGTATTAGTTATCTGGTGTCTGGTATTAGTTATCTGGTGTCTGGTATTAGTTTC
This sequence comes from Tachina lurida, assembly GCA_944452675.1. Lineage (NCBI taxonomy): Eukaryota > Metazoa > Arthropoda > Insecta > Diptera > Tachinidae > Tachina > Tachina lurida. The sequence goes on from CALYBX010000001.1 coordinate 2,794,449, forward strand.
TGGTGTCTGGTATTAGTTATCTGGTGTCTGGTATTAGTTTCTGGTGTCTGGTATTAGTTATCTGGTGTCTGGTATTAGTTATCTGATGTCTATTATTAGTTTCTGGTGTCTGGTATTAGGAATCTGGTATCTGGTATTAGGAATCTGGTGTCTGGTATTAGTTATCTGGTGTCTGGTATTAGGAATCTGGTGTCTGGTACTAGTTTCTGGTGTCTGGTATTAGTTATCTGGTGTCTGGTATTAGTTTCTGGTGTCTGGTATTAGTTATCTGGTGTCTGGTATTAGTTATATGGTGTCTGGTATTAGTTATCTGGTGTCTGGTATTAGTTATCTGCTGTCTGGTATTAGTTATCTGGTGTCTGGTATTAGATATCTGGTGTCTGGTACTAGTTATCTGGTGTCTGGTATTAGTTATCTGGTGTCTGGTCTTAGTTTCTGGTGTCTGGTATTAGTTATCTGGTGTCTGGTATTAGTTATCTGGTGTCTGGTATTAGTTTCTGGTGTCTGGTATTAGGAATCTGGTGTCTGGTATTAGGAATCTGGTGTCTGGTATTAGTTATCTGGTGTCTGGTATTAGTTTCTGGTGTCTGGTATTAGTTGTCTGGTGTCTGGTATTAGGAATCTGGTGTCTGGTATTAGTTATCTATTGTCTGGTATTAGTTTCTGGTGTCTGGTATTAGTTATCTGGTGTCTGGTATTAGTTATCTGGTGTCTGGTATTAGTTATCTGGTGTCTGGTATTAGTTATCTGGTGTCTGGTATTAGTTTCTGGTGTCTGGTATTAGTTATCTGGTGTCTGGTATTAGTTATCTGGTGGCTGGTATTAGTTTCTGGTGTCTGGTAATAGTTATCTGGTGTCTGGTATTAGTTTCTGGTGTCTGGTATTAGTTATCTGGTGTCTGGTATTAGGAATCTGGTGTCTGGTATTAGTTTCTGGTGTCTGGTATTAGTTATCTGGTGTCTGGTATTAGTTTCTGGTGACTGGTATTAGTTATCTGGTGTCTGGTATTAGTTATCTGGTGTCTGGTATTAGTTATCTGGTGTCTGGTATTAGATATCTGGTGTCTGGTATTAGTTATCTGGTGTCTGGTATTAGATATCTGGTGTCTGGTATTAGTTATCTGGTGTCTGGTATTAGTTTCTGGTGTCTGGTATTAGTTTCTGGTGTCTGGTATTAGTTATCTGGTGTCTGGTATTAGTTTCTGGTGTCTGGTATTAGTTATCTGGTGTCTGGTATTAGTTATCTGGTGTCTGGTATTAGTTATCTGGTGTCTGGTATTAGATATCTGGTGTCTGGTATTAGTTATCTGGTGTCTGGTATTAGTTTCTGGTGTCTGGTATTAGTTATCTGGTGTCTGGTATTAGTTATCTGGTGTCTGGTATTAGTTATCTGGTGTCTGGTATTAGTTATCTGGTGTCTGGTATTAGTTATCTGGTGTCTGGTATTAGTTATCTGGTGTCTTGTATTAGATATCTGGTGTCTGGTATTAGTTATCTGGTGTCTGGTATTAGTTTCTGGTGTCTGGTATTAGTTATCTGGTGTCTGGTATTAGTTATCTGGTGTCTGGTATTAGTTTCTGGTGTCTGGTATTAGTTTCTGGTGTCTGGTATTAGTTATCTGGTGTCTGGTAGTAGTTATCTGGTGTCTGGTATTAGTTTCTGGTGTCTGGTATTAGGAATCTGGTGTCTAAAATTTGATATCTGGTGTCTGGTATTAGTTATCTGGTGTCTGGTACTAGTTTCTGGTGTCTGGTATTAGTTATCTGGTGTCTGGTATTAGTTATCTGGTGTCTGGTATTAGTTTCTGGTGTCTGGTATTAGGAATCTGGTCTCTGGTATTAGGAATCTGGTGTCTGGTATTAGTAATTTGGTGTCTGGTATTAGTTTCTGGTGTCTGGTATTAGATATCTGGTGTCTGGTATTAGTTATCTGGTGTCTGGTATTAGTTTCTGGTGTCTGGTATTAGGAATCTGGTGTCTGGTATTAGGAATCTGGTGTCTGGTATTAGTTATCTGGTGTCTGGTATTAGTTATCTGGTGTCTGGTATTAGTTTCTGGTGTCTGGTATTAGATATCTGGTGTCTGGTATTAGTTATCTGGTGTCTGGTATTAGTTTCTGGTGTCTGGTATTAGGAATCTGGTGTCTGGTATTAGGAATCTGGTGTCTGGTATTAGTTATCTGGTGTCTGGTATTAGTTTCTGGTGTCTGGTATTAGTTATCTGGTGACTGCTATTAGGAATCTGGTGTCTGGTATTAGTTTCTGGTGTCTGGTATTAGTTATCTGGTGTCTGGTATTAGTTATCTGGTGTCTGGTATTAGTTATTTGGTGTCTGGTATTAGTTATCTGGTGTCTGGTATTAGTTATCTGGTGTCTGGTATTAGTTTCTGGTGTCTGGTATTAGATATCTGGTGTCTGGTATTAGTTATCTGGTGTCTGGTATTAGTTTCTGGTGTCTGGTATTAGGAATCTGGTGTCTGGTATTAGATATCTGGTGTCTGGTATTAGTTATCTGGTGTCTGGTATTAAGTATCTGGTGTCTGGTATTAGTTTTTGGTGTCTGGTATTAGATATCTGGTGTCTGGTATTAGTTATCTGGTGTCTGGTATTAGTTTCTGGTGTCTGGTATTAGATATCTGGTGTCTGGTATTAGTTTCTGGTGTCTGGTATTAGTTATTTGGTGTCTGGTATTAGTTATCTGGTGTCTGGTATTAGTTATCTGGTGTCTGGTATTAGTTATCTGGTGTCTGGTATTAGTTTCTGGTGTCTGGTATTAGATATCTGGTGTCTGGTATTAGTTATCTGGTGTCTGGTATTAGTTTCTGGTGTCTGGTATTAGGAATCTGGTGTCTGGTATTAGTTATTTGGTGTCTGGTATTAGTTTCTGGTGTCTGGTATTAGATATCTGGTGTCTGGTATTAGTTATCTGGTGTCTGGTATTAGATATCTGGTGTCTGGTATTAGTTATCTGGTGTCTGGTATTAGTTATCTGGTGACTGCTATTAGGAATCTGGTGTCTGGTATTAGTTATCTGGTGTCTGGTATTAGTTTCTGGTGTCTGGTATTAGTTATCTGGTGTCTGGTATTAGGAATCTGGTGTCTGGTATTAGGAATCTGGTGTCTGGTATTAGTTATCTGGTGTCTGGTATTAGTTTCTGGTGTCTGGTATTAGTTATCTGGTGACTGCTATTAGGAATCTGGTGTCTGGTATTAGTTATCTGGTGTCTGGTATTAGTTTCTGGTGTCTGGTATTAGTTATCTGGTGTCTGGTATTAGGAATCTGGTGTCTGGTATTAGGAATCTGGTGTCTGGTATTAGTTATCTGGTGTCTCGTATTAGTTTCTGGTGTCTAGTATTAGTTATCTGGTGTCTGGTATTAGTTATCTGCTGTCTGGTATTAGTTATCTGGTGTCTGGTATTAGATATCTGGTGTCTGGTATTAGTTATTTGGTATCTGGTATTAGTTATCTGGTGTCTGGTATTAGTCATCTGGTGTCTGGTATTAGATATCTGGTGTCTGGTATTAGTTATCTGGTGACTGGTATTAGTTATCTGGTGTCTGGTATTATGAATCTGGTGTCTGGTATTAGTTTCTGGTGTCTGGTATTAGTTATCTGGTGTCTGGTGTTAGTTTCTGGTGTCTGGTATTAGTTATCTGGTGTCTGGTATTAGTTTCTGGTGTCTGGTATTAGTTATCTGGTGTCTTGTATTAGTTTCTAGTGTCTGGTATTAGTTTCTGGTATCTGGTATTAGATATCTGGTGTCTGGTATTAGGAATCTGGTGTCTGGTACTAGTTTCTGGTGTCTGGTATTAGTTATCTGGTGTCTGGTATTAGGAATCTGGTGTCTTGTATTAGTTTCTGGTGTCTGGTATTAGATATCTGGTGTCTGGTATTAGGAATCTGGTGTCTGGTATTAGTTATTTGGTGTCTTGTATTAGTTTCTGGTGTCTGGTATTAGTTTCTGGTATCTGGTATTAGATATCTGGTGTCTGGTATTAGGAATCTGGTGTCTGGTACTAGTTTCTGGTGTCTGGTATTAGTTATCTGGTGTCTGGTATTAGGAATCTGGTGTCTTGTACTAGTTTCTGGTGTCTGGTATTAGATATCTGGTGTCTGGTATTAGGAATCTGGTGTCTGGTATTAGTTATTTGGTGTCTTGTATTAGTTTCTGGTGTCTGGTATTAGTTTCTGGTATCTGGTATTAGATATCTGGTGTCTGGTATTAGGAATCTGGTGTCTGGTACTAGTTTCTGGTGTCTGGTATTAGTTATCTGGTGTCTGGTATTAGGAATCTGGTGTCTTGTATTAGTTTCTGGTGTCTGGTATTAGATATCTGGTGTCTTGTATTAGTTTCTGGTGTCTGGTATTAGTTTCTGGTATCTGGTATTAGATATCTGGTGTCTGGTATTAGGAATCTGGTGTCTGGTATTAGTTATCTGGTGTCTGGTATTAGGAATCTGGTGTCTGGTATTAGGAATCTGGTGTCTGGTATTAGTTATTTGGTGTCTTGTATTAGTTTCTGGTGTCTGGTATTAGTTTCTGGTGTCTGGTATTAGATATCTGGTGTCTGGTATTAGGAATCTGGTGTCTGGTACTAGTTTCTGGTGTCTGGTATTAGTTATCTGGTGTCTGGTATTAGAAATCTGGTGTCTTGTATTAGTTTCTGGTGTCTGGTATTAGATATCTGGTGTCTGGTATTAGTTTCTGGTGTCTGGTATTAGTTATCTGGTGTCTGGTATTAGTTATCTGGTGTCTGGTATTAGGAATCTGGTGTCTGGTACTAGTTTCTGGTGTCTGGTATTAGTTATCTGGTATCTGGTATTAGGAATCTGGTGTCTTGTATTAGTCATCTGGTGTCTGGTATTAGTTATCTGGTGTCTGGTATTAGGAATCTGGTGTCTGGTATTAGTTTCTGGTGTCTGGTATTAGTCATCTGGTGTCTGGTATTAGTTATCTGGTGTCTGGTATTAGTTATCTGGTGTCTGGTATTAGGAATCTGATGTCTGGTATTAGGAATCTGGTGTCTGGTATTAGTTATTTGGTGTCTTGTATTAGTTTCTGGTGTCTGGTATTAGTTTCTGGTGTCTGGTATTAGATATCTGGTGTCTGGTATTAGTTATCTGGTGTCTGGTATTAGTTATTTGGTGTCTAATATTAGTTATTTGGTGTCTGGTATTAGTTATCTGCTGTCTGGTATTAGTTATCTGGTGTCTGGTATTAGTTATCTGGTGTCTGGTATTAGTTATCTGGTATCTGGTGTTAGTTTCTGGTGTCTGGTATTAGTTATCTGGTGTCTGGTATTAGTTATCTGGTGTCTGGTATTAGTTTGTGGTGTCTGGTATTAGTTATCTGGTGTCTGAAATTAGTTATCTGCTGTCTGGTATTAGTTATCTAGTGTCTGGTATAAGTTATCTGGTGTCTGGTATTAGTTATCTGGTGTCTGGTATTAGTTTCTGGTGTCTGGTATTAGGACTCTGGTGTCTGGTATTAGAAATCTGGTGTCTGGTATTAGTTATTTGGTGTCTAGTATTAGTTTCTGGTGTCTGGTATTAGTTATCTGGTGTCTGGTATTAGTTATCTGGTGTCTGGTATTAGTTTCTGGTGACTGGTATTAGTTTCTGGTGTCTGGTATTAGTTTTCTGGTGTCTGGTATTAGTTATCTGGTGTCTGGTATTAGTTATCTGGTGTCTGGTATTAGTTATCTGCTGTCTGGTATTAGGAATCTGGTGTCTGGTGTTAGTTATCTGGTGTCTGGTATTAGGAATCTGGTGTCTGGTATTAGTTTCTGGTGTCTGGTATTAGTTTCTGGTGTCTGGTATTAGTTTCTGGTGTCTGGTATTAGTTATCTGGTGTCTGGTATTAGATATCTGGTGTCTGGTATTAGTTATCTGCTGTCTGGTACTAGTTATCTGGGTTCTGGTATTAGATATCTGGTGTCTGGTATTAGTTATCTGGTGTCTGGTATTAGTTTCTGGTGTCTGGTATTAGTTATCTGGTGTCTGGTATTAGTTATCTGGTGTCTGGTATTAGTTATCTGGTGTCTGGTATTAGTTTCTGGTGTCTGGTATTAGTTATCTGGTGTCTGGTATTAGTTTCTGGGGTCTGGTATTAGGAATCTGGTGTCTGGTATTAGAAATCTGGTGTCTTGTACTAGTTATCTGGTGTCTGGTATTAGTTTCTGGTGTCTGGTACTAGTTTCTGGTGTCTGGTACTAGTTTCTGGTGTCTGGTATTAGTTATCTGGTGTCTGGTATTAGTTTCTGGTGACTGGTATTAGTTTCTGGTGTCTGGTACTAGTTTCTGGTGTCTGGTATTAGTTTCTGGTGTCTGGTATTAGTTATCTGGTGTCTGGTATTAGTTTCTGGTGACTGGTATTAGTTTCTGGTGTCTGGTATTAGTTTCTGGTGTCTGGTATTAGGAATCTGGTGTCTGGTATTAGTTATCAGGTGTCTGGTATTAGGAATCTGGTGTCATGTACTAGTTTCTGGTGTCTGGTATTAGTTATCTGGTGTCTTGTACTAGTTATCTGGTGTCTGGTATTAGTTTCTGGTGTCTGGTACTAGTTTCTGGTGTCTGGTACTAGTTTCTGGTGTCTGGTATTAGTTATCTGGTGTCTGGTATTAGTTTCTGGTGACTGGTATTAGTTTCTGGTGTCTGGTACTAGTTTCTGGTGTCTGGTATTAGTTTCTGGTGTCTGGTATTAGTTATCTGGTGTCTGGTATTAGTTATCTGCTGTCTGGTATTAGGAATCTGGTGTCTGGTATTAGTTATCTGGTGTCTGGTATTAGAAATCTGGTGTCTTGTACTAGTTTCTGGTGTCTGGTATTAGTTATCTGGTGTCTGGTATTAGTTTCTGGTGTCTGGTATTAGTTATCTGGTGTCTGGTATTAGTTTCTGGTGTCTGGTACTAGTTTCTGGTGTCTGGTATTAGTTTCTGGTGTCTGGTATTAGTTATCTGGTGTCTGGTATTAGTTTTTGGTGACTGGTATTAGTTTCTGGTGTCTGGTATTAGCTTCTGGTGTCTGGTATTAGTTATCTGGTGTCTGGTATTAGTTTCTGGTGTCTGGTATTAGTTATCTGTTGTCTGGTATTAGTTTCTGGTGTCTGGTATTAGGAATCTGGTGTCTGGTATTGGTTATCTGGTGTCTGGTATTAGTTATCTGGTGTCTGGTATTAGTTATCTGGTGTCTGGTATTAGTTTCTGGTGTCTGGTATTAGTTATCTGGTGTCTGGTATTAGTTATCTGGTGTCTGGTATTAGTTTCTGGTGTCTGGTATTAGTTTCTGGTGTCTGGTATTAGTTTCTGGTGTCTGGTATTAGTTTCTGGTGTCTGGTATTAGTTATCTGGTGTCTGGTATTAGATATCTGGTGTCTGGTATTAGTTATCTGCTGTCTGGTACTAGTTATCTGGGTTCTGGTATTAGATATCTGGTGTCTGGTATTAGTTATCTGGTGTCTGGTATTAGTTTCTGGTGTCTGGTATTAGTTATCTGGTGTCTGGTATTAGTTATCTGGTGTCTGGTATTAGTTATCTGGTGTCTGGTATTAGTTTCTGGTGTCTGGTATTAGTTATCTGGTGTCTGGTATTAGTTTCTGGGGTCTGGTATTAGGAATCTGGTGTCTGGTATTAGGAATCTGGTGTCTGGTATTAGTTATCTGGTGTCTGGTATTAGGAATCTGGTGTCTGGTATTAGTTTCTGGTGTCTGGTATTAGTTATCTGGTGTCTGGTATTAGTTTCTGGTGACTAGTATTAGTTATCTGGTGTCTGGTATTAGTTATCTGGTGTCTGGTATTAGTTATCTGGTGTCTGGTATTAGTTATCTGGTGTCTGGTATTAGATATCTGGTGTCTGGTATTAGTTATCTGCTGTCTGGTATTAGTTATCTGGTGTCTGGTATTAGTTTCTGGTGTCTGGTATTAGTTATCTGGTGTCTGGTATTGGTTATTTGGTGTCTTGTATTAGTTTCTGGTGTCTGGTATTAGTTTCTGGTGTCTGGTATTAGTTTCTGGTGCCTGGTATTAGATATCTGGTGTCTGGTATTAGGAATCTGGTGTCTGGTACTAGTTTCTGGTGTCTGGTATTAGTTATCTGGTGTCTGGTATTAGGAATCTGGTGTCTTGTATTAGTTTCTGGTGTCTGGTATTAGATATCTGGTGTCTGGTATTAGTTTCTGGTGTCTGGTATTAGTTATCTGGTGTCTGGTATTAGTTATCTGGTGTCTGGTATTAGTTATCTGGTGTCTGGTATTAGTTTCTGGTGTCTGGTATTAGTTATCTGGTGCTTGGTATTAGTCATCTGGTGTCTGATATTAGTTATCTGGTGTCTGGTATTAGTTATCTGGTGTCTGGTATTAGGAATCTGGTGTCTGGTATTAGGAATCTGGTGTCTAGTATTAGTTATTTGGTGTCTTGTATTAGTTTCTGGTGTCTGGTATTAGTTTCTGGTGTCTGGTATTAGATATCTGGTGTCTGGTATTAGGAATCTGGTATCTGGTACTAGTTTCTGGTGTCTGGTATTAGTTATCTGGTGTCTGGTATTAGTTATCTGGTGTCTAATATTAGTTATCTGGTGTCTGGTATTAGTTATCTGCTGTCTGGTATTAGTTATCTGGTGTCTGGTTTTAGTTATCTGGTGTCTGGTATTAGATATCTGGTGTCTGGTATTAGTTATCTGGTGTCTGGTATTAGTTATCTGGTGTCTGGTATTAGATATCTGGTGTCTGGTATTAGTTTCTGGTGACTAGTATTAGTTATCTGGTATTAGTTATCTGGTGTCTGGTATTAGTTATCTGGTGTCTGGTATTAGTTATCTGGTGTCTGGTATTAGATATCTAGTGTCTGGTATTAGTTTCTGGTGTCTGGTATTAGATATCTGGTGTCTGGTATTAGATATCTGGTGTCTGGTGTTAGAAATCTGGTGTCTGGTATTAGTTATCTGGTGTCTGGTATTAGTTATCTGCTGTCTGGTATTAGGAATCTGGTGTCTGGTATTAGTTATCTGGTGTCTGGTATTAGGAATCTGGTGTCTTGTACTAGTTATCTGGTGTCTGGTATTAGTTTCTGGTGTCTGGTACTAGTTTCTGGTGTCTGGTACTAGTTTCTGGTGTCTGGTATTAGTTATCTGGTGTCTGGTATTAGTTTCTGGTGACTGGTATTAGTTTCTGGTGTCTGGTATTAGTTTCTGGTGTCTGGTATTAGTTATCTGGTGTCTGGTATTAGTTTCTGGTGTCTGGTATTAGTTATTTGGTGTCTTGTATTAGTTTCTGGTGTCTGGTATTAGTTTCTGGTGTCTGGTGTTAGTTATCTGGTGTCTGGTATTAGTTATCTGGTGTCTGGTATTAGGAATCTGGTGTCTGGTATTAGGAATCTGGTGTCTGGTATTAGTTATTTGGTGTCTTGTATTAGTTTCTGGTGTCTGGTATTAGTTTCTGGTGTCCGGTTTTAGATATCTGGTGTCTGGTATTAGGAATCTGGTGTCTGGTACTAGTTTCTGGTGTCTGGTATTAGTTATCTGGTGTCTGGTATTAGGAATCTGGTGTCTTGTATTAGTTTCTGGTGTCTTGTATTAGTTTCTGGTGTCTGGTATTAGTTATCTGGTGTCTGGTATTAGTTATCTGGTGTCTGGTATTAGTTATCTGGTGTCTGGTATTAATTTCTGGTGTCTGGTATTAGTTATCTGGTGTCTGGTATTAGTCATCTGGTGTCTGGTATTAGATATCTGGTGTCTGGTATTAGTTATCTGGTGACTGGTATTAGTTATCTGGTGTCTGGTATTAGGAATCTGGTGTCTGGTATTAGTTTCTGGTGTCTGGTATTAGTTATCTGGTGTCTGGTGCTAGTTTCTGGTGTCTAGTGTTAGTTTCTGGTGTCTGGTATTAGTTATCTGGTGTCTGGTATTAGGAATCTGGTGTCTGGTATTAGGAATCTGGTGTCTGGTATTAGTTATTTGGTGTCTTGTATTAGTTTCTGGTGTCCGGTATTAGTTTCTGGTGTCTGGTATTAGATATCTGGTGTCTGGTATTAGGAATCTGGTGTCTGGTACTAGTTTCTGGTGTCTGGTATTAGTTATCTGGTGTCTGGTATTAGGAATCTGGTGTCTTGTATTAGTTTCTGGTGTCTGGTATTAGATATCTGGTGTCTGGTATTAGTTTCTGGTGTCTGGTATTAGTTATCTGGTGTCTGGCATTAGGAATCTGGTGTCTGGTATTAGGAATCTAGTGTCTGGTATTAGTTATTTGGTGTCTTGTATTAGTTTCTGGTGTCTGGTATTAGTTTCTGGTGTCTGGTATTAGATATCTGGTGTCTGATATTAGGAATCTGGTGTCTGGTACTAGTTTCTCGTGTCTGGTATTAGTTATCTGGTGTCTGGTATTAGTTATCTGGTGTCTAATATTAGTTATCTGGTGTCTGGTATTAGTTATCTGCTGTCTTTTATTAGTTATCTGGTGTCTGGTATTAGTTATCTGGTGTCTGGTATTAGTTATCTGGTATCTGGTGTTAGTTTCTGGTGTCTGGTATTAGTTATCTGGTGTCTGGTATTAGGAATCTGGTGTCTGGTATTAGTTATCTGGTGTCTGGTATTAGTTTCTGGTGTCTGGTATTAGTTATCTGGTGTCTGGTATTAGTTATCTGCTGTATGGTATTAGTTATCTGGTGTCTGGTATTAGTTATCTGGTGTCTGGTATTAGTTATCTGGTGTCTGGTATTAGTTTCTGGTGTCTGGTATTAGGAATCTGGTGTCTGGTATTAGAAATCTGGTGTCTGGTATTAGTTATCTGGTGTCTGGTATTAGTTTTTGGTGTCTGGTATTAGATATCTGGTGTCTGGTATTAGTTATCTGGTGTCTGGTATTAGTTTCTGGTGTCTGGTATTAGTTTCTGGTATCTGGTATTAGTTATCTGGTGTCTGGTATTAGGAATCTGGTGTCTGGTATTAGTTATCTGGTGTCTGGTATTAGTTTCTGGTGTCTGGTATTAGTTATCTGGTGTCTAGTATTAGTTATCTGGTGTCTGGTATTAGTTATCTGGTGTCTGGTATTAGGAATCTGGTGTCTGGTATTAGTTATCTGGTGTCTGGTATTAGTTTCTGGTGTCTGGTATTAGTTATCTGGTGTCTGGTATTAGTTATCTGCTGTCTGGTATTAGTTATCTGGTGTCTGGTATTAGTTTCTGGTGTCTGGTTATAGATATCTGGTGTCTGGTATTAGATATCTGGTGTCTGGTATTAGATATCTGGTGTCTGGTATTAGATATCTGGTGTCTGGCATTAGTTATCTGGTGTCTGGTATTAGTTTTTGGTGTCTGGTATTAGATATCTGGTGTCTGGTATTAGTTATCTGGTGTCTGGTATTAGTTTCTGGTGTCTGGTATTAGTTTCTGGTGTCTGGTATTAGTTATCTGGTGTCTGGTATTAGGAATCTGGTGTCTGGTATTAGTTATCTGGTGTCTGGTATTAGTTTCTGGTGTCTGGTATTAGTTATCTGGTGTCTAGTATTAGTTATCTGGTGTCTGGTATTAGTTATCTGGTGTCTGGTATTAGAAATCTGGTGTCTGGTATTAGTTATTTGGTGTCTGGTATTAGTTATCTGGTGTCTGGTATTAGTTATCTGGTGTCTGGTATTAGTTATCTGGTGTCTGGTATTAGTTTCTGGTGTCTGGTATTAGTTTCTGGTGTCTGGTATTAGTTTCTGGTGTCTGGTATTAGTTATCTGGGTTCTGGTATTAGATATCTGGTGTCTGGTATTAGTTATCTGGTGTCTGGTATTAGTTTCTGGTGTCTGGTATTAGTTATCTTTTGTCTGGTATTAGTCATCTGGTGTCTGGTATTAGTTATCTGGTGTCTGGTATTAGTTATCTGGTGTCTGGTATTAGGAATCTGGTGTCTGGTATTAGGAATCTGGTGTCTGGTATTAGTTATTTGGTGTCTTGTATTAGTTTCTGGTGTCTGGTATTAGTTTCTGGTGTCTGGTATTAGATATCTGGTGTCTGGTATTAGGAATCTGGTGTCTGGTACTAGTTTTTTGGTGTCTGGTATTAGTTATCTGGTGTCTGGTATTAGTTATCTGGTGTCTAATATTAGTTATCTGGTGTCTGGTATTAGTTATCTGCTGTCTGGTATTAGTTATCTGGTGTCTGGTATTAGTTATCTGGTGTCTGGTATTAGTTATCTGGTATCTGGTGTTAGTTTCTGGTGTCTGGTATTAGTTATCTGGTGTCTGGTATTAGGAATCTGGTGTCTGGTATTAGTTATCTGGTGTCTGGTATTAGTTTCTGGTGTCTGGTATTAGTTATCTGGTGTCTGGTATTAGTTATCTGCTGTCTGGTATTAGTTATCTGGTGTCTGGTATTAGTTATCTGGTGTCTGGTATTAGTTATCTGGTGTCTGGTATTAGTTTCTGGTGTCTGGTATTAGGAATCTGGTGTCTGGTATTAGAAATCTGGTGTCTGGTATTAGTTATTTGGTGTCTAGTATTAGTTTCTGGTGTCTGGTATTAGTTATCTGGTGTCTGGCATTAGTTTCTGGTGTCTGGTATTAGTTATCTGGTGTCTGGTATTAGTTTCTGGTGACTGGTATTAGTTTCTGGTGTCTGGTATTAGTTATCTGGTGTCTGGTATTAGTTATCTGGTGTCTGGTATTAGTAATCTGGTGTATGGTATTAGTTATCTGCTGTCTGGTATTAGGAATCTGGTGTCTGGTATTAGTTATCTGGTGTCTGGTATTAGGAATCTGGTGTCTTGTACTAGTTTCTGGTGTCTGGTATTAGGTATCTGGTGTCTGGTATTAGTTTCTGGTGTCTGGTATTAGTTATCTGGTGTCTGGTATTAGTTTCTGGCGTCTGGTACTAGTTCCTGGTGTCAGGTATTAGTTTTTGGTGTCTGGTATTAGTTATTTGCTGTCTTGTATTAGTTTCTGGTGTCCGGTATTAGTTTCTGGTGTCTGGTATTAGATATCTGGTGTCTGGTATTAGGAATCTGGTGTCTGGTACTAGTTTCTGGTGTCTGGTATTAGTTATCTGGTGTCTGGTATTAGGAATCTGGTGTCTTGTATTAGTTTCTGGTGTCTGGTATTAGATATCTGGTGTCTGGTATTAGTTTCTGGTGTCTGGTATTAGTTATCTGGTGTCTGGCATTAGGAATCTGGTGTCTGGTATTAGGAATCTGGTGTCTGGTATTAGTTATTTGATGTCTTGTATTAGTTTCTGGTGTCTGGTATTAGTTTCTGGTGTCTGGTATTAGATATCTGGTGTCTGGTATTAGGAATCTGGTGTCTGGTACTAGTTTCTGGTGTCTGGTATTAGTTATCTGGTGTCTGGTATTAGTTATCTGGTGTCTAATATTAGTTATCTGGTGTCTGGTATTAGTTATCTGCTGTCTGGTATTAGTTATCTGGTGTCTGGTATTAGTTATCTGGTGTCTGGTATTAGTTATCTGGTATCTGGTGTTAGTTTCTGGTGTCTGGTATTAGTTATCTGGTGTCTGGTATTAGGAATCTGGTGTCTGGTATTAGTTATCTGGTGTCTGGTATTAGTTTCTGGTGTCTGGTATTAGTTATCTGGTGTCTGGTATTAGTTATCTGCTGTCAGGTATTAGTTATCTGGTGTCTGGTATTAGTTATCTGGTGTCTGGTATTAGTTATCTGGTGTCTGGTATTAGTTTCTGGTGTCTGGTATTAGGAATCTGGTGTCTGGTATTAGAAATCTGGTGTCTGGTATTAGTTATCTGGTGTCTGGTATTAGTTTTTGGTGTCTGGTATTAGATATCTGGTGTCTGGTATTAGTTATCTGGTGTCTGGTATTAGTTTCTGGTGTCTGGTATTAGTTTCTGGTGTCTGGTATTAGTTATCTGGTGTCTGGTATTAGGAATCTGGTGTCTGGTATTAGTTATCTGGTGTCTGGTATTAGTTTCTGGTGTCTGGTATTAGTTATCTGGTGTCTAGTATTAGTTATCTGGTGTCTGGTATTAGTTATCTGGTGTCTGGTATTAGGAATCTGGTGTCTGGTATTAGTTATCTGGTGTCTGGTATTAGTTTCTGGTGTCTGGTATTAGTTATCTGGTGTCTGGTATTAGTTATCTGCTGTCTGGTATTAGTTATCTGGTGTCTGGTATTAGTTTCTGGTGTCTGGTATTAGATATCTGGTGTCTGGTATTAGATATCTGGTGTCTGGTATTAGATATCTGGTGTCTGGTATTAGATATCTGGTGTCTGGTATTAGTTATCTGGTGTCTGGTATTAGTTTTTGGTGTCTGGTATTAGATATCTGGTGTCTGGTATTAGTTATCTGGTGTCTGGTATTAGTTTCTGGTGTCTGGTATTAGTTTCTGGTGTCTGGTATTAGTTATCTGGTGTCTGGTATTAGGAATCTGGTGTCTGGTATTAGTTATCTGGTGTCTGGTATTAGTTTCTGGTGTCTGGTATTAGTTATCTGGTGTCTCGTATTAGTTATCTGGTGTCTGGTATTAGTTATCTGGTGTCTGGTATTAGAAATCTGGTGTCTGGTATTAGTTATTTGGTGTCTGGTATTAGTTATCTGGTGTCTGGTATTAGTTATCTGGTGTCTGGTATTAGTTATCTGGTGTCTGGTATTAGTTTCTGGTGTCTGGTATTAGTTTCTGGTGTCTGGTATTAGTTTCTGGTGTCTGGTATTAGTTATCTGGTGTCTGGTATTAGACATCTGGTGTCTGGTATTAGTTATCTGCTGTCTGGTATTAGTTATCTGGGTTCTGGTATTAGATATCTGGTGTCTGGTATTAGTTATCTGGTGTCTGGTATTAGTTTCTGGTGTCTGGTATTAGTTATCTTTTGTCTGGTATTAGTCATCTGGTGTCTGGTATTAGTTATCTGGTGTCTGGTATTAGTTATCTGGTGTCTGGTATTAGGAATCTGGTGTCTGGTATTAGGAATCTGGTGTCTGGTATTAGTTATTTGGTGTCTTGTATTAGTTTCTGGTGTCTGGTATTAGTTTCTGGTGTCTGGTATTAGATATCTGGTGTCTGGTATTAGGAATCTGGTGTCTGGTACTAGTTTTTTGGTGTCTGGTAGTAGTTATCTGGTGTCTGGTATTAGTTATCTGGTGTCTAATATTAGTTATCTGGTGTCTGGTATTAGTTATCTGCTGTCTGGTATTAGTTATCTGGTGTCTGGTATTAATTATCTGGTATCTGGTGTTAGTTTCTGGTGTCTGGTATTAGTTATCTGGTGTCTGGTATTAGGAATCTGGTGTCTGGTATTAGTTATCTGGTGTCTGGTATTAGTTTCTGGTGTCTGGTATTAGTTATCTGGTGTCTGGTATTAGTTATCTGGTGTCTGGTATTAGTTATCTGGTGTCTGGTATTAGTTATCTGGTGTCTGGTATTAGTTATCTGGTGTCTGGTATTAGTTTCTGGTGTCTGGTATTAGGAATCTGGTGTCTGGTATTAGAAATCTGGTGTCTGGTATTAGTTATTTGGTGTCTAGTATTAGTTTCTGGTGTCTGGTATTAGTTATCTGGTGTCTGGCATTAGTTTCTGGTGTCTGGTATTAGTTATCTGGTGTCTGGTATTAGTTTCTGGTGACTGGTATTAGTTTCTGGTGTCTGGTATTAGTTATCTGGTGTCTGGTATTAGTTATCTGGTGTCTGGTATTAGTAATCTGGTGTATGGTATTAGTTATCTGCTGTCTGGTATTAGGAATCTGGTGTCTGGTATTAGTTATCTGGTGTCTGGTATTAGGAATCTGGTGTCTTGTACTAGTTTCTGGTGTCTGGTATTAGGTATCTGGTGTCTGGTATTAGTTTCTGGTGTCTGGTATTAGTTATCTGGTGTCTGGTATTAGTTTCTGGCGTCTGGTACTAGTTCCTGGTGTCAGGTATTAGTTTCTGGTGTCTGGTATTAGTTATCTGGTGTCTGGTATTAGTTTCTGGTGACTGGTATTAGTTTCTGGTGTCTGGTATTAGTTTCTGGTGTCTGGTATTAGTTATCTGTTGTCTGGTATTAGTTTCTGGTGTCTGGTATTAGGAATCTGGTGTCTGGTATTAGATATCTGGTGTCTGGTATTAGTTATCTGGTGTCTGGTATTAGTTATCTGCTGTCTGGTATTAGTTATCTGGTGTCTGGTATTAGTTTCTGGTGTCTGGTACTAGTTTCTGGTGTCTGGTATTAGTTATCTGGTGTCTGGTATTAGTTTCTGGTGTCTGGTAGTAGTTTCTGGTGTCTGGTATTAGTTATCTGGTGTCTGGTATTAGTTTCTGGTGTCTGGTATTAGTTTCTGGTGTCTGGTATTAGTTATCTGGTGTCTGGTATTAGTTATCTGCTGTCTGGTATTAGTTATCTGGTGTCTGGTATTAGAAATCTGGTGTCTGGTATTAGTTATTTGGTGTCTGGTATTAGTTTCTGGTGTCTGGTATTAGTTATCTGGTGTCTGGTATTAGGAATCTGGTGTCTTGTACTAGTTTCTGGTGTCTGGTATTAGTTATCTGGTGTCTGGTATTAGTTTCTGGTGTCTGGTATTAGTTATCTGGTGTCTGGTATTAGTTTCTGGTGTCTGGTATTAGTTATCTGGTGTCTTGTATTAGTTTCTGGTGTCTGGTATTAGTTTCTGGTGTCTGGTATTAGATATCTGGTGTCTATTATTAGGAATCTGGTGTCTGGTACTAGTTTCTGGTGTCTGGTATTAGTTATCTGGTGTCTGGTATTAGTTATCTGGTGTCTGGTATTAGTTATCTGGTGTCTGGTATTAGTTATCTGCTGTCTGGTATTAGGAATCTGGTGTCTGGTATTAGTTATCTGGTGTCTGGTATTAGGAATCTGGTGTCTTGTACTAGTTTCTGGTGTCTGGTATTAGTTATCTGGTGTCTGGTATTAGTTTCTGGTGTCTGGTATTAGTTATCTGGTGTCTGGTATTAGTTTCTGGTGTCTAATACTAGTTTCTGGTGTCTGGTATTAGTTTCTGGTGTCTGGTATTAGTTATCTAGTGTCTGGTATTAGTTTCTGGTGACTGGTATTAGATTCTGGTGTCTGGTATTAGTTTCTGGTGTCTGGTATTAGTTATCTGGTGTCTGGTATTAGTTTCTGGTGTCTGGTATTAGTTATCTGTTGTCTGGTATTAGTTTCTGGTGTCTGGTATTAGGAATCTGGTGTCTGGTATTAGTTATCTGGTGTCTGGTATTAGTTATCTGGTGTCTGGTATTAGTTTCTGGTGTCTGGTATTAGGAATCTGGTGTCTGGTATTAGAAATCTGGTATTAGTTATTTGGTGTCTGGTATTAGTTTCTGGTGTCTGGTATTAGATATCTGGTGTCTGGTATTAGTTATCTGGTGTCTGGTATTAGTTTTTGGTGTCTGGTATTAGATATCTGGTGTCTGGTATTAGTTATCTGGTGTCTGGTATTAGTTTTTGGTGTCTGGTATTAGTTTTTGGTGTCTGGTATTAGTTATCTGGTGTCTGGTATTAGGAATCTGGTGTCTGGTATTAGTTATCTGGTGTCTGGTATTAGTTTCTGGTGTCTGGTATTAGTTATCTGGTGTCTAGTATTAGTTATCTGGTGTCTGGTATTAGTTATCTGGTGTCTGGTATTAGAAATCTGGTGTCTGGTATTAGTTATTTGGTGTCTGGTATTAGTTATCTGGTGTCTGGTATTAGTTATCTGGTGTCTGGTATTAGTTATCTGGTGTCTGGTATTAGTTTCTGGTGTCTGGTATTAGTTTCTGGTGTCTGGTATTAGTTTCTGGTGTCTGGTATTAGTTATCTGGTGTCTGGTATTAGACATCTGGTGTCTGGTATTAGTTATCTGCTGTCTGGTATTAGTTATCTGGGTTCTGGTATTAGATATCTGGTGTCTGGTATTAGTTATCTGGTGTCTGGTATTAGTTTCTGGTGTCTGGTATTAGTTATCTGGTGTCTGGTATTAGTTATCTGGTGTCTGGTATTAGTTATCTGGTGTCTGGTATTAGTTTCTGGTGTCTGGTATTAGTAATCTGGTGTCTGGTATTAGTTTCTGGTGTCTGGTATTAGGAATCTGCTGTCTGGTATTAGGAATCTGGTGTCTTGTATTAGTTATCTGGTGTCTGGTATTAGGAATCTGGTGTCTGGTATTAGTTTCTGGTGTCTGGTATTAGTTATCTGGTGTCTAGTATTAGTTTCTGGTGACTAGTATTAGTTATCTGGTGTCTGGTATTAGTTATCTGGTGTCTGGTATTAGTTATCTGGTGTCTGGTATTAGTTATCTGGTGTCTGGTATTAGATATCTGGTGTCTGGTATTAGTTATCTGCTGTCTGGTATTAGTTATCTGGTTTCTGGTATTAGATATCTGGTGTCTGGTATTAGTTATCTGGTGTCTGGTATTAGTTTCTGGTGTCTGGTTCTAGATATCTGGTGTCTGGTATTAGTTATCTGGTGTCTGGTATTAGTTTCTGGTGTCTGGTATTAGTTATCTGGTGTCTGGTATTAGTTATCTGCTGTCTGGTATTAGTTATCTGGTGTCTGGTATTAGATATCTGGTGTCTGGTATTAGTTATCTGGTGTCTGGTATTAGTTATCTGGTGTCTGGTATTAGTTATCTGGTGTCTGGTATTAGTTTCTGGTGTCTGGTATTAGGAATCTGGTGTCTGGTATTAGTTATCTGGTGTCTGGTATTAGTTATCTGCTGTCTGGTATTAGTTATCTGCTGTCTCGTATTAGTTATCTGGTGTCTGGTATTAGTTATCTGGTGTCTGGTAATAGTTATCTGGTGTCTGGTATTAGTTATCTGGTGTCTGGTATTAGTTTCTGGTGTCTGGTATTAGGAATCTGGTATCTGGTATTAGTTATTTGGTGTCTAGTATTAGTTTCTGGTGTCTGGTAATAGTTATCTGGTGTCTGGTATTAGGAATCTGGTGTCTGGTACTAGTTTCTGGTGTCTGGTATTAGTTATCTGGTGTCTGGTATTAGTTATCTGGTGTCTGGTATTAGTTATCTGGTGTCTGGTATTAGTTATCTGGTGTCTGGTATTAGTTTCTGGTGTCTGGTATTAGTTATCTGGTGTCTGGTATTAGTTTCTGGTGTCTGGTATTAGTTATCTGGTGTCTGGTATTAGTTTCTGGTGTCTGGTATTAGTTATCTGGTGTCTGGTATTAGTTTCTGGTGTCTGGTATTAGTTATCTGGTGTCTGGTATTAGTTTCTGGTGTCTGGTATTAGTTATCTGGTGTCTGGTATTAGTTATCTGCTGTCTGGTATTAGTTATCTGGATTTTGGTATTAGATATCTGGTGTATGGTATTAGTTATCTGGTATCTGGTATTAGTTTCTGGTGTCTGGTATTAGAAATCTGGTGTCTGGTATTAGTTATTTGGTGTCTGGTATTAGTTTCTGGTGTCTGGTATTAGATATCTGGTGTCTGGTATTAGATATCTGGTGTCTGGTATTAGTTATCTGGTGACTGGTACTAGTTATCTGGTGTCTGGTATTAGGAATCTGGTGTCTGGTATTAGTTTCTGGTGTCTGGTATTAGTTATCTGGTGTCTGGTGTTAGTTTCTGGTGTCTCGTGTTAGTTTCTGGTGTCTGGTATTAGTTATCTGGTGTCTGGTATTAGGAATCTGGTGTCTGGTATTAGGAATCTGGTGTCTGGTATTAGTTATTTGGTGTCTTGTATTAGTTTCTGGTGTCTGGTATTAGTTATCTGGTGTCTGGTATTAGTCATCTGGTGTCTGGTATTAGTTTCTGGTGTCTGGTATTAGTTATCTGGTGTCTGGTATTAGTTTCTGGTGTCTGGTATTAGTTATCTTGTGTCTTGTATTAGTTTCTGGTGTCTGGTATTAGTTTCTGGTGTCTGGTATTAGATATCTGGTGTCTGGTATTAGGAATCTGGTGTCTGGTACTAGTTTCTGGTGTCTGGTATTAGTTATCTGGTGTCTGGTATTAGTTTCTGGTGTCTGGTATTAGTTATCTGCTGTCTGGTATTAGTTTCTGGTGTCTGGTATTAGATATCTGTTGTCTGGTATTAGTTATCTGCTATCTGGTATTAGATATCTGGTGTCTGGTATTAGTTATATGGTGTCTGGTATTAGTTATCTGCTGTCTGGTATTAGGAATCTGGTGTCTGGTATTAGTTTCTGGTGTCTGGTATTAGTCATCTGGTGTCTGGTATTAGTTATCTGGTGTCTGGTTTTAGATATCTGGTGTCTGGTATTAGTTATCTGGTGTCTGGTATTAGTTTCTGGTGTCTGGTATTAGTTATCTGGTGTCTGATATTAGTTATCTGGTGTCTGGTATTAGTTTCTGGTGTCTGGTATTAGGAATCTGGTGTCTAGTATTAGATATCTGGTGTCTGGTATTAGTTTCTGGTGTCTGGTATTAGTTATCTGGTGTCTGGTATTAGTTTCTGGTGTCTGGTATTAGTTATCTGCTGTCTGGTATTAGTTTCTGGTGTCTGGTATTAGATATCTGTTGTCTGGTATTAGTTATCTGCTATCTGGTATTAGATATCTGGTGTCTGGTATTAGTTATATGGTGTCTGGTATTAGTTATCTGCTGTCTGGTATTAGGAATCTGGTGTCTGGTATTAGTTTCTGGTGTCTGGTATTAGTCATCTGGTGTCTGGTATTAGTTATCTGGTGTCTGGTATTAGATATCTGGTGTCTGGTATTAGGAATCTGGTGCCTTGTACTAGTTTCTGGTGTCTGGTATTAGTTATCTGGTGTCTGGTATTAGTTTCTGGTGTCTGGTATTAAATATCTGGTGTCTGGTATTAGTTTCTGGTGTCTGGTATTAGTTATCTGGTGTCTGGTATTAGTTATCTGCTGTCTGGTATTAGTTATCTGGTGTCTGGTATTAGAAATCTGGTGTCTGGTATTAGTTATTTGGTGTCTAGTATTAGTTTCTGGTGTCTGGTATTAGTTATCTGGTGTCTGGTATTAGGAATCTGGTGTCTGGTACTAGTTTCTGGTGTCTGGTATTAGTTATCTGGTGTCTGGTATTAGGAATCTGGTGTCTTGTATTAGTTTCTGGTGTCTGGTATTAGTTTCTGGTGTCTGGTATTAGTTATCTGGTGTCTGGTATTAGTTTCGGGTGTCTGGTATTAGTTATCTGGTGTCTGGTATTAGTTTCTGGTGTCTGGTATTAGTTATCTGGTGTCTGGTATTAGTTATCTGCTGTCTGGTATTAGTTATCTGGGTTTTGGTATTAGATATCTGGTGTATGGTATTAGTTATCTGGTGTCTGGTATTAGTTTCTGGTGTCTGGTATTAGAAATCTGGTGTCTGGTATTAGTTATTTGGTGTCTGGTATTAGTTTCTGGTGTCTGGTATTAGATATCTGGTGTCTGGTATTAGATATCTGGTGTCTGGTATTAGTTATCTGGTGACTGGTACTAGTTATCTGGTGTCTGGTATTAGGAATCTGGTGTCTGGTATTAGTTTCTGGTGTCTGGTATTAGTTATCTGGTGTCTGGTGTTAGTTTCTGGTGTCTCCTGTTAGTTTCTGGTGTCTGGTATTAGTTATCTGGTGTCTGGTATTAGGAATCTGGTGTCTGGTATTAGGAATCTGGTGTCTGGTATTAGTTATTTGGTGTCTTGTATTAGTTTCTGGTGTCTGGTATTAGTTATCTGGTGTCTGGTATTAGTTATTTGGTGTCTAGTATTAGTTTCTGGTGTCTGGTATTAGTTATCTGGTGTCTGGTATTAGGAATCTGGTGTCTGGTACTAGTTTCTGGTGTCTGGTATTAGTTATCTGGTGTCTGGTATTAGTTATCTGGTGTCTGGTATTAGTTATCTGGTGTCTGGTATTAGTTATCTGGTGTCTGGTATTAGTTATCTGGTGTCTGGTATTAGTTTCTGGTGTCTGGTATTAGTTATCTGGTGTCTGGTATTAGTTTCTGGTGTCTGGTATTAGTTATCTGGTGTCTGGTATTAGTTTCTGGTGTCTGGTATTAGTTATCTGGTGTCTGGTATTAGTTTCTGGTGTCTGGTATTAGTTATCTGGTGTCTGGTATTAGTTTCTGGTGTCTGGTATTAGTTATCTGGTGTCTGGTATTAGTTATCTGCTGTCTGGTATTAGTTATCTGGGTTTTGGTATTAGATATCTGGTGTATGGTATTAGTTATCTGGTGTCTGGTATTAGTTTCTGGTGTCTGGTATTAGAAATCTGGTGTCTGGTATTAGTTATTTGGTGTCTGGTATTAGTTTCTGGTGTCTGGTATTAGATATCTGGTGTCTGGTATTAGATATCTGGTGTCTGGTATTAGTTATCTGGTGACTGGTACTAGTTATCTGGTGTCTGGTATTAGGAATCTGGTGTCTGGTATTAGTTTCTGGTGTCTGGTATTAGTTATCTGGTGTCTGGTGTTAGTTTCTGGTGTCTCGTAATAGTTTCTGGTGTCTGGTATTAGTTATCTGGTGTCTGGTATTAGGAATCTGGTGTCTGGTATTAGGAATCTGGTGTCTGGTATTAGTTATTTGGTGTCTTGTATTAGTTTCTGGTGTCTGGTATTAGTTATCTGGTGTCTGGTATTAGTCATCTGGTGTCTGGTATTAGTTTCTGGTGTCTGGTATTAGTTATCTGGTGTCTGGTATTAGTTTCTGGTGTCTGGTATTAGTTATCTGGTGTCTTGTATTAGTTTCTGGTGTCTGGTATTAGTTTCTGGTGTCTGGTATTAGATATCTGGTGTCTGGTATTAGGAATCTGGTGTCTGGTACTAGTTTCTGGTGTCTGGTATTAGTTATCTGGTGTCTGGTATTAGTTTCTGGTGTCTGGTATTAGTTATCTGCTGTCTGGTATTAGTTTCTGGTGTCTGGTATTAGATATCTGTTGTCTGGTATTAGTTATCTGCTATCTGGTATTAGATATCTGGTGTCTGGTATTAGTTATATGGTGTCTGGTATTAGTTATCTGCTGTCTGGTATTAGGAATCTGGTGTCTGGTATTAGTTTCTGGTGTCTGGTATTAGTCATCTGGTGTCTGGTATTAGTTATCTGGTGTCTGGTTTTAGATATCTGGTGTCTGGTATTAGTTATCTGGTGTCTGGTATTAGTTTCTGGTGTCTGGTATTAGTTATCTGGTGTCTGATATTAGTTATCTGGTGTCTGGTATTAGTTTCTGGTGTCTGGTATTAGGAATCTGGTGTCTGGTATTAGATATCTGGTGTCTGGTATTAGTTTCTGGTGTCTGGTATTAGTTATCTGGTGTCTGGTATTAGTTTCTGGTGTCTGGTATTAGTTATCTGCTGTCTGGTATTAGTTTCTGGTGTCTGGTATTAGATATCTGTTGTCTGGTATTAGTTATCTGCTATCTGGTATTAGATATCTGGTGTCTGGTATTAGTTATGTGGTGTCTGGTATTAGTTATCTGCTGTCTGGTATTAGGAATCTGGTGTCTGGTATTAGTTTCTGGTGTCTGGTATTAGTCATCTGGTGTCTGGTATTAGTTATCTGGTGTCTGGTATTAGATATCTGGTGTCTGGTATTAGGAATCTGGTGCCTTGTACTAGTTTCTGGTGTCTGGTATTAGTTATCTGGTGTCTGGTATTAGTTTCTGGTGTCTGGTATTAAATATCTGGTGTCTGGTATTAGTTTCTGGTGTCTGGTATTAGTTATCTGGTGTCTGGTATTAGTTATCTGCTGTCTGGTATTAGTTATCTGGTGTCTGGTATTAGAAATCTGGTGTCTGGTATTAGTTATTTGGTGTCTAGTATTAGTTTCTGGTGTCTGGTATTAGTTATCTGGTGTCTGGTATTAGGAATCTGGTGTCTGGTACTAGTTTCTGGTGTCTGGTATTAGTTATCTGGTGTCTGGTATTAGGAATCTGGTGTCTTGTATTAGTTTCTGGTGTCTGGTATTAGATATCTGGTGTCTGGTATTAGTTTCTGGTGTCTGGTATTAGTTATATGGTGTCTGGTATTAGTTATCTGGTGTCTGGTATTAGTTATCTGGTGTCTGGTATTAGTTTCTGGTGTCTGGTATTAGTTATCTGGTGTCTGGTATTAGTCATCTGGTGTCTGGTATTAGTTATCTGGTGTCTGGTATTAGTTATCTGGTGTCTGGTATTAGGAATCTGGTGTCTGGTATTAGGAATCTGGTGTCTGGTACTAGTTTCTGGTGTCTGGTATTAGTCATCTGGTGTCTGGTATTAGTTATCTGGTGTCTGGTATTAGATATCTGGTGTCTGGTATTAGGAATCTGGTGTCTTGTACTAGTTTCTGGTGTCTGGTATTAGTTATCTGGTGTCTAGTATTAGTTTCTGGTGTCTGGTATTATTTATCTGGTGTCTGGTATTAGTTTCTGGTGTCTGGTATTAGTTATCTGGTGTCTTGTATTAGTTTCTGGTGTCTGGTATTAGTTTCTGGTGTCTGGTATTAGATATCTGGTGTCTGGTATTAGGAATCTGGTGTCTGGTACTAGTTTCTGGTGTCTGGTATTAGTTATCTGGTGTCTGGTATTAGTTATTTGGTGTCTGGTATTAGTTATCTGGTGTCTGGTATTAGTTATCTGCTGTCTGGTATTAGGAATCTGGTGTCTGGTATTAGTTATCTGGTGTCTGGTATTAGGAATCTGGTGTCTTGTACTAGTTTGTGGTGTCTGGTATTAGTTATCTGGTGTCTGGTATTAGTTTCTGGTGTCTGGTATTAGTTATCTGGTGTCTGGTATTAGTTTCTGGTGTCTGGTACTAGTTTCTGGTGTCTGGTATTAGTTTCTGGTGTCTGGTATTAGTTATCTGGTGTCTGGTATAATTTTTTTGGTGACTGGTATTAGTTTCTGGTGTCTGGTATTAGTTTCTGGTGTCTGGTATTAGTTATCTGGTGTCTGGTATTAGTTTCTGGTGTCTGGTATTAATTATCTGTTGTCTGGTATTAGTTTCTGGTGTCTGGTATTAGGAATCTGGTGTCTGGTATTAGTTATCTGGTGTCTGGTATTAGTTATCTGGTGTCTGGTATTAGGAATCTGGTGTCTGGTATTAGAAATCTGGTGTCTGGTATTAGTTATTTGGTGTCTGGTATTAGTTTCTGGTGTCTGGTATTAGATATCTGGTGTCTGGTATTAGATATCTGGTGTCTGGTATTAGATATATGGTGTCTGGTATTAGATATCTGGTGTCTGGTATTAGTTATCTGGTGTCTGGTATTAGTTTTTGGTGTCTGGTATTAGATATCTGGTGTCTGGTATTAGTTATCTGGTGTCTGGTATTAGTTTCTGGTGTCTGGTATTAGTTTCTGGTGTCTGGTATTAGTTATCTGGTGTCTGGTATTAGGAATCTGGTGTCTGGTATTAGTTATCTGGTGTCTGGTGTTAGTTTCTGGTGTCTGGTATTAGTTATATGGTGTCTGGTATTAGTTATCTGGTATCTGGTATTAGTTATCTGGTGTCTGGTATTAGAAATCTGGTGTCTGGTATTAGTTATTTGGTGTCTGGTATTAGTTATCTGGTGTCTGGTATTAGTTATCTGGTGTCTGGTATTAGTTATTTGGTGTCTGGTATTAGTTATCTGGTGTCTGGTATTAGTTATCTGCTGTCTGGTATTAGGAATCTGGTGTCTGGTATTAGTTATCTGGTGTCTGGTATTAGGAATCTGGTGTCTTGTACTAGTTTGTGGTGTCTGGTATTAGTTATCTGGTGTCTGGTATTAGTTTCTGGTGTCTGGTATTAGTTATCTGGTGTCTGGTATTAGTTTCTGGTGTCTGGTATTAGATATCTGGTGTCTGGTATTAGGAATCTGGTGTCTGGTATTAGTTATCTGGTGTCTGGTATTAGTTTCTGGTGTCTGGTATTAGTCATCTGGTGTCTGGTATTAGTTATTTGGTGTCTGGTATTAGTTTCTGGTGTCTGGTATTAGATATCTGGTGTCTGGTATTAGATATCTGGTGTCTGGTATTAGTTATCTGGTGACTGGTACTAGTTATCTGGTGTCTGGTATTAGGAATCTGGTGTCTGGTATTAGTTTCTGGTGTCTGGTATTAGTTATCTGGTGTCTGGTGTTAGTTTCTGGCGTCTCGTGTTAGTTTCTGGTGTCTGGTATTAGTTATCTGGTGTCTGGTATTAGGAATCTGGTGTCTGGTATTAGGAATCTGGTGTCTGGTATTAGTTATTTGGTGTCTTGTATTAGTTTCTGGTGTCTAATATTAGTTATCTGGTGTCTGGTATTAGTCATCTGGTGTCTGGTATTAGTTTCTGGTGTCTGGTATTAGTTATCTGGTGTCTGGTATTAGTTTCTGGTGTCTGGTATTAGTTATCTGGTGTCTTGTATTAGTTTCTGGTGTCTGGTATTAGTTTCTGGTGTCTGGTATTAGATATCTGGTGTCTGGTATTAGGAATCTGGTGTCTGGTACTAGTTTCTGGTGTCTGGTATTAGTTATCTGGTGTCTGGTATTAGTTTCTGGTGTCTGGTATTAGTTATCTGCTGTCTGGTATTAGTTTCTGGTGTCTGGTATTAGATATCTGTTGTCTGGTATTAGTTATCTGCTATCTGGTATTAGATATCTGGTGTCTGGTATTAGTTATATGGTGTCTGGTATTAGTTATCTGCTGTCTGGTATTAGGAATCTGGTGTCTGGTATTAGTTTCTGGTGTCTGGTATTAGTCATCTGGTGTCTGGTATTAGTTATCTGGTGTCTGGTTTTAGATATCTGGTGTCTGGTATTAGTTATCTGGTGTCTGGTATTAGTTTCTGGTGTCTGGTATTAGTTATCTGGTGTCTGATATTAGTTATCTGGTGTCTGGTATTAGTTTCTGGTGTCTGGTATTAGGAATCTGGTGTCTGGTATTAGATATCTGGTGTCTGGTATTAGTTTCTGGTGTCTGGTATTAGTTATCTGGTGTCTGGTATTAGTTTCTGGTGTCTGGTATTAGTTATCTGCTGTCTGGTATTAGTTTCTGGTGTCTGGTATTAGATATCTGTTGTCTGGTATTAGTTATCTGCTATCTGGTATTAGATATCTGGTGTCTGGTATTAGTTATATGGTGTCTGGTATTAGTTATCTGCTGTCTGGTATTAGGAATCTGGTGTCTGGTATTAGTTTCTGGTGTCTGGTATTACTCATCTGGTGTCTGGTATTAGTTATCTGGTGTCTGGTATTAGATATCTGGTGTCTGTTATTAGGAATCTGGTGCCTTGTACTAGTTTCTGGTGTCTGGTATTAGTTATCTGGTGTCTGGTATTAGTTTCTGGTGTCTGGTATTAAATATCTGGTGTCTGGTATTAGTTTCTGGTGTCTGGTATTAGTTATCTGGTGTCTGGTATTAGTTATCTGCTGTCTGGTATTAGTTATCTGGTGTCTGGTATTAGAAATCTGGTGTCTGGTATTAGTTATTTGGTGTCTAGTATTAGTTTCTGGTGTCTGGTATTAGTTATCTGGTGTCTGGTATTAGGAATCTGGTGTCTGGTACTAGTTTCTGGTGTCTGGTATTAGTTATCTGGTGTTTGGTATTAGGAATCTGGTGTCTTGTATTAGTTTCTGGTGTCTGGTATTAGATATCTGGTGTCTGGTATTAGTTTCTGGTGTCTGGTATTAGTTATATGGTGTCTGGTATTAGTTATCTGGTGTATGGTATTAGTTATCTGGTGTCTGGTATTAGTTTCTGGTGTCTGGTATTAGTTATCTGGTGTCTGGTATTAGTCATCTGGTGTCTGGTATTAGTTATCTGGTGTCTGGTATTAGTTATCTGGTGTCTGGTATTAGGAATCTGGTGTCTGGTATTAGGAATCTGGTGTCTGGTACTAGTTTCTGGTGTCTGGTATTAGTCATCTGGTGTCTGGTATTAGTTATCTGGTGTCTGGTATTAGATATCTGGTGTCTGGTATTAGGAATCTGGTGTCTTGTACTAGTTTCTGGTGTCTGGTATTAGTTATCTGGTGTCTAGTATTAGTTTCTGGTGTCTGGTATTAGTTATCTGGTGTCTGGTATTAGTTTCTGGTGTCTGGTATTAGTTATCTGGTGTCTTGTATTAGTTTCTGGTGTCTGGTATTAGTTTCTGGTGTCTGGTATTAGATATCTGGTGTCTGGTATTAGGAATCTGGTGTCTGGTACTAGTTTTTGGTGTCTGGTATTAGTTATCTGGTGTCTGGTATTAGTTATTTGGTGTCTGGTATTAGTTATCTGGTGTCTGGTATTAGTTATCTGCTGTCTGGTATTAGGAATCTGGTGTCTGGTATTAGTTATCTGGTGTCTGGTATTAGGAATCTGGTGTCTTGTACTAGTTTGTGGTGTCTGGTATTAGTTATCTGGTGTCTGGTATTAGTTTCTGGTGTCTGGTATTAGTTATCTGGTGTCTGGTATTAGTTTCTGGTGTCTGGTACTAGTTTCTGGTGTCTGGTATTAGTTTCTGGTGTCTGGTATTAGTTATCTGGTGTCTGGTATAATTTTTTTGGTGACTGGTATTAGTTTCTGGTGTCTGGTATTAGTTTCTGGTGTCTGGTAT
Organism: Tachina lurida; assembly: GCA_944452675.1. Lineage (NCBI taxonomy): Eukaryota > Metazoa > Arthropoda > Insecta > Diptera > Tachinidae > Tachina > Tachina lurida. The sequence continues at coordinate 2,822,804 of CALYBX010000001.1, forward strand.
TAGTTATCTGGTGTCTGGTATTAGTTTCTGGTGTCTGGTATTAGTTATCTGTTGTCTGGTATTAGTTTCTGGTGTCTGGTATTAGGAATCTGGTGTCTGGTATTAGTTATCTGGTGTCTGGTATTAGTTATCTGGTGTCTGGTATTAGTTATCTGGTATCTGGTATTAGTTTCTGGTGTCTGGTATTAGGAATCTGGTGTCTGGTAGTAGAAATCTGGTGTCTGGTATTAGTTATTTGGTGTCTGGTATTAGTTTCTGGTGTCTGGTATTAGATATCTGGTGTCTGGTATTAGATATCTGGTGTCTGGTATTAGATATCTGGTGTCTGGTATTAGTTATCTGGTGTCTGGTATTAGTTTTTGGTGTCTGGTATTAGATATCTGGTGTCTGGTATTAGTTATCTGGTGTCTGGTATTAGTTTCTGGTGTCTGGTATTAGTTATCTGGTATCTGGTATTAGTTACCTGGTGTCTGGTATTAGAAATCTGGTGTCTGGTATTAGTTATTTGGTGTCTGGTATTAGTTATCTGGTGTCTTGTATTAGTTATCTGGTGTCTGGTATTAGTTATCTGCTGTCTGGTATTAGGAATCTGGTGTCTGGTATTAGTTATCTGGTGTCTGGTATTAGGAATCTGGTGTCTTGTACTAGTTTGTGGTGTCTGGTATTAGTTATCTGGTGTCTGGTATTAGTTTCTGGTGTCTGGTATTAGTTATCTGGTGTCTGGTATTAGTTTCTGGTGTCTGGTATTAGATATCTGGTGTCTGGTATTAGGAATCTGGTGTCTGGTATTAGGAATCTGGTGTCTGGTACTAGTTTCTGGTGTCTGGTATTAGTCATCTGGTGTCTGGTATTAGTTATCTGGTGTCTGGTATTAGATATCTGGTGTCTGGTATTAGGAATCTGGTGTCTTGTACTAGTTTCTGGTGTCTGGTATTAGTTATCTGGTGTCTAGTATTAGTTTCTGGTGTCTGGTATTAGTTATCTGGTGTCTGGTATTAGTTTCTGGTGTCTGGTATTAGTTATCTGGTGTCTTGTATTAGTTTCTGGTGACTGGTATTAGTTTCTGGTGTCTGGTATTAGATATCTGGTGTCTGGTATTAGGAATCTGGTGTCTGGTACTAGTTTCTGGTGTCTGGTATTAGTTATCTGGTGTCTGGTATTAGTTATTTGGTGTCTGGTATTAGTTATCTGGTGTCTGGTATTAGTTATCTGCTGTCTGGTATTAGGAATCTGGTGTCTGGTGTCTGGTATTAGGAATCTGGTGTCTTGTACTAGTTTGTGGTGTCTGGTATTAGTTATCTGGTGTCTGGTATTAGTTTCTGGTGTCTGGTATTAGTTATCTGGTGTCTGGTATTAGTTTCTGGTGTCTGGTACTAGTTTCTGGTGTCTGGTATTAGTTTCTGGTGTCTGGTATTAGTTATCTGGTGTCTGGTATAATTTTTTTGGTGACTGGTATTAGTTTCTGGTGTCTGGTATTAGATATCTGGTGTCTGGTATTAGTTATGTGCTGTCTGGTATTAGTTATCTGGGTTCTGGTATTAGATATCTGGTGTCTGGTATTAGTTATCTGGTGTCTGGTATTAGTTTCTGGTGTCTGGTATTAGTTATCTGGTGTCTGGTATTAGTTATCTGGTGTCTGGTATTAGTTATCTGGTGTCTGGTATTAGTTTCTGGTGTCTGGTATTAGTTATCTGGTGTCTGGTATTAGTTTCTGGTGTCTATTATTAGGAATCTGGTGTCTGGTATTAGGAATCTGGTGTCTGGTATTAGTTATCTGGTGTCTGGTATTAGGAATCTGGTGTCTGGTATTAGTTTCTGGTGTCTGGTATTAGTTATCTGGTGTCTGGTATTAGTTTCTGGTGACTAGTATTAGTTATCTGGTGTCTGGTATTAGTTATCTGGTGTCTGGTATTAGTTATCTGGTGTCTGGTATTAGTTATCTGGTGTCTGGTATTAGATATCTAATGTCTGGTATTAGTTATCTGCTGTCTGGTATTAGTTATCTGGGTTCTGGTATTAGATATCTGGTGTCTGGTATTAGTTTCTGGTGTCTGGTTCTAGATATCTGGTGTCTGGTATTAGTTATCTGGTGTCTGGTATTAGTTTCTGGTGTCTGGTATTAGTTATCTGGTGTCTGGTATTAGTTATCTGCTGTCTAATATTAGTTATCTGGTGTCTGGTATTAGATATCTGGTGTCTGGTATTAGTTATCTGGTGTCTGGTATTAGTTATCTGGTGTCTGGTATTAGTTATCTGGTGTCTGGTATTAGTTTCTGGTGTCTGGTATTAGTTTCTGGTGTCTGGTATTAGGAATCTGGTGTCTGGTATTAGTTATCTGCTGTCTGGTATTAGTTATCTGGTGTCTGGTATTAGATATCTGGTGTCTGGTATTAGTTATCTGGTGTCTGGTATTAGTTATCTGGTGTCTGGTATTAGTTATCTGGTGTCTGGTATTAGTTATTTGGTGTCTAGTATTAGTTTCTGGTGTCTGGTATTAGTTATCTGGTGTCTGGTATCAGGAATCTGGTGTCTGGTACTAGTTTCTGGTGTCTGGTATTAGTTATCTGGTGTCTGGTATTAGTTATCTGGTGTCTGGTATTAGTTATCTGGTGTCTATTATTAGTTATCTGGTGTCTGGTATTAGTTATCTGGTGTCTGGTATTAGTTTCTGGTGTCTGGTATTAGTTATCTGGTGTCTGGTATTAGTTTCTGGTGTCTGGTATTAGTTATCTGGTGTCTGGTATTAGTTTCTGGTGTCTGGTATTAGTTATCTGGTGTCTGGTATTAGTTTCTGGTGTCTGGTATTAGTTTCTGGTGTCTGGTATTAGTTATCTGGTGTCTGGTATTAGTTTCTGGTGTCTGGTATTAGTTATCTGGTGTCTGGTATTAGTTATCTGCTGTCTGGTATTAGTTATCTGGGTTCTGGTATTAGATATCTGGTGTCTGGTATTAGTTATCTGGTGTCTGGTATTAGTTTCTGGTGTCTGGTATAAGAAATCTGGTGTCTGGTATTAGTTATTTGGTGTCTGGTATTAGTTTCTGGTGTCCGGTATTAGATATCTGGTGTCTGGTATTAGATATCTGGTGTCTGGTATTAGTTATCTGGTGACTGGTATTAGTTATCTGGTGTCTGGTATTAGGAATCTGGTGTCTGGTATTAGTTTCTGGTGTCTGGTATTAGTTATCTGGTGTCTGGTGTTAGTTTCTGGTGTCTGGTGTTAGTTTCTGGTGTCTGGTATTAGTTATCTGGTGTCTGGTATTAGGAATCTGGTGTCTGGTATTAGGAATCTGGTGTCTGGTATTAGTTATTTGGTGTCTTGTATTAGTTTCTGGTGTCTGGTATTAGTTATCTGGTGTCTGGTATTAGTCATCTGGTGTCTGGTATTAGGAATCTGGTGTCTGGTATTAGAAATCTGGTGTCTGGTATTAGTTATCTGGTGTCTGGTATTAGTTTCTGGTGTCTGGTATTAGTTTCTGGTGTCTGTTATTAGGAATCTGGTGTCTGGTATTAGTTATCTGGTGTCTGGTATTAGTTATCTGGTGTCTAGTATTAGTTATCTGGTGTCTGGTATTAGTTTCTGGTGTCTGGTATTAGGAATCTGGTGTCTGGTATTAAAAATCTGGTGTCTGGTATTAGTTTCTGGTGTCTGGTATTAGTTATCTGGTGTCTGGTATTAGGAATCTGGTGTCTGGTATTAGTTTCTGGTGTCTGGTATTAGTTATCTGGTGTCTGGTATTAGTTTCTGGTGACTAGTATTAGTTATCTGGTGTCTGGTATTAGGAATCTGGTGTCTGGTATTAGTTATCTGGTGTCTGGTATTAGTTTCTGGTGTCTGGTATTAGTTTCTGGTATCTGGTATTAGATATCTGGTGTCTGGTATTAGGAATCTGGTGTCTGGTATTAGTTATCTGGTATCTTGTATTAGGAATCTGGTGTCTGGTATTAGGAATCTGGTGTCTGGTATTAGAAATCTGGTGTCTGGTATTAGTTATTTGGTGTCTAGTATTAGTTTCTGGTGTCTGGTATTAGTTATCTGGTGTCTGGTATTAGTAATCTGGTATCTGGTATTAGGAATCTGGTGTCTGGTATTAGTTATCTGGAGTCTGGTATTAGTTATCTGGTGTCTGGTATTAGTTTCTGGTGTCTGGTATTAGTTATCTGGTGTCTGGTATTAGGAATCTGGTGTCTGGTATTAGTTTCTGGTGTCTGGTATTAGTTTTATCTGGTGTCTGGTATTAGTTTCTGGTGACTAGTATTAGTTATCTGGTGTCTGGTATTAGGAATCTGGTGTCTGGTATTAGTTATCTGGTGTCTGGTATTAGTTTCTGGTGTCTGGTATTAGTTATCTGTTATCTGGTATTAGGAATCTGGTGTCTGGTATTAGTTATCTGGAGTCTGGTATTAGTTATCTGGTGACTAGTATTAGTTATCTGGTGTCTGGTATTAGGAATCTGGTGTCTGGTATTAGTTATCTGGTGTCTGGTATTAGTTTCTGGTGTCTGGTATTAGTTATCTGGTATCTGGTATTAGGAATCTGGTGTCTGGTATTAGTTATCTGGAGTCTGGTATTAGTTATCTGGTGTCTGGTATTAGTTTCTGGTGTCTGGTATTAGTTATCTGGTGTCTGGTATTAGGAATCTGGTGTCTGGTATTAGTTTCTGGTGTCTGATATTAGTTATCTGGTGTCTGGTATTAGTTTCTGGTGGCTAGTATTAGTTATCTGGTGTCTAATATTAGTTATCTGGTGTCTGGTATTAGTTATCTGGTGTCTGGTATTAGTTTCTGGTGTCTGGTATTAGTTTCAGGTGTCTGGTATTAGTTTCTGGTGTCTGGTATTAGTTATCTGGTGTCTGGTATTAGTTATCTGTTGTCTGGTATTAGTTTCTGGTGCCTGGTATTAGGAATCTGGTGTCTGGTATTAGAAATCTGGTGTCTGGTATTAGTTATCTGGTGTCTGGTATTAGTTTCTGGTGTCTGGTGTTAGTTATCTGGTGTCTGGTATTAGTTATCTGGTGTCTGGTATTAGTTATCTGGTGTGTGGTATTAGATATCTGGTGTCTGGTATTAGTTTCTGGTGTCTGGTATTAGTTATCTGGTGTCTGGTATTAGTTTCTGGTGACTAGTATTAGTTATCTGGTGTCTGGTATTAGGAATCTGGTGTCTGGTATTAGTTATCTGGTGTCTGGTATTAGTTTCTGGTGTCTGGTATTAGTTATCTGGTATCTGGTATTAGTTATCTGGTGTCTGGTATTAGTTATCTGGTGTCTGGTATTAGATATCTGGTGTCTGGTATTAGATATCTGGTGTCTGGTATTAGGAATCTGGTGTCTGGTATTAGTTATCTGGTGTCTGGTATTAGTTATCTGGTGTCTGGTATTAGTTATCTGGTGTCTGGTATTAGTTATCTGGTGTCTGGTATTAGATATCTGGTGTCTGGTATTAGTTTCTGGTGTCTGGTATTAGGAATCTGGTGTCTGGTATTAGGAATCTGGTGTCTGGTATTAGTCATCTGGTGTCTGGTATTAGTTATTTGGTGTCTGGTATTAGATATCTGGTGTCTGGTATTAGGAATCTGGTGTCTGGTATTAGTTATCTGGTGTCTGGTATTAGTTATCTGGTGTCTGGTATTAGTTATCTGGTGTCTGGTATTAGATATCTGGTGTCTGGCATTAGGAATCTGGTGTCTGGTATTAGTTATCTGGTGTCTGGTATTAGTTATCTGGTGTCTGGTATTAGTTATCTGGTGTCTGGTATTAGTTATCTGGTGTCTGGTATTAGATATCTGGTGTCTGGTATTAGTTTCTGGTGTCTGGTATTAGTTATCTGGTGTCTGGTATTAGTTTCTGGTGACTAGTATTAGTTATCTGGTGTCTGGTATTAGGAATCTGGTGTCTGGTATTAGTTATCTGGTGTCCGGTATTAGTTTCTGGTGTCTGGTATTAGTTATCTGGTATCTGGTATTAGGAATCTGGTGTCTGGTATTAGTTATCTGGAGTCTGGTATTAGTTATCTGGTGTCTGGTATTAGTTTCTGGTGTCTGGTATTAGTTATCTGGTGTCTGGTATTAGGAATCTGGTGTCTGGTATTAGTTTCTGGTGTCTGGTATTAGTTATCTGGTGTCTGGTATTAGTTTCTGGTGACTAGTATTAGTTATCTGGTGTCTGGTATTAGTTATCTGGTGTCTGGTATTAGTTATCTGGTGTCTGGTATTAGTTTCTGGTGTCTGGTATTAGTTTCTGGTGTCTGGTATTAGTTTCTGGTGTCTGGTATTAGTTATCTGGTGTCTGGTATTAGTTATCTGTTGTCTGGTATTAGTTTTTGGTGTCTGGTATTAGGAATCTGGTGTCTGGTATTAGAAATCTGGTGTCTGGTATTAGTTATCTGGTGTCTGGTATTAGTTTCTGGTGTCTGGTGTTAGTTATCTGGTGTCTGGTATTAGTTATCTGGTGTCTGGTATTAGTTTCTGGTGTCTGGTATTAGGAATCTGGTGTCTGGTATTAGGAATCTGGTGTCTGGTATTAGTCATCTGGTGTCTGGTATTAGTTATTTGGTGTCTGGTATTATATATCTGGTGTCTGGTATTAGGAATCTGGTGTCTGGTATTAGTTATCTGGTGTCTGGTATTAGTTATCTGGTGTCTGGTATTAGTTATCTGGTGTCTGGTATTAGTTATCTGGTGTCTGGTATTAGATATCTGGTGTCTGGTATTAGATATCTGGTGTCTGGTATAAGGAATCTGGTGTCTGGTATTAGTTATCTGGTGTCTGGTATTAGTTATCTCGTGTCTGGTATTAGTTATCTGGTGTCTGGTATTAGTTATCTGGTGTCTGGTATTAGATATCTGGTGTCTGGTATTAGTTTCTGGTGTCTGGTATTAGATATCTGGTGTCTGGTATTAGGAATCTGGTGTCTGGTATTAGTTATCTGGTGTCTGGTATTAGTTTCTGGTGTCTGCTATTAGTTATCTGGTGTCTGGTATTAGTTATCTGGTGTCTGGTATTAGTTATCTGGTGTCTGGTATTAGTTTCTGGTGTCTGGTATTAGATATCTGGTGTCTGGTATTAGGAATCTGGTGTCTGGTATCTAATATTGGTGGTGTCTAATATTAGTCATCTGGTGTCTGGTATTAGTTATCTGGTGTCTGGTATTAGTTTCTGGTGTCTGGTATTAGTTATCTGGTGTCTGGTATTAGTTATCTGGTGTCTGGTATTAGTTTCTGGTGTCTGGTATTAGTTTCTGGTGTCTGGTATTAGTTATCTGGTGTCTGGTATTAGTTTCTGGTGTCTGGTATTAGTTATCTGGTGTCTGGTATTAGTTATCTGGTGTCTGGTATTAGTTATCTGGTGTCTGGTATTAGTTATCTGGTGTCTGGTATTAGTTATCTGTTGTCTGGTATTAGTTTTTGGTGTCTGGTATTAGGAATCTGGTGTCTGGTATTAGATATCTGGTGTCTGGTATTAGTTATCTGGTGTCTGGTATTAGTTATCTGGTGTCTGGTATTAGTTATCTGGTGTCTGGTATTAGTTATCTGTTGTCTGGTATTAGTTTTTGGTGTCTGGTATTAGGAATCTGGTGTCTGGTATTAGATATCTGGTGTCTGGTATTAGTTATCTGGTGTCTGGTATTAGTTATCTGGTGTCTGGTATTAGTTATCTGGTGTCTGGTATTAGTTATCTGGTGTCTGGTATTAATTATCTGGTGTCTGGTATTAGATATCTGGTGTCTGGTATTAGTTTCTGGTGTCTGGTATTAGATATCTGGTGTCTGGTATTAGGAATCTGGTGTCTGGTATTAGGAATCTGGTGTCTGGTATTAGTTATCTGGTGTCTGGTATTAGTTTCTGGTGTCTGGTATTAGTTTCTGGTGTCTGGTATTAGTTTCTGGTGTCTGGTTCTAGATATCTGGTGTCTGCTATTAGTTATCTGGTGTCTGGTATTAGTTTCTGGTGTCTGGTATTAGTTATCTGGTGTCTGGTATTAGTTATCTGGTGTCTGGTATTAGTTATTTGGTGTCTGGTATTAGTTTCTGGTGTCTGGTATTAGTTATCTGGTGTCTGGTATTAGTCATCTGGTGTCTGGTATTAGTTATCTGGTGTCTGGTATTAGTTATCTGGTGTCTGGTGTTAGTTTCTGGTGTCTGGTGTTAGTTTCTGGTGTCTGGTATTAGTTATCTGGTGTCTGGTATTAGGAATCTGGTGTCTGGTATTAGTTATTTGGTGTCTTGTATTAGTTTCTGGTGTCTGGTATTAGTTATCTGGTGACTGGTATTAGTTTCTGGTGTCTGGTATTAGTTTCTGGTGTCTGGTATTAGTTATCTGTTGTCTGGTATTAGTTTCTGGTGTCTGGTATTAGTTATCTGTTGTCTGGTATTAGTTTCTGGTGTCTGGTATTAGGAATCTGGTGTCTGGTATTAGTTATCTGGTGTCTGGTATTAGTTATCTGGTGTCTGGTATTAGTTATCTGGTGTCTGGTATTAGTTTCTGGTGTCTGGTATTAGGAATCAAGTGTCTGGTATTAGAAATCTGGTGTCTGGTATTAGTTATTTGGTGTCTGGTATTAGTTTCTGGTGTCTGGTATTAGATATCTGGTGTCTGGTATTAGATATCTGGTGTCTGGTATTAGATATCTGGTGTCTGGTATTAGATATCTGGTGTCTGGTATTAGTTATCTGGTGTCTGGTATTAGTTTTTGGTGTCTGGTATTAGATATCTGGTGTCTGGTATTAGTTATCTGGTGTCTGGTATTAGTTTCTGGTGTCTGGTATTAGTTTCTGGTGTCTGGTATTAGTTATCTGGTGTCTGGTATTAGGAATCTGGTGTCTGGTATTAGTTATCTGGTGTCTGGTATTAGTTTCTGGTGTCTGGTATTAGTTATCTGGTGTCTGGTATTAGTTATCTGGTGTCTGGTATTAGTTATCTGGTGTCAGTTATTAGAAATCTGGTGTCTGGTATTAGTTATTTGGTGTCTGGTATTAGTTATCTGGTGTCTGGTATTAGTTATCTGGTGTCTGGTATTAGTTATCTGGTGTCTGGTATTAGTTTCTGGTGTCTGGTATTAGTTTCTGGTGTCTGGTATTAGTTTCTGGTGTCTGGTATTAGTTATCTGGTGTCTGGTATTAGATATCTGGTGTCTGGTATTAGTTATCTGCTGTCTGGTATTAGTTATCTGGGTTCTGGTATTAGATATCTGGTGTCTGGTATTAGTTATCTGGTGTCTGGTATTAGTTTCTGGTGTCTGGTATTAGTTATCTGGTGTCTGGTATTAGTTATCTGGTGTCTGGTATTAGTTATCTAGTGTCTGGTATTAGTTTCTGGTGTCTGGTATTAGTTATCTGGTGTCTGGTATTAGTTTCTGGTGTCTGGTATTAGGAATCTGGTGTCTGGTATTAGAAATTTGGTGTCTGGTATTAGTTATCTGGTGTCTGGTATTAGGAATCTGGTGTCTGGTATTAGTTTCTGGTGTCTGGTATTAGTTATCTGGTGTCTGGTATTAGTTTCTGGTAACTAGTATTAGTTATCTGGTGTCTGGTATTAGTTATCTGGTGTCTGGTATTAGATATCTGGTGTCTGGTATTAGTTATCTGCTGTCTGGTATTAGTTATCTGGGTTCTGGTATTAGATATCTGGTGTCTGGTATTAGTTATCTGGTGTCTGGTATTAGTTTCTGGTGTCTGGTTCTAGATATCTGGTGTCTGGTATTAGTTATCTGGTGTCTGGTATTAGTTTCTGGTGTCTGGTATTAGTTATCTGGTGTCTGGTATTAGTTATCTGCTGTCTGGTATTAGTTATCTGGTGTCTGGTATTAGATATCTGGTGTCTGGTATTAGTTATCTGGTGTCTGGTATTAGTTATCTGGTGTCTGGTATTAGTTATCTGGTGTCTGGTATTAGTTTTTGGTGTCTGGTATTAGGAATCTGGTGTCTGGTATTAGTTATCTGGTGTCTGGTATTAGTTATCTGCTGTCTGGTATTAGTTATCTGGTGTCTGGTATTAGATATCTGGTGTCTGGTATTAGTTATCTGGTGTCTGGTATTAGTTATCTGGTGTCTGGTATTAGTTATCTGGTGTCTGGTATTAGTTTCTGGTGTCTGGTATTAGAAATCTGGTGTCTGGTATTAGTTATTTGGTGTCTAGTATTAGTTTCTGGTGTCTGGTACTAGTTTCTGGTGTCTGGTATTAGTTATCTGGTGTCTGGTATTAGTTTCTGGTGTCTGGTATTAGTTATCTGGTGTCTGGTATTAGTTATCTGGTGTCTGGTATTAGTTATCTGGTGTCTGGTATTAGTTTCTGGTGTCTGGTATTAGTTATCTGGTGTCTGGTATTAGTTTCTGGTGTCTGGTATTAGTTATCTGGTGTCTGGTATTAGATATCTGGTGTCTGGTATTAGTTATCTGGTGTCTGGTATTACTTTCTGGTGTCTGGTATTAGTTTCTGGTGTCTGGTATTAGTTATCTGGTGTCTGGTATTAGGAGACTGGTGTCTGGTATTAGAAATCTGGTGTCTGGTATTAGTTATCTGGTGTCTGGTATTAGTTTCTGGTGTCTGGTATTAGTTTCTGGTGTCTGTTATTAGGAATCTGGTGTCTGGTATTAGTTATCTGGTGTCTGGTATTAGTTATCTGGTGTCTGGTATTAGTTATCTGGTGTCTGGTATTAGTTTCTGGTGTCTGGTATTAGGAATCTGGTGTCTGGTATTAAAAATCTGGTGTCTGGTAGTAGTTTCTGGTGTCTGGTATTAGTTATCTGGTGTCTGGTATTACTTTCTGGTGTCTGGTATTAGTTTCTGGTGTCTGGTATTAGTCATCTGGTGTCTGGTATTAGGAATCTGGTGTCTGGTATTAGAAATCTGGTGTCTGGTATTAGTTATCTGGTGTCTGGTATTAGTTTCTGGTGTCTGGTATTAGTTTCTGGTGTCTGTTATTAGGAATCTGGTGTCTGGTATTAGTTATCTGGTGTCTGGTATTAGTTATCTGGTGTCTGGTATTAGTTATCTGGTGTCTGGTATTAGTTTCTGGTGTCTGGTATTAGGAATCTGGTGTCTGGTATTAAAAATCTGGTGTCTGGTATTAGTTTCTGGTGTCTGGTATTAGTTATCTGGTGTCTGGTATTAGAAATCTGGTGTCTGGTATTAGTTTCTGGTGTCTGGTATTAGTTATCTGGTGTCTGGTATTAGTTTCTGGTGACTAGTATTAGTTATCTGGTGTCTGGTATTAGGAATCTGGTGTCTGGTATTAGTTATCTGGTGTCTGGTATTAGTTTCTGGTGTCTGGTATTAGTTTCTGGTGTCTGGTATTAGATATCTGGTGTCTGGTATTAGGAATCTGGTGTCTGGTATTAGTTATCTGGTATCTGGTATTAGGAATCTGGTGTCTGGTATTAGGAATCTGGTGTCTGGTATTAGAAATCTGGTGTCTGGTATTAGTTATTTGGTGTCTAGTATTAGTTTCTGGTGTCTGGTATTAGTTATCTGGTGTCTGGTATTAGTAATCTGGTATCTGGTATTAGGAATCTGGTGTCTGGTATTAGTTATCTGGAGTCTGGTATTAGTTATCTGGTGTCTGGTATTAGTTTCTGGTGTCTGGTATTAGTTATCTGGTGTCTGGTATTAGGAATCTGGTGTCTGGTATTAGTTTCTGGTGTCTGGTATTAGTTTTATCTGGTGTCTGGTTTTAGTTTCTGGTGACTAGTATTAGTTATCTGGTGTCTGGTATTAGGAATCTGGTGTCTGGTATTAGTTATCTGGTGTCTGGTATTAGTTTCTGGTGTCTGGTATTAGTTATCTGTTATCTGGTATTAGGAATCTGGTGTCTGGTATTAGTTATCTGGAGTCTGGTATTAGTTATCTGGTGACTAGTATTAGTTATCTGGTGTCTGGTATTAGGAATCTGGTGTCTGGTATTAGTTATCTGGTGTCTGGTATTAGTTTCTGGTGTCTGGTATTAGTTATCTGGTATCTGGTATTAGGAATCTGGTGTCTGGTATTAGTTATCTGGAGTCTGGTATTAGTTATCTGGTGTCTGGTATTAGTTTCTGGTGTCTGGTATTAGTTATCTGGTGTCTGGTATTAGGAATCTGGTGTCTGGTATTAGTTTCTGGTGTCTGATATTAGTTATCTGGTGTCTGGTATTAGTTTCTGGTGGCTAATATTAGTTATCTGGTGTCTGGTATTAGTTATCTGGTGTCTGGTATTAGTTATCTGGTGTCTGGTATTAGTTTCTGGTGTCTGGTATTAGTTTCAGGTGTCTGGTATTAGTTTCTGGTGTCTGGTATTAGTTATCTGGTGTCTGGTATTAGTTATCTGTTGTCTGGTATTAGTTTCTGGTGCCTGGTATTAGGAATCTGGTGTCTGGTATTAGAAATCTGGTGTCTGGTATTAGTTATCTGGTGTCTGGTATTAGTTTCTGGTGTCTGGTGTTAGTTATCTTGTGTCTGGTATTAGTTATCTGGTGTCTGGTATTAGTTATCTGGTGTCTGGTATTAGTTATCTGGTGTCTGGTATTAGATATCTGGTGTCTGGTATTAGTTTCTGGTGTCTGGTATTAGTTATCTGGTGTCTGGTATTAGTTATCTGGTGTCTAGTATTAGTTATCTGGTGTCTGGTATTAGTTTCTGGTGTCTGGTATTAGTTTCTGGTGTCTGGTATTAGTTATCTGGTGTCTGGTATTAGTTATCTGTTGTCTGGTATTAGTTTTTGGTGTCTGGTATTAGTTATCTGGTGTCTGGTATTAGTTATCTGGTGTCTGGTATTAGTTATCTGGTGTCTGGTATTAGTTATCTGGTGTCTGGTATTAGATATCTGGTGTCTGGTATTAGTTTCTTGTGTCTGGT